>CM047814.1:29366725-30593160 GCA_026214975.1 Gentiana macrophylla
AAAATTAATCAAGGTATTATATGAAAAATTGCACATCAAATAGAAAATGATGTAAACCTTACCCACGAATTTAGGGTTGAAATAAATATATAATATTAAATAGATTTCGTCCGAGGAATGGGATCTCATCTGATAGCGACTTTGAAGCCTTATCCTTGCAGTTGCGGTCTACCCAAATTATGTACTCAACAAACTCTGTAACCAATCAAACAAAAAACCTGAATAGTAATACTAGTTTTTTAAATAGTATTTTTTCGAAAAAACAATTTTTATCGATTCAAACCAACAGAAAGTCAAAAATACATTGAAAGCGATTCTCACGCGCTTTACCGTTGGCATCAACAAACGAAGACATACATTCTTTCGCGAGAAGATAAGATTTAAAATTGCTCATGCCATTTGAAAACGAGGCGGAATAAAAATAGGAATAAAAAGTTTACAATTATCGATATTGTAAATCGCCAGGGAGGTAAATTCTACGCGACAACAACTTTGGCAGACAATTTGTAGATAAACGCTTCAAGATGACATTAGAGTAGCCTATCTTGATTACAAAGACTATAAATTTTGGTAGACAATTTAAGTGAATCGCCTTCACGACGACATTAAAGTAGCTTCACTAGCGATCAAGAAAGTACCATAGTTTTGTGCGAATTCGCCATGCTTTTATTTATGGCTTATAATCAAAGCCTCCCACGTGCTTTAGAGAAGTCGCGTGAGGATGTCACCAAACTATTTATGACACTGGGCTCCAATTGCCACCTCGGACTCTCGCACATCCAAATTTAATTTTTACTAAGATTTCCTCGGTGATTTTACAGTTTCTTAACATTCGACGGTTTGTGATCAGATGTTCTCATTATGGAACTTGAAAATAACTATGTGCTTCTATATCCGTATCAGACATCTTCTGTGTGAGGCGCCATGACGTCAGTAAATGGCTAAATCAAGATCTATTTTTCCAAATCAACCAAAAGGTATTGAC
Source organism: Gentiana macrophylla (assembly GCA_026214975.1). Classification (NCBI taxonomy): domain Eukaryota; kingdom Viridiplantae; phylum Streptophyta; class Magnoliopsida; order Gentianales; family Gentianaceae; genus Gentiana; species Gentiana macrophylla. Next base: position 29,367,711 of record CM047814.1, read on the forward strand.
AAATCTATTGCATAGTCTTTCATGTTCTTTTTCATGATCAAGATTAGAGTGGAAAGATAAGCTCCTCCAAAGTGACGGCTTGGAATCATGTTCCTTTTTCCATCAACAACAATTCAATGAGATCAAGATTAGAGTGTAAAGATAAACCGCCAAAAGTGACCGCCGGATATAAAAGACCAAAACCGATTTAGGGTTTTAAGCGGTCACGCATTATCTTTCCACCCGCAATTTATCTTTCCACTCACCACCCTTTTCCGAATGGAAAGATAAATTGCTCTCGCCATATGCCCAGTAGCGAGAGTCTTTATTAAATCTTCTTTACACAGAGGCCATTCCCAGCGTACATTATGCAATGTTTTAAGATTCCCACTACATTAATACATGAGCTTAAGCAATCGGATTAGAGGTACTTTTGAGAACACGCAGACGCATAAGCGTAAGATACATTGGAAAAATTGGGAGACTCATTTCTGAGAAGAATTCAGTGGAGCTTAGGCTTCCGGACGCTGGAGTGTTTAAATTTGGCCTACATTGGCTAAACAATCATGGCGCATCTCACGAGTCCAGGTTCAATGGCGACTCCAAGTGCTTCATAAGTACTTTGAGGATAATCACGGTCTGGCGGCCGGTTTAGGGGGCTAGACCGTCTTACTTGTGGGCGTAGCATTCTGCAGAGATGGGATCTTCTCGTACAATGGCTTCGCGGTGGCGTGTGGTGGATGGTGAGTCGTTGCATATCTTTCTTGATGCCTGGTTAATCTACAACCTTCGCTTTTGCATACCCATACGCGAGGCGTGAGCTTCCGGCACAACACATCGCCTCGCACCTCTTTATATCGGGTCCAGTTTTGGGATGTATGCGAGAAGTGCGCTTGTGTTTCGCCATAGGAATCGGATGCTATTCTAGAAACTATTGTGGCTCGGAGGGCACTTTGATCGACGAATATGGCCCACTTATGGCAGTAAGAGGATGTATCTGATCTGATGCTACTTTTTGGCTTTGTCGGCTTATCGGTCATCGGCGGAGCATGCCCTTCTAGCTCAACAGTTAGCTAGGGCCGTCTTTGAAAAAGCTTGTTAGCACCTTCCGGTCAGGCAGCGTGATTCAACATTTCTTTATAGCGATGCCTCACAGATTATCTTGCAATTGAGTCGTGAGTTTGCGATTGGAGAGCTTTAGGACGGTGTATGTTTGGCATCGCTGTGAAACTTTGGAAACCTTGGCGTGTCCTCTTGAGTGTGAGTTGGTCGTCTGCAGTTGTAAGCCGTTCAGGTGGCACTTACAACATCTCGTTCTGCATCATTTACGGATTTCTTTATCACGATTAGTGGCGGACCAGGGTGTCCGAGACGCAGACCAGGTTCGTGTGTGGCTTATGTGGGGAATTTGGAAAGCCCGTTGCTTTCGGTAGTCTTTGATAATCAAAGGTCTACATGGTTCACGATTGTGTGGCGATCTTGGCTTCGCGATCGGTGAGTATCTGCGCAAATGATGGCAAGTTATCGGTCTCAGGGCTCGAGCGCACACTTACGGATCGATGGTCGAAACCGCGATCACAGTATAATAAAGTGTAATTTGGATAAATACAATTACGTAGAGGCAATTTGCTGCGAGTATTGGGGCAATCTTTCCGGGATTCACACGGACTAGTTCTGCGATTCGCTGCATACCATTTTGATCCAGGCGATCCACGTGGACTATATGGAGCTTCGAGCAATTTATCCGGCTTTGAAGGCGCGCGACAATTAGGGATTGGACAACCGGAAGTAGAGTGTGATTGTTTAATGAGTATAGCAAGCCCTCGCAGATATGGGAGGATCTCATTTCTACTGGTGTCTACAGTCAGGGAGTTATTTAGGCGCATTAAGTCTAATTTTGATCTGTCTCGTTTTTCTTTATTCGCACATGTAGAAATGTCCCAACGCATCTTAAAGTAAACATATATTGTTGGTTTTTATTACCGGATGACTTTGTAGTTCTTAGCCCGCCGGGTGGACGTTTTGATCGCTGCTCGAAGAGCAGATATTGATTAATAAAATTTGCTTTTTCAAATATTTTTTCTATTGGCTTTAAACGATATAAAATTTTACTATACATAATTATGCCATATTTTATACAACAACAACGATTTTTTTAAAGGTTAAAGAGTTTTATTAAAATTTATAGAGATTAATCGATTTTCTATTGGCTTTAAACGATGTGAAATTTTACTATGCAAAAATTATGCCTTATTTTATACTACATCAATGAATTTTTTTGAAAGGTTAAGAATTTTATTCAATCAATCATAATCCACTTTAATAATGAGAAAGTACATAGGAGAGGGACGGGATGGCCACATTCCACAGTATCTTAGCTAGGTGAAGGCCATATTTGTCTAAAAGATGAATTGAGGCGTTTTTACCGTTGACAAAAAAAACAAATAAATAAAAGCAAGCAACAAATTATGATGATCTTCTAAAAGAATTTTAATTTTACAAATGAAAGAAAAATATCAAATAAAATTTAAATATTTTTTGATGTAAATAAAATTAAAATAGTAAATATAAGAAAGATATGATATATTCAAAATTTAAAGATAACTTCTTTTTTAAAAAAATAAAAATTTAAAGATAACTTAGAGCTAAAAATAAAGATAAAAGATGTAACTCTTCTAAAAAACAGAGATGTACCTTTCAGGAAAAAAAAAAAGAAGAAGATAAATATAATAAACTTTTTTATTTTATTTTGATATTTTGAAAGAATAAATATACCCTCAAAAAAAAACGAAAAAAAAAAAAACAAATAATCAACTATAACGTAGGTAGAGAAAATCTCCCCTATTTCTCTGGGTCACGATTCACGTATAATATTGGGCTTGTCTTCTCTTCGTTTCGCATAGTCCCCCCGCCATTGCCCATTGCCAATCCGTTGTTTGTGTGTTTCTCAACTTCTTCCTTTCCTTCTTCTTCATCATCCATCTGTGTAGTAACTACTTTCTTTCTACAAGGACTAATAAAACTTGTCAAACAAACTCTTTATTTTCCGTTTTTTTTTTTTTTCTTTTTCCAGAAGAATTTGAAACGCACAGGAACCTTCAAAGGCGGCGTGCCTACGTGCGTGCAGTCGGGGAACACAGTAGGAGTTTTTTTTTTACAGGTGTGTTTTGGTTTATTATATATAATATACGATTTTTTTATTGCTTTGTTCGCTTCAATGGTTACTGACTGAGATTTTTAATTTATCATCCTTACTGACACTTGCGGTGGTTGATTTTCATGAATTAGAGTAGCGCTGAATCTTTTTGGTAATTGTGGGGGCTAGGGTTTGTCTCTCTCTCTCTCTTGCCTTGAATGAGTGGTTTTGGATTTTCATCCATATAGTGCGTCTCTGTTTTTGAATGTGAGGGCTAGACATATATTAAAAATTATTTATTTTTTTGTGGATTCTGTAGAATTGGTGCATGGAGATAAAGGTCTCATCCTATTATTTTGTTTTTATTGGAATTATGGCCGTTTAGAAGCCTTTGCTTGTACATTGGACTTGGAGGACTTCTGAAGCCTTTGTGTTTGATTTCTCTTTGGCATTACCAGATTTATGGGCTCGCTTTTTCTATTGAAAAGAAGAGTTAGCATCTCCATTCAGTTGGTTCAGGAAGAAGTACATAAAGTGTAGAGGAAATAAAAGACGAGTCTTTTTTTTGAAGGTAAAAAAGACAAATTTTGTAATAGGTTTTAGAATACATTCCTTTATTTATAGTGGTTGAAGGTTCTGAGTCCAAATTGGGCATTGGAGGAGCCGTTGAAGAAATCCTTTTTAACATAGTGCGTGGCATTAGTAGCAACAGATTGGCCAATTCTGCAGTGAGCCTTTGAAGAAGCGTGGGGTGGTAGGACTACGTGACTTGGATGCGGCTAGTTGGGGCACTAGAATGAGTTGGTTTTTGTCCTCTTAGGGGTTTATGGATATGTTTTATTCTAGTTATGGAAAGTGAGCCCTCATTAGTACCAGAATGGTTGAAAAGCAGTGGAAGTGTAACCAGTGTGGGCACTCTCCGCCCACGTTCATCATCATCTTCACTTTCAGGTAAAGTTTCTATACGTTTTCTACTGATGATACCGTGTTTACATTTTGAGTGAAGTGAAATTGATACACTTTTCTTTGTTTTTCTAGATGAGCATCCACGGTCAAGGCTGGTGAGGAATAAATCATCATCGAGGAATATTGATCAGGATTTTGGACGAACATCTAGCTCTGATAGCATCTCTCCGTCATTTTCCCGCAGGAGTTATAGCAGTAACGGCACTTCTCACTCCTCGTCTTATAGTAATTTTGGCAGGAATAACCATGGTAGGAACTGGGATATACATGAGTATCAGGATAAGAATCGGAAAGTGTATGGGGACCATAGGGAGAAGGATATTTCTCCAAGGGGCATGTTCTCTGGTTTTGAGAAGGATGGTATAAGGCGTTCACAGTCCATGTTTTCTGGAAGGCGTAGTGAGGTATGGCCAAAGAAACCTTCAGCAGGATCAACTGTTGCGAGAGCCAATGGTGTGCTGGAGAAGGATGCATATGTTGGTAGCTCGCACAATGCTGCAATGGAAGATAACTTTCTTCCCCTGGCTTCAGAAGAAAGACAAGCAGCTCCTGAGATGGGAAGGGTTCCATCTCCAGGATTGAGTAGTGCCTTCCATTCCTCACAATCCAGTGCCTCAGCTATCAGCAATGGTGACAAATGGATTTCTGCTCTTGCTGAAGCCCCTGCAGTTGTGGAAAGCAGTGGCACTAATATCTTATCAGGGCAACAAGCTTCTGTTTCTAGCTCTTTACAGCAAAACAAGGGCAATGCCACTGGACTCAATATGGCTGAAGCCTTGTCTCTAGGTCCTCTGGGCTCAAACCGATTCACAGGTATCTTTAAATGTTCCTTTGCTTTAGAGCATTTCTAAAACAACATATGTATGTATATATACATGTATTGCTGAATTAGCACTCCTTGTATTACTTTGGCGTTTATATGTTGTTTATGATGTATTCTAGTTATCAACTAGATCACAAAGACGTGAAGAGCTGGCTCTGAAACAATGTCGACAATTAGTTCCAGTCACTCCTGCCGCCAAAACATTTGGTAATGTCTGGTACTTTCTTGTTTATTAGGCATTTATTGCTACCTTCTTGTCTTATAACTTGTAACCATTGTTTTAGATTTATTTAGTATTCTGGCACATTTTGTTTTCTAGTCTCTTAATGGTCAGAATTTCCTAGAACATATGATAAACATTGTTACTCCATCCCATGTAGATTAAGGGCCTCTTTGTTAAATCAATGAAGCACTTATTCTGGATATTTTAAGCTGTGATTAAAATTAAGTGGTGTATAACATTTTAAAGAACGGCTTAATTATTTTAGTACACCTGAATTTTGTTTGTTGGCGTTTATATTGCGTCCTCTTTATATCTGAATCCGATAAGGAAAGCACTTTATTTTTGGTCCCATTTTTTCTGTTTTGATTTTTTGTATATGTGTGTGTGTCTCTCTCTCTCTCTCTCTATATATATATATATATATTTATGTATATATATATTCTTTTGTTTCTTTTATTCCTCCCATTCCATTATGCCAAAACACTTTTATGCACTTTGTACTGTATTTACTTCTGTTAAAGTTTTTACTTTTGTTTGTACTTCTAAATTCTAATGCATTTAATTTTAAAAATAATTGAAAATGTGTTGATACATATCTTTTTTTCCTTTTTTTTTCTTAGGTGTTTTGACATGAAGCTTTAATTGAAATGCAAGTAAAAATAAATTCTTGTCCCTAAAAATTTATGTGAAAACTAGCATAATAAATTGCAATGCAGGTTTTTATTTTATAAATACGAAAATATGTATGTTGGTTTACATTCAGACATTCTTATCAAAACTTCAGCAGTTAAATAATTCAACTACTTTATAAATTCATATTTGGACTTGAGATTTAACAAACGCCCCTATCGATGCTTCCATTGCTTATCATTTTATAGTTTACAATGGCTGGGTTCTTTTTCAGCATGAAATGCTTTCTGAAGATTAAATGACCTTTAGATGACATAGTTTTCCATCTGATGGTTGAAGGTTAAAATATACTTTTGTATATTGTGCATGGTGGAACACATATGTAGGTTTCTAGGTATGATGGAAAGTGTGTCAAATGATTCTGTGCGTTTACCAAATATTGAATTTGTGTTGGAGATCGCATTTTCTTTTCATTGCTCCTTGTCATCCACCTAGTTATCGTCTCTAACTCTATCAAAACCATGCTACTTAGCTTTGAGTGTTGAAATTTTGTGATTTTTTCCCCTTCGTTTCCTTCAGTGTAATCCTGGTTGGTGGCATATCAGAGGTCATCAGGCATTTTGGTGTGGCCTGTTAGGAAGCTTTAAAATGCCCAACTTGTTCCTATCTCTTATATTTTTATCCTTCTCTTTTTTTTAGGGCGAGTTAGTATGTTTTATGGATGATTTTGAGAAGTCCATCCCAGATAAGCATAACCATTCAAATACACATGGTCATAAAGGACAAAACACAGGCTACCTATTTACTGCTGTCCTGCCCAACTCAAAGAGAATCTTTCCTAATTTATTGTCTATGCATACTTTTCCTAATTTATGGTCATAATTTATTGTCAAGAACCTTTGATATGGAGAGATCTAAGACCCTCGATTTATGTAAGTAATCCACAAGAGTCCTAGAAACTACTTACATAAGGCAAATAAGTTCTAGCCAAGACGTAGGAACTTGGAGCTTGATGCGATTTGAAGTTGTTTGGATGCAAATCTTGAAACCAAAGCGTGCCATAAAGAGCTTGATCCTAAAGATTGTATAAACCAAGCCCCTATAAATCAAGTAGGAGCGCCACAAGCAAGTGCTCAACAAGCTTGATAAGTTCAAGAAGTGCATAAATGGTCTAAGAGATTTAATCCTCACTAAATAGGATAAACAGGAGCTTTTCTTCATCCAAAACAATGTAATACTTACAATGAGCTTAGCCTTCTATTTATAGACTTCTAAGGAGGCGGAGAAGCTGCTTGGATAGTCCACAACAGCCTGAGAAGTTGTCCTGAAGTTTCAAGAGAATATTCATAATGACATTCGTATACTTTGTCACGAAGAAACCTTTTCTGATTGGTTGTGAATGTGGCTTAATAGCCCCATTTTCTTCATGCAGCTGCCCATCTTTGAGGCGCTTAACCTTGATTTGCAAAATTTACCTCGATCTGCCCAATTCTGCAAGGCCGGTCCAGCAACTTTTTTGGGTTTGGTCAAGCTTGTTTATAACCTTTTTAATTACTCTAATACAACCTAATCATATTAGACATAATGCACAAAAAGCCCATAGAAAATTTTAGGGCCATACAAGGGCTTATTACATAACACAGTTCATAAGAACTCAAAATAGTCAAGCTAGTCCAATCTGTGGACTCGAGAGCATGATGGTGCTGCTTCATTTCGCCATTCAGCTTTGAGGAGATTCCTTATGTTGGTAGAAGGTATAGGAAATGTAGATGTTGATGGGGAAGAGGTTGACGACGTGTGTAAATCACCAAGCGTTTAGTTCATCCTTGATCCTTTTGGCTTGAGATCTAGTCATTGGACCTTGATGCATTTGTAATGTTTCATCTTGCTTGGATGTTGGAATGTTAGGAGAAGGTTCTCCATCATTTATCTTCTAACTAATATTCTAGCAGCAAATTATCATATAAAAGGTAGATAGTGTTTGTATTTACTCTCATTTCTTTTTCTCCCCTTCTTTTCTTGTTTCTTCTTTTGACATTCTTTCCCACCTGATCTCTTGTCTGTTACTCTTATGCGCATAGAGCCATATAATGATTTCAGAGAGTTAATATTTTCCTCCTGAAATTCATAACCCCAACTTGCTTGGACTGAAATCGCACTTCCTCTGTGCTTTTACTTGCATTAGCTGACTTTTTGCTAAACATAATAAATGTAGCTCTGACTGAATTAAATGTTATGAGAATTAATAATCTTTTCTGAAAGCGTAGGCTGAGCATTTGTGCATATTGATTATGAATGTGATTATGTTAAAAATGGGCGTATAAGGGAAAAATTATTAACATGTTTAGAACATGTAAAAAGGAAAGTAGCCAAGTGAATGGAGACAGAAGGATTACTTTTATGTTGCATGGATTATATTGTCAAATAGAGGTCTTGGTGTGGTGCACATGGAGTGAAAATGTATTCACGACATAATTGCTATATACTTCTATGCTTATCCTATGCTACTATTTGAATGGCATGACAAAGAGTTTCTTCGTTTGATTACTTAAGGAATTAGGTGTAATGCTTGTATAATTAGCTCTACTAAAAGATGTTATTTCTAAGGCAACAGAATTTCCTTCGCGCCTCTTTGTAAGTTATAACTAGGGATAGCTGAAATTGTTGGGAACCCTACTCATACCAATCGATTTTGACAAACTTGATTATTGGTGTTGCCATGCTGGATCATCGGGATTGGGACATTTGTTGGACAGCCAACAGCTATTTCTTTTACTTGCCAAATGGGAGATTTTTCTCGTTCTTATATGCAATTCTTCTCACCAGGGTTGTGTTTCATGTTGTCACTCATAATTGCTCGCTTAACATGCTTTTGTTATCCGGTAAAAGTTGCGCCTTGAGAATATATCTCTGGATGAGAGGTTGTCATTCTAAGTCCCAATTTGAAGTTATTTTGAAAAAAACTTATCCTAGTTTGGTGTTGGATATCCATATGACAGCCAGTCTTGAAAGCGTTAAAAATATCATTTGTTACTTTATATTATTTTTTGGGTGCATGCATGACGTGTGATAGATGAAGTGGTTGATCTTTGTACACCACCCCCCCCCTTTCCCCCTTCCCCCAAAAAAAATGTAATTGGTCTTATGAAAATTTCTGCCAGCTAATGGGCTGCTCCAGTAACATCCTTGTTAATTTCTCTTTTATCCTTGGAATTTCTTGCCAAAAAAAAATGCCTGGAGCACTGAAAAGTTTCCTATTTACCTTCTTACTTGTCAATGGCTGTCTGATTAGTTGTAAAATTATTACTGCCCCTTCTATGTTTGAATACCTTTCAACTTGTTTGTTTAAAGAATCTCATGTTGAGTACCTGGTAGTCTGTATAGACATATTGATAGCTTTCATTATGCTGCTGGTTGCAGCTTTGATTGGGAAATTGAGTATTTCTGTCTGGCGGTTTGACGCGATCTTTCTTATGTTCCCTTTTTAGCTGCTAATCTTTGACTATGGTAGGGAGAGGGTATTGAAGAAGTTGCCTGGCCTTTTTACTTCACTGGTTAACAGCAATTGAAGAGAACACTTGTTTTTGTCGAACCTAGACTTTCCTTGGTTTCAGGTCAACGGAAAGAGGTGAAATTAGAGTATTTAGAGAGGATATTAAGTATTCACTTTAGCTAAAGGTAGTCTGAGGTTATGGTAGTAGTGTAGCAAAATTTTCTAAGGACCATATTCTTCACACCCTACACCATCCCCTCTTCTCTTTCTCTGTCTCGTTCAAACCTGGCCAATATGATTAGGAGAGACACCCTCTCTCCCTGGTTGGACCATGTAACGTATTCTACTGTAATTTGCTGATTATGACAATGGGTTCATGTGATTTTGTTTATGTTTAGGCTTGTAAGGTTTAAAAATTTGTTTTGTCCATGTATCTGGTCCTTTGATTTCTGTGGATTGAAACTAGAATACGTGACAAAGGAAGATACAACCTTTATGTTTTTATCACAAAACATGTAGTAATTTTACTTCACAATGCAGGAATACATGAATTTTACTCTGTTCGTTTTTGTACGTATATATTGTTAATAGACTCAATACACAATTTGTTTCAGGCGATGACTTCGTTGGATAAAGTGAAAGGAGGCAACCTTGGGCATCCGACCTCTTCCACTCTTCGTAGCCCTTCAGTTTGTGGTGGCACTATGAAAGCTGATGTATCAAAGACGGGTAATACTGGAAAACTTCAGGTCCTCAAACCGGCAAGGGAGAGGAATGTTGTCACCTCTGCTGTAAAGGATAGCTCCATTTCCGCAGATAGTGTTAAGGTGATAAATTCACCTACTGCTGCTGCTGCTGCTGCTGCGGGTTTATCCCTCTCAAAGAGACCAACTAGTAGTCCGGTATCACCAACTCTGCAGCGTAAGCACGTCCTGACAACGTTAGAGAAGAAGCCCACATCTCAAGGTCAAAGCCGTAGTGAGTTTTTCAATTGTGTGAGGAAAAAATCTGTGGTTACTTCTTCGATTGTCTCAGATGCACAACGTGGGCAGACTGTGACTTGTACAGCAACGGGTGAGATAGAAGTTGCCCCTGCCCCTGCTCCTTATCAGGGGAGGGATGTCAGTTCATTACATACCCAGAATGAAAATGAAGTCAAAGAGAGCCAGGGTGACTCGATCTGCAGTGATGCAGAGAAGCATGATAGGAATGGAAAGACTAGTTTTAGCCCGAATCTAATTATTTCAGAGGAGGAGGAAACTGCATTCTTAATTTCACTTGGTTGGGTGGCTAATTCTGGTGAGGAGGATTCTGATGAGGGTGGTCTTACAGAGGAGGAGATTAGTGCATTCTACCGTGACATGATGATGAAGGTACCTAGTCTCAAGCATAATAATAATCGTGTTGGTGATGCTGTTTCCTCTACACTAAGGTCATCTGGCTTGAAGTTAGAATCTTAAGTTACATAACAACTGGGCTGGGCTGGCTGGGCTCACTGGTTTTTTTTGACGATTTGATGGCTTTTTTTATATGGGTTTTTAGTTTTTAGTTTTTATTTTGTTCATTAATGAGAGCACTGAAATTGATTCCTGAAGGGTTGAAGTGATATCTATATTCAAAGAGGAATGGTTCTTTTATATATATATATATATATATATATGTTGTTTCCCATAGCTGGCAATAAATCACATAGTAGTAGATAGTATGTGCGATTCTGATTGAGGCTTTGGTTCTTTACATTGGTTTATTATGATATATGATAAAGTCGGATATATCACTTTTTTCTTGGAAAATAGGATGTATGGTGATTTGATGAGATTATATAATTTTAGTATTACGTATTATTTGTGCAATTGTTGAAGGGTGAAATAATACAAATGTATGAAATGTCTGCCTTGTGGAGGTCACTTTACTACTTAGAATAACATTGTGTGCTGCTGGGGTTTCTCATGGTCGTCTTCTTCTTCTTCTTGACGACTTATGATATATATGAGTGCGCAAGTGTTTACGAGGCTACAGCGATTTGTTGTGCCTCAAACATGTAAAGTTTTGGTTATCTGAGTAACATGAAGACTGGAAATTTCCAACTCCAAAGAAGAAGAATAGTCTATTATATCTATAGTCTCCCTCCCTTTGAAGATTCTAGAGCTTATAAATAGAATAATGACTATTTTGGTGATTTCGTCTACCATTTCAGGTTTTGTGTTTGTTGTTTTTCATCATGGAAAGAAATTTTATTGACAAAAAAAAAACCTAAGGGTATACAGCAGCTTTCATGGCCTAGCTAGAAATACAAGCAAAAGACCTATCCCTAGCCATGAAGCAAGAACACTGCCTATCTACAAGTACATCAAAAGCCAAACTCTGAGAATAACAAATCCAATCCTCCATGCAATCAGCCATACATCGGGGATCAGAACAATTGCACTACAATATTTGTGTGAGGAAAATGTTTTTGATTTAAAGTGTTTGGAAAAGAACCATTCACCCCCATCTCGTTAAAATTTAACCTCACCGATCCTATCACGCCTCTCAGTAATTGAATCGTAATAGAAATCCTATTGAGGTATGATTGATTAGATCTTGATTCATGGAAAGATTTAATTTTTACTTATCCGTAGTCATAGTATTAATGACATGACATTATTAATACAAATAGACTATCATATATTTGTTGTGTTTTATCTCATGAATATAGTAATTGATTTCATCCTTTAAAGTGTGTTATACTTTGGTGATACATGGACGTGTATTATGAATACGTATGTTAGATTGACTGCGGTAGTCATTGGATGTGATATTGAAGAATGCGCACGATTTATGTCGCTCGTCTTGGATTCACGTTTCCTTATGAAAAAATAAATATCTAGAACCACCTGTCTTATATGAAATATATTATTCTCGGAAACTTTGTAAAGTCGAGGTAGAATAGTTAAACTCAAGAGAATATAATATTCATAATATAAAGAATAGTATCAACTTTTTTTTTTGGTACAAAAAGGGGCTAAAGCCCTCAAAAGAAAAACTACTACAACTGCAATATAACGCTTCTTAGATCATCTAAAAGAAAACTCCTCAAATAGTCCGGAGGATCATTTAACATAACAAAATTAGTATCAAAAGAGTGCCCTCTAGAAGCAAGACAATCTGCAGCAAGGTTCCCTTCTCTCAAGGTATGTTGTATAATGCAATTCCAGCTTCTCTTCAGGTAAGTTCTACAATCTTCAATGAGTGGACCTTCACTTGAGTCCCATTCTCCATCATGGTAGATACTGGTGACAGCCGAGAGGGAGTCTGATTCAATAATGACGTTGCGGTAGTTAGCTTCCCAAGCCAATCTAAGAGCCTTTCTGATAGCTTTGAGCTCTGCACAGAAAATATGAGATATATTAGTATTCCCCAAGAAACCAAACAACCACTTACCTTTGTGATCCTCTAAGAACCCCAATAGAGGATGAACCCGATTGATTATTGCGGCTAGCATCGGTGTTTAACTTGACCTAATCAGAGAGGAGGGATTGCCAACCACCCATCTAATATCCCTTGAAGTCTTGTGCTTAGAACCTCGGTGACAATTGAGAATGTATTCATTAGCCAGGAAGATTATTTGATTACACACATTAACATGGTTCGATATAACATTATTGAAGACCATGTCATTCCTATCCTTCTGGACAAGCCAGATAGCCATATTAAATAGAGTATTAGTTGGCCCATTAAAGGACGATCCAGAGATATGAGTCTGATCAGTAGCATTACGGATGAACCACTCCTTCGTAGAAAAATTTGGTTGGTCAAAGAAATCTCTAAGAGGTCTGCATTTCCAAATCCTTGAAGTATAATGGCATGAAGCTAGACAGTGACCCACATCCTCCACAAAGCCTTCACATCTTTCACACATATTAGAACTACCTAAATTCCTCTTAAACCTCAAGTAGTTGGTCAAGATCTTCTCATGCAGCATTAACCAAACAAAAACTTTAACTTTCTCAGGAACATGACACTTCCAAATCGCGGCCCAATTAACCAAAGGGTCCTCGTCCTGGAGCTCTTTCCTCAAGAATTTAGCTCCAGAACTGGCAACATACTTCCCATTAGACGTGAGAGACCAGAACCGCCTATCCCTTAAATCTGAGTTTCAACTAAGGGGAATCCCTTTAATCGTCTCCTCCACATTCCTAGGAATCTTCGTGTGAAGAGCGTCAAGATTCCATTGTTTATTAACAGAAATGATATCACTGACCCTTAAGTCCCTATCTCTAGGATCAATCTGATCGGAAATCAAATTCCCAAGACAAGAACCTTGGATCCATTGATCCTGCCAAAGATCAACATCTTTACCGTCCCCAATTCTCCAACAGTAAGCTTCACAAATATTTTGAAAGCTTTTGAGAATACCCTTCCATATATAAGAGTCGGAAGCTTTAAAATTCATGCAGAAAAGGTCCTCATTTTTGACATATTTATTCCTAAAAAGAGAAACCCAAAGACTCTTGTCTTGATTAAGAATACTATTACCACACTTGGCCAAAAGAGCAATATTATTCTCCCTCGCACTTCTAATGCCCAAGCCTCCATTCTTCTTATCTTTCAGAACATAATCCCAACCCACCAGGTGAATTTTCCGTTTATTCTCATTGGAACCCCACAGGAAATCTTTATTTATACGGTCAAGTTTATCACAAGATTTCTGAGGGAACCATAACACTTGCATAACATTTGAAGGAACCGCACAATTAACAAACTTAATCATGGTAAGTCTCCCTGCCAAATTAAGGCAATTGGTCTTCCAGCCTTGAAGCTTTATCTGAACCTGCCTGATCACAAAATCAACAGTTCTACTAGAGAATCTATTATGAATTAACGGAATTCCCAAATATTTCCCAAGATCCACCGTCCTAGACATAAGACAAATGTCAGTAATATTTTTAATAAGACCAGGATCAGTCCCCGGACTAAAATACACTTTAGATTTCTCTCTATTAATAGACTGACCAGAGATGGAACAGAAAATATTAAGCACATTCATTAAGTTAGTTATATCTTTCACATTAGCCTTGGTGAAAACAATAAGATCATCATGAAAGAAAAGATGAGATATAGAGGCCCATCTCTACTTAAGGAAATAGGTTTCCACTTACCATTTTTCACACCAATGTCAAGAGCGATAGAGAGAAATTCAATATAAAGAGCAAAAAGATAAGGAGACATAGGATCACCTTGTCTAATCCCCCTACTAGCCGAGAATTTAGAAGTAGAATAGTATCAACTTGAGACACTTTCAAGAAATGACTATAGGGATATTAATATGTGAAATGAGGTATTCGTGCAAGAACCATTCCAATCGAAAAGTTGTAGCCATTGTCTTGGATCCCCTCGACAGTTGAGGGTCGCGAAACATTGCTAGATGTCAATCATAATCATTAAAAATGAATTTATTAATAATGAATTATTAATGATAAATTGAATTGTTTAATTTGCCTAATTTTTCTTAATTCTATTTTTAATTGTTAAAATTATGATTAATGCAATATGGTCAACATATTCAGAATCCTAATGAGTCACACACATGAAATTAATTATCACAGCTACAGTGTATTTATAGAGATAACCAGGGTTTTAAATATGCTACTACTACGAGCTATCTCGCCATCTATATGGCGAAGCATCCTATGTGGTAGAAATATTCTCCTTCACGGCCTAAGATGGAAGGTAGGATGTATGATGATATTGACATCCTAGACGACCCTTGGTTGTCAAATTTTAAAGCTCAGCGTAACATGAATCGTCCTACCAAGTCGATGCCAAATTTTAAAGCCCACCCTAACATGGATTGCCCTACCAAGTCGTCAAGTTAGTTGCCTTATTGATTCAAATACGGGACTTTGGAAGAAAGAATCAAAAAAGCATTCAACCCGTTTGAAGCGGAAAATGTTTTTATCCATTCCTTTATCTCCAAACCCTTGTGTGGGATAAATTAAACTGGCACAACACAAACAACGGCATATAATCTAAAAATAAAAAAAAATAGAATTTTCTGATTAGAGTTTATTAATTTCATATTAGCAACGCCCTACTGCCTTATTAACAACACAAACAATGGATTTTCTCAAACGGTCCTCTCCACAATGCCCTACTACCTTATGCAAACGGTCCGCCTCCTTGCAAGTATTACACATGAGCTTGACAAAATCGTACGGGCATTCTTTTTGGGGGGCATGATACGGAGAAAAAGGACTACATTTTGTCGCTTGGAACCATATCTCGCCGTCCAAGAATCTGGGAGGCCTTGGTATACATAATGCACGTGATATGAATATTGCCTTTCTAGCTAAGCTCACTTGGCGACTTCTCACGGAGCCAAATAAGCTCGAGTGCAACTCCTAAGCCGTAAATACGGGTCGCCCTCGATGATCCAAAAGTAAATTGTTCTTTCATTTGGCGCCACATATGCTATGCTACTAACTTTGTAACGTGATGCAATCGATTTTGATAATGATGGGAACCCACGCTGGAAGTTGACTCCATCCGGAAAATTTACGGTAAGCTCGGCATATCATAACATCCAAAACCGATCTTTGATTCCCGCGGCCCCCGAGGATGGCAATTGGCGATTAATTTGGTCCATTAAAGGACCTCTTCGAGGGAATATTTTACTTTGGCAGATTTATCGCGACGCCCTCCCTACTACGGGCCTTTTCAAGGACCGCCATATCATTGAAGATGATGCGTGCTTCCTTTGCTTCACGAGACCCGAGTCGACCCTTCATGTGGTTAGGGACTGCCCGTGGACCCTAACCATGTGGAAGGAAGTCATCCACCGACAACATTGGAGTTTTTTTATTTTCGAGTTATAAGATCCTCTTGTGGTTGGAGCGTTGTTTAAAAATAAATATGTATAAGAATAGCACACCATCAATTCTGGAGATTTCTATCCGCGAGATTGTCCTAAGCATCTGGTTTTGGCGTAATCAGGAGTTTCATCATGATGAGCTCCACCGACCCCCCCGGAGAGCGTTCATCTCGGAAGCCATGGCGGCGCCGAGAGCTTCGATTAGCGTGGCCTTGAGCCTTTCTGTATTTGTTTTTTTGCTAGTATACACTTTCAGAAAGTTAAAATTTTCAGATAATTTGTTTCATTATGCGAACTGTAAGTTTTTTTAATAAAATATCAGGTTACGCACAAAAAAGATATTAGTATTTTTTAATTTGCAAATATCAGTGATTTTATAGTGGTCCGACACAAAGTCGTAATATAGAATCTGCCTAATTAAGGGATTTTTTTTGAGGGTTAAATAAGGGATTTGGCCAGGCGCAATATAAAGGGAAGAAGGGAAACACACGAGTTTTTTTCCTCAAAGCAGGAACACTGAGAATGGCGGCCACAGATGCAGCAGCAGTGCCCGTGGAGAAGACCGAGGAAGACCTCCGTAAGGAAATCGTAGAACTCCATCGTCAGCAACGCGAGGTTCCCTCTCTCTGTCACCTATTCATCATTATCATCCTTATCTTTTTTTACTCAGCTTTGCTTTGCAACTTTTGCTTAAATTGAATTCTATAGATTACTGAACGGCTCCGGGACCCTAGGGGTCTACGTCGAGGTGGATTCTCAGGCTCTGGTCCTCGTAATATCGCTGCTAATGGTCTACGCCAGCGCGGTTTTGTTAGACCGGTAAGTATTCCATTTGGCTCTATTTTTTTTGTTCTCTCATTTTTGTAGTTGAAGCCTTATTTGACGGATCAATATTTGTTCTGATTCGAAATTGTTATAGGCGGATAGGATTGATTCTGAGGACCAGCCACCTGGAAAGAGACGTCTTTCTTCTGCAGTTGTGAAGGTGAGTCATTGTTATCTAATGGTAGCTGCTTAAAAACCCTGGACTTTGTACAGATTTTGTAGTGTATATGTTGTTAATATTGAATCATTTTTGGTGGATCTGGGTTTTGCAGCTTGAGGATGGGGAGATCGTTGCTGATGGTTCCGAGAGTGGAAAAGATTTGACAAACAAGGGAACAGAGGTGGGGCGGAATTCAGGGAAGTTGGTTTCCAGTAGCCGGGGTGAGAGGAATATTTCCAATTTGTCTAAGAGGGACGGCTATCAAAAGCCAACTACAATGGTATGATGCATTTGGTCCATAGGTTTCCTTCTTCTGTTTGCTTGCATCGATGTGTTTTATCTTTTCCTTTGTCACTTTGTGTTGTAATTAGGACTTTGAAGTTCCTCCAACAGAACATGTTCCAAGGGTATTGCCAAAGAATGAAGATCCAAGTTTGGTTAAGAGGAACAAAAGGATGTTGGGTCAGCTTCTTGGTACTTTGGAGGTATGCTTTATGTTATTTCATTTCTTTTGCAAAACGAAGTTCACTGTGTGAGCTTTACTTGATTGTAGTTTTCAATTTTTTCATGCAATTGTTCGGTGTACTTCAAGTATATCTGTTGGATCCAAACAAAATAAAACTAGACTAGCTAGGTTCTCTGGGTATTACTGACAAAGGTGGAGTATGTCTTGTTATTGCTTGAGCTACATAGTCCTAAATTGGATAACCAATTTCTTGGATTATGGATTATAAGAAGTAACACTTAGATATCCATGAAAGAAGGTTGAAACTTGTTTGTCAAATGCACATTCATGTATGGTGTTACCTGTGTGTGCTATGGTGGGAGTGATGGGGAAATTTGAGCAGTCTATCGATTAGTCTTTGGGCTTCTTTCTCTGGATGCCTCACTGTGTGCTTAAGTGGAGGGTTGAGAGTTAGTAATCTACTGATAGCCTATTTTTTTTGAGTCTCTGATGTCTTTACTTAAGCATTGTATGCACATGGATCTCAATTTCTTACTTTGGATTAGCTGCTGTTTTAGCCTGATATCACAACACTAATTGAACAATTACACATCCAGTTCTGAAAGGTTACAGTATGTGTTTTTCTACTCTTTTTGTGCTGCTTTTTCTACCTGAGTAAAACATTTGGACGGTTGTAGAGCCATCTTTTGTTTATCAACCTTGATGATTTTATTTGACTTCAGTTATGGGCATTAGTCTCTCGCCGCCTTCTGTTTTCATTATCATTTTTCTGGTCCCTTGATATCTCATAAGATAGAAAAACAATTAGATGTGGATTAAGATAAATGAGTATTATGTGACTTAAAATGGCTTATGTCATCAATGCTATTTTCTCATTACTTGTGCAAATTCAGAGATTTAGGGAAGAAGACATGCAACTCTCTGGATCAGAGGCATATATGCGGAGGTCAGACTCTTTGAAAAGGGTGAGTACTTACAGAATCTAATTGGACAGCATATATATCTATTCCTTCTATGCATTTTTTTTTTTGTAGGCAAGAATGTTTATTTTGTTGATGATCAAAACTTATATGCACTTTTATCGCAGAACATCTGTATAGGACGAGTTTTGAGAAGGGCCGACTGTTTAGAATTTGATATCATCTAAAAAAATAATGTCTGGTTTTGCGGTATATTTATCTGTGAAAAACAAACATTTTCTTTGCTCTTTTGGAGGTTATCTGAAATTACAAATGTGACCAGATGAGTATGAGAGCACATTTGTGGCATAGAAGTCGTTAGTTATGCATGGCTTGTTGGCTTATTAAATTTCACATTTGTCAAAATGCATCCTGCTGCTAAAGACACCCTGAATCTCATGGCGAAGAATTATATTTCAATAGACAAGTGTGATTGAATTATTGTTTTGCATTTTTCATTGGATGTTGTTCCCTCCCTTGGCGGGTGGGGGGGGGGTGGTCTAAGATACCGTATATGCAATCGAGGAATAAGATTGGGACATGTTGTATGCCGTCATCTCCATACTGGTGGTTGTAACATTGAAATACTGTGACTGAACTTTCACTTACTGGAGGCAGTAACGTCAGAGTAATGTGACTCCTGGACATCCACACTTGTATGAAGTCTAACTTTGGATGGCCGTATCCTTAATGAGATCCAGTGGAAAGGATGAAAGAATTGACAGAAAACCAGACTCCTTGGATTTGCTTTTTTACCTTTAGTTTTGGTCTTTGTCAATCTTAAACTTCTAGCATTTTGCTCCTTTATTCCTGGTTTTTGTTGTGCAGTAAACTCTAATGAAATTGGTTTTCCTCTGACTTTAGGCTGAACAAAGGGCCCGTGAAGAAAGTGAAAGGCTTAGGCAACAAGAGCGAGAGCAAATTGCAGAAAAACGAAAAAGAGATTTGGTTTGTTGTCCTTGTTTAGTGTTGAATCTATTCTGTTTGAAGTTAAGAGGCTTTTGTTCCCACTTCCCATCCTCGAAATCTGAAATTTCTTTCTTCTTTCTACTAGATTCTAAGAGCACGTCTCGCAGCTAAGGCAGAGGAGAAGAGGTTGGAACTGCTGTTTCTTCGCTGGAGTGAGCATCAACGAAAACTTGGCAATTTTATAAGGTCAGCCCTTGATTCACATTGGTTAATCATCATGTTTTCCAATACATTTTTTGGTGTGATTTTCTAAACAAGTTCCCTTTGCTTGTGGCAGGTTATTTCTTATTTTGGTCCAAAAGTGTCCATATTCACAATTTTATTGACACGTAAGATAAGTTTCTTTCATGTGCAGAATGTTAAACCGCTTCAGCTATACTTGGTTTCTTGCTCTTGTGGGGGTGGCTTTGATGAATTTTTTTGTCTGTGTTTACATTGTATATTTGTTTTTGACTCCTTTCTCTATTTTGTCCTGTTCTTTCATCATATATATTCAGGACAAAGGCGGAACCTCCTATTTATTACATTTATTCAAAGCCGATGGATGAGGACACGACATTGGTGGAGCAGCTAAGAGAAGAGAAATTTCAAGAATGGAAGACTGTTAGGAGGGAGGAATTAACCCAGTATCAGAAAGAGATTGCTGAACAGTATCTTTCGAACGTCGAAAGGGAATCGGAGAGGTGGCAAAATGGAAGAAGAGGAGGAGGTAGGAAGCTAAACAGCGAAGTGGTTGGTAACTTGCAGGAGACAATGGACAAAGAACTGGAGACCCATAGGCTTGAGCATGGTCCAAAGAGTAGGAAAATTCCTGGTGGAAGCAGCAACAACAATGAAGATGAAGACGACGTGGAGGATATTAACGTAGGAGAAGACGACATTATGGATGATGTGCTCGGGGTCGATGAAAACGGTAGGAGGGGTGGTGGTGGTGAGGAAGCAGTTAAAACCGAAACAGCAGGTGAAGAAGGTAGTAATCGTGAGACGACCAAGGATTAATGATCGTACACGCCCCTTCAATGTGCCAAGGTATCTGCTTGTTTGTTATGAGGATTCCCCCCTCCCCTATCCACCTTTTCCTCCCCTTGTTTCCTTTTACATTTTGTTGTGTTTTGTATGTTTTATAATAATATTTGATTGGAACACATAGTTTATTAGTATAGCTGTGTATGCGAGTGTTTTTTGTTTGTTTTTTTTTTGTTTCTCTGGTATAATAATTGTTTGTTGCCGAATGCTGTCAGATTCAAGTGCTTAATATTTTGTTTGATGAGAGCCTTTTAGTTGAAACGCCCAAAATGTGCTGCTATACAGTTCTCACATGGTTTATTGTTAAGGATGATGAATGAGTATGCTTTGTTTTTTTTTTTTTCCTTTTGTTTGTTTAAAAAGACTGATTACTTCAATCTGAAAAATGTATAATTTTTTTTATATTTCTTCTGAGAAGACGTGGTATAATTTTCATTAGATACTAATTCATCATATAATGAATTAGATGCCATAAACATCATAGGCATAAAACATTGAAATTGATTAAAACATATAACGAAGGTCAAAATATCTCAAAAGTGAGCTAAATTGCTTGATTTAAAGGAAAATTCGGATCAGAAGAATTACAAAAGATAGACTTATACTATAAACACATTAAACTTACATAAATATTTTTAGCCTTGAAGACCAATTGTTGTAATCTTTTCCTTTACTTAAACCACAAAGTTTTATTAGGTAAAAGTTTTTATTAAGAAGACAAGTAGTCCAACACGTGTATGCCATAATCTTTTTCTTTGACTAATTTTATTTTTTATTTTTCAAGCAATGTTTTTGAACTTGTCTAATAAATCATGCAATTCAAATCAAACAATAATATCAACTGATCTATTCAATGAGGCGTTCTCTACTACAACATTTTCAGAGGAAAATCAACGTTTTCTGATTCAAATCAAGTGTTCTTGAGGGAAGTAAATCACACATATATAAAATATGTGTATTCTTTTTCTTTTAATTATTATTTTTTTTCCCACCAAATTCTTCCTAATCTGTTTAAGGACACATATCATACGTATTTGTTCAATAGACATCTAAATGGGAATATTATGCAATTATATAAATGACGTATTTGTATATTGATAGTAATTAATTTTGTGTAGATTATGATTTAATCATTTATTGGCTACACACTCCTAATTAAACTGTAAATACCTCTGCTATCTTTATATCTTCTTTATAATGATACACCACCAATACTTTTTCTTCTTTATTTCTTTGTTTTTTCTTTATTATTAAGATATATAAAATATTAATTAATAACAATTTAAACTTTTAGAAAAGATGATAATTAAACCGATGTAGAGTCTGACTAAGAGCTGACGCCTCAAATGATAATTAAACCCTTCCTTTGCTTTCATTTACTTTCACTATAATTTTATGACAAAAAAAAGAACAGAAAAAAGCAACTGAGCTAGACAGCCATTACAAGCATTAGAACCAGTAGAACCAGTAGAAATCCCAACTCAGAACTGCCGAGGTGGGGTTTCTCTTTCATTCCCCCCCCACCCCCTCCCTCCCTCCCTCCCTCCCAACTATTCTAATCCATTAAAAATAAAGAAATCAAAAGAAGAAGAAGAAGATGACTTCTAGAACATCAAACACCGTTAATGGCTCTCACCACCAAACCCAACGCCCCAACATAGTTACTACCCAAACTACCGCTCCTCCTCCTCTTCTGCTTCCTTCAAAGGCTGCTGCTGTTGTCTCTTCCTCCTCTTCTCCTTTCTTCTCCTCCTCGTCCTCGCCGTCATCCTCGTCGTCGTACTTGCTGTCAAACCTCAAAACCTCAGTTCGATCTCCAATCTGTCCGGGTCCAGTATCTCGAATCAATCAAGCACCGAACCCAGCTCCGAACCTGGCCACTACTGCTTCCGTATCATTCGCTATTATCATGCTTTCTCTGCTGTTAATGATAATAAGGTTGGGATTAAGTACGGGGATTCCAAATTCACGGTTATGTATCGGGGGATTCCGTTGGGTCGGGGCATTGTGCCAGCATTTTATCAGCCTGCCCATAGTGTTAGGCGGGTCCAGACTGTTATTGCTGTCGACCGGGTCAACTTGCTTCAGGCGGATGCTACCGATTTGGTACGGGATGCTACGGTGAATGATCGGGTCGAGTTACGGGTTGCAGGGGATGTCGGCGCCAAGATCCGGATTCTTGGGCTTACTTCACCTGGGGTGCAGGTTAGCATCTTACTTACTCACTACTCCAAAAAAATAAATTAAAAAAAAAAAAAAAGCTTTTGTCTTTATATTAATGCTTTTTCTTTCTGCAAAAAGTAATGTTTTCTCTGTCAATTACTTTATGACTGTATATTATCCCCTTAATTATGTAAGGCTAAATTTGTTGCTGTATTAGTATTACTCGGATACCTCAGTACTGTTGTGCCGTATTTAATTCTTTCATCCATAAAAGAATCACTAATTTTTACCTATAAAATTTATTAGATTTATCAGATACGTAAATTTTGGAATGGCCTAGGACAATAGATTTGGTAGGTTTGTATATTTAATTTTATACAATTAATAATTATAGATAAAATTACAAAAGAAATGGACAAGGCCGGCCCTACAGTGAGGCCAAAGAAACCGTCGTCTTTAAGCCCAACGGTGTCGGGAGAGCCAACAGTACATGTTTCGTTAAAAGAAAAATAATTCCGTTTAGATTCAATGCGATCCAACCTAATATAATATGTTAATTTTTTTTTGATAAAGGCCCAACTTTATTTTTCACTCCCTTCATGAATTGATGCATGTATTGGTTTAGGTTGAACGCCGTTTCGTTGCGATAACATTATTTCGTTCGGCAACTCGTATGCAAGAGATTACAAAAAATATTCATGAAAAAAAATATCAAACAAATAAAAAAAATTTACTTGGCCCAAAAGACTACTTTGTAGGTATGTTTTGAGACTATCAATAAAGTGAATTTTGTATTTACGGATGTTAAAAACGCGATAAGTATGTTTTTTTTTTTAAAAAAAAAAAACTTCAACTAAAAGGCCAAATTTAAACTCCACTTTTGCTCGCGAAAAAAAAAAAAAACTTCAACTAAAAATGCCTAATTCGAGAATTTGGTTTTTCTAAAATAAAATAAGTACACTTCTGAAATGGATCAATACACAAATATTAGTGGGTTATATATATATATATATATATATATATATTTTACTAATTATGGGCCAAAACATTAAAATATTGGGTCAATACCTAAAAAAATTCACATATTAAGAAAGTGATCTGTGTGCAATACTATTTCTAGATTTGTGTGCATAGGGCTAAACCAATTTACATTTTGGGACGTAGACTCTTAAATACATTAGAGTGAACCCATAAGCCAAATAAGTCATTTTAAATAAAAAAAAAAGAATATCAGATCACGATTTGTGTTTTGATTAGATTCAAGTGCATAAAGGACATCCCGTGGAAAAAATTCCCGTATTACTAAACAAGTTTGTTGGATGGTGTGAATCAAGGGAAAATGGATTTCAATTTGTCAAAAAGTGAGAGATGCTTCTTGTCTGGTTGGTGTTTCTTTGTCTGCATGCGACTAAGTTCTTCACATTACTAACATGGGTCACATGTGCTCCTTTGACTCCTACTACTACTTCCCTGTTTGGGTTTATCATTTATGTTAGCACTTAACCCATTTTAACTTTAAGCCTCGTAATGGATTTGACAACTTAGGTTAACTATTTTAGGCCAACCGACGACAAGAAGTTTGAATAGTAACTGGATCCATTATAGCTCATGTAGCGTTGCTATGCCCGAGTTCTAGGGCGTTGCATGCAATGGATCCGTGGATCCATTATAGCTCAATTAGCGTTGCTAGGCCCGAGTTTAGAGGCGTTATGGACGGTATCAGAACTAAGTGTCGTACTATCAATAATGGATTTAGTAACTTGGCTTAACCATTTCAGGCCAAGTGAGGATGATGAACGTGAATAGTTACTGAATCCATTATGTCTCGTTGTTAGACCTGGGTTTTGGGGCGTTCCAAACATGGACACTAAAGACTTCAACTTGTTGCATCATCTCTTCTATTATTAGTGATATAAGGGCTGCATGATTATGCATTCTCTTGATCTCTTCTGTTGGTGGACTATTGAATGGCTGGGTTATTTTAGACTTATTGTATGCAACAAGGGGCGGATCCACATTACCTGCACCGGGTGTGGCTGTCCCGGTGATTTTTTTTTTTTCTTCTTTCTTCTTCTTACCTCTATATAGAGGGTATTAAGTTTGTGTGAATATTCTTTTGTTAGATATATCTGGTATTGATGCCTACCTATTTTCTGGGATCCGCTTTTGAAACCTTTATATTTGTAAGAAAGACCGTCTTCCACGACTTAAAACCCGTGATCTCTGGTCATGATTACATAGGTTGTGCCTAAACTAGTACAATCTTCCACATACAATTTTATTTTGAGAAAGGCATCTGAATGTGACATAATGGGGTGCATTTAGTAGAGATGCTATTATCATGGTTTGAATGTGGTTTATGCTTTTGCCCCACACAATGCATGTTCACATTCTTCCTCTTTTTTTTCTTCCCACATGAATTCCAGTAAAAAAATCCACCTTTCTCTTTGCAATAGAGTAGTGTGAGCTTTAATGCTTTAACCACCCTCTATCTAACACTTAGACTTGACATTATGATTATGGCAGCACTCAAATAACCATGATTTCCCAATTCTATTTGTCCACATTGACATTAATATCCACTTATATAGAAGGAAATTCCAAATCTGTATGAGACTGACTAATCAATTGTCATCATTACTGTGCGTGCAGGTATCGGTTAATTGTGTATTAGTGATAAGCCCTAGAAAGCAAGCACTCACAGACAAACGGTGTGGATTTGACGGTCTCAGCGTGTAACAACTGCTCCTCTGCCCCACCACCACCACCACCACCACCATTGGCGGCTCGTGAAGAAAGATTATTTCCTTAAATTTTTCGATGAAGAGAATCAAATGACCAAGTAGGCAAGTAAAATGAGGGTCTATAATGCTTAGGAAATGATTTGAGTTTACTGAATTAAACCCATCAAAATTGTTCATAATCTAATTGATGACAAGGCAATTTTTTACCATCTAATGTGTGCTGCATAGCCTGCATAGTATTAGGTTAGGTACTGTATTTAAAAATAAAAAAAAAAACCATTTCTCCTCTGCGCTGGCTTTTATATATAGCGACGATTGGCTTATTCTACACTGAATCTGTTTTCCTGGTTACCCACTTCTTTTTGTTTTTGTTTTGGAAAGAGCAATGTATGACGACGGTCAGAATTGAAACTACCCACGTGTCATCTCTTTAGTTTCCCAACATTAAGTAAAGATAGAGAAAAGTTGTCGAAGGGTCGGAGCCCCCAATAGTCGAGCCGCGATAACTCGGCTACTCTCCCCCAAACTTAGGGCCGACCTCCTAGCGATATAGGCACGGATACTCTCCCGACCCCTCCAGGTCGGCCGGTACTTATGGTCAAACCTGTCCATGCCCGACCTTCTCGGACCGGACCTTTTACGCACGCTCTAAATCAGGTAAATATGGCAAGAATCCTTCACATTTAATACTTTAGTCCTGACATTCAAATATACTCGCAATTGTCTCCTAAAATCAAGGAGATCAAATAATCCTTATCTTTTCCTTAGGGATCAAGGCAATCAGAGTCTATCTCATATACGCTACACGCTAACTCTATGGCACAAGCCCCTCTATATAAGCAATCCCTAAGGAACTACAAAGACTTGATTCCAATTTACGCATTGGATACGTAGGCAGCTTGATCACTATCAAGTGCAGTCTAAAACATCCCCAAATCAACCCCTTTTTATCGTTAATTTGGTGTTCTTGGAGCTTCAATAGGTTGTCAAAAGGAGCAAAAAAAACCCCGGAATTCATGTAGACGATTTCCAACATCGTCAATTGGCGCTAGATGGGGGGTCTCTTTATTTGATAATCTCGTCTAAAGCTTCCAGTTTAACATGGTGAGCACACGACAGCAAGCCGCCAATGGCAGCAACGCCAACAATGCGACAGAATTAGATGCTAACAACCAGAACCAGCAACATGAAGAAGCCTCTCTTGACGCCACCCACCAAGCTTTGGTAGATCAGCTCGTGGCTTTGGATGACGCAACAAAACAAGCTGTCCTTGATGCTGCTTTGGTAGAAGAGGACGCGGAGGATGAAGATCTAGAGGAAGGGGATCCTCTGGGGAGGATTCGCAGGAGCAGGACCTACAAGATGGAGATCCATCTGGAGAGAACTCCCTGGAGCAGGAGTTGGAGGAAGAGGACGACCCCAGTGATGGGTCGTGGCAACAAACACCTTCTCCACCCAGGCGTCGAGGAGTTGGAAAAGGTGATCAGTCATCCTCTTCGAATTGGAGGAAACAGTTGGTCGTCACCCAGGCAATGGATGCAGCCCGAGCCGAGCTAGATGCCATAGCTGGAAAAAGAGCGGCACCCTTGGCTCTTGAGTCCCCCTTCTCGGAGCAGATAGATAGCTACCCTGGCCCAGCAAGGTTCAAGAGTCCAAAATTGGAACCCTACTAGGGAACAAAGGATCCTCAGGATCACTTGTTCCAGTATCTCACGCACATGAATCTCGACTGCTCCCCGGATGAGATGAAGTGCAAGGCGTTTCCCGCTACTCACTGGCTGAGCTTGAGAATGGTTCAAGAAAATCCCGGCCAGGACGATCTACAATTTTGAGACATTAGGGAAGATGTTTCTAAACGCTTTTATCACGGTGAAGCCGTTTGAGGAGAATACTACTCACATGTTTATGCTCAAACAAAAGCGAGACGAAACCGCATTGCAGTACCTCAAGCGGTTCAACGAAGAATCATTGCAAGTATGGGACGCGGACTATCACATACGGATCGCCTCTTTCGTGGCAGGCATACGTGAAGGAAGATTATACGCCAAGCTGAGCAGCAGGCTCCCTACATCTATGGAGGAGTGCATGGAAGTAGCGTTCAAACACTGCCATGGGGAAGAAGCCAACCGACTGAAGCGAGAGTTGGAAAAGTCAGAACAAAAGAAAGAGAAGGCTGAAGACGCTTCTGAAAAGAGAAGGAAGTCATCTGAGGATCGCATGCTCAGTTCAGCCACGGGCCGACCTGAGAAGAATAGTGCCTTACAACCGCGGGACTTTCCGGTTTTGAACAGGCCCAGTGAACAGGTCCTTGCAATAATGGAAAGAAAGGGTTTAGCGCGAACTCCAATGCCGCTGCGAAGTCCCCTGGACAAAAGGGATCAAAGCAAGTTTTGCACATACCACCAAGACACGGGGCATGATCTGGACTGTTGCAGGGATTTTCAAAGAGACGTGGACGCAGCAATCTCTGAGGGAAAGTTGGACGAGGTCGTGGAGTGACCACAATATGGCGAAAGGCGGGGTCGGCGAGACTACCTACATAGGAACTTCAACCGAGAGCGCAATCGGCAGGGTGAGCCCTAGAGAAGAAGAGATCGGTCTCCAGAGGGGGACCGACTGTTAGACAACCGCCCGATCAACACCATCAATACTATTGTGGGTGGCCCTAGTAATGTATTTGGGGAAGTCAGCAGCCTCAACGCCCGACCTGGGGGCGTACAGGCGAACATAGGAGGTCAGGTCCCTTTTCAGGAGGTAAGCTATGGGCCTAGGGATCCGCTCCCATTGGTCCTGAACAACGAAGGTCTGGTTATTGAAGCTGTGGTAAACAAAAACCTGGTGAAAAGGATTTGCATCGATACTGGCAGCGCCGTCAACGTCCTCTACTTTTCAGCTTTTTAAGCAATGAATCTTAAGGAGTCCGAGATGACTCCAGTCTCGGCACCCTTGTTTGTATTTGCGGGTCCTCCTGTTCATCCCATGGGAATGGTTCGGCTCGCGACAACATTTGGGAAAGAGCCGATAGGAAGGACTCTAATGGTTAACTATGTGGTGGTCAAGTCATCATCATCGTACAACATCATCCTATGAAGGCCTACTCTGATCGATCTCCGGGCCGTGATCCCCCGCGCACATTAGCCTGAAATTCCCGACCGCCTACGGCCCGGTCGAAATCAAAGGGGATCTGGAGGTCGCCAGAAGTTGCTATGCGGCCACAATCAAGGACAAATGAATCATCTTAGCCTGAGCAGCTCGGCAAGTCTTTATCGTTTGCTACTTTTTGTTTATGTACTTCTATTATTATGCTTTTTCTTGTTCAAGTCTTGGATATTACTACTTTGTTGAATAAATTCTGCTCTGGAAGCATTTTATTTTTATCAGTTACTTGTTATTTCGTCAAAATTTATAAGGCCATAAGGGCTAGCTAACCGATATACTTACACGCGGGAAGTCACTCCGACCTGGTCCTGCACGCCGTGCTTTTAGACGAGATGTCAGCACTAGCCTGGCCCTACTCGTCCTTACAATGACACGAGAAGTCATCCGACCGGCCTCGCCGCCATGTTTTTAGACGAAGTCAAGATTAGCCTGGCCCCGCCGCCCGTTTTTAGACGAAGTCATCACTAGCACGGCCCTGCTCGTCCTTAAACTTACACGCGAGAAGTCATTCCGACCTGGCCCTGCTCGCCATGCTTTTAGATGAGAAGTCAGCACTAGCCTGGCCCTGCTCGGCCTTAAACTTATACGCGAGAAGTCAGTCCGACCTAGCCCTGCTCGCCGTGCTTTTAAACGAGAAGTCAGCACTAGCCTAGCCCTGCTCGGCCTTAAACTTATACGCGAGAAGTCAGTCCGACCTGGCCCTGCTCGCCTTGCTTTTAGACAAGAAGTCAGCACTAGCTTGGCCCTGCTCGTCCTTACACTTACATGCGAGAAGTCAGTCCGACCTGGCCCTACTTGCCGTGCTTTTAGACGAGCTCGCTGCACTTTAAATAAGACCAGTTTAACCTGGCCCGGATCGTCTAAAAAACTTTATGAAAAGCCATTTAACTCAGTACTAAACTAAGCTAACTTGTTCGGTTCCTTCTGACTTACAAACATCCGAGCCCATACGTCAGGCCCGACCTTATTCACACAAGTATGCCATCCAAAACCATAGGCTAATAAATGGCATACTGGGGGGCATACACCCCATCAACAATAAGAAAAAAACAAACGATAACTCAAAAACGAATTACATTAACAGAAGAACTTCTTTCTATCAATAAAAATCTCAATACAATACAAAATTTTCAATTTTTCAATCAAAAAACAAAAAACCCTTAAAATCTAAGAGTCAGGGGTCAGATTATCTGACGGCTTGGACGAAGGAGCCGATCCGGAAGTGGCAGCAGGTTGGACCGCATACTTGGACACAATGTCCACCCCGGCCTTAAAATCCTTTATGCGCTCGGTGTAAGCCGCACCCATCCCTTGCTTATAGTAAACCTTCTTAGGAAAGTAAATGCACACTGAGGAAGGTTCTTGAATAATTGCCTCGTCCACTCCCTGGGTGTACCCATGGTTTAAGACAGGGATTAGTACCACCTTCATGGCCTCAGCAATGTCTGCCGAAGCCTTGTACTCCTGAACAGCTTCGGCACAGCGAGTCGGGATCGTGGCTTCCAGCTCAGCCACTTTGGCTTGGAGGACGGCCACCTCCTGCTCCTTCACCCTCTTCTCCTCGGAAAGATCACTCGCCAAAGACTTCATCTCACCCTCTTAAGCTAGGAGTTGGGCCCGCAGAGCCTTCATCTCTGTGTCCTTGAGCATGGCGGCCACCTTGAGCTCCTCCCGTGTTTACCTCAGGTCGGCAATCTTGCTCTTCTGATCGGCTGAGGCCGTAGAAGCTTTTCCTAGTCTTCGGAAAACCTCCTGGCCAATTGTGGCCAACTAAACAACCAAACAGAGAAAGGCCAAGACTAGTAACAGTTCGTCTTTAAAGCAAAATGGAACAAGAAAGAATCACTTACCAACTCCACAGTCTTACAACCTATGATACCCAACTCCTCATCTGACATGTTGGCGACCTGCTGCTGCTCGGAAGCAGTTTCCTCCTGATGACCCGATTGGCCCTGAGCTCGAGCTTGGGATTTGCCTTTCTTCGAAGGACGACTCTTATGCGAGATCTGTTGAAATAGTGTCCTAAACCCAATCGGGTCGGACCGGATCCGACCGGGTCGGATCATTTCTACTATTTCTTTATGATTAAGCATATATTAAATGACTTTTATGTTGTTATATATTCATTTCTTTTAAAGAACCAATTATGAATTGTTATATGATAACCACTTTAGTATTAAAGCGTGTGTGGTAGAAACCATGATAAAGCGATTATGGTTGATGAGATCTCTAATCACTTTAATAAGTTTGATACTTAAAAGTCTTTAGACTTATGTACTATTATACATGGCATTGATAGTACAAACAAATTTCTAGCACGTATTAGATGTATTTTGTCTTCAAGAGGTGGGATAGATCTAAATCTCATCGAAGTGTATAGACACTTGGGACCTGTGACGTGGACGTGTATTAGAGAATGCGACGTTAGGATCGACCCACTTACACTGTTAAGTGTCACACTTTGTGACAGTTGTGTAATTATCCTTAGGACCGGAGTCTTCATGGCATCACGGTGTCATGCTTTGACACTATTGAGGTTTCAGCCACGGGGCGATCATGTGGTAGTGATTGGGTGTGATCTTGAAGCACGCGGAGCATACATGTTTGGTCGATTCGAAATCGCGCACTTATTGGTAGGGTGAATATCCGAAAGGACCTTCTTATAAGGAATGTCTTACTCGTGAATCTTTGCAAAGTGGTAGTAAATGAGTTACTTCGGAGAGAGCATGATATCCAGATTATAAGATACGGTCGCGTTGATGTTTGACACTTGACTAACGACCGTATGGATATTATTACAGCGATAGAATTCTATTTACACGGTAACCGTTTCACATGAAAGGTAGTAGTCATTGCATTTGACTCTGTCGATGATTGGGGGTCACGGTGTGTTGCTAGGTGCTATCCCGTGATCGTTAGGCATGGAGAGCCTTTTTCGTAATTTGCACTTTGTGTCTACGGCCAACATATTCAGAAGCCTATCGGGTCACACACATAAGAACATCTAGCCGGATTAAAATGCGGTTATAGCGATAACCAAATAATGAAAGTTTATCTCGTCTATAAAGTGTTATAGTGATAAATTAATATGATGGTGTTTATTTATTATGAATAAATATAATACAAAATATTAATTATGTTGATTAATTAAATATATGTATTTTGATACATGTGGGGTGCATGTCATTTTGCATATGATACACATGTATTTTGCAAATTAATTAATCACAACATTATATTAATTAAAGAATATTCCAGGATGCCAACTTGCTGGCATATGGGGCTCCACTTTTAGTGTATTAAGATACACTTGAAGTGTGCAATTTAATTAATAAGGTTTTCATAATATTAATATTGCATATTAATTGATTTTGGAAAATATATTTATGGTAATAAGATAAATATAGTCAATATAAGATATTGACAATATTTTAAGAAAAATATTTAATATAAGATATTGAATATAAATGAGATAAATAAATCAAAGGGATTTTCCTTATTTTATTAGGAAAATGTTTTATTTTTCCTCAATCTATCAAAAAGCTAATCCCAATCAGATTGGGACATAATGGGGCGCAGGTATCTCCTATAAAAGGGAGACTTGACTAGCTCTTTTGTACATCACAATTTCAAGAGCTAATAGTTCTTGTGAAAAATAGAGAGCTTCTTAGAGAGAGATTAGATGGAGAGAGAAAAGGCCGGTCTAGCAACCGGATTTTTCTAGTAGCAATCCATGATGGGATTCCGGCGGGGCAGTTCGTGTGGATCACCGGTATAGGCCGAACACTTGGGCGGCTCCGTGTATCGCTCTTCTCCTTAGACGGTTGATGTATTATTTTTATATGATTAAATATACGTTATATTATTATGTTTTATCAACGAATTCTATATAAAATATATGAAATTATGATATAAATGGTATGAAATATTAATCTTTATAGTTTAGAGTAGTTAGTAGTAATAATAGTAAAAGTTGTAATTTTGTACCGATTTTAGTAAATCGAATTAGTGTCGTGTCGATTACGTGGGTATTTGTGGTATTTTATTGCAGATTTATAACCAAGACCCGAGAATTGACATGGTGACGTATAATCATATCTTTGGAAGGATTTAGAGAGTGCCACAAGCTTAAATGATCAATTGGATAGCTTAAGTGACAAGTGGCCAATCGATTTGGTTAAGTAATAATCAAGAAATGTCTTCGATAAACGAATGGCTCATCAAAAGACATTATCTGAAAAAGTGTTCTTAATGAAAGTTGAAGATCTTCAGATAAGCTTTCCAATGCAATTTAAATTATGAAGATTGGAGGTCTACAACTTAAACAAATGTGATCAAGTGGCTAATCGATTTGGGTTAATAAAAATCCCTTAAATAGCTTCGGAGGAACACGAGGTAGTCAAGAAGGCATTTTCTGGAGAAGAGTTCTTCATGAAAGTTGTAGAGTTTCTCGAGACCTTAATTTTGGCATTTCGTTTGCAATTTTGGAGGTCCGTAACTCGAGATATGAATTTTAAGTTTAATAATTATATATAAAATATATAATCATACACCGCACATGCTGGTTACTTGGAGAAGTGGAAGTAATCATTATACCGGACCGGTCCGGACTAACTGCCGGCCCGGTCCGGCCCCTTCACCTTTGCCTATATAAGGAGTTGATCAGAGAACCGGTGAAAGAGTACCAAAATTATATATATATACTTCCTATATATATATATATATATCCTTTCTAGTTTTTATTTCGTAGTTGTAAATAAGGCCTTACGCCGTAATAATGTAGTTTTAGTATCGTTATAATGCTCGGGAAAATCTCGGAAGTCGGTTTTTTGAAGAAGTTGTAATGTCCGGAAAATACGATTTCGAATCAATCGCCGTATTCGGGTAACTTTTTCAAGTATTTATGTTTATGTTGTTTATTTTCATCTTTTAGTTGTTATAATGTTTTTAGGCTAAATATAATCTGGCCAAAACTATGTAATCGGTTTTATTTCGATCTTTTCGTTAAAGAAATGTTGTTAAGTTAAAATAATAAAAATTGAGTTAATTGAATCTTTTTCTATTTTAATCGTATTCGTATTCACGTATTTAATCAATCGAGAATTCATAATCTAATTATGAATTGACGCTCGTAGTTAGGATACGAGATAAAAGATAGAAAAACCGGAGGTAAAATTGGCCGTGTGAACAACGTGATAACGGAATCCGATTTCTACCCGGGGTAGATTTGTTTTGGGAAAAATGAATCTTATTATAATTTGTACTCGAGATCGTAATAATGTTAAATCATCGATTTAATTGAAACTTAAACCGAAAGTTGAATCGTCCGGCTTTGACAACCGGAGCCTTTAAAATAAAATTGACCGCTTGATGAACGGAGTGACTCTTTTATCTAAAGGTAGATTTGTACTAAGGACTGTCGTAAAAACCGTAATGATTGTGGACCTTGGGTGATGCAATGGACATATGACAATTTCATACGCTTTCGTGTGAGGAGGAATTGTTTACCTCAGGAGTGCACCGTTTCATTTACTCAATTGGACCTAAAATAAAAGGAGAGATCGAACACATTTCATTTAATCGAAAAGATCGTATAAACCAATTATATAAGTTTTGGCCAGTTCTCTAAAATTATCTTTTAATATTTTGGTATCTATATATATTTATATCTATATATATAAATTACAGGTTTATGCAGATCTATATATATTTATGTATTTATATATATCATGTTAGTATAGTTTTTAATTTCCGTATTTATTTTATGTTGGTTGGAATAGTAGTCATCGGGATTATAAAATTGCGGTTTAGATCGAGTTAATAACAGCTCTTTGGTGTTTAACCACACGTAAAAGAATTACCAAGTTCCCTGAGGATACGATACTCTGACTCACCACACTATCACTACAGTTTGACCCGGTACACTGCCGGTAAGGATTCTAATAGCATAGAAAAGGTCCGTCAGCTTTCTGGCGCCGTTGCCGGGGACACGTCGCTAATTTCTTTTTATGTGTCTATGGTTACTACTTGTATTAGCTAAAAATTCTCGAGAATAAGTCAACACTCTTCTTATCACATTTCTTTTTATTTTTCGTTGGTACTTACTTTATAGGTAAGTTACCAATCTTTTTACTTTTATCTTTTTCGAGTTATCTTATATTTTCGTTAGTTGATGACCAGAAGCGGTAAGGCCCCACTCACTCCTTATAAGCCTGACATAAACACTTACGAAAGGCAGTTAAGAGTAGAGAGTAAACGAGGTCATACTAGTCAGGGAAATCCTGACCAAGAATCATCTTCAAACAGAAATACGAGAATGGCTGAAATCAGTGATGAAACACCTGAACAAGGGCTAGAACATGCTCTAGGGCATGGACAAAACCCTGTTAACCCTAATAATAATAATAATAGAAATAATCAGAATCGGAACCAGAATAATCGTAATAACCACCAAACCCGAGACCTATCTCGTGATCAAACCATAAGAAGAAACCGGACTAATAATCCCATACTTTTACCTAATGAAGGAGCAAACAATTTCAAATTAAATCTCATCTTTTGGTTTAATTGACGCAAGAGCCCAATTCTAGGAGAGGATGATGAAGATCCACATCATCATCTCTATCTTTTTGAAGAACTCGTGCAATACTGACCTAAAAAGTCAAGGTGCTCATAAGGAATTAACGAGGATGACTATGTTTCCTTTTTTCTTTAAAAGGACGAGCCCGAGATTGGTTTATGTCTCTTCCACATCATTCACTTACTAGTTGGGAGGAGATTCAAATCAATTTCAAACAATATTTCACTCTGGACGAAATTTGGAATTAAAAGTCGAGGTTGCTAACTTTAGACAAGGATCCGAGGAAACTCTTGGGAATGCCAGGAAAGGTTTAAAAATTGTTAAGAGCGTGTCCCGATCATGGTTATTCCTTAGATATGCAAATTCAACTCTTCGTCGTAAGTAAATTGAGAAAAGATTCACGTGCGGATGTAGATCATGCATGTGGTGGTTCGTTAATGATGAGTGAAGCTCAATTAGTTTACGATGCTATAAAAGATTTCCAAAACAACAGAATGTGGGAAACCGGTTCTAGCACGAGGAAAAGTAGCTTTTGCAGGAGAATGTACATCTAACACGGAAGTTCTAGCACATTTGGAAAATTTGAGTAGGAAATTCGATGGCCTACAATCTAACAAAAACCAAAGTTCATAAAATAGTACACCAACTGAATACTCAAATCAGGACAATATGCCATTAGGAATTGAAGAACCAACAGGATATTCAAGAGAAGAGGTGAGTTTTCTTCAAGAAAGATAGGAGAATCGAACAATGCGTACTCAAACTCGCTCAATGCTATTAGAAGAGATCATCCTACTTATCGATGGTCTGAAAACCCTAGTAAGCAAGGACAACCGCCATATCCAGTACCATATAGGAATATGAATAATAACCAAGTTTATCAAGAAAATACATCTAATCAGAATTTACAATCATTACCTAGAACCTATCCTCAACATACCACTCAAAGTATACCAAGAACTCGAGTTCAACTCAACTGCTGAAGGAGTTGAAAAATGGGAAAAATTAATGGAAAATATGATGGGTGTAGTATCTACTCAAGCTAAGAATATGGAAACAATGATGACTTCTATTGGTACACTCACTAAAGATATGAGTACAATAAAAACATCTATGAGTGGACATGATACCGAGAATGAGAACGATAGAAGCTTCATTGAGGAATATGGAAGATCATTTGAGTAGGAAGGTGAACGAATAAACAGTAGAGACCCAGGAGGATTACCAAGCAACACCGAAAGAAACCCAAGAGAGGTAAATGTTGTAGTTATTGAGAAGTAGAAAACTCTGTGGAAGCAATGGGGTTGAAAACTTTGGGAATAATGAAGTAGAAAATGATTTAGATGGTAAAAATGATGAAACTAAAGATGAAATTGAATTCACTAAGGAGGAAGAAGAAATTATAGAGAATTTCTTGAAAAGGAATAGAAATTTGGAACCCGAGAATGAAGGTGAAAAATGGGTAAAATCCCTAGGATTTTGAAAGACCCTATGGATAAAGATTTAAGGAATTTATTCAAGGAACATGTTAGAGTAGAAGATAATGAAAAACAAGAAGAATGAAAGAATCAAGTAGAGATTGATTCAGGGAACAATTTAAAGGAAAAAAATTCAAGAACCTGAAACATGGCGATTAAGTAATACTCAAAAGTTTAAGGAGAAAGGAAAAGAAAAATTGATTAAGGAGCCAAAGGTTATAGATTTAGAATCTTTACCTTACCCTTCTAAAGATCAAATTAAAAGATTAAAGCGATCGTAAGTATGCTCGTTTCCTTGATACTTTTCGTCATCTTCATGTTAATATCCCTGTTATTGAAGCTCTGAT
Source organism: Gentiana macrophylla (assembly GCA_026214975.1). NCBI lineage: Eukaryota > Viridiplantae > Streptophyta > Magnoliopsida > Gentianales > Gentianaceae > Gentiana > Gentiana macrophylla. The sequence continues at coordinate 29,404,690 of CM047814.1, forward strand.
TAATATACCTGCTTATGGAAAGTTTCTGAAAGATATACTATCAAATAAGAAAAAATTAGAGGAATATGAGAATATATGCCTAAATGAAGAATGTTCGCACTCTGCAAAGATAAGTTACCGCCTAAACTCGAAAGATCTGGAAGTTTTACGATTCCATGTGAAATTGGAGGATTTCTGTTTAAGAAGGTCTTATGTGATCTAGGAGCTAGTATAAATCTCATGTCTTATGAGGATTATAAAAAGCTAGGCATAGGAAAGCTTACTAAGACTGAAATGACTCTGCAAATGGCAGATAGATCGATTAAGTAACCTAAAAGGATTATTAAGGACGTATTGGTTAAAGTAGACAAATTCTATTTTCCAAAGAGATTTTGTAGTTATGGAAATGGAAGAAGGTTATTGGCGCCAGTTATTCTAGGTCGACCATTTCTAGCTACAGAAGAACTTTAATCGATGTTTGAAAGGAGAATTAATTTTGAGAGTCAATGAAGATGAAGTTGCTTTCAATATTTTCAAAGCTATGAACCATCCATATACATCACGTAATCATGTTCTTATATAGAAGATATTCATTCTCGTCTATGATAATCGATTACCAACTTTTGAAGACAGATTATAAGATCGCTTAACTCATTTCTATCTATAAAGAAGATGAGGAAGACATTGAAATGAAAGAGATAATCCTTTCTCTAGATAAAGGAAGCTTTACTTTTAAGCCACCATGGCATAAATATTTGGAGTTAGAACTAGAAGGACCAGTTCTTAAATCGTCAATAGAAGATCCGCCGAAGAATCTGGAATTGAAACCGTTACCTTTAAATCTGAAATATGCTTTTCTTGAAACTGATAATCTATTACCGATTATTATTTCATCAACTTTAACTGAGCAACAAGAAGATCAATTACTAAGAATGTTAAGAAAACATAAGAAAGCTTTTGGATGGACAGTTGCCGATATTCGAGGTATTAGCCCTGAGATTTGTGTTCATAAGATAATTTTGAAAGAAGATGCTAAACCTTGTATTCAACCGCAACGCCGCCTCAACCCGAATTTACTGATTAATTGTTAAGAAAGAGGTCATTAAGCTATTAGAAATGGGAATAATCTTTCTGTATCGAGATAGTGAATGGGTAAGTCCAACTCAAGTTGTACCAAAGAAAGGAGGTTTCACAAAGTGAAAGAAAATGATAAGAATGAATGGATTCCAACAAGGAAATTACAGGATATCGAATGTGCATTGATTTTAGAAAACTAAATGATCATACTAAGAAAGATCATCATCCACTTCCATTCATAGTTCGGATGTTGGAACGTTTAAGTGGTCATAAGTATTCTTGTTTCTTAGATGGTTATTCAAAGTTATTTCTGATTTTCATTGCGTTAGGAGATAGGGAAAAGACTACTTTCACTTGTCCTTATGGAACTTTTGCTTATAAAAGAATGCCGTTTGGTTTATGTAATGCTCCCTGCTACGTTTCAAAGATGTATGATGTCTATATTTTTACGATATGGTTGAGAAATTCTTAGAAATTTTTATGGATGATTTTAGTGTTTACGGAGATTCTTTTGGTAAATGTTTGTCGCACTTAGAAAAAGTGTTACAATGTCGTGAGGATACCAATTTAGTTTTAAATCGGGAAAAGTGTCATTTAATGGTATCGGAAGGAATTGTTCTAGGTCATAGAATCTACGAAATAGAATTGAAGTTGATAAAGCTAAAGTCGAGGTGATTGAAAAATTACCACCACCAGTGAATCTAAGGACTCTAAGAGGATTTCTTGGACATGCAGGATTTTATAGGAGATTTATTGCAGATTTTTCGAAGATAGCAAAGCCTCTAAGTCATTTGCTTGAAAAAGAAGTGCCTTTTAACTTTGATAGTAAATGTATGGAAGCATTTAAGACCTTAAAAGCGAGATTAACTACTGCACCAGTGCTAGTAGCACCAGACTGGGATTTGCCTTTTGAGATTATGTGTGATGCAAGTGATTTAGCTGTAGGAGCTGTTTTAGGTCAAAGGTATAACAAAATTCTCAAAGCTATTTACTATGCATCTCACACACTAAACGCACTCGACTTAATTATGCAACTACTGAGAAAAAAGAGTCATATGTAATTTTGCCTTAGATAAGTTCGGATCTTATATTGTTGGTTCTAAGGTAATAATCTACATGCACCATTCAGCCAAGTATTTACTAAGTAAGAAGGATGCGAAACCTCGTCTTCTTAGATGGATTCTCCTACTTCAAGAATTTGATATTGAAATTAAAGATAAAAAAGGAAGTGAGAATGTAGTAGAGATCATCTAAGTAGAATGGAGATCGAGGAAGAAATAGGAATGAAATTAAAGATTCATTTCACGATGAACAATCATTTAGAATAGATACTCCTTCAACCATGCAAAGTTATTAAAGAATAGAATTCCTTCTAAGGAAATGTCACATTGGTTTGGAGATATCATTAATTACTTAACCTGTGATTATATTCCGTCTCATTGGACTTGGCAACAGAAAAAGAAGTTCTTTTATGACTTAAAATTTTATTACTGGGAAGAACCAGACCTTTTCCGTAAATGTTCGGATGGGATAATCAGAAAATGTGTGCCTGATAATGAAATTTTAAGTATTTTATCGTTTTGTCATGATCGTGAGGCAGGAGGTCATCATGGAGGTTGGAAAACTGCTTTTAAAGTTTTACAATGTGGTTTTTATTGGCCTACACTATATGTAGATGCTTATAAGTATGTTAAATCTTGTGAATCTTGTCAAAAATGGGAAATGTATCTAAAAACATGAAATGCCTATGCAACCTATTTTAGAATGTGAGTTATTTGATGTTTGGGGCATAGATTTCATGGGACCTTTCCCTATATCTTTTGGAAAAAGATTTATTCTTGTAATGGTAGATTATGTTTCGAAATGGGTAGAAGCTGAAGCTCTTCCCACTAATGATACCAAAGTTGTCATACGATTTCTTAAAAAGAACATATTCACTAGATATGGCATTCCGAGGGCTATCATTAGTGATAGAGGTTCACACTTTTGTAATAGACCATTTACTAAGATAGTTGAAAAATATGGTATAACGCATAAGTTAGGAACGCCCTATCATCCGCAAACCAGTGGTCAGGTAGAGGTGTCAAATAGAGAAATCAAAAGAATCGTAGAAAAGACAAAGTGGACTCAAATCTAAAAACTCGGGCAATTAAATTAGATGATGCATTATGGGCGCATGTAATGCCTTTTAAGACACCAATTGGTTGTTCTCCTACAAATTAGTCTTTGGTAAGTCTTGTCATCTCCCAGGTTGAATTAGAACACCGAGCCTTCGGGCTATTAGATTTTCGAATTTTGATCCTAAGGGTCAGTCGGTGATCATAGATTGCTTCAATTAACAGAACTAGAAGAGTTTCGTCTCGATTCTTATGAAAATGCTCGAATCTACAAGGAACGCACGAAATCTTTCCATGATAAGAGAATCTTTAAGCGTGAGTTCCATGTAGGTGATCGAGTGCTTTTGTACAATTCACGTTTAAAGTTGTTTCCAGGTAAGCTTAAATCGAGATGGACAGGTCCATTTACAGTAACACGGGTTTACAAAACTGGAGCTGTTGAACTAACTGATGGAAATACGACTTTTATAGCCAATGGCCACAGAGTAAAGTTATTTGTGGAGGGAGAAGGAATCACACTGAAAGAAGAAGTAATGCTGCTGATTGATCCCCGACAAATCAAAAAGCGTAAAATCAAAAATCAAAACAGAGAAACTGGAATCAGCCAAATACCAGGTGCTATCTATCTTTACTTTATTTTTGTGTATTTTTATGTTTAAACTCTTTTCGTCTTTTACCGGATAGACGTAAAAGAACTGGATGTCTTTTTTAGATAGAATAGGAGTTTTTATTTTACTTTTGAAATTAGGCCTTGATAAAGATGTCGCGTTTAAAATAGAAGCTTTAGTTTTTGAACAAAACAAGAAATTGTTGAGAGAGATCGATTGAGGAAGTTTGTAATGGAACATCAAGGAGTGCGATAAAGAGAAGGGCAAAATTTCTAATGAGGTGTAGAGTGCTGTGGAAAAAGTGAACATGTTGGACGCTGTGGGAAAAACACAACCAAATCCAGGATGAGTGTTTGAATATTGTTAGGAAGGAACGACAGTGGTTATCCGAAAATCCCGATGGAATTCCGAGAGATAATTCAAATGCCTCGTTTTTAGGAATTAGGTTGATTGAGCGTTATATCAGAACTTTGGAAGATTTAGAAATCGAAGAATCAGGAACTCCTTAAGTTTCGAGTCTTTTCGTATGTTTTATTAGGATTTTATAAATTTTTCACATAACTTCTGAGAATTTTATAAAATTGGATCTTTATGAAATTTGAGGAGTTTTATAAAAGTTTTATAAAAGTTTTTTAGTTTTAATGTTTTATAAGAGTTGATATAAATTTATTAAATTTTTATAAGCTTTTTATTAAAGTGTTATAAAGATTTTATTAAATTTTTAGAAATTGTTATAAAATTATAAAATTTTCTTCAAATTTTATTTTTAGTAAGTTTTAAAAAATTTATAAACGTATTTTTAAGATTTTAATTAAGTTTTATTAGAATTTTTATAAGTTATCATCAAGAATCATAAAAAGTCAAAAATCGAAAAAGTAGAAAAATTTGTTCACGGACCGATCCGCTTTTCCGGACCGGTCCGGGTCTAAAATCATAAAAAGACGGGACCTCTTTTTCTTCTTCTTCTTCCCTAATTCTTCCAACAACCACATCCCCACACACCCAAACCCCACCACTCAAAATTTTTATCAATTCTTCCACAAAAATTCACCTCTCACACTACCACTACTACTTGATTTCTTCCTCTTTTCATCTCTTCTCTTCTACACAATTTTAAAAAATCAAAAGGGAGCAAAAACAAGCTTCATTCATTCCGGCGACTTTAAAACTTTTCCGGCCTACTTTTCAACGTTTTCTACACTATAAGGTATAATCTAGTTTATTTAGTTATCAATTTAGTATTTTCATAATTTTATAGATTAATTTCAACTGTTTTAATTTTTGAATGTGTTGTGACATTTTTATTTTTGTTGTTGTTTTTATTTTTGATTGGCATTACCAATATCGTAGAATGGCTGAGTCAAGTAGGAGAGGCTCTAAAAAACGAAAATCAAACATTCCCATATCAACTCCTGTCGTAGGCACAGTAATTTTATCATCTGAGGAAGAAGCCGTAAGCTTTGAAAAAACCGCATCACCCGAGGCTAAGAAAGCGTATAAGAAAATTTATAGTAAGTGTGATGTTCTGGTTGAAAAAGGATTAGATTTGGAGAATTTAGGTGATGAAGTTAAAAATATTTTTGAGAGACGCGGTGGTTAGATCTGCAGCCCAGAGAGAAAGGGAGATCAACACGACTATAGTATTTGAATTTTACTCAGTTTTATCTACACTTACACAGGAGCAGCTTACTCAGTCGCAGACTGTACCCCTTAGAGCTAGAAATGTTCCTTTTAGCCCTGAAGTCATAAATGCAATTCTTGGAGTTGAAGTTTTTCCGATGAAGAGGATTACGGGACAATTTATAATCTAGATGATCCTGCTAGTTTTGAACAGACTGCCCTGAGAGCTCAGAATGTTTTTGACCCAACCGCTGTCTGGGTTGAAAATAGATTTAATTACGGGAACTGTTTTAGAGGTTTGAGGGCAATTAAAAGATTTATTAGCCATAATCTCTACCCTTCTAGCAAACATACTGCATATGGAAAGGAAGATGTGTGTATCGCTTGGGCGATGGTTAATGATGTTAGAGTGGATGTTGGAAAGGTCATGTTTAAGAGGATTTTCGAGAGTATTGTCATCGCCAGACCAGGAAGTCATCTGTACTTCCCTTGTTTTATTTCTGCTTTATGTCGTACGGTGGGAGTACCAGTCCTGCCTAATGACAAGTTAGCTCTGGCAGATGCCAATCTTATTGGACCTAGTTTGACTACACTTCCGGATGGTAGTATTAGCTCTTTGCTTAGAAGACGTCAAACTCAGCCAGCTCCACCAGTTTTTACATCTTCTTCTTTTCCATCTTTTTCTAGTCAGCCTCAACAAACTCCTTTCTCCAACACTATCACATATGACATGTTTCAATCTTTAGTGACAGATGTTGCACGTGGTCAAGCCAATGTGGCTTTATTCGCTGAGAGTACTAGGCAGTGGTGTGATGATATTCGTAGAGGTTTAAGAAGGAACGAGCAGTTGCTTCGTAATCCTACTTTTGATGATCCTGCCTATCCACCTTGTCAGTCTGATTCTTATACCTACTGAGTGGGTAACACCTATTCCACCACCGTCGAGCTTTCATCCATCGTCATATCCTTTTGGAAGCCAATCTAGTGGAGCAGTGTATTTTCTACAGTGCTCGAGAGACCAAAGAATGTCGAGTTGGGGAGGATTCACCGAGTTTGCCCATGTCACACGACGGCATGAGTTCGATGGGTCTTGATAGCTCGATCCAGGACCACGACTACATTTCGGCAAAACCCAATTTCTCGATCGTTTCCGAGTTCTAGTTTTCAAGTCGATCCTGAGGAAGACGATGATGAAGAATGAATTTAATGACTTTGTTTGATTACACATTTTTACTGCACTTTTTATTCGACAATTTTCATTAGGATATTGGTTTGTTATCGTTTTCGTTTATTTAAGATAATCGTTTGTTTTCGTTTTTGTTTAGTTTAATTTTATAGTCGTTTTATAAAAATATGGTTTGCATTTTAAATCGTTTTTATAAAAACTATAAAAAAACCAAAAATAATTTTTGTATAATTACTACGTCATTTTACAAAAATATAATGTGTCGTTTTATCCGTTCGTATTAAATTAAATTAGCTTTATAACGTTTCTTCGAGGAAATAGGCAGTAGTAGGCACGTGAAGTAAAAAAACAAAACACAAGTTGTCTTTCACTCGTCCCCTCGGTAAAAAGTAAGATGAGGCCGGACCGGTCCGGCATATTCCTGCACCGGGCCGTGAAGAAAAAGAAATTTGAGTCACTTTGGAGTCCGTCTAATGCAAATGCCACGTATTTTTTTACCATCTATTTAATGAAGTAGAGGCAGGAGCAACAATTGCTCATTCTTTAACTATCTCGCTCTATCATTCACTAGTTGTTTCTTTCAACTCTGTTTTAATTTTTCAACTAGTTTTTAAAATGTCAAACAGATCATCTCCGTCTGTCAATTCATACGAGCCAAACACTCCGGATCATCCGGAATCACAAGCTTCTAACGAGAGTATCATTTTACACCATCATTTTGCGAATTCTCCAATCCAGTTGGAGAAAGGTTTAAATGTCAAGAAAATAGATCAATGGGGTAAAACTCTCATTCAAAGTTTTGGCTGGAAGAAATTTGTAAGTACACCACGAGGGCGAGTTAATATTACGGTTGTAAGGGAATTTTACTCGGCCCTACTTTCAACGTTCGCGATAGAGTCTACACAAATCATTATGGTAAGAGGAGTGGTCATTCGTTCTTCTCTTCATCTATTATTAACCAAATCTTTGAAATACCACCAGTCAGGATGCCACATTTTGAAATGCAATGGGGACTAGACAATGCATACAATCATTTGAATAAAGTACACGAGTCGTTCCAGTGTCTGTTTCCACTGTTTGATACAAATCACGACATGTCAACACGAGCTTTACTTCCACATCTAAAGGCGTGGAAGCATTTTATAAATTCTCGAGTTTATCCCACCTGGGATTTTGCTAGTCTTTCTGAAGAAGAAATGCTTCTGCTCTATGCTTTGACATTTGGTGAATTTGTTGACTGGGGTATATTGATTCAGAGAAATGTGTCAGACTTTGCAATCACGAGAGGTAGTAGGGGGAAACCTACGCCTAATTCATGGATGATATCGCGTCTGTGTGTTCAGATGAGTGGAGTGGGAGAGCTGGAGACGGATGAGATTTTTCCGTCGAGAGATAATCGAGTTGGATTGCTACCGGTTGATACACCAGGTTGTTCGTCTACGGTCTAGATAGTTGGTTGATGGTTGGTTGATGGTATTTAAGTTTTAATCAGTTAACTTTAGTTAAGTTTGAAGTTTTTTTAGTACGGTTAAGTTTATGTTTTTAAGTTTGTAATACTCTTTCTTGTTTAATATATATGTTTTAGCTTTTTTTATTTACTCATATATATTAGTACACGCTAAACTTAAAATCAAAATAATAACATTAATGGATGATTTTTCGAACCTATTTATTTATTACTCACTGAACATCGGGACGATGCCACTTCGTAAGTGGGGAGTAGAGTTAGGTTAGAAAATTCATTAAAATTTTCGAAAATTATAAAATTATCAAATTTTTATTACTTATTTTTAATTTTTTAGTAGAATATATAAATATGAATAAGAAATGATATAATTGGGAAGAATAAGTTTTTAATTAAGTAAAGTATATTAGATATATTATAATTATATCTTATGTCTAATTTAGATTTTAATAAGATTTTAAGTTTATATAATTGAATAATTAATATTAGATATTGTCTTAATGAAATTATATAAGTATGTTGATAATTATAAGTAAAATTCTTAGAATAATTTTCTTGTCAAGATGAGTTATGAGTTTGGAATTGGACTTAGGATGTCGATTTTCAAGCACCACAAAAATATAACTATAGCCAAATAATTTACCTAAATAAATTTCCAATTTCATTCCTACCTCGGCCTTGATTAGAGTGATCAAGACCTCACTCAAAATTGCCTTTGTGATTAATAGAAATAACCAACATTTAGCTAATTTTGGTCTACATTTCCTTGGAATTCGCAAGTTTTTTATGCGACTTATGAAAGAAATGAAGACATAAAAGCTAAGTTTTGGTATATCTTTGAGATTGGAAAGATTAGATAAGTATTAGTATATTCGATCTTACCTCACGACGCTTAAGTAGATAGTCGATTTTGGTAATAAGTTCGGATATATTAATATTATATAAAAAGAAATAAGAACGAGGCACCATATTTACACAGAATTAATCAAATATCAGGTATCTTCCTTATCTGTGATCGACAAATTAAAAAAAAAATAAAAATATATCGGTAGTAGCTACCAATGATTTGAGTGAGTAGGGGATTATCTCGAAATGTCCTATATCACTATGATGTGTGAAAGCTCCCGATTGCTCGATGATAGTAGTCCGGCTAGGGTATTATCTCGAAATGTCCTATTCTTTGGGAATGAAGGCACAAAATGAAAAAGAAAAAGTCGAATCATAAGATCTCAAGAATGATTACAAGTTTAAGGAAACCGGACTTGTAATTTTCGATCGAAAGAGTATACTCCGATCAATCTTGATGAAGCAATGCTTGTAAGTTTGATTTTCAACACACACTCACGCTTTTAGTTCTTAATCTGAAAAAAAGATGCAATTAATCGAGATTACGTTTTTTTTTTCAAGAATATGAAGATGTAGGTACGTACGACTTGCCTCTTTCTCTTTTTGATTTTTTTCCGATTAACTAACATCTTGAGCCTAAACTTTATAAGCCATTTTTGTCGACTACTTGACCGAAGTTTCCGATTTCAAAATTTCATAATAGTTGCGATTAAAAATAATTCTGATATTTTATTTATACTTATTAAGTATTACATATATAATTTTATCTAAATAATATTTAATGTTTAAGTTATTTCAGCTTATATACTCTTTTCTGCCTTCTTATAATTTTAAATTAGAATAAGTAATATATTTATAATATTGATTTATATAAATTACATTAAAAACTATAATCTGATTAATTATTTGTTATTACCGCTTATTTTTGCTCGAGGACGATCAAAAGCTAAGTGGGGAGTAATTTGATGTATTATTTTTATATGATTAAATATACGTTATATTATTATGTTTTATCAACGAATTCTATATAAAATATATGAAATTATGATATAAATGGTATGAAATATTAATCTTTATAGTTTAGAGTAGTTAGTAGTAATAATAGTAAAAAGTTGTAATTTTGTACCGATTTTAGTAAATCGGAGTGTCGTGTCAGATTTACGTGGGTATTTGTGGTATTTTATTGCAGATTTATAACCAAGACCCCGAGAATTGACATGGTGACGTACAATCATATCTTTGGAAGGATTTAGAGAGTGCCACAAGCTTAAATGATCAATTGGATAGCTTAAGTGGACAAGTGGCCAATCGATTTGGTTAAGTAATAATCAAGAAATGTCTTCGATAAACGAATGGCTCATCAAAAAGACATTATCTGAAAAAGTGTTCTTAATGAAAGTTGAAGATCTTCAGATAAGCTTTCCAATGCAATTTAAATTATGAAGATTGGAGGTCTACAACTTAAACAGTGATCAAGTGGCTAATCGATTTGGGTTAATAAAAAACCGAAATAGCTTCGGAGGAACACGAGGTAGTCAAGAAGGCATTTTCTGGAGAAGAGTTCTTCATGAAAGTTGTAGAGTTTCTCGAGACCTTAATTTTGGCATTTCGTTTGCAATTTTTGGAGGTCCAGAACTCGAGATATGAATTTTAGAAGTTTATAATTATATATAAAATATATAATCATACACCGCATATGCTGGTTACTTGGAGAAGTGGAAGTAATCATTATACCGGACCGTCCGGACTAATCGCCGGCCGGTCCGCCCCTTCACCTTTGCCTATATAAGGAGTTGATCAGAGAACCGGTGAAAGAGTACCAAAATTATATATATATACTTCCTATATATATATATATATATATTTTCTAGTTTTTATTTCAGTAGTTGTAAAAAAGGCGCCTTACGCTGTAATAATGTAGTTTTAGTATCGTTATAATGCTCGGGAAAATCTCGGAAGTCGGTTTCTTTGAAGAAGTTGTAATGTCCGGAAAATACGATTTACGAATCAACTGCCGTATTCGTAACTTTTCAAGTATTTATGTTTATGTTGTTTATTTTCATCTTTTTAGTTGTTATAATGTTTTTAGGCTAAATATAATCATGGCCAAAACTATGTAATCGGTTTTATTTCGATCTTTTCGTTAAAGAAATGTTGTTAAGTTAAAATAATAAAAATTGAGTTAATTGAATCTTTTTCTATTTTAATCGTATTCAGTATTCACGTATTTAATCAATCGAGGAATTCATAATCTAATTATGAATTGACGCCTCGTATAGTTAGGATACGAGATAAAAGATAGAAAAACCGGAGGGTAAAATTGGCCGTGTGAACAACGTGATAACGGAATCCGATTTCTACCCGGGGTAGATTTGTTTTGGGAAAAATGAATCTTATTATAATTTGTACTCGAGATCGTAATAATGTTAAATCATCGTTTAATTGAAACTTAAACCGGAAAGTTGAATCGTCCGGCTTTGACAACCGGAGCCTTTAAAATAAAATTGACCGTTTGTGAACGGAGTGACTCCTTTTATCTAAAGGTAGATTTGTATTCGGGACTGCTCGTAAAAACAGTAATGATTGTGGACCTTGGGTGATGCAATGGACATATGACAATTTCATACGCTTCGTGTGAGGAGGAATTGTTTACCTCGTGAGTGCACCGCTTCATTTACTCAATTGGACCTAAAATAAAAGGAGAGATCGAACACATTTCATTTAATCGAAAAGATCGTATAAACCAATTATATAAGTTTTGGCCAGTTCTCTAAAATTATCTGTTTAATATTTTGGTATCTATATATATTTATATCTATATATATAAATTACAGTTTATGCAGATCTATATATATTTATGTATTTATATATATCATGTTATTATAGTTTTTAATTTCCGTATTTATTTTATGTTGGTTGGAATAGTAGTCATCGGGATTATAAAATTGCGGTTTAGATCGAGTTAATAACAGCTCTTTGGTGTTTAACCACACGTAAAAGAATTACCAAGTTCCCTGAGGATACGATACTCTGACTCACCACACTATCACTACAGTTTGACCCGGTACACTGCCGGTAAGGATTCTAATAGCATAGAAAAGGTCCGTCAACGGTCAAAGCGTCGATCTTTTAGATCAACCAAGGTAACCACCGTCTAATAGGTTTTTTGTTTATTGCTTAAACGAAGTCAATCCTGGTTAAAAGGAAATAAATTTTTGAATTCTGCTGCGTTCCCGCGTAGATTTCCTAACTGTGGTATCAGAAAAAGGTTCGAGCATAAGCAATAAGCATGTTAATTTGCATAGTAATTAATCGATAGATGCAAGATCTAGATTCGCGATAACGAAAAAAATAATATTCGGTTAGGGAGCTTGGCCGACACGGCTCCCCACCATGCGGCGGCCGGCGGTAGCTTTAGGGTGCTGCCGTCGGCTGGTTTTCTCATGGCGGTCCCGATTTTGTTTTTCGTTTTGTGATATTTATTGTGCATTGATATCTCCTTTGTTTAGTTGTGTCATGTGGCTAACCGATGGTTCAAATAGTTTGGGCTATTGGGATGCCACATGACATTAAAGTAAGGGAATGAGGAAGAAGAACATAAATATTTCATCATTTGAGTAGAAGGCGATCTTTTGAAACTGGATTTTAATCAAATTAAGTTTCGATTTTAAATTGTGTGGAGTTGAGTGACAAAGTCGAGTTTAAGTCAAATTGACTTATACAAAATCGAGTCAACCGGCAAATGGATATAATTCTAGCCTTTTTCTTGATCTTGTTATTCTCTTTGAAAGTCGAGTGTAAATCGAACTCGTGAATGTCGGTTTGTGAGTCGTTAGTAACTATCGTTCTCGATGATGTGTGTAAACTATAATAAATGCTGCAAACAGAATGTAAATGCGTAAAGTAAATGAAACAAGAGTTATAGAGGTTCCATGTGGTGTAATCCTATTGTCAGTCCTCTCTTTCCCTGTGGTGTAGGAGGAAAATTCCACTAGAACTTCTTGAGGTGAGCTGTTACAAAAAGTCCTAAACAATAGTCCTTGGCTAATCCTAGCTTCACTATCTAAACAATCAAAGAACATGTTGGATTGCTACTGTTCAAATGCTTGAGCCGCTGGTCCTTGAAGGGTTACGTATGCCTCTTCACCAGCTACCACCACAAACATAGTCTACCCGACTGCGGATACAACTGTCCTTGGCAAATCCTTCACCGGATTGCTTCACAGTCTTGACCTTTGATTAAGAATCAAAGTTGGGTTGAGAATAAATAAATTGAATCTTGTTTTTGGTTCTTCAAAGTGTCTGAATCTGGATAAATTCTGTGTAGCTTGAACACTTGAAGAAATTCTTGATTGATCTTGTTAGCGCAAAGATGATAGCAATTAGAATGAACGAGACTAGTGCACAAAATGCTTGTAATATTGTTAATTATTTTTAAATCTTTGTGTTTGATTCTGGGTGCAAAGTCCTCTATTTATAGTGTACGGTCCAATGTTCATCTTGCTTGAATTCGAATTGTATCAACGTCTATCTTGTAACGGCTATATTTTGTGACCGTTCTGTCTTGTCAGTACTTCATCCAATAGAATTGCTTCCTTTACAACGTTCGTCATATTTATCGATTCGTTGGATGATCGACTTATAAAACCGAGTTTCGATCATTTTTATCATCGAGTTCTTTCGACTTAATCGGACTTGGAGCATTAATCGAGATTTTACTCTTCTTCAAATATCAGTACTCCAATTCTTCTTCTGATTATAATTGACTTAATCAGAGTACACTATAAGCATATATTATCTAAGAGTTCATTGTCCTTATGACTCTTAGGACTTCATACAAGATCCATAAAGTCAGTTCAGGTCATCACAAACTTGCCTGAAGTCTAACTTTACAGTCTCGACTTTGTGATCTTCATAATTGAGTTTGAGCCCTCAGTTCTTCAATCTTCAATAATTGAGTCTGTGTCCCTCAGTTCTTCTATCTTTTAGATAAGCCAATCGAGTCTCTGTGTCCTCAAATGAACTTACTTTTTCGCCTACGAGTGAGCTTCATTTCTTGGTGTAGTCTGAGTCAGTTTCGATGACTTGTCTTTTCAGTTTCTTAGATGATTTCCAGTTTTCTAAGTGATTTCCAGTATTCAGTTTCATGACATATTACATTGCTTATCTGATGTAACCTATACAATTATCAGACTCTAGTAAAACCTATACATTCAGTTCTAGACATCTTTTAGCTTTTCACTATAACAGCTGGTTTCAGCACTATAACAGCTGGTTCTAGACATCTTTTAGCTTTGTGATACTGAAGCATGCGGAGTATACATGTTTGGTCATCCGGAAATCGCGTACCCTAATAGTAGGGGTGAATATCTGAAAGGGCCTTCTTATAAGGAATGTCTTACTCTCGTGAATCTTTGCAAAGTGGAAGTAAATGAGTTACTTCGAGAGAGCATGATATTTAGATTATAAGATACGGTCGTTGATGCTTGACACTCGACGTACGACCGTATGGCTATTATTACAACGATATGATTCTATTTACACGGTAACTGTTTCACATGAATGGTAGTTGTCATTGCATTTGACTCTTCAATTGATTGGGAGTCACGGTGTGTTGCTAGACGCTATCCCGTGATCGTTAGGCATGAAAGGCATTTTCGTAATTTACACTTTGTGTCTACGGCCAACATATTCGGAAGCCTATCGGGTCACACACATATGAACATCAAGTCGGATTAAAATGTGGTTATAGTTGATAACCAAATAATGAAATAATTTATCTCATACTATAAAGGTTATAGTGGTAAATTAATATGATGATATTTATTTATTATGAATAAATTAAATACAATATATTAATTATGTTGATTAATTAAATGTACACATAATGTATGTGCATTTCGAATATATATATATATATGATATACATGTATTTTCGGAATTAATTAATCATAGTATTATATTAATTAAAGAAAATCTAAATTCCCAAATTAGTGGGGAAGGGGACGCCATTTTAAAGTGTATTGGATACATTTGAATTGTGCAATTTAATTAATAAAATTACCATAATATTAATATTAGATATTAATTGATTTTGAAAAAAATAGATTTATGGTAATTAGATAAAGATAGTCAATATTAGATATTGACAAATATCTTAGAAACATTTAATATAAGTTATTAAATAAAAGAGATAAATCAATCAAAGAGATTTTCCTTATTTTATTAAGAAAATGTTTTCTTTCTCATCAATCTACTAGGAAACTTCTCCTGATCAGATTGGGATCACATAGGAGCGCAGGTCACCTTATAAATAGGGAGGCTTGACTAGCTCTTTTGTACATCACAATTCCAAGAGCTAATAGTTCTTGTGAAAAAATAGAGAGCTTCTTAGAGAGAGTTTTGAGAGAGAGAAAAGACCGGTCTAGCAACCGGATTTTTCTAGTAGCAATGCAATGGTGGATTCTGGCGGGTTGTCCGTGTGGACTGGCGGTAGAGGCCGAATGCTTGGGCGGCTGCGTGCACCACTACTTTCCTTAGACGGTCAAAGCGTCGATCTTTTAGACCAACCAAGGTAACCACCGTCTACAGCTTATTTGTTTACTTTTTAAACGAAGTCGATCCTGGTTAAAAGGAAATAAATGTTTGAATTCCGATGCTTTCATGCGTGGATTTCCTAACAACTCCTCATAACCGCCCTCAAAGAAACGTAGGTGTCCATCGTCATTAATTCCAACCATCACTTCCCATCTACCATAGCGACTATTGAGAATAGCCGTATTTAAGTTCCGTAGTGTATTGTTCAAACTTTCAATGAATGCTGGAGGCAGTCTCTATATAGAAAGAAACAAATCACGTAAGTCCAATCATAATATAAGCGATAAAAATGTAAGTTAATTAATAATGACATACCAAACTTGTTTATAAACCGCCCATAAGAACTTTGAAGAAACACTTCATTTTCTTCACTGTAGATTAAAAAGGAAGGATGAATTAGAATCAGTCCGCATGCCATTCCAAAACAAGACAACATAGATACTCAAACCAAGCATAACCAATAACACAAGACATGACTAGTTCCTTCAGTTTTAATCGTACCTGAAGTTCTTGTACGATCAACATGTGTTGTTTTTAATACCTGAAGTTCTTCTACTGTGAGTTATTTTAATTGTTGAAGGTGAGGGGGACATCAGACCATTTTACGTAGATAATGGCTATCTAGCATGAATAAGTCCATTAAGAAATGGATATCTTTGGCATATCTACTTATGGAAGCTATTAACAAATGGATACCCTTGGGTCATTTCTTAATGGAACTGATTCAGGTACGCCAGTCTATAAAAAAGCAAAGAGATCCCAAGTTTTTGTAAACGGGCGACAATCTGTTAAAGCAAAGAGATTCCACGGCTTTACATTATCGGGTCCAAACAACACATATAATGGGCAAAACACATTTAAGTATACGTTTAACTAACACCCTTACATTTCCAAAATTAGAATTTAAGGCCCCTATTATGAGTAAAAATGTAACTAGATTACTTTTCATTTTAACACACTTACATGACCAAAATTCATAGTTGGAAAGTTATTTAAAATGTGAAGAAATACACTAATTCATAGTTGGGAGAACACTAATTCATTGGTGGACAGTTGTTCACAAAGTCAAGAAATGCACTAATTCAAAATTGATATGTGCACATTAACGTAGCATGTTTGACGTTACTTTGAGACAGTTCAGTCTCACTGACGTTTGAAGACAATATTAACGTCACTCACACCGACGAAGAACTGGGTCACCCTAGAGGATCTTTATGATCTAAATGTCATCCGATCTGACGTTGTATATGAACAAAAATGTCAACATAGGCGACGTTCCAAGCACCCGGTCATCTTCCCCAACCCTCTGATCGGGTAACGGCCGGATTATAAAAAAATAGCCAAAAACCTCCGATTTCAACCCTATTTCCATTCGATTTCAACCAAAAACGAATACCCATTACAATGAAACAAACATTCGATTAAAACCTTCGATTTCTAGGAGCATTTAATTCGAAAAAAAAATTGTTTCTACCATTAAAACCTTCAGACTTTTGAAAAAAAAAACCTTCGATTTCTACCAATTTACATTCGAAATGCAACCAAAACTAGATACTTAATTGATTTGGATGAAATTAATTTTTTATCTTGCAATTTCCGGCAATATTTTATCTTCTCCGGTGAAAATCCAACGAGAACTCCGGCGAATTTCTTAGGGTTGTTGAATCTACTTTGTGTCAAATGAAAAATAAAGAAAGAAGTATTGAAGTTGTAGGGGTTAAAATGTTTCTTAAATAGTGGAGGGGTAGATCTTAAAAAGTGAGGGACTAAAGTGTTTAATTTTTAAAAATGAGGAACTAAAGTGTATAGTTTTTAAAAGTTAGGAAAAACTAGTTTATAGTCCACTTTTCCCCCTTTAATTAAGTGCTAATCCAAACTTCAAATTTTTAGTTGCATTAAGGACAAATAAATTCCACGGACTAATATACCCCTATTTATTTAGAAAACAAATCGCAGAAAGTGAATTGACTAATCCACTGTGGAAGCGGAAAAAGGTGAAATGACGACGACGACGATGAAAGCCATTCTTCAGAGATTTTCGGAGTTGAAGATAGCACGCTTCTTGACCGCCATGAGAGGTCGATTGTTGGAAGTCGATTGTTTTCACCAGAGACCTCTGCTTTCCAATCATTCATGGCACTCTTGCTTTCACAGATTTTGTCGCACTTCCTAGCTCATATAAGTCGATTTCATGTCCCTTCTCTTTTGTTCCGGCAAGTTTTGGTGTTCAATTAGTTCGATTTCGCCGTTGTTCGAGTTTTGCTTCTGGAATTTAGCTATCCAAGGTGAAGTCGCTTTTTTGTTTTCATCTATTTGAAGTCCGCTTTCGCTGCTATGATTTGAATTCATTTTATTCAGTTGCATGCCTAACGTTTTCTCGGATTGGATTTCTCCTTTATTTTTCCAGAAGATAAGCTTTGCGTCAATCAAAGGGGCATCTCCTAATGAATAAATTGGATGAAAATTCAAACAGAGTTAAGCATGGACTGGGATAAAGCATTTCAATATTACCAAAGTGCAATTTTTAGCGACAATAGATCATTAAAAATTCAAGCCATTCTCAATCTTGAAAATGCATCTAATCGTGTACCGAGAACATCTTTAGCGCGTCTTTGTCCCAATCTTGGTGGAGTTACTAAACATCCCTAATGATAATCAGAATCCATCAATTCAGCAAGTTGTTGCTCACTGCTTACAACGCGTTGCTCATATAGGAAAAGGAAGGTTGGCGGTAGTAATTGTACAATCTGGGCCTATTCCTTTCTTGTTGAGGCTAGCACAAGATTTTGAAGGTAGTACAAAGGTGGTACCTTTGAAGTGCCTTAGAAATATCATCATTTTCGGTGCCAGTAATCGTACGCTTTTGTTTAGAAATTGTGGCTTACAAGCTATTTTGGAGATGTTAATAGTAGTGGTGATAATGTTAGATAGATCCTGTTAGAAATTTTAAGTGCTTTGGCTCTTATAAAAGAGGCTAGAGTAGCCATTTTCAATTCTAGCCGTTCTTGTTTCTCATTGAATCTGCAAGAAATGGAAGCATGGTTTCTAGAAATGGACATTATGTGTGCCTTGAAGTAGTCACTTGAATTAAGCCTTAAATGAGTCTGATAATGTTACTGATAATGTGTGCCTTATATGAAATTGTTACTCATATTGTGTGCCTTATATGAGCAAGATATGATATTGTGTTCTTTGAATTAAGCCTTAATTGAGTCTTATATGAGGCAGAAATGTGTGCTTTGAAGTAGTCACTTGAATTAAGACTTAAATGAGCCAGATCATTTCATCGATATTGTATGCCTTATATGACATTGTTAGTGATGTTATATGCCTTATATTAGCCTTATATGAGTTTTGATATGATATTGTCTCCTTGAATTAAGCCTTTAAATGAGCCTTATACGAGCCTTATATGAGCAAGATATGTGTGCCTTGAAGTAGTCACTTGAATTAAGCCTTAAATGAGCCTCGACATCGACATCGCGCATCGACATCGCTTACGGATACTGTGTTAGTGTAAATGTTGCGATTAAATTCGGCTTTCAAATACTACGTCGAAAAGGTATCAAATGAGGTCTCAAAATGAAGATTAAAAAAAATGAACTTTGGTGAAACAATTTTGATGATCGGTTTTCTAAATCAAAAGTTACAGTCGTTTATAAGAAAAACGCTCCGGTTAATGGAAATATTTTTTCGGCTTTCAAAATTTACGTCGGAAGGGTATCGTATTTGGGCTCAAATTAAAGAGCAAAAAACAATATGAATTTTAGTGAAAAAATTTCGATGATCGGAGTTATAAATCAAAAGTTACGGATGTTTGAAAAAAAAAAAAAACAACAAAGCAGCATTAGCCATCTGTGTGTTTGTTGCTGCGCGTGTTCATGAGTAAGGTTATTTGTGTCACAAGAAATTTATTTATCCTTATTGCAACTATAAAAAAAATAGTGTGTCTTGTTTATTCACTTTCTATTATAAAATGGATTTTTCCCTCAATCTCGCTAAAAGTTATTAAACGGATTATTTTCAAGTGTTTCCTTGAGCGATTAGCTGGTATAATAAAGTAAATGAAAAACAATAAATTGAAGAATGACGCCAATATATATTTCCATATATATCATCTGACCGGGTGAACGATATTCCCGCCAATTTATTAACTACATGAATCATTTGTTTATGTTTTTTTGTTAAAAGGCATAAATTTGGACGGACTAATTACAAGAAATAAACATATCAAACAATATTGCCATCCCATCTTGTCTCCTGAAACCTTTTCTTTGATACGCCGGCAGGACTGCAAGAGGCAGTGAGTATGTATATATATGGGAAACGTTCTGAACCAAGAAAATTAAAAGAAAGAAGGGAAAAAAAAAAAAACATAAATTATCAATAAAATGCATGCAAGGACAAGCATTGTGTTGTTTGTTACCATTCTTCAGTTCATCGTCGTGGCTTTCAATGCTCAAGAACCACCGGATTCCAATGTAGATCCAATAACAACATCGGCTGTTTACGGCAACGTTGAAGAAGGTAACTAAGTTTTCTATTGCTTATTTGTTCTCGATCTGCAGGTTTTGCGTAAATTTTCAAGATTCAAAGTATACACATTAATAGATTGTATTTGCATTCAACCGATGATTATTTATATTTAGTTAAATACTCCAATCTTACTCTATTCATTTCTATGTATGAGTAATGATAATGCCACAACAAAATGGATATAATATTGCATACAATCCACACTGATGATTATGAGGTCGGACTTATTGAATCATATGTGTATAAAAAATTTAATGGTTCAAAAGTTTGTAGTTGCATTTGTTGTGACAGAAACATTTTCCTTATATGTTAACGGACTATACGTATATACACAAATTTTACTATTGTCATGCACAAAATCCTACTGGTGCCCCAATCAATAGTGATATTAAAGAATTATGGTGGACCCTATGTATAAAAACAATGGAAAATTAGGGATAAGGACACAATCAAATATTTTTAAGAACGGAGACAAATTTACATATTTTTATAGGAGAATGACAATCAGATAATTTTATAAGCGAGAAATGACAAACACCGAATCAGAAAATCGGTGAATCTCCCAAATGAATCCCGAAATCGGTGAATTTCGACAATGAATCCTTAAAATTAGTGAATTTAATTTACGATGAATTTTAAAAATTAGTAATTTCGACAATAATTTCGTCAAATGAATTTAAACAATGAATTTCGAACACAAGTGAAATTTCGATGAATGAATAAATAGTTTTGTCTTTATGCAAAAGTTTCAAAAACTGCCCTTCTACTCAATTGATTTAAATATTTCGTCTTCTCCTCGCTCCCCTAAAACAAACACCCAATTATGTATTTTTAAAATGATGACATATGATGGCCCAAAAGCTGGCCTGGTGACCACCGAATTACTGACATATATAACCCAGTAAACCTTTTATATATTTATTAGGGGATATAACACTAAGAGGCATCGCATTATCACAAAGTTTATCATCCTAATACCATAAAGAAAATCTCAAAATTACCCTCCATCCCATTTCTCTCACCACTGGACGCGTTTCTTGCTGCATTTAATTTGTAGCTGGGTCCCACCAAAGAAAGAGAGTCCACTTCCTTTTATATATACGTCATAGTAGTTTGCATTGTTTTTTTTTTTTTTTTTTTTTTTTTTTTTTTTTTTTTTTTAACAACAGAAATAGAACATTAATATTCTACAAAACTATTTACTTGTTTTTGCTATTTTTTTATTTTGTTCCATCAAATTATTTTTTAAGTTTTTTTTTTCTAACATTATTTGTTAACTCCCACACCCCCTCGTTCCCCTCCATTTCTTTTACCCATTTTTGAATAAGTATATTTCAATTGTTTCTTCTTCTTTTTTTGAAAAATAATTGATAGCTTAGTGATGAATTTTTGAATATGAGTGTTGCAAGAATTTATATTTTTTGCCACCAATTTATTTTTTTTTGCCATGCCATAATGTATTATTCCTTCTTATTTGATGCAATAATTGAAACAAATTAATTTTCAAATCGGACCAAAAAAATGATAGTAAGTTTAAGATACATAGTCATATGTAGATTATTTTTAGAAGTTATACTAAACAAATTGTTTTTATTATGTCACATATTACATTTGGTATATATATATATATATATATATATATATATATATATATATATATATAAACTTTTGTATATTACTCGACATCCTACAAATTTGATTGCATTGTTATAAAGGAAAATGATTAATATAAGAAATTCATTTTGTATATTTAATGAACCACCGCAGCTTATGTTGTACATTAAATATGACATAGTAAAATGACAAAATATACGAAGATGAGAAACAAAAATCCAAAAAAAAAAAGTTTTATGGTGTAACGATTGTATTTTTGTATGGTAATTAGACATTAAATTATTTTTGTATGTTCATTTGTGTAGTTAATTTTATTATTTAAATCACGTAATTAAAGTATTTACATCTCTAATAAAAAAAATTCAATACTAAAAACTCTTTTACCAACAAAATATTTACATTTTCAATAAAAAATATATATTCAATACTATATTTTAAACTTTATATAATTATTCTTTCTGCGACATATAAATAAAACGGGGAGTATTACATCTAAAGAAAAACCTATTGACGTCTAAATAAAGGAAGTGGACTCTTTTTCTTTGGTGGGGCCCAACTATATGTTAAATGCAGTGTGAAAAAACGTCCGGTGGTAAGAGAAATAGAATGAGGGTAATTTTGAGAGTTTCATTTCTCAGATTAGAGTGATAAATTTTGATAATAATGCACTCCAACCTAATAAACTAATCATATTATTTCAATTAGAGGTCAAAACGATGTCATCTTAGAGTTATAGTGCTGAGAAAAAAACCTTATACAAGAATCATAACTATTCTAGATGGATGGACGATTTTTATAGGGAGGATCCCCTCCGATACCAATGATCGTGTAATCATCTCTGTACATGAATAATATGCTCCCACGTCAACTTAGTGAATCTCAGCCGTCTCTTTGTTTTTCTTTTCACTAACCGAGTCAAATTGATTTATTCCAATATAAAAATGAGTAATGATAACGACACAATATGACACAATGATAATGATAAAAATATGAGTCAAATTGATAGTCTACATCATGATCACTAGATCATACATCAAAATCAAGGGTGTAGATGTTGGTTGTGTCACCCGTTGTGTCTTACAGGTTGTGTCATTATTGATGTTAGGAAATCACTAGTTTAACGCAATGAATTTAAAATTTGATTTCCTTTTCTAGATCGTTCTTCGCTTAATGCAATAAACACGTTAAGTAGTTTGACGGTTATACCTTTGATGATCTACAAGATCGTCGCTTTGACCGCCAACGGAGAGTAGTTCAACGCGCAAGCCGCCCACGTGTCCGGTCTCTATCGCTAATCCACACGTAACCCCTTGCCGGAATCCTCCTTGATTGCTATCGAAAAACTCCGTCGCTAGACCGACCTTTTCTTCCCTCACGAACTCACTATGAAGAGCTCTCTATTTTACACAAGAATTATGAACTCTTGCAATTGTGTTGTATAAAAGAGCTTGACACCCCACTTCCTTTTATGTATGAGGTGGCGCCCCAATACTTGTGTGGAGGAGAAAAAAAACCTTTTTCTAATAAAATAAGGAAAATCAATTAGATTGATTTATCTCTTTTATTATAATTTATTTTGTCAATATCATATATTGATTACAATTATCTTATTACCATAAATCTATTTTGCAAAATCAATTAATATCCTATATTAATATTATGGCAATATTTATTAATTAAAGTAAGCACAATCCAAGTGTATCTCATACACTCAAAAGTGGCGCCCCATTAGTCAACAAATTGACTTCGGAATATTCTTTAATTAATCTAATTTATATATAATTAATATCTTGTATTTTATTTATTCATAATAAATAAATACCACCATATTAATTTACCACTATAACATTTATAGTCTGTAGATAAACTTTCCTTATTTGGTTATCAACTATAACCGCATTTTAATCCGACTCGATGTTCATATGTGTGTGACCCGATAGGCTTCCGAATATGTTGGCCGTAGACACAAAGTGCAATTTACTAAAATGCCCTTCATACCTAACGATCACGGGATAGCGTCTGAAGCAACACACCGCGTGACCCCAATTATCGGAAGAGTCAAAAGCAATGACTACTACCTTTCATGTGAAACAGATTTATCGTGTAACTTACAATCCTATCATTTGTAACAATATCCATACGATCAGATCTCGAAAGTGTCAATACATTGACGATCGTGATCTTATAATCTGGATATCATGCCTCTCGAATAACACATTTACTCCCACTTTGCAAAGATTCTCGAGAGCTAGACATTCCTTATAAGAAGGCCATTTCGGATATTCGATCCCAATCATAGGATACGCGATTCCCGGACGACCAATCATGTATACTCCGTGATGCTTCAATATCATACCCAATCACTACCGCATGATCGCCCGTGGTTAGGAGAAATTTCAATAGTGTCAAAGCATGACAATCCACACCGTGATGCCATGAAGACTCCGGTCAAAAGGATAATTACACAACCGCCACATAGTGTGACACTTAATGTAAGTGGGTCTGGTCGCCTAACGACGCATTCTCTAATACACGCCCACGCATACCCAAGTGTCTCTACACTTCGATAGACGAGATCTATCCCTACCTTCTAAAAGATAGAAGACATCCAATACGTGCTAGTCCGATTATACTATCAATGTCCCATTTGATAATATGTAAGACTAGAGACATTTAAGTACCAACCTTGTTATAGTTGATTAGAGATCTCATCAACCATAATCACTATCATGGTTTCTCTATCATGATTGATACTAGTGGACGTTACTATATATATATACAACAAATAATATGAAGACAAACAATATATAATAACATAAGTGCTTTTATTAATCATAATAAAGTTATTACATGAACTAAATAGATCAGAATGACCCGACCGGTCGGATCAGTCCAACCCGATTGGGTTTAGGACACCTTTCCAACAATCTCCCACTTGGCCTAAAGCCAATCACCCATATGCCTAAGCCCGTGCAAGTGAACATGTTTCATGCTTAGCTTGAGACAATGCCTTGGTTAACGGATCGGCCTATGTTATCATCCGTGTGGACTTTCTATCTTTACATCCTCTATCTACTATCTCTAATCAAGTGATATCGCCGTAGCACATGTTTGGACTTCGATGAGACCTTGGTTCCTTTGATCGAGATATCGCTCCATTATTATCACAAAGATGCAGGCACTGGACCTTCAATGGAGGAACCACACCAAGTTCGATGAATGAACTTCTTCATCCAAATCGCTTCCTTTGCCGCCTCCGAGGTCGCTATGTATTCGGCTTCCGTTGTAGAGTCCGCAGAGTCTCCTCGCTTGGAACTCTTCCACCACCGCCTCCGCCGTTAAGCGTGAAAACAAATCCAGATTGTGACTTGAAGTCGCCCTTGTCGCTTTGGAAACCGGCATCCGTGTGTAACCTCGTAATACTAAATCATCGTTCCCGAAAACCAGGAACATATCCCTGAAAGACGCTCTCAAGTACTTAAGGATATTTTTGACAAAGAATCCAAGGTGACCATCACCTGGATTGGACCCGGTACCTACTAGTCATACTAAGAGGTACGAGACGCCTGGTCTTGTGCATAACATGGCATACATGATAGACCCGATTGCCGAAGCATAAGGGACTTTACTCATTTGTGCCCTTTCCTCCTCTGTCTTAGGACTCATTCCCTTTGACAGTAGACCCTATGTGGCATGGGTAGCAATCCTTTCTTGATCGCTCCATGTCGAATCTCTTCAAAGATCTTGTCTATGTAGGTGGATTGCGATGCATCAAGCAACCTTTTAGATCTATCTCTATAGATCTTTATTCCTAGAATATAGGTCGCCTCACCCAAGTCCTTCATTGAGAAGTTCTTGGATAACCAAGCTTTGACTGATTGTAACATAGGCACATCATTCCCTATGAGCAAAGATGTCATCCACATAAAGCACTAAGAACACAATGGCACTCCCACTAACCTTCTTGTAAACACAGGCTCATCTTCGTTCTTGATGAAATCAAACTGCTTGATTATCTCATCAAAGCGAAGATTCCAACTCCGAGAAGCTTGCTTTAATCCATAAATGGATCTTTGCAAGTTTACACACCATCCTGGCATCATTGGTTGTGAAACCTCAGCCGTGTCATATACACTTCCTGCAGCATGTGTTCCCGTTAAGGAAAGTCGTTTTCACATCCATCCGCCGATTTCGTAATCATGGTATGTCGCAATAGCGAGCAAAATTCTAATGGATTTTAACATGGCAACAAAGAGAAGGTTTCATCATAGTCAACTCCTTGTCTTTGCTTATAACCTTTTGCCACCAACCTAGCCTTGTAGGTGGTCACGTTATCATCCATGTCGGTCTTTCTCTTAAAGACCCATTTACACCCTATGGGAACTATTCCTCAAAGCGGATCAACTAAGTTCCAAACTTGGTTGTCCTTCATGGATTCCATCTCGTAATTCATGGCTTCTAGCCATTTCTCTTTGTCATGCCTTAATAGCACTTCCTCATAAGTTCTTGGGTCCTCATCTTCCATGAGATACACGCCAAGATACCTTTCAGCTCACGGCGTTCCTCTGGTGGATCTTCGAGGTGCTAGTGTGTCCACGGGTAGAGGATGGTGTCGATCTCAGATGTGGCAAGTCCTCTACTTCCATCAACCGATCGTTATCCGTAAGTGGTTCTCGAATTTCTTCAAGATCAATTTTACTCCCATCGACCCAATCCGTAATAAACTTTTTCTAGAAAGTGGCCACCCTGCAACAAACACCTTTTGTTCCTCAGATGGTAAAATTGGTATCCTCTAGTTCCTCTAGGATAACCCACAAACAGACATTTGTCGATCTAGCTTCTAGTTTGTCGTGCATCATCCGCTTCACGTAAGTCGGACAACCCCAAGGTTTAAGATAGGCTAGACTCGGTTTCTCTTATGCCATACCTCGTATGGTGTGGATTCAACCGCCTTTGATGGAACTCGGTTCGAGTGTGTAGGATGCGGTTTTAGAGCATACCCCAAAATAATTTTGGAAGAATCAGATAGCTCATCATGGAACGTACCATGTCTAACAAAGTACGATTCCTCCTCTCGATATGCCATTCATTTGAGGCGTCCCCTGGAGGGGTCCATTCGAGTAGAATCCCATTCTCCTTTAAATAACTTTGAAACTCTCCATCTAGGTATTCTCCACCTCGATCGGATCGAAGTGTTTTGATTTCTTTACCCATTGTTTCTCCACTTCACTTCGAATTCTTTGAACTTTTCAAGGCTTGGACTTATACTTCATTAAGTATATATAACCATAGCGAGAATGGTCATCGGTGAAAGTGATAAAATAAGAGTATCCTCCTTTGGCTTGAATTGACATTGGGCCACACACATCGGATGTATAAGCTCAAGCAATTCATTGATCTTATCCCTTTGCCACTAAAAGGTGACTTTGTCATCTTGCCAAGTAAACAAGCTTCGCATGTATCAAACGATTCAGAATCGAATTGATCCAACATTCCATCTTTATGGAGTTTGGAAATGCGATTCTTATTTATATGGCCAAGTCTACAATGACATAAGTAGGATTCATTCAAGTCATTTGTTTTGGCTTTCTTGTTATTTATATTAAGCACATCAACATTCATATCTAATATGTAGAGACCATTGCTAAGTATGCCAAGATTCATAAAAGATTCCATCACGTGAAAAAGAACAACATTTATTCTCAAACGTAAAAGAAAATCCATCAACATCTAATGCGAAATAGAAATAATGCTCTTCGTAAGAGCAGAACAAAATAACAGCTTATTGAGTTCTAGTACTAGCCCACTCGGGCAATGAAAGAAAATAAACTCCTACGGCCGCAGCAAAGAACACTTGCTCCATTTCCAACGCGTAGGTCCACCTCTCCTTTCCTCGGATCTCTAGTTCTTCTTAGTGCTCTGCATATTCGCAGACAAATATGAGAACCACAACCAAGATCTAATACCCAAAGTGGTTAGACTTAGAAGAAGTAATGTTGATCTCAATCATAAATATACCTGAAGTCGAAGCATCGAATGCTTCTTCTTGGTACTCAAGAAGCCCTTGCGCTTCTCCAATGTCCGGTCTCACCGCAATGGAAGCAAGCATCCTTGGATTTGTCTTTTGCTATCTTAGGCGTTGGCTTAGGTGCGACCTTCGCCTTCTTGGACTTTTTCGGGCTTTTGCCTTGCCCTTGTTTGAAGTGACCAAAGAACACTTGCTTTCCTTCCCTACAAGTGCCTTCAATAGCTTTCAACATGTTCAATAACTCCGCTAGTGGAGCAATCTATCTTGTTCATGTGATAGTTCATCACAAACTGCGAGAATGAGTCGTAGAGATTGCAGAATCAAGTCAATACTCAATTCTCGTTCCAACTTGTGGCCCAGCCTTCCCAAGCCTCTCTATGTACCCGATCATTTTCAAAGACGTGTGACCCCACAAAGCAATCCCAGATGCCATCTTACAACTAAACAGGGCCTTCGAGACTCGCACTCTCGCAAGGGACCGAGAAGCATAAAGTTCCTTCAGGTGGACCATGATAGAGTAGGCGCCCATGGACTCATCTTTGCTTCTGCAGCTCAGTGTCATAGAAGCAAGCATGATACATGTAGCATCAAGATCGTCGAGAACAATGCTTGTTGTACTTCTCGGCGACATCTGCGGCCGAACCTCGGCTGGCTTTTCTCGGTAGGGCCTCGCCCAAGACATAGCCAATCTTCTCGTGCCTCAAAACGATTTTGAGGTTTCTTTCCCAATCGAGAAAATTAGTTTCGTCAAGCTTGTTTTCGATGATAAAACGAAGGTTCAATTTGTTTGACATTTTCTACAACAATAAATAAAGATAGAATAAGTAAAAGCTCATGTATAAAAACCTAAATTTGCACTAAGAAATTTATAAGGTTTTACTCCCACTAGCCAACTATTCCCTATTGGCTTTCAAGAATTTAATTAATTCTTTAGTGGCTGGGATCCCATCTAGTTACCTCGATCCCCGACGAGGGCCGATCAACCGAGATAATTTTGATAGGTAGGTACTCTTACGATCAGATCGCATGCGACTCCGATGGTCGACTAGTCAACTCTTTGACATTTCACATCTCTATGTGATAGTCAACCCATTGTCTCTAAAATCGACGGTCCCGACGAGGCCAATCACCGCAAGATTCTAGTCGAGTCGTAACCCAATATTCATGAGATCTCGTGACGATCATATCTCAATAATAACGATATACCCGTGGTAGGTCAACTCCCGACGAGGGCCGATCGCTTGATCCGAACAAAGGCTCTTCACCGTCATTATAATATTGGGAGACAATTTTGGCTCGATTTTTGGCGTGGGAATAGTTTTAAATCAATTCACTTAATTAATTTTGTTTAATTATGGTCTCATCTACTATGTGCATATTACTACGATATCATATAAAGTAAAACATACACAACATTCGCTGCATAAAATAACCGGTATGATCATGGACTTTTTCCTAAAGTGCGGTTTCGAATACAAACCGACGAAACCGCTGGTCACAAACTAAGGGTATCTGCAACCGCCAATAGGATCTTTATTGTCAGACGCCAATGGGTTCTTTATCTCTCCTTGGTCTTGAACTTCTTGCTCCATTCTTGTTACATAATAAATAATTACACCCGCCGCACACGGGGGAGCTCGAGGAATGGGATAAATGCAAAAAGTAAACTAGGTCACGTTCTTCATAACGGCTCAGACAATTTTTCAAAACCAACATAAAGAAAACATTTCCATCTATCCTATTGGTCGAGTCCATGATCAATCGGGGTCCATATAATCACATTATATCTACACATCTAATCCATACAATTTTATCTTGTGAAAAGATTAAATTCTAATTTTAACTACTACTACTCATGCGTTTTTATTTTATCACGCCAAATAATTAAATAACTTTTAATTAATTATATGACTTAACCGAAAATTAAAATTAACATTTAATTTTAAATTGATTTCAATTTTAATTAAATTTGAACTATTCAAAATAAAATTAAAATTATAAAGTCTCCTATTTGTTTCCTTTCCAAAACTAAATTTAGCTTAGCTCGCCACTTTCCAAAATCAAAATTTTGGAAGTGGCACAAAGCCTAGCCTATACCAAATCAAATATTTGGAAGAGGCACAGCTTATTCCAAATCAAATATTTGGAAAGACCAAATTATTTTAGTTCAGCTCTGGCCACTTTCCAAAATCAAAATTTTGGAAGTGTGGCAAGCCAGGCCTATTCCAAATCAAATATTTGGAAAGGCCAAATAGTTTTGGTTTAGGTTCGCCACTTTCCAAAATCAAAATTTTGGAAGTGGCTGCAAGCTCAGCCTATTCCAAATCAAATATTTGAAAAGTGGCTTCAGCCTATTCCAAATCAAAATTTGGAAAGGCCAACATGCCATATGGTTTCCCAATGGTCCAAACTATTTGAACCATTGGTTGGCCATATGACACAACTAAACAAACGAGATATCTATGCACAATAAAATATCACAAAACGAAAAGGGTCGATCTCCCCCATTGGAAGAGGAGAGCCGACGGACGGCAACCCTAGGGTTACCGCCGCCGCCGCCGCCGCCGCAGAGGGAGGGGGGCGCCGCCAGTCGGCCGACCCCCCATTAACCCTAAATTTTTTTTTTGTTTTAACGTTTCGTGATTTAAATCTTGCATCTATCGATTAAATACTACGCATTTAAATTATGCTTATTAATTAAGCTCGAAGTCTGTCTCTGATACCACTGTTAGGAAATCACTAGTTTAACGCAGCGGAATTTAAAATTTGATTTCCTTTTCTACATCGTTCTTCGTTTAATGCAATAAACACGTTAAGTAGTTTGACGGTTATACCTTGGATGATCTACAAGATCGCCGCTTTGACCGCCAACGGAGAGTAGTTCAATGCGCAAGCCGCCCACGTGTCCGGTCTCTATCGCTAATCCACACGAACCCCTTGCCGGAATCCTCCTTGGATTGCTATCGAAAAACTCCGGTCGCTAGACCGACCTTTTCTTCCTCACGAACTCACTTATGGAGAGCTCTCTATTTTACACAAGAATTATGAACTCTTGCAATTGTGTTGTACAAAAGAGCTTGACACCCACTTCCTTTTATGTAGGAGGTGGCGCCCCAATACTTGTGTGTGGAGAAGAAAACCTTTTTCTAATAAAATAAGGAAAATCAATTAGATTGATTTATCTCTTTTATTATAATTTATTTTGTCAATATCATATATTGATTACAATTATCTTATTACCATAAATCTATTTTGCAAAATCAATTAATATCCTATATTAATATTATGGCAATATTTATTAATTAAAGTGCACAATCCAAGTGTATCTCATACACTCAAAAGTGGCGCCCATTAGTCAACAAATTGACTTCCGGAATATTTTTAATTAATCTAATTTATATATAATTAATATCTTGTATTTTATTTATTCATAATAAATAAATACCACCATATTAATTTACCACTATAACATTTATAGTCTGTAGATAAACTTTCCTTATTTGGTTATCAACTATAACCGCATTTTAATCCGACTCGATGTTCATATGTGTGTGACCCGATAGGCTTCCGAATATGTTGGTCGTAGACACAAAGTGCAATTTACTAAAATGCCCTTCATACCTAACGATCATGGGATAGCGTCTAGCAACACACCGTGACCCCAATTATCGGAAGAGTCAAAAGCAATGACTACTACCTTTCATGTGAAACAGATTATCGTGTAACTTACAATCCTATCATTTGTAACAATATCCATACGATCGTATCTCGAGTGTCAATACATTGACGATCGTATCTTATAATCTGGATATCATGCTCTCTCGGAATAACACATTTACTCCCACTTTGCAAAGATTCTCGAGAGCTAGACATTCCTTATAAGAAGGCCATTTCGGATATTCGATCCCAATCATAGGATACGCGATTCCCGGACGACCAATCATGTATACTCCGCGATGCTTCAATATCATACCCAATCACTACCGCATGATCGCCCGTGGTTAGAGAAATCTCAATAGTGTCAAAGCATGACAATCCACACCGTGATGCCATGAAGACTCGGTCAAAAGGATAATTACACAACCGCCACATAGTGTGACACTTAATGTAAGTGGGTCGGCCTAACGACGCATTCTCTAATACACGCCCACGCATACCCAAGTGTCTCTACACTTCGATAGACGAGATCTATCCCTACCTTCTAAAAGATAGAAGACATCCAATACGTCTTTAGTCCGATTATACTATCAATGTCCCATTTGATAATATGTAAGACTAGAGACATTTAAGTACCAACCTTGTTATAGTGATTAGAGATCTCATCAACCATAATCACTATCATGGTTTCTCTATCACAGATTGATACTAGGGACGTTACTATATATATATATACAACAAATAATATGAAGACAAACAATATATAATAACATAAGTGCTTTTATTAATCATAATAAAGTTATTACATGAACTAAATAGACTGTAAATGACCCGACCCGGTCGGATCAGGTCCAACCCGATTGGGTTTAGGACACCTTTCCAACAATTGATATCCACGATCCGGAATATAACCCAAGCCTCTAAATTGGGCATGAACCGAGGTCCAACAACAGATCTTGGGCCTCCATCCAACTAGTCCGCATCCAGCCCGCACCTAGTAAGTCAGACTAGACGAATGCCGCTTCCTGAAGCCGGCATCCATCCATACTTCGCCATGTCGGACACATTGGATATCACCCATATTATCAGGCCAATCAGCTCGAAGTTGGTGACAACAAGACAAAGGAAGAAATGAGTCCGCACTCCGCCATCCCTCCTTGACGGCTGTCTTGCTGACTTATACATAATTATATCTAACTATGTCCTCTTAACGTCCTGTCATGTTTAGCTAATCATCATTAGCATGTTGCCAATATATATACTGGGTCATAATGTAATAGAAAGGGATCTGAGAATTAATGTACACAGAGATGCTCTGTCAATTTGTCGACTCACTCACCATCTTATTTCAAAGTACAAGCCCGACCACCGCAGTTCATCATTTCCACCACCTCTCACTTGAGAAAGCATGCATACTCTAGCTATATATCCACTTTATATTATAGTTACGCAAACCTGATATTACCGACGATATCAGTTGGCTCCATTACCGGGAAATCGTTGTTGTTTGGCATCTTCTGATCGCTTACTCCACCGCAAATTCGGTTTCATGGCGTCGCTGGCGAGATCGTGCAGCCATCCCCAACTCTCTGATCAGCAAAAGCTTTAGATTCTGGGTTGTACAGCCCTCAAACCATTGTTTTCATCAAGATAGTTACAGATTCTTAAGAAGCAAGCTTGATTTCTACGGATTTTGACTTGATTCTAGCTTGAACCACCTCAAAGTCGAGAAATATCTACACCAGCGTGTTCATAGCTCAAACATGAGCCCTTCATACTTCCCAGATTAGGTATAAGCTTTTGGTCAGTTCAGCTCTTCAAATGTTAGAGGATTGTGTATACGTGTGCTCTTTGGTTTCGTCTGGAGTCATACTACCGGATTCTGAGTTAAAAGTATATTCCGGCGGCACTGTTTTCATTACATGTCTGTTAAGCAACTTCCTTTAGGTTAGTCACCAAGTTTCCTGACAAGTGAAAGATGGCTGGTGGGAAAAATATAGAGCCTGACACGCCCGCCAGATGAGGCAATCAAGACACAACACGTGGCAACGACCCGCCATATGGCACCTCCGCATCACATCACAGCGTACGCAGCCGAGGCTTACAAACCACCAAAGGTAACGCCGAACATGAGGAGGCCGATATGCAGGCCGCCTTGAACGAAAAAATTAGGGTCCGGGAATTATAGGAAGCGGTGATAAGACAAAGCCACATGAAACATGTCGGTGAGATGTCTCGCCGGAACTTCGAGCAGCGAACAGATCTGGCCCTAGAGGCGGACACAGGGCCCAGTTCTCATGCGTTAGCGTTAAGAGCTCACATGGAATACTTGGAAGACATGCTACAACATAACTTGCAGATCACAGCCGAGGGATATGCTCCTCTTTCGGTTAGTAAACTTGTCTTTCCAGCACCAGTTCAAACTAAATTACGACCTACTTTGAATCTATAAAGAACCACACGGTCACATCATGAAGAGAGGGAAGAAAGCAGTCATGCAACCTCTCAGCCCGACAGGGGAAGAAAGTCAGCTTTGGCTCGTCTTGGGACCGTGGATAACGTCCGCGGTGTAGCCTTAGGCGAGAAAACATCGAACAGCTAGGTATCCCCAAAAGGTCTGAACTCGTACAGAGGGACATGGAGAGTCGCAACATGAGCAGAGGATCCTCTGACCTCCTAGGGCCCCAGAGGTTTTCGACGAGCAGGGTTTAATCAAGAAACAAATAGAGGAGCTGCAAAGAGGCAAATCCGTTAGGGAATCCAAGCCCTCTTAGGGAACAAGTGTCCTTCATCCAGACTCTTTAAGAGCAGCTCCAAGGGGAGCTACAGACCCCCTGGATTGGCTTTCTCATTTTTAGAGTAGAATCAGTCTATGCACACCAAGCGACGAGGTATGTTGCATAGCTTTTATGGGATCGATGCAAGATAGAGCAGCTTCATGGATTCACGGTCTCCCTCCAGGTATGATATTATCTTGAGACGACCTGATAAGTAAATTTATAGATGAATTTAAGTCAGTAGGCGGACCCAAAAGAACACACATCGACCTTCATGAGGTCAGACAATGAGAAAACAAATCAGCACATAGTTATTATGAGCGTTTCTACAAAGTGTATGAGTTGACAAGAGGCCTAACGGACAATGTGGTAATGACTAGCTTCGAAACAGGGCTAGGTCCGGTCTACCTGAAGTCCTACTTTGCCCTCACTCCGCCACTCAACCTCCAAGAAATGTTGAGTTCAACGGGAAAATACATCGCAACCGCGGGGAACGAAGGATCCTCATCATCCTATAGGGGCAAACAGAGGACTAAACATAGCCCACCCAGGGACAGTCGTAGAAATCATGATCTAGACATTAAGAAGCCTGAAAAAATTAAGGATAAAACCTTCACTCCTCTCAGAATCTCATACACTCAGATGTTAAATGAGGAAATGGATGAGCTCTCTGAGCCATTCCCTATGAAACTCGACCCTCATCGTGACATGACCAAATATTACGGATTTCACAGAGATAAGGGTCACACCATAGATGAATGTATAAATTTCAAAAGAGAAATAGAAAAGCTGTTAGCACACGGCATGCACGATCAGTACAAGAAGGACGGCGGGGCTGTGAACCAAAACAATCAGAATGCCCGTCAATATGATAGAGAGATTCATATGATTATAGAAAATCCTCCTAGCAACAATCAAATCAAACACTGGATCGGTTCCATTAACAAGCATGTGGAGAAACCAAATGTCCTGTGTGGGAATGAGCAACCGATCGTGTTTACCCATAGCGAGTTGGAAACTTCCGTCAACGTGGAAGATATGTGTCTCTGCATCACTGTGATAATTAACCGAGCATGCATGAATAGGGTTATGATTGACACCGGATCACGTTGAGACATTTTGTACTATAATTGCTTCATGGAGCTCGGCTTCAGCGACTCCAATTTAAGGGTGCACAATGGCACCCTTGAGGGTTTCACCAATCACAAAATACAGGTCAAGAGGGCCATCGATCTGGATGTACAAGCAGGAGATTATGCATCTTTTAGAACTGAAAAGGTAACATTTCTCGTAGTCGATCTCCAATCCAATTATAATATGATCATTGGAGCACCGGATTTAAAGAAATTCCAAATGGTGACCTCCATCCCGTATCAACGGGCAAAGTTCTATGCTGGAAACAGAGTGGGGTTATCAATTAGCGAGCCCGCAACCATCCTCACCTTTATTCAAGAATCAAGGGTAGAGAATAAGAAAGCCCACATCGAACAACCCGAATGTACAGCGGGCGCCAGCGTGATCAGAATGGTATAAGAACCCACCCCACAAAAGTAGAGTGTGAGACCCTACAAGTCAGCGATGAACCCGACTTCACAACAGACGATGAACTAGTCGAGGTAGTCATTAACGATGCCTACCCCGACGAAAAGATTAAAATAGGGGCTCACCTAAGCACCTCAGAAAAAGAAGTTCTGATTAACCAGCTCAAAACAAACCTAGACGCTTTCACCTAGGTAGTTACGGATATGAGGGGGTTGAGCTCGACATCGCACTCCATCACCTCAACGTCGATTCTACCTTCAATCTAATACAACAACGAGTCCGACAGTTCACCATAAAGAAGGAGGCCGCAGTTAAGGTAGAAGTCGAAAAACTCCTCCAAGCCGGGATAATTAGAGAGCTATCCTACCCCACATGGCTAGAAAATGTAGTGATGGTGAAGAAGCATAATGGCAAGTGGAGGATGAGTGTGTACTTCACAGACTTCAAAAAGGCTTATCAAAGGATCCTTATCAACTTCCCCGGATTGATCGGTTAGTTGATTCAATTGCCGGTTTTGAAAATCTCAGTTTCCTAGACGCGTACTCAGGGTATCATCAAGTTAGAATGGCTGAATCCGACAAAGAAAAAATGGCCTTCAGAGTTGCTTAGGGTTTATATTATTACAAGATGATGCCATTCGGGTTGAAGAATTTAGGTTCGACCTATCAAAGGATGGTAAACAAAGTATTCAGTTCGCAGATAGGAAAGAACTTGGAGGCTTACATTGACGACATGGCTGTCAAATCATCGAGTGACGGTCACACCGTCGATCTCAAATAAACCTTCGAGAACATTCAGAGGCACTCCATGAAGCTCAATCTGGCAAAATGAACATTTGGTGTCCAAGCATGCAAGTTTCTGGGGTTTATGGTTAGTCACCATGGGATCGAGGCTAACCCGGAAAATATTCAAGCGCTGCTCGACATGCAAGAGACTACCACCATCAAGGAGGTTCAGAGGCTCAATGTCATGATCATCGCTTTAGGTCGATTCATCTCCAAGTCTGCAGAGAAGTGTCTCCTCTTCTTCAAAATACTCAAAGGTGATAAAACTTTTTCTTGGAGCAAAGAGTGTTCCCAAGCCTTTCAGGCTCTTAAGGAATATTTAGGGAAGCCATATCTTCTGGTTAGCCCAGTTGAATGAGACATTTTGTTTTCGTATCTAGTGGCCTCGGATCGGGTCAGAGCCACCGTGACTTGTAAAGGAGGGCGGATCCCTCCAAAATTCCGTCTATTATGTAAGCAAGGCTCTCAATCCGGTGGAGAGTCGCTATTTTAATGTCGAAAAGTTAGCCTACTCGCTTGTTATCGCTGGCCGCAAACTCAGGGGCTATTTTACTTCACACACAATTATTGTCTTGACGGATAGCCCGATGCGTCAAATACTGCACAAACCCGGCCTTTCAGGTCGCTTGCTCCAATGGGCTATTAAGATTACCGAGTATGATATTCAATATCAACCAAGGAAGGCTGTCAAAGCTCAAGCATTACCAGATTTCATTGTTGATTCAAGTTTTAGTTCGGAACAACCGAGCTTGCCTACGCAACCGAGTCGGCTCTGGTTTTACACAAGGTAAAGCCATATGATAGTGTTGATGACGGGGCATCGAGTAAGAATGGATGCGGGGCCGGTGTCATTCTAGTTGAGCCAGGAACAATGGAGGAAATCAATAAAGCTCTAAGGTTCGAATTCCCTGCCACAAATAATCAAGCTGAATACGAGGCAGTGATAGCCGGGCTTAAGCTCGCAAAGGAAATGAAAGTAGAAAACGTTGAAGTCTACTGTGATTCCCAGCTCATAGTCAGACAAATCTCAGAGGACTATGGAACACATTGTGGCATCCTAGAAAAGTATGGTGAGATTGTCAGACGATTGAGATCCGACATCAACTATTGCGAGTTCATTAGAATCGGAAGAGAAAATAATTTGCGGGCAGACTGTTTATCCAAACTATCCTTGGATGACAAAGTTGCTAATCCCTCAATCATGATCGAGTATCTTTCAGGTCCACAACTGAGAGGGCGGAAATAATGAATATCGATGCACCAGCACTGGCTCCGTGTTAGATCGATGAGATCCAAGCTTACATAAAATTGGGCACCTTGCCTGTGGATTACAGTAAAGCCCGCACTCGAAGGATAGCGCCGATACATCATAGACGATGGGGTGATATACGTAAGATCCGCCAAACCTTTGTTGAGATGTGTCCGAAAAGAGAAAGCAAAAATCCTCACAGAGCTTCACCAAGGAGTGTGTGGGGGCCACCCCGCTAGCGCTCTTTAGCTCAAAAGGTTATAACCGTGGGATACTACTGGCCTTCAATCATAAAGGATCCGGAAACGCTGGTCAGAGAATGTCCGGAGTGCCAGAAACATGCAGATATCCCGAGACTACCATCTGGAAAACAAAATATTGTGGTCTCACCATGGCCTTTCGACATGTGGGGACTCGATCTCATTGGACCCTTCCCGTAGGGAAGGTGTGCATCAAGCTTGTCATAGTGGCAGTAGACTATTTCACGAAGTTGATTGAGGCTAAACCCTTAACCAAGATAGGATCAAAGGATGTGGTTTATTTCCTACACGATCACATATGGTCTCAGTTAGGCATCCTGCGAACGGTGGTGACAGATCACGGATCACAGTTAAGAGATGAGTTCTCGAGCTTCTGTGGTGAGTATAACATCAAACATTGGCAATCATCCGTAGCTTACCCTCAGGGTAATGGCCAGGCCGAGGCCGGAAATAATCAAATAATCAAAATTCTCAAAAATAGTGTGAGTGAGAAAGCAACAGCAGGCGGATGGGTCGACGAGCTGCCCGCCATACTATGGGCTCTCCACACCACAATCAAAACACCCACTGGAGAAACGCCATTTGCTCTAAATTACGGATCGGAGGCCATGACTTCTATTGAAATGGCGCTCCCAAGTATCAGGGTTTCTAAGTACAATCCAATGGACAATCTACTAATAGATAGATTGACCTCGACCTAGCGAAGGAAAAAAGATTAGCGACTTACCATAGGCTCGTGAATTATAAGAGAATCGCTAAACGACATCACGACAAGCGAATCCGCGGCCACTCATTTAAGGTCGGCGATTTCGTTTTTCGAAATAGAAAGGCCGCCGGTCTTTTGCCCGATAGGGGCAAACTCACGGCGAACTGGAAGGTCCTTACCAGGTCACCAAAGAGATCAAGAAAGGGACTTATGTTCTCAAGGATCAACACGGCTCCGAACTTAACATACCATGGTATGCAGACAATCTCAAAAGGTACTCACGTAATAATCGGCTAGGGTTATGGCTATTCTCTCGTTTACGACGTGAGTGGTTAAGCTTTCTTACTTGTAAATTTTACTCACCGAACATGGTGAGGTGAACTTAATAAAATCCCGATTTTACATTCTATCTTTTAGTGCATTTTATTATATCATTCAAGTGTCCTCGCTATCTGTGCAAATTTTATTTTCATCAATGATCTCGGATTGATAATCCCGAACCTTATTGAAAATGAGGGCCATACGCTAGCAAAATTTCAAACCCAAAATCGGATAGTTATTTTAGATAAGCCCGCAAGCTTATGAATTCGAATTTTATCTAAAACAAGGGGTCCACATACCACTACACCGGACTCAAACTACACCGGACTCAATAGATACAATGATTTTGAGCAAAACATATCAACACATTCGAGAACAAAGGATGCTTATATTCAGAAAAATCAAATGTGATTACAAAATCATCCACAAGTCTTCAAATATGCAATACTGAATCAAAAAAAGTTATGACAATATTCATACATTATTAGGCCGTATATCGGCGCTATACACATTCTTAGCAGTAAGAGAAGAATGAAGTAGGTTCTCGGCATTGGCATTGGCTTCAATCGTCTCTCTTGTTTGAGTGCCCCCGCTTCTCCCTGATTGGAAACCTGCATAGCCAACCGCAGTAGCTCTCTTAAGTTGACATCTTCAATTAGGGGCGGGTTCCAAATCCCCTTCCCTTGGGCAGTCTGATCCTTGGTGTAGTCATTCAGCTCGACCTCAGTGTAAGGAATTGAAGGATGGAAAACCTTCAAGTACTCGGAGAAAGGTGGAACATCGCCACCTCAGGCCCAAGTACATCTAGTTATATGATAGATGTCTTGGTCATTACCCATCAGAATGTTCCCACTAGCTACATCCTCAGCATCCTTTGAGACCTTGTAAGCTTCCACGGCCTCCACCTTTGCAGCTTCCAACCTAGCCTCAACGTCGGCCTTAACATCGGTCAATTTCTACTTCAGATCTGCAGTTAACTTTTGTTCAGCTCTCCACAAATTTGAGGCATTGTCTACTCGGTGCTCCATCTCATTCATCACTTGAGTGGCCTCATTGTCTTTCTTTGTGAGCTCACGATTTAGGGCCTCAAGACATTCAGAGTTCACTTGAGCCTCGGACTGCTGCTTCAATGCCTCCGAGATCTACTTCTTCAACTTAGCATTCTCAGACTCAGTAGCATTAAGCCGTGCCCTCATATCAGCCCCAATGACCTTGGCAAAATTTAGTTCCTTAAGAGAATCTGCGTGCTCCTTGGAAAACTGTTTCATACCGGTGCCGACCCGATTAAGAGAAGAAAAATGAGTTCACCAACTGACCATCAAGAAAAAGATAGGATTCAAGGAAAATTAACAAAGTAAAGATGAGGATGTACCATGCTCACCGTAGCACCGAACAAGCCCACTAAATCCTCTACGTTTGCATAAAGGAGTATTTCGGGTCGACCTGATCAGATAGCCCTATCCGTTCCACGATCCCATATCCGACCTCTAACTGAACAGGGTTGGGTAGGCTCCATCTCAAATACCACAAAGATGGAACATCTGCAATAGCCTCAGAAATCATGACAGCCTTAGAAAGGTCGATTGGTGTCTGGAGGAGGAAGTTCTTGTGTAACCAAATAGTAGGTTTACCTCACCGTCCTACGGGCAAACCAAGTAAAAGGCACCATAGCCGCCGAAC
Source organism: Gentiana macrophylla (assembly GCA_026214975.1). Classification (NCBI taxonomy): domain Eukaryota; kingdom Viridiplantae; phylum Streptophyta; class Magnoliopsida; order Gentianales; family Gentianaceae; genus Gentiana; species Gentiana macrophylla. The sequence goes on from CM047814.1 coordinate 29,445,340, forward strand.
CCGCCAAGCCTGGCTGTCGTCCCCGCCGGATCTTTACTTTTAGCGTAACTCTTGCTCTACCCGACGCCGACCTCGGTTGATCATCGTTACTTTTAAATTTTTGAAAAGCGAGCCTCCTTCTCGCCATTCCCACCTCTCCGCGTGGTCGAGCTCGTCCGAAGAAATCTCTTTAGCGCAAGTCTTGTCCCTAGGTCTCTTCTCAGGGGCCAGAGTCTTTGTCAAGACGGACTGCTTGAGAATTTTGGATGCAACATTGTTTTCACGGCTTGCTTAGATGATGGCAACATTGTTTTCACGGCTTTAGACCCAGAGGACGTGCCCACAGAGTCAGTACGGATGTCGATCGTAGGAAGATCAACCTTGTCAATCCCTTTGAGCTCTTCGCCCCTCTTCACCTCACCTGAGTTCTTCCTGGCGGCGATCGAATTGCGTTGTATTAATGCATTCATGGTGCCTGCAGAATGACAAGATCCATCAATATGCAATTATGAAAATACAGAGAAGCAAAAGTGAAAACAGAGAAGCAAAAATGAAAACAAGCAAGTAAAAACAAGTAAAACTTTACTCGGAGTCTGTTTTGAGGAGTCGCTTAGGCACACCTGGCACAAAGAGGGCATGAATCTACCAAAATGACACTCCCTATACTAATCAGGGTCACAGGGTAACGGTTGAACCTCAATTAAGGGTTGCCTACCTCCACCCCAGGGAGTCCTGCCATCCTAGCAAAGGGTTGACCAACATCTAAAAGAAGTCTCTAGTTGAAAACCCTATCCTGCCTAGGGGGTTTTCGGACATATCCCAACAACTCCTTGAGCTCAACTATGAATTCATCGTCGTCATCCTGAGTCTTTATGTCCTTCAGATGATCAGTTTGGCTACAGTTCGCAGGGAGTTTAAGAAAGGGCCAACCTATTCTCACTCTAAGCCGAAACCTTGTCAGGGAGATCAAACAGAAGCCTGGGTTTACCAACTCTACTGTGGGGTTGGATTAGACCATCTCCGGCCCTTTTGTAGAAACCATAGAAGTAAAGAAAAGCGGCCATGGTCAGCTCGCGACCACGCAGTCTGCTTATCATAGTAAAGGCCATCACAACTCTGACGACCCCGAGAGTATGATCGCATGGCATAACCCTGAGTTCCTCCATAAAAATAACAAAATAGGGGTCGAAGGGGGGGGGCGAAGTCCAGCGACCAGACGGTCATAATGCAGCCATAAATAGTCCTTTGTGTCTCTGCCATAAATGCGATCCACTTTCGTCAAACCAAAAATATCGATCCGATAATCTCTCGGAATGTTGTAGGCCATCAACGACACGGTATAATCAGTCCGGGCTCAGAATTCTCTCCATCGAGCTCCTACGTCATTATCAAAACGCTTCTGAGCGGCCAGCTCTTGAAGAGCTGCAGAAGACCTCTTTTTAGGAGCTCTTTTCTTTGGCTCAGATGCCCCGGCTTTCTTCGAACCCGCTCCTTGGGTGGCTACCCCTCAGGTTATCATCTTTTGAGTTTTATTGACAAGGCTACTCAACATCGCATCGTCCTGATGGCTAGCCTCACCGCTATCTTTGTCATCTGAGCTGGACTCGTCGATGTCATATATCTCTTGTTCGCTCATATATACCTCTTCATCCAAACCATAGCCCGTGGCAGCTCGTACTTCTTCATCAGATTGAGTATGCGACTTCGAAGACATCCTGGAAAAACATAGGGCGAGGTGGAGCAATTAGTCGACTAGACATGGAAGTCGGGCCGAGGTGAGTATAATCACACCCCGACACCTCGCCCATCCATTTAACAGAACAAATAAGCCCTAAGGAACCATAATCTTCATCTACTCATTTTTCTGGAGAAAGATGAAGATCTGGACGAGACACAATGACTCAAATGCATTTGAAAGCATAGCTAGATATGATAAATCAATCATATGCATTCGAAGGGTCCTAAGTACACGGAAAGCTTCTATCCTAACGAATTTAAGACGGAAAACCCCTTAAATTTCAGGGAAGAAAAAATGCCATACCTGAAGAGTTGGAAGAATCTGGGTTGAAGCTTGAATGTCGGCCAGAAATAGCAAAGGTTCGCTGGAAATCGCTTGTGCTCACCGGAATTCTTGCCAAAATTTTCAGAATTAGCAAAAGTATGCAAATGAGGGTAGAAGCCTCTTTTTATAGGCAAAGACAAGAGTCGAGGTGTCAGTTCAAATTTTGAAATTCGAACACAATAATGGCAAGTCACGATTTTCGAAATCCCACAGCCAATAAGAATAAAGTATGTTTCACGTCGAACGTCACGTCGGTTATGGAACCGAGGCAACATTTCATGACATCCCTGACTGGGACAGCTGGCGAAACGGCTTATGGACCTCCTCTCATAAAATGGCTTACGGCCTCCACCTTGCGAAATGGCTTACGGCTTGCAATCCGTAAGACGGCTTACAGACTTCAAACTGCAAAATGGCTTACGGCCTCCACCTTGCGAAATGGCTTACGACCTTCAGTCCGCAAGATGGCTTACGGCCTTCAAACCGCAAAACGGCTTACGGCCTCCACCTTGCGAAGTGGCTTACGGCCTACCAAGCCCGTCCGCATCATAGCGCGGTAGCACGCAGCGAGTCGCTTTATGTCATAAAAGCTGCCTTAAACCCGTCTTCTTCATAGCATTGTATCTAAGCCTGTCCGCTACAATGACCCAAGCCCGATAGCAAACATCGGCATCTCTCTGTCACAAATAATGACAATAGGATTTGGTATTCCACTACGCCAACAACTTTACTCTCCGTCTTGACAGATACGCAAGGCACAGAGTAGGGGGGCATTGATATACCCGATCCGGATTATAACCTAAGCCTCTAAATTGGGCCTGAACTTAGGTCCAACAACACATCTTGGGCCTCATCCAACTAGTCCGTATTCAGTCCGCACCTAGTAAGTCAGACTAGACGAATGCCGCTTCCTGAAGCTGGCGTCCATCAATACTCCGCCATGTCGGACACATTGAATATCACCCATATTATCAGGCCAATCAGCTCGAAGCTGATGACAACAAGACAAAGGAAGAAATGAGTCCGCAATCCGCCACCCCTCTTTGACAGTTGTCTTACTGACACATAATTATATCTAACTACTGTATGTCCTCTTAACGTCTTGTCATGTTTAGCTAATCATCATTAGCATGTTGCCTATATATACTGGGTCATAATGTAATAGAAAGGGAATTGAGATTTAATGTATATAGAGCTACTCTATCAATTTGTCGACTCACTCACCGTCTTATTCAAAGTACAAGCCTGACCACCGCAGTTCATCATTTCCATAACCTCTCACTTGAGAAACCATGCATACTCTAGCTATATATCCACTTTATATTATTGTTACTGCAAACCTGATATTTCCGACGATATCAATTATCATTACCCAAAAAATATTCCCACGAAAAGATTACTTACTTTCTCTCTCTCTCTCTCTCTCTCTCTCTCTCTCTCTCTCTCTTATTATTTTTTTATAACGAAAACGAATGATACACACGCACCTTTTTTTTCAACTCATGAGAGACTCGAACCCAAGTCATGACTGCCGGGTTATGACATAGTGTTAACCACTAGGCCGATACCAGGGACGAAACTAGAGTTTGGCTTGGGTGGGCGCAGGCCACCCAGTTTTATTTTCGGTACATCAAAAATTTGTATAAATCAGTCTAACATAGTTAGTTGTTTTATTATAGCCCATCCAACCATATAAATATAATCAATTAGCCATCTGACCAACAATTTCTTGTTCTGTCCTTGTCTATACCTTGTTGGTATGAGATTACTTGAACATAGTTAAGAAAAAAAATATTAAATTCATTACGGGTATACATTAGATCTTACACTATTCATTTCTCATCATTTATTATGATATTCATATTAATTAATATGTCATTCTTTATATTCAGACATCTCATTTGATACTTTTCGATTTTATTTTGAAGTCATTTTCATAAAATACACTGAAGTTAGATTTGCTCAATACTATAGGTATGATGCTGTGCTTAACGGCGAACATAAATTAATTTTATGGGAAATTCTTATCCGCACTTTTTCGTTTTTTGCAAGGTCCGTGCAGATGCGTATGCAGTACAACAAGACAAATATTAATTTGTCTTTTTATATACATGTCGCATACGCAACGAACTGCGCATACGTAAGACTCTCAGGATAAGAATTTCCCTTATTTTATTTATTAAAAAAACGAGATACTGAAACAATTAAAACCAAAGAACCAACAAACACAAAACTAAACCTACACAGGAAATTAAAATCCTAATTAGACACGACCGCCGACCGAGAAAAAAAAAAAGAAGAAGAAGAAGAAGAAGCTTGTGCTATATAGTCATATTGCATGTATGTGTGATGAACAAGCAAAATTGACTCAGTTGTGCAAGTACATGATGCAGATGAATCATGTCCAAAAATTAGTGCCATCTTTGTTGCATCGGTTCCTTCAAATATATGGAGACATTGTGGTCATTTCATTTTGGTTACATGTAAACCTGACCCAGACCTGGGTGAATGTGCTTATACTGATGCAAAAGTATATGTACGAATGGTAAGTTATTACGAGGCTGGTGATTCTGCTGACTCAATAACAATGTCTGAACCAGCTTTTGGCCGAATTGCTGATAAATCTGCTAACGAAATCCGTATTGAATTGAGGTATGATCATTTTATTTTCTCTATTTTTTTTATTTTTCTTTCTATCAGTCACTCTAGTATATTCTCTTCTATTCTCATTTTATGATTCATTAATTCACTTATGAGAAATTCACATTCCCTGTTATGTTCTGTGCAAGCATAATATCGCGATAATTAGAAATTCATATCCCATGGGATATATATAGAGCGCGTGTTAGGTTAAACAAACTTGAACGATAACCCATAACGATAATAACTCAAAATAAACAACGAATGGAAAAAAGAAAAATATCAAATGTACGTGGTTCGACTAAAAGAGGCTTCGTAAACATATTTGCAAGATTGTCTATAGTATTGATTATTTGAACATATAATTTCTTCTCGGCAATCATCTCTCGAATGAAGTGATATCTCGCATTAATATGCTTCGTCTGTTCATGATACATCCGGTCGTGTGTCAAGTCTATTGCAATCTGATGGTCACAATGGATTGTAATATCATCTCGATGTAAGCTAAGCTCGCCATACAAGTTCTTCGACCACGAAGCTTCTTTGACAGCCTCGGTCATTGCAATATGACGTGGCTGGATCCACCACCATACACGTGGCACTCATTCAACCAGAATACGAGCATACATCCACCCTAAGGTATGGTCAAGGCTAAATCTCTCATTTCCATTCACCTTTCATAGCTACTAAGTATCTAGAGCTCAACTATGGCCTCCGAGCTTGGAATCCACACCCTGGCTACCTGGCCTCAGCTCGATTTCAGTCATATCTGTTAAGACATACCTATGAAGATCTGTTTGTAGCCGTATCAATAGCTGGGACGTATGACAGAAGGCGTCTCTTATTGTTGGACTTGGCTGGAACCACTAGGTCGGGAAGCTCTTTTAGACTTCCCGGAGCCTGGTATGATCGTTCGTCGGAGGCATATATAACTCACTTCAGACTCAGAAACATCAACATCGGAAGTCCTCTCTACAGACTCAGACACCAAGTTTCTCAATGAAAGACAAAAGAATGGTCAGTTAAATATGGAGATTCATAAAATCTTATCAAAGCATGGGAACGACAGATCTTGCATCTTAATATCCTCTCTCAACAGAGGGCAGTATGGTTTTGAGGGCCGGCGAGGTCCAACCTAGCAGTCCGCAGGAGTTCATGACTGAATTATGAGGGGGTTGCATGTAATGCGAATACCCAAGGTAACAAGGGACTTTACAAGCACTCTATTTCCATTGTTGGGGAATTTTTGGGTGTCTTCACCCTCTTATCCCAGTCACCAAAGTGGCAACGTCATCAGTCTTGACAAAGAAATACTTGTCTTTTCAGCTCCTAATAGAGGATTTCCATTTGGCCAAGAACCAAAGACCGAAATGAAGAGAAGCCAACCGGATTAAAAAGACCTAAATAGTAGAGGAGAGAAATAAAGATCACAAACCCGACAATGGTCCTAATCCCATTAGGTGCGATCTGGCCCAAACATAGCTTATAGTTCTTCTAAAGAACAACAATGGAAAAGGTGATAGGAAAGCAAAGACTTGCCTCAAGTTTCTTGACATACACAGTGCAGTACCCTCGAGGTGGTGTGTCGCCCCTTTTGTGGGAGGAAGGGTCCAACGCCTCCTTTGTAATCTCGTATATCTCGTAGATTTCTGCCACTTGTTCTTCTGCTAAGGTGGACTGATTATAACTCACTGAGGCTAAATCTACAGCGGTGTGAACTAGGTCTCCTTGCATCACCATACACATGAATGACTAACTCTTGAGATTCCTCCATGACTCACGCAAGAAGAGTTGATCCGAAATAACTTGTAGTATCGGTATCGTTCAATGCTAAGTCAGTCAGAATATTCAATGCGTAAAAACCCAACATAAGAAGCAACACATCTTACATAGAGGGTGGGCCAAAATGCACAGAGGAATTATTATGATCCTTGATTGGTTTCTCCGGTTGTAGAGAAAATGAGAGTTGTGTCTGGGAATCGTAACTGGCACATCGAGATTCGAAAATATGAGCGGTAATCACGCACACGTCACAAGCATAAACAACGGTTATGGTCTAGCCACATAGATCATGCCAAGTTGCATAAAGACAGGCCTAACCTGCATTCCATATAGGCATATCCTAACTCAGAGATGGGAAATTGACGTGTACTTGATCCGCCACCATACACGTGACACTCATCCAACTGAAGTACGAGCATAAGTCCACCCTCAGGTATGGTCAATGCTAAATATCCCATTTCCATTCACCTTTAAAATTACCTAAGTATCCGGAGCTTGACTATGGCCTCCAAGCATGGAATCCAGACATTAGATAACTTGGCCTTAGCTCGGGTTCAATCATATCCATTAAGACAGACCTACGTAGGTCTCTATACTGCCTTATCAACAGCGGCCATGACGTAGGACTTCCACTATCACAATAAATCCTCACACTTTAATTGCATTGCGCATTGATAAAATATGAATTGGAAAAGAATCATCATTCACACTACACCACCGACTAGATCACCCTTCTAGCAGAGGTTCGCTGCATAAAGGTATATTATCCTTCCATGCATGGTATGTTCTCTTACTTCCGTTACGTACTGAGACAAATTGATTATTGAAAGTTCCATATCGTATCACATTGGTGACTTGAGCGTTAGAGGGGTTTCTAGGAGATAGAACTCTTGGTCCCTTAATGGCTGCTTTGATTCACAATTACTGTTGTAGGAAGGAATATTTGGAAATCACCTTCAACAAGAACATTTAACAATTTCCACTGTCAGATCATCTTGGAAGATTTCAAGCATCGTCACCATTACTCTGTTTCTGTAGTAGACAAAGCAACCACTAGTTGTAACGTAGCTTTCCAGCTAAGTATAGAACCACCAATACAAAATACATAGCCATTGATGGGTCTTCTTCTGTCAATATCAGCAGTGTAGCTTGAATCCACAAAACCAATAAATGTGCCGAAATATCTTAGCATCTATTTCACCACCTTTCAATGTGTTTTTCCTGGACAATACATAAATATGCTAACCACACTAACTGTATGTGAAATGTCTGAATGTGTGCAAACTGTAGCATACATAAGATTGTCGTTTGCACTCGAATATGCTACATTCTTCATAAACCTCTTCTTTTCCTTTGATATTGGCGACTGAGTAATCGATAATTTAAAATGACCGGCAAAGAGAGTACCAACAAGAATGGCATTTTTTTCCAAATCTCTCCAAGACTTTCTCAACATAACTCTTCTGAGAGAGGTGTAACTTGTCATCTTCACCATTCCTTCTGATCTCCATGGTAAGGATTTTCTTAGATGCTCCTTGATCATTCATCTCAAATTCACTACTCAACAAGGTTTTGAAAGAGTGAATACCTGACTAATTCTTAGTAGCAATGAGCATGTCAACAACATAAAGCAACAAATAAATAAACGATGCATCATCTAACTTTCAGAAACAGAAAAATCTATCATACATGCTTCTTGATTACTCATGAGTCAACATAAAGGAATCAAATATCATATAATTATCACAGAGATTGCTTCGGTCCATACAAGGATTACTTCAATAAACAAGCATGGTCTTCTTTTCCTTCAATTTCAAAATCCTGGGGTTGTATCATGAAGATTGTTTCATCAAGCTCACCATGTAAGAAAGATGTCTTAACATCGAGTTGCTTCACCTCAAAATCATAAACAGCCACCAAAGCTAGCAAGAAACGAATCGAACTGTGTTTTACAACAGGTGAAAAAACTTAATTATAATCAACACCTTGTACCTGAATGAAGCCTCTAGCAACTAAACATGCTTTCCATCCTGAATGAAGCATCTAGCAACTAAACATGCTTTCCTCTAGCAACTAAACATGCTATCTAATCTATCTCTTGGGTCTGCCAATGGCTATAGAATGATCCTCCTCTCTTTCTTCCTCTTAATATAAAGTGCCTGAGGAATCTGATTGTATACTAGAACTAGGTTTTGGGGCATCATGACTGACTTCAAATTCCATCTGCCTCGACATACCATCACCTCTACATGCATCAGAAACACTATAAGACTCTTTTATTGGATGTAACATAGAAGACTCATCAAATGTAGCATCTTTGCTAATCACAAACTTGGCTGAGTCAATGCACCACAAATGATATCCCTTAACTTCAGACGCATGCCCGAGAAAGATGTATTTCTTCGCATATATACTCTCATACTCAACTGCAAAAATGAATATAACTTTTGATTTATGTTTCAAAAAAATCATAATTCTTTCACCATAACTTTTATCTTTTCACCCTCTTTATTTTGACATCCCATGTCATATTTTTTTCTACGTCATTTTTGTAAAAATAGCGAATTAGTTGATTTGTGTAGTGATTCATGGTAACGGAGGTGTTGTAGCGAAATAGTGGATTTGTGTTCGATTCCACTTTTTCACGTGTAGCTAGATTTGTCATTTCCGATTGATTTTTTTTCCACCGTTTACTATTTTTGCTGCCAATCTTCTCATTTATTCTTACCCTCCCAAAATGCATTGAGAATAAAGTAATTTTCTATTTTATACCTTTTATCGCAATGCATAAACATTTTCGTTATTGATACGCGTGATATTTGATAATTTTAAACCACATGGTTACCATTCATATTTATCCAATAAATAAGATTAAAATCTCCCGAATGAAATAATAGAAGCGAATTGTTTATCTCTGTATAAACAAGTGGAAATTGTGCAGCATCCATTAAACAAAATTGCTACCACTCTGTCTATCAAAATAGATTTCTCATATATATATATATTTTATTTGTTACAGGAAATTTAGGGTCAATCCTGCAGGTAATTGAAAGGCAGAAGGCTTTGCAACTATTTTTGAGGAAAATTTATATTGGTGCAGAAATGTGATACCTCGTATTTTTACGAAAAGGCATAAGTGTTTGGCATTTTAGGGTGTATTAATCTTTTCCATTTAAAATAAAAGAATAAAAGAGGTTGGGTGAGTAAGGGTATTATGGGAAATGCGGATTTCCTACAACACCCTAATACCCCCAAACCTATTCCTCGTTCTTTACTTTCAAGTTTCAAGTTTCAAGTTAGAGAGAGAAGATCGAAGAGGGAAGTGGAGAGAAAAGGAGAGTGAGGAAGAAGAAAATCAAGATTTCTAACAATCCACCCTTTGAATTTGTAGATCTTTCATCCAGCGAAACTGTTGAAGAAGAAGAATTTGGTGATATTTCTTCCGAAAATGATCCAGAAGAAGAAGAGGACATGATGATGGAATAAGTTTTTCTTCAATCCAAGTAAGAATCTTCAAGTTTGTTTTTATATCTGGAGTTGTTTTTTAAATCTACAGTGTATCATGGTTCCTTTCTTAGATTCAAGTTGTTTAAGAGGTTATAACAACCATGAATCGACGTTTTAGGTGCAAGAAATCAAGTTGGTGTTTGAATATTCAAGTGTTCTTGAAGTGTTCTTGAGTTCTTGGAGTTTCAAGTTTGGAAATAATCTTTTTTTTCAAAAGATTTGAAATAAAGGGATATTCAATCGAATCTTTAAGACGTTAGTAGTTTAGAATCTTGTCTTTAATCTATAGAAATGTTAGATTTTTAGATTTTGTTGTCGTAAGTGTTAGAGATGTTTTGGGCTCGAATATATAATGAAAAAATAGAAGCGAATTGTTTATTTCCATATAAACTGATGTATGTTTCAAACCTACTAAATATATAATCAATTAGACAAAATTGCTACCACTATGTCTATCAGAATCGATTTCTCATATATATTTATTTATTACAGGGACTACAGGATCAATACTTCTGGTGATTGAAAGGCAGAAGGATTTGCAGTTTTTTTTTTTTTTTTTTTTTTTTTTTTTTTTTTTTGCATAAGACGTGCTCGGCAGAAAGCTTTTGCCTAGCACATAATTATGATGTTGAGGATGAACATGCACTTTGGTTGTTGTTGTTGTTCTTCTTCATTTTGTTTTTGTTTTTTTTTTTAAATCTTGTTTTACTTAATTTGTGCAAATTTTCACCTGAACCTGGTGCACCTACTCAGCAACACACTAAGCAACGGCAAAATTAGGATTTTAGTCATGTCCTGCTCCGATAAGGAAAATGGTCCTCTAACTTTTTTTTTTTGTGAAAAAATAGTCTTATCCATAGGAAATAATTTGACTAAAAAGACGGAATCTTTAAAAACGCTTTATGTGACAATACTGTACATGGCATTGAATCTATGTAATTTGTGGATCCTATTTTACTTTAAACAAATGATTTCTCCTTCCAATTTTCCCCAATTTCATCTATCCAAATCTAATTCATAATTTCTACTTTCTGCATCTAAAATACATATATTGGACGGTGTATATATTTTGTAGAATGGAAATATGGGGTGTATTAAAAAAACTTTTTATGTCTAGGTGTATATTCAATGACTTTCCACATTTTTCATTGAAGGTTTTTAGTCATACTAAGATGTTTCTTTGTCTTTTTTTCCCTGGGAAAAAAAGATTTATTAATTTTAATAAGACATAAAGCCAGATTGGCATACATCCCTTTCAAAAGACGCTACATCGAGGACTTGAAAGAGAAAGCGCAATTTCATCATACGCAAGTTTGTTGCTTTCCTTTCAACGTGCAAAAATGACACAACAAGATCAAAACTACGAAAGCGCGATAATGTCTCTCCACAATTGTTCTAGACTACATGGGAGGAGAAATACTATTACAATAATTTACAAGTGATAGACAATCCGTAGAACAAACTAAATTTTTGGCACCTAGAGAAACGCATCGTTGCAAGCACCATCTCAATGCACTCGCTTCCGCCGCAAGAGCTGAGCCGACGACACGCCTTGGAGATGCCCAAGTTTCCAAAAAAATATTGTTAGGTCCAAAAAGCGCCACTCCGAAACCTGCAAGACAAGTATCCGATTTCCAGGCTGCATCAACAACCACCCTCACTGCGGTACATGGAGGGGCATCGTGCTGCAAATCAGGAGAGGGATGAAAAGCATCCGAGGTGGTCATCTCCGTAGAAGATGCCTGTAAAAAGTCGTTATTCATCTCACAAGCAAAGGAAGCAACATCAAGAAAAGACCAAAAGACATTATCAAAAACTCTTTTACATCTAGCCTTCCAAATAGACCAAAAAACAAAGCAAGTTAAAATTACTCTATCCTTAATCCTGGCGAAATTAGAAGCTGCAGTTATACTATCCCACCAGGCCACCAAAGTTGGCTTATCACTCTGGAAAGCGTCCCAGTGAACTCCTACCACTTTCCAGACATCCCTAGCAAATGGGCACCGGATAAAGAGGTGATCAACAGTTTCAACCTCCTCCTCGCATAAGCGGTGCAAGGAACACATCTTTCCCAAACCGTCTATGCAACAACAAAGAGACTGGCAGCACATTTTTTAGACACTTCCACATAAAGTATTTTAACTTGGCGGGAGAGTCAACGCCCAAATTAGCTTCGAATTTGTCATTTAAAGAGGTGCGGTCAATTTCCACGGGGACTATAGAGTCGCTCAAATAATAGTCATAGTCGCTTTGAGACAAAGTCCCCATTTTTTGAAAACGCACTGAGCCTTTTATCCGTACACCACCGACTGGCGACCGGGATTTTTCAATTTGCCGAATATCTACTTGCCAAAAATTCTTAGCGAGTTTTTCCGGGTCCAGGCCTGATTGGTCAACAAATCGCTAACCAAGATGTCTCGGTTACTGGCAGAAGCTGGCGAAATGGGCTTAAAGGAAGGGTTACCCAAGATCCAGGGGTCATCCCAAGCTCTAACCGACTTGCCATCTCCGATAGAAAAGTACGTACTAGTATTAAGAAAGGCTTGAGCATGCATGAGACTCTTCCAGACGAAGGACACACTAGAGGGTATTTTGCAGTCAAAGACGGAGGAGTTGCGAAAGTATCTTCCTTTCAAAACTCCGGAAACAAGAAGATCCGGGTTGGAGTGGATCCTCCAAAGAGTTTTAGCTAACGCCACAATATTAGCGGCTTCTAAGTTACGAAAGCCAAGCCCTCCCCTGCCTTTGGGCTTGCAAAGATGCTCCCAACTTACCCAATGGTGCCCAACAAAATCCTTACTAGAACTTCCCCACCAGAAATTAGCCATTAAAGCATGCAATTTTCCAACTAAGCCCTTAGGAAGCTTGACACAAGACATTGTGAGATTAGGAATAGAAAAAAGAGTGGACGACAACAAAACAGCTTTACCTCCTTGACTTAAAATCTTGTATTTCCAGCTCTTCAATTTACTTTTACATTTGTTCAGGATATAGGAAAAGATTTGGTTCTTAGGTCTACCAATAACCACTGGGAGCCCTAAATATTTAGTGTGGTGGACCTCAGAAAGACCATTAAGTATAGCAAGGACTCTGATTTGCAATGTGTGAGCGCATTTTTGCTAAAGAAAGCGGACCGATTTTTGTAAATTAATGAACTGACCTGAAATTCGCTCATACAGATTTAGGATATCTTGCATTTTAACTGCACACGATGCATTCGCTTTCGTGAGCAATAAAGAGTCATCCGCAAAGAATAAGTGGTTAATGCAAGGACTCGATTTAGAAATTCTCACTCCTAGCATGGAGCCATCATTATTCGCTTTGCCCAACAAATGGCTAAGACCTTGTGCACACAAAATAAAAAGATACGGGGACAAGGGGTTGCCCTGCCGGATACCTCTACTGGGTTTAAGGAAGCCCCACCTTCCATTATTTATTATAAAGGAGAAGGAAACAGAGGTTACACACTCCCTGATTAGAGACACCCACTTATCACTGAAGCCCAATTTTCGAAGAATAAAAAACAAATAAGGCCATTCTATTCTGTCGAAAGCTTTAGAAATATCTAGTTTCACAGCCATATAAGCATCCCTCCCCTTTCTTTTGTTTAGCATAAAATGAATAGACTCATGCGCGATGATATAGCTATCTATAAGCTGACGGTTAGGGACGAAAGCATTTTGACTCTCATCTATGCAATGATGCAGGACCACCCTAAGCCTGTTTGCGAGGACTTTCGAGATCACCTTATAAATAACATTGCAAAGACTAATGGGTCGAAAGTGGGAAGCCTCAGAAGGGTGGTCGACTTTAGGTATGAGGGCAATGCAAGTGTGGTTCAATTCTTTCGGGAACCTCCCTTCACGAATAAAGTTATTAAGAGCTGCAATTAAATCAGATTTTATGATGTGGAAGCAACTTTTAAAAAGCCAGAGACATACCATCGGGACCGGGAGCAAGTGGTGAATGCATCCGGAAAATGGCACTCTTAACTTCATGCTCCGTAACAGCTTTTAGCAAAAATGAGTTCATCTCGGGTGTTATGCAAGAATCAATATCTTCCCAGCTCTGAAAGAGAGCGAGTTAGCCCCTCGTGGATGAAAAAGATTGGCATAGTAATTATGAAATTCAGACCTTAATAGCATTTGGAGAGCAACTCAGGCGCTTCAAAGAGGGGTTATAAATTCCATTAATTCTCTTTCTCCTCCTTTTTCCATTCGCCACGGTGTGGAAAAATTTGGTGTTTTTGTCCCCTTCTTTCAGCCATCTAATCTTAGAAGCTAACTTCCAGTACCTTTCTTCCTCCGCGTAAGCATTTTTAAGCTCAAGCTTTAGATTTTTTAGTTGAGAGATATGCACATTTTCTTCCCTAGCCGCCTTGAATTGGCCTTTTAATTGGTTGATTTTCATTGCATAGTTAGGTCCACTAGACTTCTTCCAATTGTTTAAACGCATTCGCACCTCTTTAATCTTACGTAAAATTTGAAAAAAATGTGAACCTGCGATGCTTGAAGACCAGCCTTCTCTAAATGCCTCAAAGAAACCCGACCTGGAAATCCACCTGTCGTCGAACACGAACTTTCTTTTCCCGTTGGAATTGACACCACTGCAGGTGAGCTCCAAAAGACAGTGATCAGAACTTGCCATGTCTATATGTCTGACTGCGGCCTCGGCGAACGTAGCCGACCACTGTTGTGTGGCCAAGACCCTATCAAGTCTCTCATAAACAGGGGCCTCACCATCTCTCAACCTACACCAAGTCCAGAAGTGCCCGACGAAGCCCAGGTCCAAGAGTCCACACAATGTAATAAAGCCGTTGAAGTCCACAAAAGAGGAGTCAGATCTTTGTCTTCCACCCAATTTTTCTTGATTTGAGCGAATGTACACTCACAATCCGTTGGCTCTCTATATATTTTGATGCTATGTTATTTCTTTTGATCAAAATCACCAATGTACAAGTAATTAAATAACCTACAGCATCTTGAAATAAATGTTTCGGTGAGACATATGACAATAGTCGGTGCAACTCTATTTAAGTACTGCTCTCATGCTACTTGTGGTGCAAAGCCAAAGGAGATTTTGCTTCCTTTTGGTGTGCTAATTTTAGTAGGGTATAAATCGAAAATAATTTATTTGATGATGAATGGGCTGAAATTGAGTTGATATAAGTTTCCTTTATATCAATAAATTTCTTTACCCGAATAGACCTTTAATTGAGGGGAAAAAAAGAAAGGGGGGGGGGGGGGCATCGTGACATGTGAAATTTCACGTAGGATTAGACGGGAGATGCAGAGTAGTAAATTAGGAATTAGATTTGGAAGGATGAAATTGGGGGAAATTGGAAGGAGAAATCCTTTTTTTAAAGTAAAATGGGGCCCATAGCCACATAGGATTCAATGTGGCTGCCATGTAAGCGTTTTTTAAAGATTCCGGTGCATAGTCAGCTATTTCCGGCGGATAGGACTATTTTTCTTAAAAAAAATTCAAGTTAGAGGACCATTTTTCTCACGTGAGCAGGAGCAGGACTAAAATCCAAAATAGGCCAAGTTACATGACTAAAATTCTAATTTTGCCTACTAAGCAACACACTAGGTGATCTGTAACCACTAAGCAATCGACATATGTAATAAATAAATCCAAGAAAGGAAGGAACAGGGATAGAATCAGACCGATTCCCGAAATGCCTTTCTGGCTATTCTTCAATGTCCCGGCTATTCACGGAACGTGAGAAGCTGATGACGGTCAAATTATACCCGTAAAAGTCATCAACATTGACCTTAAATCGAGATTAATAATATATATTTCATATTAAATCACATGTTTATATTTATTATTTAATGTTAAGTGATTATTAATATGATATTTGGTATTTAGCTGTTTTTATTATTAAAAGACCGATTTATTGTGCGATAAATGCTGATTTCGTAGATCATGATAAATCGGGAGGATAAATGTCATTCAATCAATGGATCTCAAGATAATAAGGAAGAAAATCGGAGCATTAATCAAGAGATAAATTAAAGAAATCAGATCAACACGAAAGCGCAAATGGGGAACAAGATAGGCGAGAGAAGCGGTTAACACGCAGAGAAAAAGGCTCGGTCGACCGAGCCCTATCATTCGATCGACCCGAGTATGTCGGTTCGGTCACTCATGGGATTTTAGCGTGTATATCTTCTAGATCCTCCTAGGTCGGTTACAACCTCTATATAAGCAAAGCGACTACGAAATTTGTAAAAAACACCTTAGACATACATACAATCCCTTCATTCTTTCTTCAATCTTACAATTCATAATATAACTTTGATACAATGTAGAATAATTTGAGGTTTCCGGCAATTTAAGGAGTACGCAATATGTAAGCCTTTATTTTACATTTCTTTCTTTTAAGTAATTAATCCTCCCAATTATGTTGTATCGTTTGAATTAGTTAATCATAGCTAGATGATGTAGATCTAGGCTATGACGTTAGGGATGTGGCGACTCCTTGTCTATGGGGATCCCATAACCTACGTCATACACTTAGTATTTATTCATGAATCTACTTGATTTAATTAATGCGTATCTATGTTAGTTTATATGAATACTGTGTGAATTCTTGTTTAACATTCATGCGATGAAACGCTGAGAGATATATTCTAAGATGTATTCTAGGTTGAAATCGTTCGGGTGACCGAAAGGTGTCATTCGGTCGACCGAGGCCTTACACTCGGTCGACCGAGCCCTGTTTCATCAGTTATTTCTACCACGTCTTTATGGTAGGTTTAGCCTAGTTGAATTTATTATCTCAGTAGGTATGGCTATGGCTACGTTACTCGCTTAGTTTAATTAAAACGTGTAAAAAGGAAATACCAATATAAAACTCTTAGGTAGGCTTATGAATTGCTCTTCACGGACGTTCAGCAATATCTAGGTAGGTTTATATTTGGGAATTGCATGCACCTGATTATACATACGTCGTAGATTAGCATGAGACTATAACTTGGTAATTGCTAGTTTGACGAGAGCTTGAGTAATCGTTTAGGAAGTATAAGTACTCCTAACCATAGGAATGTTGCCTAGACGAGGTGTACGATTAATATCGGCATCCTTAGTGTCGTAGCGTGCAAGTTATATGAGATGGATACCCAAAAGGTGAAGTCACGTAATGTAGCACAGTGATCAGCAACCTAACCGGTGCTAAGTCAAGTTAAAGAGTATGACTCCCGTAGCCAATCTAAGATAGATACAAGCGGATTGGTGAGTTAATAAGTTCGATTTATTATATAAATTATCTAGGTCCAAACGATAAAGACTATAATTGGGGAGGTTAATTACGTTGTGTCGAGTCGTGTCTTTACCTTTCTTGTCTTATGTTGGTCGTAGACCGCTCTATGTCCTTGACATGTTTAATTAATTGTTTGTATATAATATGATCCACAATTGGTTCCCTGTGGGATCGACCTTGATTCACTATAGCTATACTACGATGGACCTAGTCCTCTTTCTAGTATTGGTTTATGGTGGTCAAGTATATTATAACCTGATTGACCCCGATCAGAAGCAGATGATTAATCATCTGCTATGTCCATTCTTTGTTCCCGAATTGCAAGATTTATGTTTTCTCAGAATCGTTATACGTAAAAAGGCTTTGCCACTTCCTTGCTTCTCTCACGGCACACTCCTCCTCCCGCCGAGCCCCCTTTCTCCTCGGTCCACAGAGACAAAATAAAATGTAGGGCCTACAGATCCGCCGAGCCAGCCTTGTTAGGTTCTTTACCCCCCTCCTATAGGTTCCCCCCCTTCCCCAGGAAAAACCTCAACTCTTTAGAGCATTTAGAGTATCGTTAGTCTTGCTGATACTCCCACACCATAAGACTTTAGGATATGGACACTCCCACTCGATCATAAGTCCCCGGCTGGTATCATTCTTAAGACCGGCATATGGGTTTCCTTATGTAGATCAAAAATTATGAATGGGATTGTGGCACTCCACTCGCCGCCAATACGGAAGGATGCCGCCGAAAAGAATGGAACACTGTTTCGCTCGGTTGGATGCCTTGGATCCCGTATAACAAGCGAGCTCTTTACCCTCAAATTCAAACATGTGGGCACTGTTCGATAAAACTTGTTTTAAATTTATTTTACCGGAACACCCCAAGTATAAGGTTCGTAGTATAGGGTGTTACCGAGTCGTCCTAAGGGAATCGTACAATTATCGGATTAAAATATAGCTATTACAAATAATGTCACAACTTATTAACTAAAATTAAATTTTATACTAACTATAATCTAAAAGGCAATGAACAGTAAAACGCGATGAGAGCAGAACCGATGAGCAGTGAATTTTTAGAAAAAAATAAAGATTGACAACTAGGGTTCTAACACTAATTAACTAATTAAGCGTAGCAATTAACAATTATTACGAACGATTTCAGTTTATCAAAGGTTTAAAAGGACGGTAAAACAACAAGGATCCACCACACAACAATCACACAACCATTTTTATGATCTAAATACGATTTATTGGTATGATCAATCACAATTCGACTAAATTCCTTTAAATCGAATTCTAGGGTTCTTGTTTTCTTTTCCAAGCAAAACAATTTAATATTCAACACAAGATCATTAATTCGTTCCCAAATTAAACAACCCAATTAACATCACATGATTCCTCAAAATAACATTAATCGTATCGATTGAAAAGCTCTACTATTGAATCATATTTCCATATAAATTCAAAGCAACATATGGTTTTATTGACATTCATATCTAATAAAACGCTTAACAATCAATCCAAAATCAATCGATAAATAAAACGATGTTCGAATCATAAATAAAAATAAAACTAACGAATCATGGTTGTGATAGCGTTGATGTGGTTTCATCCGTTGCTCTACCGCGATGTGCTTAGCCTTGCATGCTTGTGATGATCAAGACATGATGGAAGAATTCATCTCTTTAGTTGTTTTGTGTGTGGTGAATTCTCGAAAAGTTTGGGTGGAACTCATTTGAATTATTATTTTTTTTTTATGCCGGCTGAATTATTTTATGATCTTAGGGTTTGGGAATAGCTGTATATATAAGGGAGTAAGTCGGCTGAAATACTTAGGAATATGAGGCTGTTAATTAAAAAGAAAGGCGGCTGTGCATGGGGTTTTGGAATGAAACTTCTAAAATTCATATCTTGAGTTGTAGACCTCCAAAAATTATGATCCGAATGTCATAATTAAGCTCTCGGAAAACTCTACAACTTTCATTAAGGACTCTTCTTCAGAAAACGCCTTTTTGATTAGCCCGTCGTATCCCGAGTCGTTTACGGGATTTTCCACTATTTTCAGCAACAGCATCCAAACTTGTAACGCTCATATCTCGGGCCTTGTAAGTCGGAATGAAGTGATTCAAAATCCTGTAGAATCCTCTCTTCAAGCCCTACAAATCTTCTCTTGAGGTCCAGAGTCAAATCAGTGTATATCATATCAAGAACTGCATCGGAAGTTCAGCTGCTTGAATGCTTCATTCCAAGCTTTATCTCCATCTTTATCCTCTTCCAAGTCAAAAACATGTATCTACATTGCATCCAAACACCACAAAAAATGTAACAATATCCAAAACCATATAAAACAATCAAATAATCGTATAAATTGATACGTTTTCATATTTAACTCTTTAAATCACCATTCACTCAATATTTCACTATAAACCTCGAATTCTATGAAAATCATACGTATATGGGAAATTGAGGTGAAATATATCCTTAAAAACACTACAATTTGACCCTTAACAACTCCCCACACTTTAAACCTTGCTCGCCCCGAGCAAAACAAAACAAGAACATACTATCAAGAATCCACATAACGACACGAGATATAGTCAAAATCATGACAAGCTAGTATTGACAAATCGACCTCACTCGGTGATGTGTGTGCGAGAACCTACTAAACTTCCACCGATCCTCTCTCGATATAATACATCAAGCACTACTTGATTATCCGGTCAACTAAACGAAAACTTCATTCTATCTACAAGACTTACCTAACAAAAACTAATTACCAAGAACATAGTAACTAACTCACAACTAAATTCCTTTGCTTAGTACCAAGAAAATACCTTTCGGGTCTCTACTGGGTTTAGATCAACTTGACTTAGAATTCCAAAAAGCGTACATTTTATATTTTATATTCCTATCGTCGCGTCTCAAAAGTATAACACTCTCCCCTACATTAGAGGCAGTCACCCTGAGATCACTCAAACCCTTACTGTCCAAGGTAAACCACACTCCCCATTTGGGCGATATCCAAATGGACTCGAGGTGATAGTTATAAACAAAATTCCCGCAAAGAAATTTTATTCATTTATTATTTATAGATATATATATTTTTATATTTCTCAAACTCTTTGGAAACTCTCGGTCAAATATATTTCTAACACATTCAAGACTCTCAAAGTTTTCAAAACACTAAGGTACTGAGATTCTAACTGTGAGTATAGCACAAGTTCTTAACTTTCATTAATGCTAAATAAGTGTTATCTGTATCAAGAATTAACTTTCCTTTAACTAACCGGAAACTATTCTATATTTGGCTCTTCATCTAATAGGTTCGTGAAATGAAGTTCAAGTGAGTATCGACTTACTAAACCTATTCCCAGAACATGATATGACTACTGATAACAACTAAAGGTGCCAGATTATAAAACCAGCATGCCAGTGAAATGTTACTCAGGACTAAACAAAAAATTTTGAAAATTGAAGCACTTTTCATAGAAAATTATAACTAATATGAGCAAATGAAAGTAGATACATAAATCATCTATCCCCTCCCCCACACTTAATTCACATTATGTCCTCAGAATGTGCAAAAATAAAGTAGAAGAAAGAATTTAGCTGGTTTTGACGTGGTTGTCGAGCTGTAGATTGGCAGTGGTCAGACCGAAGCATAAATGAACCGCTGCAACTCATATCACGAACAGACAACCACTAGAAGTGATAACTTCCCAAAAACTGCTCAACAATATCTGCAACACTTGACATAGCATATAATCTTGGGGCAAAAGGGGTATATGAGTAAACATGTATGCACACAAAAATAAGCAAATCACAAATAAGACAAGGATAACCAACACACAAAACACCATGATTTCTATTCCTAAAAACCTAAAAATTTAACTAAAAAGAAAATAACGTAAAAGACTATTTCGCCTCCAGGAGGCGCTTCTTTATTGTCATTAGCTTGACAAAGATCTCAAAATCAACCCGGATCGGGCCACTTTGGTTTGATCGGGGCTACTTCTTATCGTGAGTCGAGTGGAGAGCATCGGTGTGGTCACGACAACACACAAGTCAAGTCGCGACTAAGTCTTGGACTTTAGCCATCCAGGATAAAGACTCGATTCTCTTCTTTGTGTTGTTGCTTAATTGTGGCACCGCATACTAATGGGTGCAGGAGTCGTGGTAGAAGCATCTTTAAGATCAAGGACAATAATGTCATCATCCAAATTGAAGAAGTCGGATGGGATCTCATCACAAATCAAACACATCGAGTCATGTCAACCACCTTCCAAAGTATAGGACTCAGTGCTTCATAAGGGCTGTCGAAATACTTTTTCAATCTATGACCATTTACTTTAAAAGGTTGACCGATGTACCACTTTTAAGGAGATCGCTCCACCGGATGAACTTCGACAATTTCAAAGGGTCCGGACCATCTGGACTTAAGCTTGCCAGCAAACAGATGTAATCTGGTGTTGTAAAGCAAAGCCATCTCACCTACCTTGAAATCTCTATCTTTTATCTTGGCATCGTGGAGCGCCTTTGTTCTCTCCTTGCTCAGCTTGGCATTCTCGTAGGCCCTGAGTCTGAATTCGTCGAGCTCATGTAGTTGCAGTAATCTTTTCTCCCCGCAGAGCTGGCTATCGAAGTTCAAGTATTTAATAGCCCAATAAGCTCTGTGCTCTAGCTCGACTGGTAGATGGCATGCCTTGCCGTAAACCATTTGAAAGGGCGACGTACCCATAGGGGTCTTGAACGCAGTGCGATAAGCCCAGAGTGCGTCGTCCAACTTCAGACTCCAGTTGGATCTATTAGAATTCACCGTTTTCTCCAAGATCCGCTTAAGGCTCCGGTTGCTTACCTCGACTTGGCCACTGGTTTGGGGGTGGTATGGTGTACCAATTTTATGCTTGACACCATATCTCTCAAGAATTTTATCCAGTGGTGCATTACAGAAATGCGAACCTTCATCACTGATAAGGGCTCTAGGACAGCCAAATCTAGTAAAGATATTCTTCTGCAGGAATTTCTTAACAACTTTGTGATCATTGGTTGGGGTGGCTATGGCTTCGACCCACTTGGAAACATAGTCCACACATACCAGAATATATTTGTTAGAGCATGATGATGGGAACGGTCCCATAAAATCAATGCCCCAGACATCAAAGACTTCACATTCCAAGATAGGCCTCAAAGGCATCTCCATCCTATTATCGAATCTCCTACTCTTTGGCATCACATCACACCCTTGCAAAAGGCTTCAAACATCTTTAAACAAAGTAGGCTAGTAAAAACCGGCTTGAAGGATTTTGTGACAGTCTTGGGTGCTCCGTAGTGTCCACCAATGGGACCACTATGACATTGCTCCAAGATATCCAATTGCTCATGCTCCGAACACACCTTCTAAGCAACCCGTCCTTGCGGACTTTAAACAGTCACGGATCCTCCCATACGAGATACTTTAAATCATTTGAAAATTTCTTCTTTTTCACGATCGTCATTTCTTCTAAATGCCCACTTGCTAAGTAGTTGGCGTAATCAGCATACCACGGCCTCCCAGTCTCTAGCTTCATTAATTGCTCAGTCGGAAAGTCAATGCCTATTTCCTTAGGATTTTCGTCACCCTCGTTCACTAGGCGAGATAAGTGGTCAGCCACAACATTATCACTACCTTTCTTGTCCTTAATTTCAAGGTCAAATTCCTGTAGTATCAGAATCCATCTGAGTAACCTTGGTTTAGCCTCGCTTTGCCCATAAGGTAGCGTAGTCTTTGCGTGATCTGTCCATACCATCACTTTGGACCCTAAAAGATAACTTCGAATTTGTCAATAGCAAAAACGACTGCCAAGAATTCTTTCTCGGTAGTGGCGTAATTGCATTGAGCTGGGTTCAAGGTGCGGCTCGCATAGTAAATCGGCCTGAACTTTTTGTCAATTCTACGCCTAAGCTGCGCGCCACTGCGTAGTTAGAGGCATCGCACATTAATTCAAAAGGTTTAGTCGATCGGCGCGATTAAAATAGGGGGCCTTTGGTAAGCTTATCCTTTAAGCTATTAAAAGCTTTCTTACACCCATCATCAAACAAGAACTCCACTTCCTCTTTCAAGTGAGTTGGATAACGGCTTTGCTATCGTCGAAAAATCTTTAATGAAACGCCGATAGAAGCCCACATGTCCTAGAAATCCTCGTACCTCCTTCACTTTGTCTTGGTACGACATTCTCTCAATGGCTTCTACTTTAGCTTTATCCACACGAATACCATCACTGGACACCTTGTGTCCCAAAACAATCCCTTCTTCGACTAGAAAATGACACTTTTCCCAGTTAAGCACCAGATTTTTCTCAACACAACGTTGGAGTACCATATCTAGATTCTTTAGGATTTCATCAAAGCTGTCGCCATAGACCGAAAAGTCATCCATGAAGACCTCCATGCACTGCTCCACAAGTCCATCAAATATGGCCAACATGCACCGTTGAAAGGTCGCGGGTGCATTGCATAAGCCGAATGGCATTCTGCGAAAAGCAAAAGTGCCAGATGGACAGGTAAAAGTTGTCTTCTCTTGGTCATTAGGGTCGATGGCTATCCTGGAAATAAACGAGAATATCCATCGAGGAAACAATAATACTTATGACCACTCGGTCTTTCTAGAAGTTGGTCAATGAAGGCAGGGGAAATGATCCTTAGCGGTGACTTCATTTAACTGCGATAATCAATGCAAACTCTATAGCGATCACAAGGCGTAAGGCAACTTCTTCCCTTTTTCGTTCTTTCCACAAGTAATGCCTCCCTTCTTTGGCACAACTTGAGTAGATCGACGACCCACTCACTATCGGCGATGGCGTAGATAATCCCCATGTCAAGCCATTTGATGATCTCCTTTTTGACAACCCTCTGTGATGTGCGGATTCAGCCTCCTTTGAGGTTGTCGACCTTTTCGCTCCTTCCTCCGTTCGGATCTTATGCATGCACACGCCTGGGTGATTCTCCGATATCGCCCACCGCCATCGAACGCGAGGATATGTTTCTCAAGCACTTTGATCAAGTGCGCGCGCTTGCTCCGGCTCGAGTTTAGATGAGATGATCGGGGGCAACTTATCACCGTCTTTTAAGAAGATGTATTTTAGTCTTTGGAAGTGGTTTTAACTCTAAGTCAGTAGGTGGTTGCTCGATGCTAGATTTTAAGGGACCACCTTTTTCCTTGTGAGCTTGGACCGGTTGACTGAAAAACACCTCGTCTTCCTGAGGTGTAACCCTAGAAAGATATTGAACGATATCATCTAAAGGAATCTTCCTATCAGCTTCCGTTTTTTCTTTATTATGCTTAACCATCTTCTTAAGCTCTTCTTCTTCAAGCTCTTCAGCAAGCTGCTCCCAATCATCCAACTCCCAATGAGTAGGTTCTTTCCAGAATTCTATTTCGTCCCAACTACCCATTAAAACTTCTTCTTCTGCAAGGTTAAAGTCTGGCTGGTTGAGCTCTTTCAAATCATCGATGCTCATCCCTGGAATGTCCCAGATTTTCCGTTCACTCATAGGCTCGGTATGCGCAAGTTGTTGAGACAACTCTACAGTGATTCCTGCCTGTTCGTGAATTATAACATCCAGGGCTCCTATCTCCGTGAGTTCTTCATCAGGGTCAGGTCCATCTCCATAGATTGCTTCAATGAATGAGATCTCCTGGCTCGAAGCTTCCACATAACTTTTTCCTTGCTCGAGGGTGACGGAGGTGTCCTCTACTCTCAGAGTGATTTGGCGATTTGGAAGTCAATGGTGGAAGGCGAAGTGTTTAAGAAAGGCCGCCCGTAATCGGGGCATCTCCTTGTGTCGATTGGTAATCGGTATGACCCAATCGATTGGAAAAACTAGATGTTTAACATGGATAAGGGCGTTGTTAACACAACCCGTTGCTAAGCGGCTAGTTCGGTCCACTGGCGAAGAGAGACGGGGACGCCTTTAGCCTTTTGTCCGACCGAGACTCTTGCCAGGCGTTCAATGGCATTACATTAACAGAGGCCCCTGAATCGCATAGGACATTGTGGAGCGTGTGGCCTTCAATCGTACAAGAGATTGAAGGTCTTCCGGGTCACCTCGCTTAATTGCAACGCTTTGTGAAACCATTGAACATTCTTCTCTTAGCACCTCTTACGCCATTCCCTTTAGCTTCTTCTTACTTCCACAGGCATCCTTAAGATACTTAGAGCATTTAGGCATCTCAGTTAATACCTCGGCCAAGAGGCATAGTCACCATAGTATCTCTAAGCATCTTTCTCACTCCATCATATTGTTTGTCGAATTCAAGATATTCTCTCTTTTCCTTTGCTTTGGATAAGGAAGGGTTTTGAATGATTGATTATAGTTTGATTTTTAATGGCTTCATCCTCCTTATCCTTCCATCTCGACAAACTTCTCGTTTTTTTTTTTTTAGTCAGGGTTTGACCTCACGACTTCTCTTTTCAACATCCTCATCACTATCCCCGAAGAATCATCATCATTCGGCTCTTCCTCACTATTGCTTTCTTTGGCATTTAACCACGATTGCCCCTCCCGAACTTATGGCGTCGGGGAGGGGCTACTCGCTTCCCGACATCTTTTCGGGTCCGGTCGTCTTACGCTTCGAGGGTGTTGCGCATTTAACTCCTCATCTCCATACTCCCATTGAGGTGTGATGGCGGTGCAAGCATTGATATCTCTGCCTTAGGGTTTTATCTGTATATAACTCGGCGGTCTTCCTTGAGGTGCTTGCTTGTTGATCGACCATCGACCAATCTGTCTCTCCATCGTCTTTTGACCGGTGGCTAGTGTTTTCACCATGTCAACTAGCTCATCGAATTTCTTCCGAGAGACGTAGGTGGGTTGTTGATTTTGCGTTTGGGCCCGATTACCTTGGGGTCTTGGGTTATTGGATGCACCAGCGGTGTATAATAACTATTCCGCGGATTTCCCGAAAAGTTGCGGTTTTGAGTTTGACTTGATTGACCAGAATTTTGACTGAAGCTTCTGAAAGGTTGATTCTGGTTCTCCAAGGCCTGCACTTCCTCATTCATCATATTCCCGACTTGTATGCCCGAGTGATTCACATCTGCTTTGGCCCTTCTTGTCGCTTCATTTGTAGATTGGCTAGTTGCTTGTTCATTATTTCCATTTGAGCAACTAGCATCTTTGTCTCTGAGTCACTTGAAGCAGCCTCCTTTTTGCTTCCGCTAACACGGGTCTTCTTTTGAGTTGCCCACATGTTATTCTTAGCTATCGTTTCTGCTACCCTATAGGCGGCATCATTTCCTCCTCCTAAAAACGATCCATGAGCTGTGGAATCCAAGTAATCTCTATTGGGTTGCGTAACACCCTGGTAGAATAATTCTAGAAGCTCATGTCGAGTATATCCATGGTTAGGGCATTTTCTCATTAGTAGATTCAACCTCTCCCAAGCCTTTCCCACACTCTCCCCTTCTAGTTGCTCGAAAGTGGCTATATCTCTTTTTCGTTCCATTATCGTTCCGGGTGAAACGAATTTCAGAGCAAAGGCTCTTTTAACATCATTGATTATGAAGAGAGTGATGGGGTAAAGACTTAAACCATCGATTTGCTTCCCCCTTCAAAGCAAAGGGAAGAGTTTCAATTTAACAACCACGTAGGAACGCCAGGGTAGTGACCCGCTTCACAGATTTGCACAAAAGTAGACAAGAAGTCATGTGGGTCTTCTGCAGCAGTGCCATGGAATGAACTATTCTGCACCATCCCCACAACTCCATTCTTAAGATCAAAATGCATTCCTCCCATCTCCGGAGGCCGGATTGGTCTATGCCCTTCCAAGAAGTCTTGATCAAGATAAGGCGCATAAAGTGCTGGCTGCCTGCACAACACCGCGGTTGCTGAGGTTTATTCTTTGTTGAACATTACGATTCTTGGTGGAGGTGCAACAGCTGCCTGAGGTTGTTGTTGTTGTTGCATCTGCTGATTCATCCAGGCTTCTTTGTTATTCTTTGGTTCTGCAACATTTGCATCAGAATCTGGTTTAATTGAGCGGGATCTTGGTTATTATTCCCTTGGTTCTCCGGTTCGTCATCACTAGAACCGTGTTCGCTCATGTTGTCAGGGTTTGGGAAAAGTCTCCTCTTGACAATGTCCCGTTCAGGTTCAGGACAGTATAATAACGGTCCTTTCTTACTCCTGGTTTGCATAAACCAGGGGAGCAAACAGAAAAGTCAACACTGACGAAAGGTCAGGTTGACAATGGATTTAACCTTGTAAACAAGGGTTGAGAAAAGAAAGGAAAAGAAAAGGATGGAATTAAATTAGTGAGAAAGAAAGAGAAGCAGACGGGCGTCCAAAGCTTGGGCGGGCGCCCGCTCAGAATGAGATCCGGACGGCGTTTGGTACTCAGGCGCGCAAATGCAGTGTCTTGAAACGGTTCAAGATATAAGATTAAAACCAGGCGGGCGTCGGTATGGTTGGGCGCCCGTTTGAAAGCTAAAACGAGGTAGAACAGAGAAAGCAAGGATAACGAGCGAGAAGACACTAAATTAAATCCTAAAACTTAGTTATCGATCGATTAGCTATAAAATAAAAATAAGATGAATAAAAAAAAAAAAAAATATTAACTAACCCTAAATCTAAGGCTTTTATAACAAACTAAAACTAACAACTAAATAAAATTATGAAACAAAATTTATAAACTAAAAACTGAAGTAAAATAAAAATAAAATAAAATAAAATAAAAATAAAAATAAAAATAAAACTATACTTGTACCCTGCAAAACAGAGTTAGTACCGACACAAAAACTATACTAACAAATAATCCGACAACCGTTACCGATTCCCCGGCAACGGCGCCAAAAACTTGTTCGATAAAACTTGTTTTAAATTTATTTTACCGGAACACCCCAAGTATAAGGTTAAGTAGTATAGGGTGTTCTGAAGTCGTCTAAGGAATCGTACAATTATCGGATTAAAATATAGCTATTACAAATAATGTCACAACTTATTAACTAAAATTAAATTTTATACTAACTATAATCTAAAAGGCAATGAACAGAAAAAGCATGATGAGCAGTAACTTCGATGAGCAGTGAATTTTTAGAAAAAAATAAAGATTGACAACTAGGGTTCTAACACTAATTAACTAATTAAGCGTAGCAATTAACAATTATTACGAACGATTTCGGTTTATCAAAGGTTTAAAAGGGCGGTAAAACAACAAGGATCCACCACACAACAATCACACAACCATTTTTATGATCTAAATACGATTTATTGGTATGATCAATCACAATTCGACTAAATTCCTTTAAATCGAATTCTAGGGTTCTTGTTTTCTTTTCCAAGCAAAACAATTTAATATTCAACACAAGATCATTAATTCGTTCCCAAATTAAACAACCCAATTAACATCACATGATTCCTCAAAATAACATTAATCGTATCGATTGAAAAGCTCTACTATTGAATCATATTTCCATATAAATTCAAAGCAACATATGGTTTTATTGACATTCATATCTAATAAAACGCTTAACAATCAATCCAAAATCAATCGATAAATAAAACGATGTTCGAATCATAAATAAAAATAAAACTAACGAATCATGGTTGTGATGACGTTGATGTGGTTTCATCCCGTTGCTCTACCGCGATGTGCTTAGCCTTGCATGCTTGTGATGATCCAAGACATGATGGAAGAATTCATCTCTTTAGTTGTTTTTGGTGCGGCTGAATTCTCAGAAAAGTTGCGGCTGGAACTCTGCTGAATTGCGGCTGCTACTTTTTTTTATGCCGGCTGAATTATTTTATGATCTTAGGGTTTGGGAATAGCTGTATATATAAGGGAGTAAGTCGGCTGAAATACTTAGGAATATGAGGCTGTTAATTAAAAAGAAAGGCGGCTGTGCATGGGGTTTTGGAATGAAACTTCTAAAATTCATATCTTGAGTTGTAGACCTCCAAAAATTATGATCCGAATGTCATAATTAAGCTCTCGGAAAACTCTACAACTTTCATTAAGGACTCTTCTTCAGAAAACGCCTTTTTGATTAGCCCGTCGTATCCCGAGTCGTTTACGGGATTTTCCACTATTTTCAGCAACAGCATCCAAACTTGTAACGCTCATATCTCGGGCCTTGTAAGTCGGAATGAAGTGATTCAAAATCCTGTAGAATCCTCTCTTCAAGCCCTACAAATCTTCTCTTGAGGTCCAGAGTCAAATCAGTGTATATCATATCAAGAACTGCATCGGAAGTTCAGCTGCTTGAATGCTTCATTCCAAGCTTTATCTCCATCTTTATCCTCTTCCAAGTCAAAAACATGTATCTACATTGCATCCAAACACCACAAAAAATGTAACAATATCCAAAACCATATAAAACAATCAAATAATCGTATAAATTGATACGTTTTCATATTTAACTCTTTAAATCACCATTCACTCAATATTTCACTATAAACCTCGAATTCTATGAAAATCATACGTATATGGGGGAAATTGAGGTGAAATATATCCTTAAAAACACTACAATTTGACCCTTAACAGGCACAAAATGCTATCCTGCTCTATTGTTACGGAGCAATAGAAAGCTGCTTATCTTTGCCGTAGTGGCGCCTTTTTCGCCTCTCTCTTCGCTCTGGGACAGGAGGCGCTAGTGGTTCTGACACGGGATGGAGTAGGCGAAGCGTGTCGTTCATAATGGAAAGAAAGAGACCACTACTTCTCCTCTTTGTTGGACCGCCGGCGCAAACACAACAGTGGGGTCTGAGCAGGACCAGGAAAAAATTAGAATTTGGATCTTGACATGTCGGTGGTTTTTAACCGTAGGCATTTTTCCAGGAAGTTGGTGGGCTTATCATGAATTAGGTTGGGGTGCATTTGGTGGTTTCGGGATCCCGTAGAAAATGCTTTTTATGCCTCGGGTATTAGCCACACTTGTATTCATTCGATAATTATACCCTTCTTCATTCTCGGACCTCCCTTCTTAATATTGTGACTTTTCCATGCTGTGTCTCAGGAACCTTTTCAATAAGGTCCGGATTGCTAGCTCCCGTTCATAGTTTTGCTACAGATGATACACGAGGAATCTTTTTATGGCGTTTCTTCCTTCTATTGATCGGCATATCTATGATTCTTTTCTCCCAAATGAAGCAGCAGGCATCGGTCCGTAGAACCTATAAAAAAGAGATGGTTGTGGCGCGAAGTACTCTTGTGCACCTACGTCATTCGGTTCACTCTTAATTGAACAGGATTCAACCACACCAGAATGGATGGTACAAAGTCCTCTAGCTTTTCATACTTTTGGAGAACTTCCAGCTATCAAGAATACTCTAAATGCATATGAAATAACCCCATCACTATCATGGATGAAAAAAGCAGATAGCCGCTAGGCGGGGGATGCTCTATCTCATAACAAAGTGATTCGATTGATGAATATGAGATCGACGATATCGATGAGATTGATATTCAAATATTTCTTCACTTTCATATGAGAATGAAACCGTAGGTGTACTTCTCCGTATAAAGCACAGAGAACAATCAAGTTCGTCGTACCACTGACCGTTAGATCGATCCACTCACTCGCTTACCTAAGCTCGTTTCGTTACTCTTGTGAGATATATGCCGTTGGGTTATCTTCTCCGTTCTTAAAAAGTTTTTTTTTTTTTGACAAGATGCCGTACCCCTCCTCATAGGTTTCCCCCTTCCCGGGAAAAACCTCAAATGTGGAAGCACACCCCTTTGATCCCCCCTTCCCCCTCCAATAGGTTCCCCCCCTTCCCCAGGAAGGAAAGACCTCATCCTCGAAAGAGGCGAAAGAGGACTGAGAACCATAAGGAGAGCGCCAAAACGCTAGCACAAACAGCTCGCATGATAAGGGGCCAACCAGGCTACCACTTTTACCATAACAGGATTGGAAGAAGTGCTATATGAGGACTTCGAGATCAAATAGAAGATGTTTCTTTCCATTCCTTGTGAACCACTTATTTCTCCGAAACAAGAGATCAAAGTAATCTTCCTCCCTTTTCTCAATAAGTCAACGGCCTTACACCATTGGGATACTTCGAATAAACTGGAGTACATATACGATACACCGGTGCTAAAACCTTTTCTCAAGATATCTTCCAAACCGTTGGACATTCAAATATCTGTCCTACATTCATTCGTGAAGGTACTCCTAATGGGTTAAAGACCATATCAACAGGTCTTCCATCTTGCAAATAAGGCAGATCTTGTCTAGTCAAAATCTTAGAAATGATACCCTTATTTCCGTGTCTTCCAGCTACTTTATCTCCTACTTTGATTTCACGTTTCTGTGAAATATATACACGAATCGTTTCTGGATTATAACTTGAACCCCCCCCCTTTTTCTGGATCCACCTCACATCAATAACACAACTGTGACGGATAAAATACCAATTCAAATTGAATGGATTGAAAATAATAAGTCTTGGACAGTTTATTTGTCAAAATGTGTGTATAGACAAAAACGGACCGCACCTAAAATCCGGTCAAGTTATATTTGTTCAAGGTGATTCTTACGTTCGATTGATTCAATATCGATAAATCTCGAAAAGAGGATTAAAGGTTGGAACGAATGTATAACAAGAATTCTTGGCATTCCTTCTTGCTGTCCCAAGACCAGAAAACAACTCCGTACTAGAGATAGCCTTCTTCCTTGCCTAGTATTCTTTCTAAGGTACAGGTCATCCTGCAGGAGAACCTTCTTCCGTAGAGGCAATTGTAGAAAAAAGTAAATCTAGTGCTCCTTACAACAAAGCCAAAGCCGAGTTCTTTCCAACTATCTTGGAGTTGCGGTGGATATTGGAGATCCCCCATTGTCGATCGGCCGAACTTACTTACGATGTAAGATGGAGTTGAAGTCTTAGGGTAAGCGACTCCGCACGCCATTCGGATATCAATAGATTTTATGTCCTAAGGCAAGCCCATGCATTTCTAGTGATAAAGGCATCTAGTTTTTTTCTCGCTTTCTCTCTAGAAAGCGAAGGAGATCTTTATTCCGGTCGGTCACGGTCGGTCCAAGCAAGACGGTAGTAAGAATAAGGAAGGAAAGTAGCTAGGGAAGTAGGCTTAGCTCTTGTGCACATCTTTTGAGGGTTTACTTGCTTGTGATTCAATGAGAATGGATAAGAGGCTCGTGGGATTGACGTGAGGGGTAAGGGATGGCTATATTTCTAGGAGCGAACTCCGGGCGAATATGAAGCCGAATATGAAGCGCGTGGATACAAGTTATGCCTTGGAATGAAAGACAATTCCAAATCCGCTTTGTCTACGAACAAGGAAGCCTTCTTTCCCCATCGCATTCACAAGCGCATGCAGACCTATGTTCTCTACATATCACATATGAGATATGATACGTCAGAAGTGTTACTTTCTACTATGATACATAGAACTAGTTCAATCAAATACTCTTAATAGCTACTATGATACATAGAACTCCGATTCTTTCTTATGTATAGATAAGGCAATTTCAGAACCCTCCAGACTTGCTTCGCAAGAAGCTCTCATACTACTCTTTCTAAACCATTACGCTATGCTATTGCGCCTGAGAATAGTTTCATATTCTAAATCTTTGAACCAACGACACGCACACGCCCGAATTACTAATTTGTTGGACCGTATAGGTGTGAGCACT
Source organism: Gentiana macrophylla (assembly GCA_026214975.1). Taxonomy (NCBI): domain Eukaryota; kingdom Viridiplantae; phylum Streptophyta; class Magnoliopsida; order Gentianales; family Gentianaceae; genus Gentiana; species Gentiana macrophylla. Next base: position 29,478,194 of record CM047814.1, read on the forward strand.
CACATCAACCCCAGGTATTATCAATTCATATGTTACACTTTTGCAAAAAAACTACCCAGCTCAAACATTAGATCTTCTTTCCCCATCGCATTCACAAGCGTGAGCGGACCTATGTTCTCTACATATCACATATGAGATATGATACGTCAGAAGTGTTGCAAAATAGGTTAGATACGATCACACGTTTTGATTGTAGCAAAACTACGAAAGCTATGAGTTTAATCTCTAAAACTCATCCAAGAACACATCTAGGTCGAATTTACATACCTGGACAAAGCTCCAAACTTTTAGTACTGAAACGACGCCATCTTCACGACGATTCCAACACTACTCGAATCTGAAAACGGTTGAGAAACGGCTTAGAATTTTGAAGGAATCTCCTAGCTCCTTCTCTATTTCTCCAAAGCATTTTTCTCAGAGTTCGTGTCAGTCGAAATTTCGGCTAATAAGTTATATGACTGATGAGGTGATTATTTTCCTTAAATAACCATTCCCCAAAATAATAACCTATTATTCTTTTCCTTAATTATTTCTTAATAATTAAAAATCAGATTTTCTTTTCCAATATATACTTATATGGGAGAATTATTCTAAAGGACAAAAACATTTGTGAAATTAGCATTAAGGACATGTACATTTTTTTTTTAGTAAAAAGGACAATTTTTAGATGTTAAGTACCAAAATGCCCCTTAAATCATTTTTTTTTTTTAAAATCCCACGTCCTTTCAAAGAATAATAAAAAAAACTAAATGTTAAAAAAAACTCCCACTTTCAAAGAAACCTTCCCACGATCAGTTCCACTTTCATATATATATATATATATATATATATATATATATATATATATATATATATATATATATATATATATATATATATACATATTATACTTATTTTTCTAATTAGTCATATCTTTTAATATCGTTTTCTTTTATTATAATTTTTCATCCACGATTTTAATATTTTTTTATCTTTCCGATTTAATTTCGAAAATTGCCATTCGGTTCGACACTACTATTACTAAATGCTAAATAAAGGGTTTTTGCATGACAAGAAGTAGACGATAATAATCATTATTCGTGATGATATGTCGATACTAATTAATCATTGAGTGCCACCAAAAGTATATAAGTAGTGTCAATCTATCACTATTGATTGACATTGTGACAACACTATCGATCTACGATGGAGTGACCACGGCGATGCTTTGACCATCGCGATGACACCCGCGATCGAGACATACCGTGTCACCGTAAATATATAAGTAGTCATTCAATTTTTCACTCTTGAATGACAATGTTTCGCTACTACTATACATTGACCACGCGTCGGTGGTCACCACGATCTGATTTCATTGTAAATACATAAGTAAAGTAAGTCATTCAAATTGATACTATCAATTGACACTATGACATCAGTTACAATACAAGAGTCATCGTAAATATATAAGTAGTGTCATTTACATTAACACTATAAATTGGCACTATGACAACAATGATAATATCATAGTCAAAATGAAGAGAATAAAAAAATATAAATTATAATTAAAAAAATATGATGATTAAAAACGTATATTAAAAAAACATGATTGATTAAAAAATTAGATTTTTTTTTGCATTTTCTTTTTCTTCATGGAACAATAGTTTTAACCTTTTTTTTATTTACAAAACGTGGAACGTGGGATTTTTATTTTATTTTATATGTAAGGTAGTTATAAATTTTATTTTATTTTATATGTAAGGTAGTTATAAACATGGAAAAGGACAAAAGGGCATTTTTGTCCATTGCCAGTTAGAAATGTCATTTTTGCTAAAAAAATAATGACCATGTCCTTCTTACTAATTTCATAAATGATTTTGTTCTTTTTGACAATTTTCCCTATATCTCCCATGGGATATGAATTTCTAATTATCGCGATATTATGCTTGAACAGAACATAACAGGGGATGTGAATTTCTTAAAAAATATTGACGCCCTATTCTCATAAGTGAATTAAGAAATCAAGTTGGTGTTTGAATCTTCAAGTGTTCTTGAAGTGTTCTTGAGTTCTTGGAGTTTCAAGTTTAGAAATAATCTTTCCTTTAAAAGATTTGAGGCAAAATGGTGTTCAATCGAATCTTTAAGTTGTTAGTGGCTTAGAATCTTGCCTTTAGTCTATAGAAATGTTAGATTTGATTGTTGTAAGTGTTAGAGATGTTTTGGGTTCGAATATAGAATGAAATAATAAAAGCCAATTGTTAATTTCCATATAAACCTACTAAATATATAAGCAAGCAGAAATTATGCAGCATCCATTAGACAAAATTGCTACCACTATGTCTATCAGAATAGATTTCTCATATATATTTATTTATTACAGGGACTATATGATCAATACTGCTGGTGACTGAAAGGCTGAAAGCTTTGCACTTTTTTTTATATATTATTTATTTTTGGAATAAGAAGTACTGCTCTGCAGAAAGCATTTGCCTAGCACATAATTATGATGTTGAGGATGAACATGCACTTTGGTTGTTGTTCTTCTTCTTTATTTTGTTTTGTTTTGTTTTTTTATTTTAAATCTTGTTTTACTTAATTTGTGTCATGCATGTTTTATAATTTACTACCCCCGTCCTAGAATATAAGGCACTTTTCCTCTTTTTGTTTGTATCATAATATAAGTTGACGAAACAAAATTCGTCGGGTAATAATCTGGGCCGTGTAATCTAGTGGTAATCGAATTAAGGTAAAAAGAATAGAAAAAATAAGAATGGGGGAAGATTTGTAGAGGGGGATTTAAACTGAGTCTAGGATTTTCCCAAGTTGCCTACGTATCCAAAGTCGGAGTTAAAATCAAGTCTGCCGTAGTTCTTATGAACGTTTATATATGGAGCATTTGTGCCCTAGACCTGCATGGGCCGTGTCCATTATGGACTCTCCTTGTGGTTTTCACAAATATAATTAACTGTAATTATCACTTGTTTTCAGGAGATAATTCCGGTGATCATATATTGATTTATATGTCAAAGATCAGTGTCTTAATGACTTAGGATTCTTTCCATAATTATCTGATAAACATGTCTTTAACTTCATATGCTCTAACCGACCTGTGGCGAGCTATTGAGGCCTAGGTGACCGAGCTTGGCAAGTCGGTCTCTACTTCGTCTTGACCGATCTACGGTGGACCGAGGACCGACCTAGCCAGCTCTCCTCCTGAGGGCGGAGATCGCCCCTTAGGCTTATACTGGGGCTCATGGATCTTAGATATTTAATCCTACGTCTATTTTTATCATGACAAATTTTATAATACAACCGTTGTAGCAAGGTTGTACCAAGTGGCATACATTACAACCATTCATTTCTAACCTCTCACACACGATAAAAGTGTATTATGTGAAAGAGAGTAAAAATGAGAGGCTCTAATGTATGCCACTTGGTACAACCTTCTTACAACCGTTGCACCATAAAGTCTCTCTTTTATCATTATCCGTGTGTTGTGTGTCTGACATGTGGCGTGGTGAAATCCGACCTCATCATAAGCCCCCAAGATCTAGCTAAGCTCTTGAGGTCAGGTCACATCTGCGTTGGTCGTTTTCTGAGGTCGTTTTGTTCTGTCTTCGTGGAGATCTGCTCCTGTGTTATGCGCTTTTCGGGTATTTTAACAGGACCTCAGGATTCCGTCTTGACAGGTGGCAAGGTTCAGTTATGAAGTTGTTATAACTTTCCCGAGAAACGATGCATTTCTGCCTCACGTCATTACGAGTGGGACGGTTTTCCAAGACGTGTGAAGTGGTTTATGACAGGTATTTATACCTCTAGTCATATCAACCGTTGCACTACCTATTTTAAACGAACGATCCAGTACCGCTGAACCAGATCTACTTCAACTCTTTCTCCAACCTTTGATATTCAAGTAAGTTTCTACCTCTTCCTACTATAATTTATTCGTCACTGTTTTAACTTTCCAAAGCTTATTCATAACCGAATGGCCGAAACTAAGTCTATCTTGAAGCAAGATGAGGTACTCCGATTCTGTAGTAAATATGGGGTAGATCTTGGTATTTACGACCCTCGGATTCCCACGGCCGCTAACCCATATTCATCTCGACCTCCTTCCGGATATTGCACTGTACATGAGGATCATGTGGACGGAGGTCTTCGTCTTCCCTTCTGCCCGGCCTGTGTAACCGTGCCGGACTATTACAAACTTAGTACAACCCAAGTACCTCCTAATGGGATCAGGGGTATAATAGGCTTCACCATAATCTGTCGATTGGTGAAGGTTAAATTTACCGTGGAGCTCTTCCGAGCCTTTTATCAGGTTAAGAAGGTCAAGGACTATCCAGGCTTTTACTACTTCTCCCGCCGGGCAGAGAGTCTTCGTTTAATGGCCGATCGGCCATCTTCATATAAGGGTTGGAAAGATAGCTTTTCTTTTATCCATCATGAGGGTGCATCTAGATTAAGCCGGTGAAACCCCATAGACCAGCCTAAGGATGTTTCTCCCCTTATCTCTGACGCTCAGTCCTTACAAACCGTCCAAACTTCGAGGGTTTATCTGAGATACTTCCGGCTGCCCGAGCAGCTGATCTTGGAGGCTCGGCTGGCCGAGGCTGGTCCTGATCCATATGCCCCCTTGATCCCTCCGCTCAAGAAACTTGTAGGCCCATACTTGTTATTTGCTTATCTTTATAAAGAAAATCTTTATTCGGTGTTTCTAACGATTTTATCTTTTCTCTTTTGCAGTGAACGCCTTTGCAGATCTCTTGAATGCAGATGATGAGGAGGGATTGTTCAGAATATTGAAGCAAAAATCTCTTCAGAGACTTGGGTCGGGGATCATTTCCGGATGCCCCCTCCTGAGCTGCGATGAGTCAGCTAAACACAACCTCTGCTCGGGTCCTGGCCGAAATGGAGGATGATGCTATTGCTAGGACCCGACCTCGGGTCTGAATCTCAGCCTTGAGTATTCTGAGGTTGTCACCCCCAAGGGTGGGGCAATTCCTGATGTCTTCCTGCCTGAGATCGACTTGGAGGGAAGATCGAACAAAAGAATCCGGGTAGAGTCTACCCAAATCCATCCCTGGATGTGATGGCTCCAGTGGATAGAAGAAAAGTTCCCGTCGCCAATTAACAGGAAAAAATCTTGGTGAAGTCCAAGCAGGAGCTCACTGCCGCTAGCCTCCAAGCCATGAAATACGTATGTGTTTGCTATATCATGGCCTTCCCTTGAAAGTACGGCTTCTCTTAACTTATGTATTTTACAGGGTCTTTAGTCGGCCTGGAGCTATACAACCACCTGACCGAGTCGGGCTCCAATGTCAACCATCTGAAGAGCAAGATCTTCGAATTAGAGATAACGGTCTCTGACCGCAATAAAAGCCTTAAAGTCAAAGACAAAGAGATTAAGGAGCTGAAGAAACAACTGAAGGCTCAGTCCTCTGAGATGAAGGATCTGAAGACTGGCCATGCTGCTAAGCTTCAAGCATTCACGGAGAAGGAGTCCAAGCTGCAGAAAAGTATGAACAAACTTAAGTCTGAGGTGGACGAGCTAGAGTCCGCCGCTCAGTCTTACCCGGATATGATGTGATTCCCGTTGAGATCAGAAACTTATTTGGAGTCTTTTTATTTATTTTTAGTTATCATTTATTTTATTCTAGTCTCTTTTTTTATCCCACATTGATTAGATAATTTTTTATTTTTTTATTATTTTATTTAGTGTATTTTGTCCCACATTGCTAAATTAGCAATTGATTTTGGAGTCTGTAACATATATAAAGACATTTAGAGTCATTGTAATCATCGGACAAATTTTGAGATATATATTATATTTGAAGACTTATTTTTGGTTTGTTGACTAAGGTTTTTCTCGTGTTTGGTGCATGGTGGACATTTTTCTAACACCGTTGTTTTTGTGATACCTAGGATTCCTGCATATTTCTTCCTTTCAATATTGAATCCTTTTTTCCAGATACTTCCTTGTTTGTTGAAATAATCAAAAAAGAATAGTCAAAAAAGTGAAGAAAAAAAACCTCTGCAATTCTTTTCTGTTCCCTGTTCATAATCGGCGCTTCTTCGGGGCTATGGCAATAACTTACAATAAACAAATCGAGAAAAGGAAACTATTCATACACCTTTACACATTTCAATAACTCGCGTAGGAGGTGGTCTCTCCTCATCCTCGACCCAAATATACTCTTGTTTCTCCACGGGTGTATCCATTGTCTTGTGGTTGGGCGAGCAATATTGAATCCTTTTTTCCAGATACTTCCTTGTTTGTTGAAATAATCAAAAAACTGAGAAAAAAAAACCTCTGCAATTCTCTGTTCATAATCGTTGTTGTCTTTTCAATCTGAAAACCAAAAAAAAAAAAATCAGCTTTATTTTATTGCTGTTGTTGATCTTAAAAAAAAATAAAAAACCAGCCCTCTTGCGTCTCTATGCAATCAAAAAAAAAAATATTTAAAAAAATTCCATCCATTTATTTTTTGTTCCTACGTGTTCTGTTCCAAAAAAAAAAAAAATTGAATCATTTTTCTTCCGGCCCTCATCTTTCGATTCTTGCATTATAAAAAGAATATACTCATTGCCGACTATTTTTTTTTGGGTTTGGTCATACCGGAGATTTTGCATAATGTCAAAGGAGAGTCCTATAGACCTATTTTCGGATATTCGAACGACATTTTAATGCAGATGGATAGAAAATTTGAAGAGATGAATGCTCAATTTCAAGACATGTTAACAGATAAACGCGGTAGTAGAGGTAATCGTGGTGGTAGAGGTAACCGTGGTGGTACAGAGGTAGTTAAGAAAACTTCTACAGGGCCGTTTTCTGTATATGCGATCATTGTCACGGGAGTGATCATTACTATTATGATTGCCCTCATTTTTGGCAGAAAATGCGTAGTTTACGTGAGACATCACCTACGGACAACCAGGTGAATGTTAGTATCCCAGAGACAATTGTAGAGACCACCGTAGAAATTGTTAACACTCGAGAGGAGTTCAAAAGCGATGATGATGATGAGAGCGTGGTCGAGGAGAATAAGCCAAATTTTATGGAGCAATTGGAGGAAAATGTGAGTGTGGTGGAGATAAATGTTGCACATGAGTGTGATGTTGAGAAGACGAATGAGGATATCTCATTAGTGGTTGCGAAAATCGAGGCAGATGAGAAAGTTGATCCTACTTCACCGACCACTTGTTCAAATTCTGTTTTGTCTGATTTGCAAGTACCTAGCGAGCATTCATTAGAGGATTGCTCGGGTTTACTTAATGTACCCTATTCAGCCCCTATATTGCCTATGGTTGTTTTTTTTATCATGTTGACGTCGGTGGCAAGCCGGAGCATAATTTCATTGATCCTTTTACAGTTTATCAAGATTCTCATCCCTATGATTATATTGCTCCTCCAGAGAAAATAATTTGCATTGAGCACTCACGACATTACTATGCATTGGTTTCCTTGGTGAGGTATTCGTCATCAGCTCGAGGTTCTAGTTCTTTGAAGCCGTATTTACGCCTTGTCTTTGATCCAAGCGTCTCTTCATTGCTTTATGTGGTTCATCCTTATATGATTCTGGTTGGTCAGTTTTATGACATCCTTTTGATTCGAGGTCAAATCCTTTCGGAGCCGGGAGGGAATGATGTGATTCCCGTTGAGATCAGAAACTTATTTGGAGTCTTTTTATTTATTTTTAGTTATTATTTATTTTATTCTAGTCTTTTTTTTTTATCCCACATTGATTAGATAGTTTTTTATTTTGTTATTGTTTTATTTAGTGTATTTTGTCCCACGTTGCTAAATTATCAATTGGTTTTGGAGTCTTTAGCCTATATAAAGGCATTTAGAGTCATTGTAATCATCGGACAAATTTTGAGATATATATTATATTTGAAGCTTTTAAGCTTTGGTGAGTTTTCTCATGTTGGTGCTTGGTGGATTCCAACACTGTTGTTTGGTGGATACCAAACGGGACTTATCGAGGTTGTGAGCGAACCTTGTGGGTGTCCATTTATACCAAGGTTTTTGGCTACGGGTTAGCCAAAGGTCACGGTGCTTATCTTATTGGTGTCTTCAGTCAAGTCCTCAGGTATTTTCGGATCTGATTCGGTCTCGGATATGATTCGGTCACGGATCACATCAGATAGGGTCAGGGAGGCTTCTGCTCAAGCCATCAAGGACTTTAAAGCTTCCTAGGAACTCCTCCAGGCTCTGAACATGGTTCTAGCCCCCGCTGTGCAAGGTGGTTATACTATAGGAGTAGATGACGTCCGAGTTCATCTTCCAAAGCTCTCTGTTGATGCCTTGGAAAAGGGAAGCATTACAAGCAGGGGGCCAAGGAAACATATGCAATTCGTCTAAAGGAGTTTTGGGAAAGGGAAGATTTGTGGCGAAGTACCGCCCTAATCCTGTGAGGCCTACCTCTGATACTCCAGCCTCTTCCTCTGTTCCTGCTAATATTACTCAGGATTTAGCTTTTGATGCTTCTTGAGCCTTCGTTTTGTTGTTGCTTTTTATCTTTTATTGGATTTTCCAACTAACTATGTAAATGGTGTAGAATTACTACACCTTTTCTTCTATTTTTGCAATTTCTTGCTTGTTTTTTGCATTTTGTAGTTTCTTTTTACTTTGTGAATATACCTTGGCATGTCTTCTCTGATTTAGCCGATCGTCCTGAAAAGAGGCGTGAGATTGCTCTAAGTCCGTTTTTCAGAATGTAGTTGATCCCTTATGTTGAATCCTTCCTGCGGACTTTGGTGAAATTGCACTGAGTCTGACCTACGGATCTCAGCTTGTCCGTCCTACGGACTTAATAAATTACACTGAGTCTAACCTGCGGATCTCAGCTTGTCCGTCCTGCGGACTTAATAAATTATGATGAGTCTGACCTGCGGATCTCAGCTTGTCCCTATTACGGACTTAATAAATTACTTTGAGTCCGACCTGCGGATCTCAGCTTGTCCGTCCTGCGTACTTAATAAATTACGCTGAGTCCGACCATGGATCTCAGCTTGTCCGTCCTGCGGACTTAATAAATTACGCTGAGTCTGACCTGCGGATCTCAGCTTATCCGTCCTGTGGACTTGATAAATTACGATGAGTCCAACCTACGGATTTCAGCTTGTCCGACCTGCGGACTTAATAAATTACATTGAGTCCGACCTGCAGATCTCATCTTCTCTGTCCTGCGGACTTAATATGCTTATTCTTCTCTGGTTTCAAATGGACCTATCCTGCAAACTTAAAATAGAGAACGCAGCAAAGATAATAGGAATAATTGAAGAAAACTTCTGTCAAATATTCGTTTATTACATAAATTTATCAATAACATGTCTAGAACATGTCTATGCGTAAAACTTGTGCAAATTACTGGAGTTCCAGCTCCTGGGATAGTTCTGCCACTTGCATCTGCCAGCTGGTAGGCACCTTTACCATGTACCTTTACCACCTTATAAGGAGCTTCCTAGTTCGAATCTAGCTTTCCATGTGGCTTTTGGCGGCTGACCTCGTTTTTTCGTAAAACTAGGTCACCGGCCCTGAAGTACGCGTGTCTTACCTTGGAGTTGTAGTTTTGAGAGAGTTTTTATTTATACTTGGCCATCCTAATGAAGGCAATATGTCGAGCTTCTTCCAGGTCATCTTTCGCATGTCGGAGTTTGCTTTCTTGATCTGTCTGAGAGTATAGCTCGGACCTCGGGGACGGAAGTCATATCTCAGCCGGAATGACAGCTTCACATCCATATGCTAGGTTAAAATGAGTCTTTCTTGTTGCCGAATTTGGTGTGGTTCTGTAGGCCTAAATGATGTTAGACAGATGTTCAACCAAGTTTTCTCCTTCTTCTTCTAGCCTCTTCTCTAACCCTGTCTTAATCTGCCTGTTGATCTGTTCGACTTGCCTATTTGCCTATGGGTAACACACCGAGGTAAAGTGTTGTGAAATTCCGAGATCAAGGCACCATGCTCGAACTGTTTTTTCTTCAAATTGTGTCCCATTATCAAAGATAAGTACCTTTGGAATGCCATATCTGCAAACGATATTTTTCCACAGGAATTTCGGAATAGCCTTGGCTGTGATTGTAGTAAGGGGTTCAGCTTCCACCCACTAGAAACTTGTTGTTGCCCGGTGCTTGGAGCAGTGGGCCGATATGATCTACTCCCCATTGGTCAAAGGGCCATGGGGACACTATAGGGATCATTGAATGGGATGCTTGGTGGGAAATATTGTCATGCATCTGACATGATTTACGTTTCTGGACCAATTCCTACGCGTCTTGCTGCATAGTGGGCTAGTAATACCCGAATAGAAGACATTTTTGAGCTAAGGACCGAGCTCCCAGGTGGTTCCTGCATATGCGTAGGTGGATTTCATGAAGAAGATATTCTCTCTCTTCTCGTGTTGTACATCTGAGCCACGGAGCAATATATGACTTTCGATAAAGTATATCATTGAATAAAGAGTACCTGGTTGCTAAGAATTTCATCTTCCTGGCTTGAGTTCGGTGTATAGGAAGAGCTCCTCTTTTCATGTAGGATACTATAAGGTCCATCCAAGTCTCTTTTTGCATGATCGGCTGTACTGCCTGTTTTTCGTAACTCCTCTCTCAGCTGATCGACCAACACTTTTTTGTTGGACTTAAAGTTGGAAGCTAGTTTTGACATTGCATCTGCTTGCTTATTTTGAGATTGAGGGATTTGCCCTATCTGTATATTATCAAAATCTTTCAATAATACCTAAACTATGGACATATATTTCTTCATGGGTTCCTCTTTTGCCTCATACTCCCCCTTAACGTGATTCACAATCAATTGTGAGTCACTGTAAACTTGTAAATTATTCGCCCCGAGCTTCACTGCCAGTCATAAACTGGTTATTAGGGCTTCGTATTCAGATTCGTTGTTCGTGGCTTGGCAGCCAAAACGCAATGCATATGGAAATTCTTCCCCTTTCAGGCTAATAAGGATGAGACCTGCTCCTGATCATTCTTTGCTAGATGCTCCATCGACATAAAGTGTCCACTGTTCTTTTTTGTAGTTTGGCTTCTCTTGGTTAACGCTAATGGCTATCCCTTCTGCTTGGAAATCAGCCAGAGCTTAGGCCTTAATCGCAGTTCGGGGGCGGAACTCGAGATCATATTCGGCCAACTCCACCACCCATTTTGCTAATCTCCTTGATGTGTCTGGCATTCTAAAATATGTCTTAGACGCTGATGAGTCATCACTTTTATTGGAAGAGCCTGGAAATAGGGCCTCAACTTTCTGGAGGCATGAACCAACGCCAACTTTTCAGCGTTAGTGTACCGGACCTCTGGCTCATGCAATGCTTTGCTCACATAAAATATTTAATCAATAAATAAGATTAAAGTCTCCTGAATGAAATAATAGAAGCGAATTGTTTATCTCCGTATAAACTCATGTATGTTTCAAACCTACTAAATGTATAATTGAAGCTACCACTCTGTCTATCAGAATAGATTTCTCATATATATTAATTTGTTACAGGAACTTTATGACCGATCCTGCTGGTAATTGAAAGGCAGAAGGCTTTGGAACTATTTTTGTGGAAGATTTACACTGGTGTAGAAGTGCGATACCCTGTATTTTTACGAAAGGGCATAAGTGTCGATTTGAAATTTTACGGTGTATTATAATCTTTCCCATTTAAAATAAAAGAATGAAAGTGGTTGGGTGAGTAAGGGTATTATGGGAAATGTGAATTTCCTGCAACACCCTAATACCCCAAACCTATTCCTCATTCTTTACTTTCAAGTTTCAAGTTAATTAGAGAGAGGGAAGTGGAGAGAAAAGAGAGTGAGGAAGAAGATTTTCAAGATTTCTAACAATCCACCCTTTGAATTTGTAGATCAAGAAGAAAGTGTTCAAGAAGCGGAATTTGTAGATCTTTCTTCCGAAAGTGATCAAGAAGAAGAAGAAGAGAACATGATGGAATAAGTTTTTCTTCAATCCAAATAAGAATTTTCAAGTTTGTTTTAGATCTGGAGTTGTTTTTTAAATCCACAATGTATCATGGTTACAACCATGAATCGGCGTTTTAGGTGCAAGAAATCAAGTTGGTGTTCAAGTGTTCTTGAGTTCTTGGAGTTTCAAATATGGAAATAATCTTTTCTTCAAAAGATTTCAACTTTAAACTATAGAAATGTTAGATTTTGTTGTTGTAAGTGTTAGAGATGTTTATGGCTCAAAATATATAATGAAATAATAGAAGCGAATTGTTTATCTCCATATAAACTCATGTATGTTTCAAACTACTAAATATATAAGCAAGCAGAAACTGTGCATCCATTAGACAAAATTAATTGCTACCACTATGTCTATCAGAATCGATTTCTCACATATATTTATTTATCTGAAAGGAAGAAGTCTTTGCAACTATTTTTGTGGAAGCTTTACATTGGTGACTGAAAGGCCGACGGCTTTGCAACTTTTTATTATGGAATAAGAAGTGCTCTGCAGAAAGCTTTTGCCTAGCACATAATTATGATGTTGAGGATGAACATGCACTTTGGTTGTTTTTGTTTTAAAGGGGATCTTTATTTATAAGTAAAACTTTGTAAAAAGAATTCAATCAACGCATCAACACGTTATACAATGAAATTTAGAACTTAATAAAAGAAAGGACTACGCATGCAAGGCTAATATGAGCTCGCAAGCTTTTCGAATCGCTTGGGATAGGAACACTCTATCGGAGGCTTCTGTTTATCGCTTTGATGGAGTGTCTCATTGCGCCAATACCATATACTCAGAATGAGTTCTCTAAACCAAAATTTCATAACTCCAAATTATCCTTTTTTTTTACATGCGAAATACATTGAAAATAAAAGTATGCACGTAAATACATCGACTTCTTCCCTCAAAAAAAATACATTGATTTCTGGTTTTAACACATTGTTTTTAATGTTTATCTATTTTGTTTTGTTTATTGAAAATTGTATAACCGTTTTAGTGTTTTGGACACTCCCCCATAATTATTCTACATATACGGCCAAATTTTTAATGCACCTTATTAATGTGTTTCTTCATCTCAAGGGTTTATTTTTATTTTTGTTATGATTCCTAATTTATCTACTAAGGGTATTTGTCCACTAATTATAAAATTATCATTTTTAATTACAATAAAAGCAAATTGTCCTTGCATCCTAATTTTTAAATCTCTTGTCCTTCTCCCCATTCCCCCTAAATTTTAAGATTAGATTATTTTATTAGATTAATAAAGGACTAGATTGTTCCATTAATTTAGCAACGGACTCAATTGCATTTTTTATATACTGTAGTATAAGAAGTAAAATAATAATAATAATTAAAATATGTTGTGGTGTCGGAAGTGAGTGTGGTGTCAGAAGCGAAATCGTGATGCTGACAGAAGCCGCCTATAATATTTTCATAAATTTAAGCCCAAAAGAATAGACCCATCTCTTGTAACCTTTAGATGGCGAGGTAATGAATAATATAATAATATTTCTTATCAGAAACGGAAGGTTCACACAACAACAACAACAATAATAACAATAATATACTATTATTATTATTATTATTATTATTATTATTATTATTATTATTATTATTATTTATATAATAATATGATATCCTCATAAATGTAAGCTCTGGAGGAATAGACCACCTCATGTAACCTCCGGATGACGAGGTAGTGAACCGTAAAAGATATAAATACAAGCACGTAACTAATGACCATTCAATGTTTACACACCAACAAAACCTTAATATCATGATTTCTAATACCACTACGTGAAATAATAATTTAATAAAAATAACTAATAATTCTAAATATCTAGAAAACAATGTCTTAAATTTGCATGACAACTACAGAATGAAGGATGGCATTTCCAGGCTCTCTGAGCCCCAATAAATTCACAATTCCAAGCATTTATGTAAAAACTTTTAAAGTATGAGGTTTAAATTCTAGTTGTCCTGGACGAGAAATGGATCCGGTCATGGCCAAAAGTCAGAAAAAGAGCAAACTTGGTTTCTGCCAGTTCTGGTGATGACTAGATTAAACTTGGTCATAGACAGAAATATGGAAAAGTGTAGAATTTCTCTCTGTCCAAATCTAGTGATGACCAGATTAAATTTGGTTATGACCAAAACTCTGAAAATGATCATATTTTTCTCTGTCCAAAAGTGGCGATGACCAGAATGATTTTGAACTTGACCAAAATTTTCACTCTCCGTTCAATTATGATTAAAGCAATGATACAGGCACAACGAAAATACATAACCAATTGACACAACAATGATCTACACCATTGAATATTGTGGGACTTAGATCAATCAATATGGATGCCATAAAAATGAATGGTGTAGATCATTGTTGTTGTAATTGGTTGTGTATTTTCGTTGTGGTTATATCATTTCTCTTATGATTATGACCAGAATGAATATGTTCTTGGCCAAAATCCTGAAAATCATAAAATTGTTATAATTATGTAACAAAACATGCCTCGATTGTGATTTTCCTTACCTCTTGAGCTAAAATTCGCCTCCAACATCTTGGAAAACACTGTTGGATTGTGGGATTCCCAAAGATATAACTCTTTCTTCTACTCCCTCTGCTTTTTTATCTGTCGCAGAGAGAAGATTCACACATATTAAGAAAGTAATTAATATGGCTAAAATATAGTATTGGAAATGTATTTTTTTTAGATATAAATACTTTGTTGGTAAATGTGTTTTCAATATTGGAAATGTATTTTTTATTGGAGATGTAAATACTTTATTGGTAATGGAGGAAAAAAGTAATAAATGATGTATTGAAAATGTACAATAACAGATAAATAAAACAGAGCAAATTCAGAAATGTGATAGATTAAAAAAACGGAGGGAGTATGAATGTTTGTATTTTTTTTTCGAGAAAGTATGAATGTTTGTTCTTGATTTCTTTAGAATCCATGATGAGAGGGGGGGAGCAGGGGGTAGATCTAAGAGTATCCACAATGAACACTTTTTCCTTCTCCCTAAATATCAAATAGGGAGGACATCCAAGCCTTATCATCACAGTGGCACCCAATTGACTTCCCTATCCCTAAAGTAAACTAAGGCTCCCCCATATATGCAGTTTCTGCTAATATGAACAGTGGTGTTTTTTCTCTCTCAAGTGGCAAGGGTTCTACAAAAATGTGGGAATCATTTCATTTTTACCACACAAAAAAAGGCCATGGCTTCCATAAAAAATACAGTTCTCTCAACAAAATTGAAGTTGCAAGTGAAATCAATTGTGGTGTTTTCTACAGAATTGAGGTTAGGTTTAAATGAACCAATTATATCCATATATTTCTCTTTTACTTTGCTAATTGATTCCTCTTCTTCTCATCAATAATTGATTCAATTTTTTTTTGAACAACCATTGATTTAGCATATCCGTGAGTTTAGCATATATGTGTTGGAAGTAGCGCCCGAAAGACAATTTATGTAATTGTTTTTAGAGTTAATAAATGACAGATTTATTCTCATCTTATTACTTGCTTCGTGCTTGTAAGAAATACACTACTGAAAACCCTAAGTCGTATCATATGTAGCCATATAACTTAGTGTGTGTCACACATGAGGATTAAGTTTATGGTGATACACTTGAAATGTTAGTCCGTGGTGAAGTTAATCAAAGTATGGGGTCTATTGATTAAACCACCATTAATGCGCCCAGAACACTTTATGGTGTGACCGTCTTATCCGGACCGTCGACATTGGTTGTCTAAGTGGGGCATTTATATATGATGTAGTCATATATATAGGACTGGACCGATTTAATCAGAGTTTCTCATATAATTCCGTGATTGAGAAATCTTATTAAATCCCAAGATGATCATATATGGATTAACCTTAATCCTGAAGTGATTACAGACTCCTGCTTGTTTCAGGATAGGGTTTGATGTGTTCGTTAATGATCGCTAAGAGGCGCGGTCCGAATCACTTTCACGTTGGCACTATTCTGGAATGAGTGAGAAGTGTGTGTCTCACAGATATGGAATCCATTCCTTCCTGCGGGAAGTAGAAAGACAATCATCTTATTTGTTAATCCTAGAAACTGATCGATCCGCGGAGTTCGTATTGGTTATGAACTAATTGATCACTAGTGGGTTAATGGTAAATAATGATAAGATGTATTGAAGAAGGTTTACATAAATAATCCTGCTTCTTTACGGATAGTCTATGGAGGGTTGGTTTATATGTAATGATTATATCAATGGACACTTATCGACTCGACTCGACATTTTGAGAATAAGTTATATCTATAATCGATAGAGTTCAGTTTCGGATTTATGATGGCGTAATTCTGGAATTAATGAGTTGAGTAGAAATATTCTGTTCGATGAATATTTTATTCAATTTGTCGTAGCTACTGGTAATAGGTCCATGGTCCCAGGGTTGGCTCCTAACACGCGAGTGTTTTCTCGTTTTATGGAACCTCGAGAATAAATTAAATAGTTGGTCTATTTAATGAATATGCAATATTATTTATTTGGTAAATAATATGCAAAAAATAGAAAAGACATTTTCTATTAAATAAATGGCTTAAAAGTGGCGCCCCTTTGTGATGAAATTAGGAAAAGAAATTTTTCAAAATTATGTCACATGTTTAATTAATTAATTATCTATTTGTTGGATGATTAATAGAAAAATTAAGAGATTGATTTTTTAAGAATTATCTCTTATTTTTGTAGCAAAAATATATTTTTCTTTTGGGAATAGGTAATTGTATTGTGAAAAGGATAACTCCCTCTTTACTAGTTATTTTTCTATATAAAAAGAGTTCCTCCTAACACAATTTACACTACACAATTGGCGCCACATAGTAAATTAAAAGGAAGAAAAATTAGTTTCTTGTCTTCGTCATTTAGAGTTTCTTGTGCATATTCGAGGAGGTTCTACGGCGAGGATCGACGTCCACCAGTCGTCGCTAGGAGATACAATCCGGAAGATTGTGGCTTTTCCCTCTTTGTTGATTTCTCATCTCTCTCCGGTTTGGGTAAATCTACTAACCTTCTTGTAGTTATTAATTATTTATGCGAATCGAATCGTTGTATTATCGTATATGAATTTATTCGTAGCTTCCGCTGTGCTAGATCGAGTGTCTCGATCGGTGCTGAAAATCAGATCTGACGATCCAATTATGGATCGGATCCGGATTCGGGTTTCTGTATATCCAGCAATCTGTGAACAACCATTGAAGAATTCATCAAGAAAGTTTCAATCTTTTTGTGATTTAAGAAGATTTGGAGTGAATGAATTTAGCGTATCTGTGTTTTTCTTTCTAGTTGTATCAGGAAAAATGTGTTGAATCAGGAAAAAAAAGAAGGAAAATTGTTTTGTTATTTAAATTAGTTAGTTGAGATGTGAAAGAATAGTAATTTTGGAGGATTGTATAGGTAGTGTTATTGGAGATGGTTGTTTTATAAGGTGTTTGGAAAAATGAATTTGAAGCGAAAAATTAGTAAATGGAAAGTGTAATGGGGAATACTATTGTAGTCACTCTAAGGGCAAGTCTAATGGTACGGTCAAAATCAAATTTTGACCCCTATCGAAAGGTATTAGCATCTCCAATGAAAAAAATTAATAGGTATCAAAATTAGATGTGATACTAGGAGAGATATCATATTTGAACCATTGGCTAATACCCTCTCATTCATTACGCACGCAGGGTGGAAGGAATTTGGCCAAAAAAAAAAAGTGCTGCCAACCAAAGCCAGGGCTTGTCTACCCCTTGTCCCCTCATTTGTTCTTTTTTCTGATCGGCTAAGTAAAAAAATTATAAAACACATATATTTTTGTAACGGAAATATTATACAACGGCTAAATATTTTTACAAAATACTATAAATACCACATATCACACTCAATATATGCATATTTTTTTCTTCACATATATTCTACTTTTAAATCTAATTCTCATTTTGTCCATAAAAAAATTTCTATATTTTTTTTCGATAAATGGTACCGAAACCCAGATTCGATAGTTGAAAAATATATAACTTCTTAAGAATTATTATTAAATAAAAAATTTATTAGCTACATCATGCTTTAAATTAATATTCATTTCCGCATATCATAATATGGACTTTATATATGACAGACATTGTATATAAATTTTCAAAATAATTATAATTAAATAAAAAATTATTAAGTAGCATAATAATAATATTTTATATTATTATCAAATCATCAAAATATTTAGTAAAAACCAAAAAAAAAAAAAATGATACTATGAATTTGAACCCTATTGAAGATAAATATTTGATACCCAAATAAATAGAATCTAAAGATATTAAAATTTAATTTTGATACCTATGGTTTAATACTAAACCATAGGTTGGACTTGCCCTAAGTAAGGACATAGGGAAAGGAAATTAACCCTTAAAGGAGAAGTGGGGTTTTTCTTAATCCTTTTCATGAGCCTAGGTTGACAAAAATACCCTTAAGTGGGGTTTTCGGTAATTACACACATAAATATGTTTTGCATTCGGCTTATATATGTTGTAGAGTCGCCCATAATGGTTCCTCTTGCTTCTCCCTGTTTTCCCCCGGCGAGTAATTGAACGAACCCTCTTAGTAGAGTAGAGCCAGCACAAGTGAAGAACTGTTCGTTTTTCTCCTCCACCCTTATTTACATCTCTAATAATGGCAATTGATTTTTCGCCGCTCTCTGACGCCTTGATGTTCCAGTCATACGAGAAAGTTGCGGATATCTGCGACAATCTCATGCTCCAAGTAATTTGCAAGCCTTGATTGATCCGGTTTTTTTTTTTTTTTTTTTTTTTGGTTTGTTATTCATACTGGTATTATTTGACTAGGTATCTGCTCAGGGCATTGAATTTCAAAACGAATGGCCATATGCAATTCATCTTCTAGGGCATATTTATGTCAATGACATGTAAGTATTTTTTGGGTTGGGAAAAGGGTATTTTACTTGCTGTTTCTTTTTGGGGTAAATGTGAGTTCTCTGTACGAATTATGGTGAATTAGGGTTTGATATGCTTTTATGTGTTGCAGTAATAGTGCTCGATTCCTGTGGAAAACAATTCCTGTTGGAGTTAAGGAGAGCCATCCTGAGGTCGCAGCAGCTTGGAAAATTGGCCAGAAGCTATGGACGAGGGACTATGCAGGCGTGCATGAGGCTCTTCGTGAGTTTAATTGGAGTCCGGACGCTAATGCCATTGCTTTAGCTTTCTCAGGCAAAGTTCCTTTTTTTGTTATTTGCATGACCATTTACTATTCTGTTTGTAGGTTGTGTATTTTCTGCCCTTAGACTTGTAAATTGTTTTAAAAGAACCTTTAATGTTCATTTGGTTTAGATTTTCCGTTGGAAGCCTAATGATTTGCCTAATGAATTCTGTAAGCGATGTGACTTCATAACCATTCGGCTCGACCCTGTTGATTGTTTTCTTATTTTTAACCCTTAAGAATTTGGCTGAACCGATGCAAGAAGCTGCCCCTTTTCTGTCTTCCGACTGCTCCAGCCCATACAAGTTTTGAAGTAGGGAGCAGATTGATTTTCCGGTGGAGCTGGACTAACCTTACTATTAAGACAAGGAGAAAGAAAAAACCTTAGAGAAATCAATGTTGTCATCACCCAATCCCTCAACTGTAGATAAGTATGAGAAGGGCCTTGGTTGGCAGTTCAGGGTGCTAGGTATTAACTAAACAGGTGCAAATGAAAGCGATCTTTGTGCGATTCCAGGTCATTAATCAAGAGGAAAAGTTCATCCATCATCCTCCTTCACAAAGCTAACCTTAAAACATGAATTTCACTTTTGAACTTTGAGTGGACAATTGAATGACATGGCACAAGGGTGTGGTGAAGGACGCAACCAGGATTTTTCACTCGAGCGGGCTGAATCTTTTTATAAATGTTACTCTATGATGCAAAATTTTCCTATAAGTCTAACAAATAATCATTCAGAGCCCATAAGAATAGGAGAGCTCAGAGTAGTTGGGTTCGGTTAAGATTGGTTAGTGGGCACTGGGATAAAAGTCCAGGCAAGCTCTTTGTTTAAAAAAGAATTTGGGCTGGGTGGGCTTAGCACCCCCCAACCATATGCATACCTCTGTCCTTGGTTGTGGTTGAATGGTGTTGCCATTTTAGCTACCAAATAAAGCCTATCATGTATTGGACATCATCATAAGACACATATACTGTGTGTGAGTCCATCTAAAGTTGGATTTGATTAGAAAAATCTATTCTCATCCCATGAGCGTTAAATTGTAATCCTCATGGTGACAGAGAAGAAGAGGCCCTAACTATTCCCAATTGGTCATATTTTGTACCGAATGCTGTTTCTTAAACATTACAGCTTTTTATTCTTTTTATTAATCTTGGAAATACATGTATTTAATAAAAATGGCAAGATTTAAAATATATGTTTCCGTCTTGAATGAGTAGTTTCATCTGTCTACTGATCATGAATTGCTTTAATTTCTACAAATCCTCTAGAGCTGTATATTTCAATTTGCAAGGGTTATCCTATAGTGCTGTTATTTCTTTCATTTATGTTTTTCTTGTACGCAAGATCCTTCTTTTGAGTTGCTTTTGTAATTGTTTTGTAGCATCTGTCACCCCTAAAATGGTCTCTTTTGTAAATTTATATTGACCTTCTATTCTCAACTTTAAGGCTTGGTATATATTCTACTGTATATCTACTTTAACAGCTTGTCAAATGTCTTAAGTTCTTATCCTATTTAGAGAAAAGTTAGTCCTGCTGAAACTGAGGATGTCACAAAGTCGGTGACATGTGGTCTATGGCTATTAAGGGATTTATATTATTAAGATATTAGGCTAAGACATAATGGACTTAGTAACTTGGCTTGACCATTTTAGGCCAAGCGAGGACGATGGGTCTAAGTAGTTACCATATCCATTATGCCTTAAGTAGCGTCGCTGGAGCCGACTACCAGATGGAACTAAGTGCCACACCGTTAGAGATGGTGGGGGATACCTCTAGTTAACCTCTGGTAGGGTCCTGGCGAGGACGCCTCTTGCTTAAGAGGGGAGAATGTAATATCCACATTGGTAGATTGAAAAGTATTATTAAGATATAAGGTTGAGACTAATGGACTTTAGTGAGCCAAGCGAGGACGATGGGTCTAAGTAGTTATTGGATCCATTATGCCTTAAGTTGCGTCGCCGGGCCCAAGTTCTGGGGCATTTCATGGCATGTCCTTATTCGTGTTGGACAAATATAATATTTGCCTTCTGTGTTTGGCTGCAAGATTGGTCAATCTTAAAGAAGGTTTCATGTGGTTTAACGGCTCGATAATGCAGGGAAAAAGGTGCTTTGATGCCCATATGTTATAGGACTAGCTCAATGTATACATAAAAGAGATTCAACCAGGAATCTCTGTTGGTTTTTGTCAGGCTGCAAAATAAAGCCAAAATTACAGGAAATTATAACGATGATGCTTGTCGGGAAGAAAGATTAACAAATTAGCAACTTGTTCAGGACTCTAGACAATTGAGCATTCTCACGTAGACGAAAACTGTTGAGATATTTGTTAATCTGGTTGTGCTTATTTTTAGGTAACTCAATCGTCCTAAAATATGTACAAGAGAGGTTTTTAATCTATTTTTCAAAAAGATGAGGATAATTTCGTTAAAAGAGTATTCCCAATTCAACCATGTGTCCTGAATACCTATGCTATACTCTACTTCTAAAACATGTGACCGAGACATTACTTTTGAACAGCCTACTTTTGTGTTTCATGTTTGTGGGAGGGAGGGATTAGTACTTAACATTTTACAAATTACAAGCTAACATACCGTGTCCAGTGTGCTGCTAATTGCTATGCAGCAGTTTATGTAAATCTTGCTGCTCATCAGAACTTGCTTTTCACTGTGTGTAGCCTTTCTGCATGTAAATTTCTATTTTTGGTTATAGATAAAGATGGAGTTTATTCAGATTTATTTTATGCGTGAAGTAAAGATGCAGTCTGACTTATCAGTAAGTCGAATTATGTCAAGAGTATTATTCAGAAGTTTAGGAGATAAGGAGTCCTTGTTTAAAAGGTTAAACAAGTGTCTTTCTGTTAGTTAGAGTTTGTCTTTTTGTTTAAGAGTTATCTGATGGTATTTTGTACCCTATTTGAAGGAATGAAAGGGGTAGAGAAGGGATTACAATTTCGATCCCTTTGTTTTTCTGATATCATTAATTCAATTAACAGTCCCTTGATGATGTCTTATTACTATTATCAGCTTATTCTTAATTTCTTTGTGTTTTGGTGTTATTCTTTCTGAAGCCTTACCTTCTTTATTTTAAGATAGTTGTACATGCTGGATAAAATTGCCTGTAGTTTTGGGTTTTTATTTACCTATGGTGACATTTTTTTTGTTGACATACTTTACAGAACTTTATACAAAGAAAATGTTTGAGCTGTTGCTTTCTGCTTATTCCACAATTAGCATTGAAGATGCTGCTCACTTCATAGGAATGAATGTGGATGATGCCACACGCTGTAAGCTTCTGTACTTTTTTCTCTTGGTCTTAGAATACTCATAGTCGTCTATACTTATCTTAGGTGACTGTGCTTGCACTTTGTCCAACAATGCTGCGTGCTTCTGTCATAAACCGGAAAGCTGTTGCACACCTTCTCATTTGACAGCCTTTCAGTGTTATAATGTTTGCGTTGTGCTATTACTTTTCTCCAATTTTCATTTGTGTCTTACGTATATGCATAAAGCTGTTGCTGCGTCTTTCATTTGATTTATAATAATTGATATGGTTGTTTGATGTGGTCGAATATTTTTGCTGTCGTGATCTTTTTTTCCCTCTGGCTACTTAAAACGTCCCGGGGTGGGTGGTTTGGATGCAGATGCTGTGGAACAGGGTTGGAGTGTTGATCCAAGTTCAAAGATGTTAACTGTGAAAAAGCAGACAGTTGCAGCTGAGCAGAGATTAGACTCTAGCAAACTGCAGCGCCTGACAGAATATGTATTCCACCTTGAGCACTAGTTTTTCGAACTTGGGCATATCTCTTATTAGCACATGGAATGATTTTTAGTTTTTGCTGATGTTACTTTTAAGTCTGGTGGTGGAAAAAAAGATTTGTCTTTTAGATTTTGGTAGTATTGCCAATACACAAGGAAGGGATGTGATTGTTAATATTATGTTTGTTTATGTAGTTTTGTTATGAATTTCTTTCCGTCACAACAGTGAATCGTGTTTTGTTAGTTTATTACCCGACTCTTTTATGGACCCTCAAAGGATTAAGGCGTCAATGGAGAAAGAGGAGGAGTCTATCGTGGTTGAGGATTTCATGTCTTAATCATGTTATTCACCACAGAACTAAGGGCTCAAGGTGCAGTCTGACTAAAGGTAAGGCCAGAAACACCCTCGCCATTAGGTGACATGCCTTAATCCCTGTCCTGGGCCTAGCTATGTAGAACTGGAACTCGTAGTGCTTGAGCACGTGATTTAGTTTCTAAGCGTCACATAAGCATTCAGTTGACCTGATTTCAAACGGTTGAAGGATTGTAAAGCGAGAAAGTCGAGGTGTTCTTAAATCAGTTAGGTTAATACATCTCCAGCTTGTTCTCTCTGTCATTTACTATTTTATTATAAGCTTAAATATATCATTAGTTCTTCATACGCACATAAATAGGTTGGGTGAATACGTGAATGATATGTAGTTTTTACATAAATTTTGTCAGAATAATATATATTTCACGACTCTTATTTGTCCGAACAACGTCGTGTGTATCGATTACTCCAAACAAAGCTCACTCACACTCTGCATCTGTGTGACACTGTATCGGTGTAAAAAGTTTCTTCCAGTAGGTCAAAATTATATCAAACGTCGTGTGGATCCTAAAAATTATTCCCAAACCAAAAGAGATCACCTTCTGCTGTAGATGTATGATCCCATGATGATGTTTCTTGCACCACGAGGTGAATATACTGGGATGTACTGGTCCAGGCAGGAGCCTTTTCGAGCAGCTCTTTCAACTCAGAGCGTTATTTTTATGCTTGGAAGGTGCATGCTCAACCTTTCTTTCATGGAAATCATCAACATATTGACCAAGTTTGTGGCATATTAAGAAAGTAGCCGTTGCATTCAAAATCTAGATCAACTGGACACAAAAATCGGAGCCCACCCGACATATCAAAAAAAAAAAAAAAAAATACACCCCATTTTGTCACAAACAAAATACAGCATACAGGTTTCCAATAAGTTCAATCTGAGGAAATATAAGGTAGCACAGGGAGATGGATGCATTTGTCACTGCTAAGTTATATGCTCTATTAAAATTAGTTACCTCACATGTAAATTACAATCCCCACAATCCATCTCAACCTGGAATTTGCAAATGATACTGATCCAATTCGGTGTTGTCCTCGTATAGATGTGATCAATCAACAATACAGCTCTAGCAAAAAAACAACAAACCGTCTACTTCTTGTTTTTCTTCTCAATAGAACCCTTCAATTTTTCCATCCAACGGAGTAACTCGTTTCTATCTTTGTTCTGCGCGTATTGATGCAAGAATACAGCAAGGTCGTCATTTATACCCCTTGACTCCAAGAAATCATAAAGTGATCTCTGCAGGTTATCATCCAATTCCCTGCGTATTGTAACAAGTCAAACACATTAGGAAGCACAAAAAGCTTATTTCCGAGATTTCAATGTAGCTTAAAGATGTAACAAACAAAATCTGTCAGCTTCATATGTTATCTTGGTTCCTCTAACAGGACAGCTTATCAGGGTTTTATAACAAATGAGTACACAATAAAGTGCATAGCCATAGATAGGTAGATGATCCCTTCTTCAGGGTGTCCATGTCTTCAATCCTTTTTGTCCAAAGGAGATGAGATGCAATGCTAATACACATACACAGATAAGTTAGAGAAAAAAAAAAGGATTTGCTGAGATTACAAGTCCTAGCACTGTAGATTCAGGTAAACGGCTAAAGGGCGGTCCTATAATCAGTCAGTTTATGCTTTTATGATTCATTTGTTCTACTTTAAAAAGAGTGCGCTATTGAACGGCATATTTAAGGTTCACAAAAAAAATGCTTCAAGTTTTAATGCTCACAACAGATGTAAGAAAACATCAAAGTTTACATACTTGAACTTAGGGCCAGTATACGGCAGATTCTTAGCTTCATCAGGTCTACGAGTGTAAACTTGGCGAATCTCAACTGAGTCTGGCCATACAGAGCAAACAAACTCCAAAATTTGACTGCCTTCTCCTTTGAATATGTCAACAATAATAGAAAGATGAAATTGCACATCCTTCCCTTGAGTAGTATCATCAGGTTTTTTCACATCAAAAGCCGCATCGAACATTGTCGCATCAACTTTAATCTCTTCATTTTCCCCAAATTTCTTCTTCAATCTAAACCACTGCTCCCCTGGCTTCTCATCAATTGAAAAAGAAGAAAATTCTAGGATAGGCTGCAACAGAAGGGTCACTAATTAAAAACCAAAACTTATCCGTCTCTACTGTAATCATGCTTTGCCAAAAATTATCTTCAAAACCATATTGTTCATAATTGTATCCAAATTAAAAAATCATCAAAAATCATCATTTTGTAACGAGAACGATTCTGCATGGAAAACAATACATTACCAAAATCTATCAGATCAATTTACTCCACTCACAATAAAAGTCCACAAATACATCCTTTCAAAACAACATTCTCACAACAGGAAACCTACATTTTCAGGACAAATCGAACCATTTGGAGCCTACTGACATTAAAGATTACAACTTTCTAGGCAAAATTATCAAATTGACGTCAAGGTTATTACAAGACATAATTTTTAAATATCACGCAGTCAAGACTAGTGAAACCTTAAGTTCAGTGATTTGGAATGAAAGTCCCTGAGACTCCCCACGTCGCAGTTCGAGTCTCGCTAATACTGGTTTATTTCATAGAAAATATCAAACGCAATTGGACATTTTTCGTTCGGGCATTTCACCGAATACATAGCATACGATTATAGTGAAGAAAAAGACATAAAGGTACAAGAAATAAATGAAATGCCACAAACAAAACCAAAAAAATTAAATAGTAAGATTATACAGTGGCAGGAGGAGAACGGTCAAGTTGGAATTGGATTTCATTGCGGAGAAGCCTGAGAATGTGGCCTTCAAATGCATCTTTCCGCATCTCTGTTATGAAAGTTCTGGTTGAAGCAGAATTAAGCCGCCCACTAATAGGCTTGGACTGCTGAAGAAGAAATCTTGAAATGGTTTCTCCTCTCAGGAGTCTAAGCAATCGAAAAGCCATTTGCTTTGTAACGATTTGGTTTTCAGCGAATTGCTTTGATGAAGGGTTTAGAGAGGGTTTTGAGAAACTTACCGCATGTGCAGTTGATTGTGCACTGGACTAGAATAGGCGAGACGTTTCTACTATAAGGATGGGTGCAGTAAGGAGGCTAACTGCATGCAGATGATCGACCAAATTGTTTATGAGGTGGAACACACGATCATGCATATATGGAATATGTATCATGGTCAGATGCTGCGTTGTGTGCTTTTGCTAGAAGGATCCCCAAGATAATTTTGGGAAATTTCCCTAGGCGAGACGTGGGGGAAGAAACTGGGTAAATAGGTTGCTTTATGATTTTGTTTAAATAGGTTGGAATTATATATGGTTTACCCTTTGTACCCTTGGAATTTTTATTTTTTTTAATCTCAAGCGGTAGGTGGCATTTTGTGAAAATCACATCTAAGAACTTTTACGCTTTCATCCCCTTATTTTTCTCAAAATTCTCAATCGCAAATGCTACATGAACCGAATATTTTCACAACAATTCTACGGAAAATGAATCCAAGCCATTGATTGGACGGATGATAACAAATCGAATTTATGTTAATTTCATACATTTTCTTTTTGTTTGTCTTGTTATGAATCTATCGTATTGCTTTGTTTTCTTTGTCTTGTTACGTAACGCCCGTTCTCGGGTACCGAGTCCTTATTCGAAAAATAAACGTTCGGCACATATAATATTAAATAAATCCAATATTATATGTAAGTCTCTACTACGTCGTATCAAGTTTAGTAAAACGGAAGCTGAAAAGAATCGGCAAACACCATAAATTTTACAAAGAATAGAAAGTCCACTAACCAAAATAGAAAGTTTAACTTACAACAACGAATCTCCAAAGTCTTACAAAAGTACGATGTCTAAAAAACGAAAAGTACAACAAACATATCTTACAAGGAGTCTTAAAGGTACACATTAAACTTGTCTTACAACTTGAAAGCAAAAGTACAACAGCATAGTCTAATACAAAGTTCATAAAATAAAGTAAAGCAAAGCATCATCATCCTCAAAGTCCTCATCCGCAACTGGATCAACATGTTTATCTTCTCACCCACAACCACATGCATACAAAACAACATGCAAAGAAGGTAAGTACATACCTTAGCAAGACGTGGAAGCTATTGAATAATAAGTTTTACAACGAAAGACTCACATTATTATTAAGTTATCTTTGTGATACCGATAAAAACTCTAAGGTTCACTTAATGCTCATCAACATGTCGTGACTATTGGTTCCTAACTTAGCTTATTTTTGTTACATCAGCATTCAAGGGCATTATACATGGTGCAACTCACCACGAAATATCTGGGTGCAATCTATCAGTGGATCACACCAATAGCCACGGGCTAGCCCCGATAGTGTACGCGTTCGGCAAAGTCCCTCCGTACTTGGAGTCTTATAAACCTATGGAGTTATTCACTTTTACTGACCGCCCACAAATTGCGATATAGACTTGTGTCTTACCGAGAATAACATGATGTTTAGTCTTTTACTATGTTATAATTATTAACTAGCAACCTAAGTGTTTTCAAATAAGCTCCCTTACTCCTTCCAATGCCCCTCCTAAGACCACTAGACACAACATCCTAACACATACACAGACATTGATGAATACTAATTTATCAAAGCACAAGTCAATCATTCTCGTCCGACGGTCCCGAACTTCAACTCTTATGAAGACTCCATTCGATGCCGGAACTAAACGCATCAGAAACTTAATCATGGCTTGTTCATTTCATTTAATTTTATTAGATCAAGAAACAACATTTAAAATTGATCTCGGGGCTGAAAACACATTATTTCCCAAAAACAGGATCAATGCGCGTGCTACAGGTTTAATGCGCGAGCATAAACCTTCCTGAATCATTCAGGATGCTTTCTGGACCATTAATGGACGCGCGCTATGCACGTGCTAAAACGGCTCTGTATCAATTTTCCTCTTTCTGGTTCAGGTAATGCGCACGCTTCGCACCCAATGCGCGCGTTATGAACCTATTTTAGCCCTAAACAGCAGTTTTCTGCACTTTTACGATTTCTAACTATTTCTAAACATGATCAACATCAAAATACTCAACCAAACAGCAGCAAAATAGGTTCTAAACATACTATAAAATTTCATATCACAATCAACAACACATAGACATGATTTCCAACCACAAAATAACATTAAAACTCAACCTTAACACTAAAAACCATAATTATTCATTAGGAAGAGCCTCTTACCTTTTAGCAAGCAAAAACTCCAAGAAAGACTGCAGCAAACTTGATGCTTCAACTACAAACCTATGTGATCAACCCTAAACTTGAATTAGACTTGATCGCATGCTTCTAATACAACAATCCTACGAATTTAGGAAATCTAAACTATCAAACTTTGATCAAAACCATAACTAGGGCTAAAAACCATACCTTTATGAAACTTGGAACTTTTTGTATCAAAACGATCCTCTTCTCTTGTTGATTCCGTTTCCATATTTGAATCTGAAAACCGTTGAACACCTTGTGAGAATTTGGGAGAATTCCCTTTACCCTTCTCTTTTGCTCTCAACGTTGAAGTTTGAATGTTAAACTTCTGATTCTTTTCTTTTCGGCAACTTCCCAGCATCCCACTAAGTAAAGGGGAGGTTATTTTCCCCAAAAATAAGTCATCTCCTTAATCCCTCATTAATTACCATTAATTCCAGCTTTCCCAACTTAACATATATATATATATCTGAAGAGAGTTTGAGAATGTGTTAACACAAGAGTAAACTTCAACTTATCTTTTATTCATTGATAATGTGGAGTATATGTAGATACAATTGAGGAGTTTGAAAGGTCCTAGACAAGATAGTGACCTTTCATAGAAAAAGTAAAAGCTATAAACGAGGCTAGATGCTTTCTAGTCTCTTACATAATAAATGTCTATGACATAAAGTGAACTCGAGTAAAAGCTATGTCTATGACTAGAGTTTGACATATTAATTGTTTGTATGTACTATAATTAATATGTCTCTTTATAAATAAATAAAGTGTACACGAGAAAATCCGGCACATGAGTTCAAGAGGTTCGGTACCTCTTTGAACCTCAAAGAGATCAAGATGTTGAATATTGCCACACCCCCTCAAATCTGGTCAGATATGTTGATGCAAAACCAAGTTTGCTACTTAGTCTCTTTGAACATGAGAGGTGGAATAGCTTTGGTGAGAATATCTCGCATTTTGGTCTGGCCTTTGAGGGAACATAACTGAGATTTGGATAATCTTGGCATCAAACTTCCTTTAGGAAGTGTCTGTCAATGTCCACATGTTTTGTTTTGTCATGATGGGTGGATCCTCTCGCCATGCATAGTCTTTGAGTGATTATCACAAGCAGAGTGTGATAGGTTCTTTGAAGAGGCTCTTTGAAGTTCGATGAAGTACTCTTTTGAGCCAAAGAGCTTCACAAATGCCTAAGACAAGTGCCCTGAGTTCGAAACTTGTAGATCGCTTCTAGACCACGATGGGTTGTTTCTTGCTCCTCCAAGTAACAAGATTGCCCCATACATAGAACGATGAGCCTGTGGTCGACCTTCATCTATGTGGCATCCATTCA
Organism: Gentiana macrophylla; assembly: GCA_026214975.1. Classification (NCBI taxonomy): domain Eukaryota; kingdom Viridiplantae; phylum Streptophyta; class Magnoliopsida; order Gentianales; family Gentianaceae; genus Gentiana; species Gentiana macrophylla. Next base: position 29,508,042 of record CM047814.1, read on the forward strand.
ATCAACATCAGTGTAGACCTTGATGGATCTATCAGCAGACTTGGTGAAGTGTAACCCTTGGCCAGGAGTGGACTTTAAATACCTCAGTATTCTAGTTACTGCATCCCAATGTTGCTCAGTAGGGCAATGCATGAACTGACTAACAAGACTGACACCATATGCAATATCAGGTCTTGTATGGGAGAGGTAGATGAGTTTCCCTACAAGCCTTTGATATTGTTCTTTCCTGACAGCAATGTCACCATGTAGCAGGGTATGACTGGGGTCTACAGGGGATATAGCAGGTTTGCACCCCAAAGATGCCGATTTCCTTGAAGAGATCCAAAGACATATTTCCTTTGGGAGACAGAAATGCCTTTGTCGCTTCTTGCTACTTCCATGCCAAGAAAATATTTGAGAAAACCCAAGTCTTTCACTGAAACACCTTTGCCAAGCAGAGTCTTCAAATGTTGGATCTCAAGAGAGTCATCTCCAGGTGAGGATGATATCATCCACATAGACAATAACAATAGACCTCTTCTGGTTGGCTGTCTTGATGAATATAGTGTGATCAGAATTGCATTGGTGATATCCAGCAGCTTTGACCACAATTGTTAATTTTCCAAACCATGCCCTTGGTGATTGCTTCAGGCCATATAGAGATTTCCTTAGTTTGCACACCTTGCCTTGAGTATGAGGATTGATAAAACCAGGAGGTACATTCATATAAACCTCCTCAGTGAGGTCCCCATTTAGAAAAGCATTTTTATGTCCAATTGGTGAAGAGGGCGTCAAGTTGGGACGGTAGAGAGATCGAGAACCACAGCGGTGTTGAGTTTTGCCACTGGTGCAAAAGTTTCCTTATAGTCAATGCCATAAGTTTGAGTGAATCCACGGCTACCAATCAACGGCTTTGTACTTGTCAATAGTGCCATCAACATTGTATTTTATAGTGAATAACCATCTGCAGAATCGATCGTCTTCTTGCTTGCCCTGTGGGAGAGGTGTCAAATCCCAAGTATGATTATCCGTATGTTGTCATCTCTGCTTTTAACAAATGACCTTCCATTTATCATTTTGAAGGGCCTCATGAATATTTTTAGGAATGGAGTGAGAGTCCAGGTCTGTGAAAACATGGCAAAGGCGAGGAGATAACTTATCATAAGATACATAAGAATGAATAGAGTGATCGGTGCATGATCTCTTTCCTTCCTAAGAGCAATAGGCCTATCATCAATGTCGGCAGAGTCTTTGAGGATCTGTAGATTCTTTGAGTGTCGAAGAGGCTCGGGATCGCAGGCTCTGGGTCGATGAGACTCTTGTTCAGGAGGTTCTTTGAGAAGTATTAGGTATGCAGAGAGTCGGTGAGGTACTTTGGAGTTCATCTGGCTGAGGATCGATGAGTTCTTTGAGGTTAAGAGTTTCTTTGAGGAAGGGGTTTAGGTCAATTTCAATCGAGTTTCCATCGATTGAATGGCTCAAGAGGGTTTCTTTGTAATAAGGGTCCTTTCAAAGAATTTTACATCCATAGAATTGTAAAATTTCTTTTCGATGAGGGAATAACATTTGTAACCTTTTACGTCCTTGGCATAACCTAGGAAAATGCACTTGTGAGCTTTAGGATCAAGTTTATACGTGTTGAGCATGGATATACACAAACACAGTACACCCAAAGATCTTTGGAGGCAAGCCTGGGAAACCAGATGATGATGAGGAGTGTGTGGTCAGTAGGGTTTGGAGTGGAGTTTTGAAACCTAACACTCTGCTGGGAAGTCTGTTGAGTAAATAAGTTGCGGTCAGATATAGCTTCACCCACATATATTTAGGAACATGTGTGGTGAACATGATTGATCTGGCCATTTCTAGCAGGTGCCTGTTCTTCCTCTCAGCAACCCCATTCTGCTGAGGTGTTTCCACACAACTACTGATATGAACAATTCCTCTATCTTTCAAGAAGGTGCGAGATTAGACTCATAGTATTCTAGAGCATTATCGTCTTTAAGATCTTGACCTTAGTATCAAATTGAGTGGAGACCATATGATAAAATTCTTGAAAGATAGGGCCAACTTCAGATTTGTCTTTCATTAAAAACCCAAGTGTTCTGGTATGATCATCAATAAAGGTGACAAACCACCTTTTCCTGTTATACTTTTCACCCTAGAGGTCCCCACACATCATTTGTGTATTAAGGTGAAGGGTGAGGAATGCAAATGAGGTAACTTAGCATACACAGATTTTGTAAGTTTAGCAAATTGACAAATATCACATTGAAGGTCATTCAGATTACATCCTTTAAACAATTCAGAGTTAAAGATTTTAAGTAACCAAAACTTGGATGTCCTAATCTATAATGCCATAACATGATATTGTCTAAAGTCTGGGAGCAGTGGCGAGGCGGTCGGTCTTGATCTTCACGAGGTTGACTAGAAACAATCCAAAGTATAAGGTTTAGCCTTCCCAATCACTTCCTCGTGAAGTAGGATCTGGAATGTGCACCGATTTTCCTTAAAAACAACAAGTCCAATTCAAATCTTTAGTGAGTCTAATGCGGATATAAGATTGCGGTCTAAGTTTGGAACAAATAGGACATCCTGTAGGCATATCTTATTAGTGAGTTTAACATTTCCAACACCTTTGCACGAGAGATAGATCCATCGGCAGTTTTAATGTTATGGATTTGGTGACAAGGCATATAGTTGGTTATAAGGTTTTTATTACGGTCATATGGGAGGATGCCCCCTAATCAACAATCCATGTTTCATTGCTAAGGAAGAGTAGAATTTACTGTATGAGTATGAGTAGCAACATCAAGAGAGTGACTACCTTCCTTTTGTTGATTCAGAAGGCTTTGAATGCAAACAAAATCGAGCATTCATCGGTTGTCATTCTCTCCTCACCGATGTGTCTCGCTTGACTTTCCTTGATAGGTTTTGAGGTTTTGAGGAGTTAGGCTTGCCATGGAGCTTCCAGTTAGCTTGTCCTTGGTGTGATTTGTGCGTTTGCGGTGATCACGAACAGTTTTCAGCTTTCTCAGAAAGGCTTTGTATGTCTCAAGAACCTCAGCAGCCTACGGCGATCGACAAAGCGGCAAAGACCTTTCAAAGAGGGGGTTGTCGGTAGGGGATTTCAAAAGCATGACTTTTCTCCTATTTTCTTCATGTTTGACCTCGGCAAACATGGATTTGAGATTTGGAAGAGGTTTGGTGGCAAGAATTCTTCCTCTAACATCATCAAGAGTAGGATTGATCAGGTGAGAAACACGAATACTCTTCTTCTTTCTATGATGTCTTTATAAAGAGCGGCATCCTTGACATCATTCCAAGAGTGAGTTTCTAACATATCTAAGTGTTGCCAAGCCTTAGATAGTTGATTGAAATATTGAGTTCTGTACATATCCCCTTGCCTCGCAAGTTTGAATCTGAGCTTCTAGTTCATATACCTCAGATGTATTATCCTTCTTGGAGTAAAGATCTCTGGCATTATCCCAGATTTCTTTGGCAGTATCATACATCATAAAGTTTTCACTTATCTCTTTTGTCATTGACCTCGTGAGGATGGTCATGAGTTGATTATTTGTCGTGTCCCATGCTTCAAAATCGGGTCGGTTCGGAAGAGTGTGTGTTTTGTTCGCATAAGTATCCCATCTTACTTTGTCCGTAAATGTACATTTTCATAGACCTTGACCATAACAGATAGTTGTTACCATCAAGTCTATGGTTTGTATAAGAAGAGGAGTTGTCAGTACTCCCAGTCAGCTGAGGCTGCTGAGAGTCTGCTGAGGTTGAAGTAATGTCGGATGTGGAAGACATTCTTCAGAAATATGAGTTTTGGCAAATGGAAAAGTTAGAACACAAATGGCTCCGATACCATGAAGAGAGTTTGAGAATGTGTTAACACAAGAGTAAACTTCAACTTATCTTTTATTCATTGATAATGTGGAGTATATGTAGATACAATTGAGGAGTTTGAAAGGTCCTAGACAAGATAGTGACCTTTCATAGAAAAAGTAAAAGCTATAAACGAGGCTAGATGCTTTCTAGTCTCTTACATAATAAATGTCTATGACATAAAGTGAACTCGAGTAAAAGCTATGTCTATGACTAGAGTTTGACATATTAATTGTTTGTATGTACTATAATTAATATGTCTCTTTATAAATAAATAAAGTGTACACAGAAAATCCGGCACATGAGTTCAAGAGGTTCGATTGACTGCTTTGAACCTCAAGCAGATCAAGATGTTGAATATTGCCACAATATCTTAAATTCATAAATTATTAAACATAATATTTCGAACATTACAAAATGACACGTCTGTCATTTATCAAAGTTCGGGATATTACATGTTATGAATCTATCGTATTGCTTTGTTTTTCTTGACTAGGTTTTCTTGATTTTTGTATTGTAGAGATGAAAATGAGATCTGTGTTGAGTAGAAATGGACAATGTGGTTCATTGAAATATTTGATTTAATATAATTTAGGGTTGAAATCACGTTAATTAAATGATCTTGTGCTATACATATAGTATGAAAGACATATTCAACATTCAAAATGAAGGCGATGTAAGAAGAAAGTGTTGATTGTCAATCACTTCGGTTTTGATGTTATTATATTCAATAGTTGCAGGATGTTGCTAAAAGTATTGTAATATATTGAAACGGGATCTTGCAGCTAATGGGGGATGTCGATATTGTATGGATACATATTTGTTTGCATGTTGAGTTTGAAGAGAACATTGGTGGTACATGAGGGCAATGATGATTCTAAAAAAACATATCGTTTGATGTAGGAGTTATAGATTGATACAATGGAAAATGAAGTGGAGTTGCAATGTCTTGTCCGAAACTCAAACCGATCCGAGGTCATTATTTTTCTTTTCCTTTTGTTTCCTTCAAATCAAACAGAGCCTAAAGTATATTAGGAGGTAATGCTGGTTGGGTGTGGAGTAGATAATAAGATCAATGGGGGGAGATTCTTGGTAATACCTTAAAAAATTGGAGAGGGGGACCTAAACTTTACTATAAAACAAAATTGAATTTCCGTCTTTAAAAATTAAAAATTAAAAAAGGTTGAGCTTCAACCCGAAAAAATATCTACTGTCCTAAATCGAGGGTTACACACCTAAAAAATGAAATTCTTTCTAAGATTCAAATCAGGTAGCCTTGTATGTTTGATGTTGACGACTTCATCGAGGACTAAACGGGCCTCAGATTCATCGAACTTAAACTGTGAATATAAATATAGGGGAATATTATTCGCACCACGCCAATTCTACCGCTGCACCACAATTTTATGAAAAATATGCCATTTACCTCTTATACCACACTTATTATTTTAATAAATAAAAATCTACCACTACACCACAGTCACTTTTCAAAACTTGTATAAAAAACATCATATTGCCAATATTTTTTTACTATTTCAAGATTTAAATATTTATATATATATCCTAAACTTTAAAAAATACAAAACACCCCTCCCCACCAAATCTCTCCTCAAACACGCCCCCCCCAACCCCCTCAATTCTCAAACCAAAACTACCCATTTCTTCTCCTTCTTCCCATCTTCTTCTCCTTCTTCCCATCATCTTCTTTTCCAATTGTAAAAACCCCACCATTTCATCTTCTTCCCCAACTAATTTTTTTACATTTCTCACACAAAACCCACCCCCCTCTTCCACCTTCTTCTCCAATTTCCTCTTCTTCATTTCTTCAAAAAAACCCATTTGAATTTCATATTTTCAACTTCACCAATCAAGAAGTACAAGATCAATTTTCATTGCTTCAAAGGTGTTAAACAAGGTACGTATACGTTTATATAGTGTTTATCATCTTTCATTTAACGATATTTTGATAGCCATTGTTAGGTTTCTTCAAGTTATTTTATATGCTTACCAAGTGTTTGTTAAAATGCTTAAGAGAATGGATCATGCACAAGTAGTAATTTTGTTGATGCACATAGTTATGTTATGAATGTATAAAGATGCTAGAAGCAAGAAACTACTTTGATGATGTCGATTGTAAACAAAGAATTGAGGTTTACACGTGTGTAGAAAAATGGGAGTGTTGACATGCGACCTTGTGGGGTCGCATGTCTTGTGTGTAAAGCGACCACACCATTGTGTCGCATCACCGAGGAACGACTTTGCGTAAGGTCGCTTCTACTAGTTTCGACCATGGTAATGTCGTTTCTCCTGGAACCGCTTTTTATTCTTTTGTGAAAATGATTAGATCATGAAACCAATATCATTAATGATTGTAGCTTGTGTTTAAGTAAATGAGAAATGACATGAACTTGTCTTTTCATCTTTGTGTGCGAGATGGGTAGGACAAGGGGCCAAAGTAGGTCTATGAATGATGAGGAGCTGTCAAAAAGACGTCAACCAATGACTGCCTCTTATAGAAAAGGAAAAACAAGTACACATTTGGAAGGAACAGGGGGTAAACCTGTGGGGAGAAAAGTGTTAATACTTGAAGCAAGGGAAAAAATACGTAATGAAGATACTGACGAAGAAGAAAGAAACCGGGAAACAAAAGATTCTGAAGAAGAAGATAGTGGTGGAGAGGAGGGTAGTGAAGACGAAGATAATGAAATTGAAGGCGTTGAAGAAGAGAGAGATGAAGAGAGAAGTGAAGGGAGCGATGATCGGAATGAAGAAGAAAGTGATGAAGGGAGCCATGACGAGGATGAAGAAGAAAGCAGTGAAGAGGGTTTTGAGGGGAGTGGAGAAGAAGACGATGATGACGTGTTTAACTATGAACTGTACGATAAAAAGCATGATCACGTAGCACATCATCTACTGAAGAAGGAGGTAAACATATGTTATCTCTTACAATGTAAACGTTTTAATTATGATATGGATTTGATTAACGACATCTACCATTTTTACTTTGCTTTGAAAGGATCGTGGATTTATTACGTGCAAGCAATACACAAACAAAATGCATACTTGGGATTTGTACGAGGAGTTAGAGGCCACACGCAATATGATTAAAAAAACGATTTTGTATCGCCTGTATAATGGTTCTTATAAGTCGGCGAATAAGGTTCTTGTGTCGGCCTTTGTTGAGCGTTGGCATCCTGAAACAACATCATTTCACATGCCTTTCGGTGAGGCGACTATAACTTTGGACGATGTTGAACAATTGTTAGAAATCCCTATAATTGGAAAGACGATGGAGGAAGTGAAATGGCCAGAAGTTGTTACGTTGGATGTCTGGATATCAAATCTTCTTGGAATACTGTCCAAAATGTGAAGGAAGAAGCGGCTCGTTGCTCGAGGATATTCTCACGAGGACATCATGGATTATTAACAATTTGTCAAGGTCTAAAAACAGACGTTGCAATGCTTCTGCCGAGCAAATCACGAGAGGTTTTTTGTTGGTACTTTTGGGATGCACTTTATTTCAAGACAGATCAGGGGATAAAGTGAAGGTAAAATATCTTTACTATTTACAAGATTTGAAGCAATTGGATAAACGGGCGTGGGGGTGGGCACATTGGCCTATTTATATAGGATGCTTAGCAAAGCATCCACTTATGAGACCAAAGGTGTATGTGGATATCTCACTTTGTTGGAGGTACATCTAAATTTTTACTTTTTTTGTCTTCATTATAATTATGAAGAAAATCTCATGAGAAATGTGGTATTTTCTTCTTCAGGCATGGATATACGAACATTGTCCCAAACAACGGCCTCCAAAAAGAGAGCGATCACCCACGAGGATATCGAACACGTAAATGGAATCCGTCATTCCATATGGCGGATGGATGAAGATGCAAATAAACAATTGAAGTATGTGAGGGGGGAGTTGGACAATATGACAAAGGAAGATGTAAGTTTTGTACGTACTTATAAACTGGAGTTTAAGTGAACAAACACACTTATGACTTTTGTTATCCTTATCTTATTCTTTGTAGTTTCTTTGGACCCCGTATCGTAAAAGGAGTGAGGATCCACACGAGGTTGCTTGGTTTCGTGGATGTCTGGTTGTTGACAACATGAAAGAGCCGTATCATCCAAACAGAGTTGTGAGACAATTTGGCCGTGTGCAGGACACGCCTGGATGTCCTATTCTTGCAAAGAGAACATCTCGTTTGAAAGTCCGAGCTTACCTTGCAAAGTTTGATAATCGGGACAAAGATTTTGAGGAATATACTTACCATCTTATTCCCGAAAATTTGAGAGGCCCACGTGCGAAGAAGAATGGGCAATGCACTAAGGAATACGATGAATGGTACCAATCATCTGCAATAATCAAACTTAATCATGAATTGCCTTAAATCGATCTTTGAAAGTGGTGAATACGAACAAGTATGGATCTATACACGGTAATATATTAATTTTCGAATAATGCTTAAATCTTACTTATTTCACTTGCATAGGGTCGTTGGATGAGGAAAGCTATCGACTTGGGTGATGAATACTTGAAAAAAGGCTTAAAGCCAACAAAGAATGAGTTATATCAAGCATTGCAGGCTGTAGTGGACGTACTCAAAGAAGGGGTTTGCTTCGGAACTGCTGATATGGAGATTAGTGAGACATCATCGGGTGTGACAAAGAAAAAGCGATCTACAATTGTTGCAGATGCCGAGAAAAAAGAGCAAATCTAATTTTGAGAAGGAAAAGGAAAAGGAAGCTCAACGATGACATAGATACCGGGAAAAAGAAGAGTAAATCCGTCAGGAATCCCGGTGGTATTAAAATATGCGAACCATCCGATGTTGGAAGAGACAAATGTAAGGATGATGCCAAAGCAGGAAAGGGGAAGGCAATTCTATTGAGAAGTGGAAACCGAAAGACAAAAGAAAATGATTGTACTTCGATAACTACATATGACCTTAATTTATTTTGTGACAAATTTCGTATGCTTTGACTATTTTGTATTAAACTTGTCTTTGATCGCCCGTATGGCTTTGACTATTCTGTATTGAACATGGCTTTGATCGCCCGTAAGGCTTTGACTATTATGGAAACCTCAAAAATCTTGTTGTCTACGTGTTATGTGTTAAGCAAAGAAGGACACAAATATTTCATGTTCTTTAATAGAAACGACCTTAATACAGTCGAATATAGAACATTCGACCTACCAGTGTCGAGTCAGAGATCCGACTTTGCGTGAAGTCGCATCTTCATACAGAGTTGTTTTCACCACCACAAGGTCGCTTCTATCTATTTTCGAACCCTATGAGGGTCGCGTTTTAATGGGTTCGACCTCATGGGGGTCGCTTGTACCTGTTTTTTCGATTTTTGTTACACCACAACCATTTCGACCTCCTGGGTGTCGATTGTATGAGATACGACTTTACGAAAAGTCGCTTCCCGATACAAAGTTGTTTTCGACCTCAATAGGGTCGAATCTATTTGTTTTCGACCTCATGGGGGTCGTGTCTACTAGTTTCGACCTCATTGAGGTCGGTTCTCCCTGTTTTTTCCCTTTTAGAATACTCAAACATTTACGAGCTGTATGTAAAGATGAAAATAAGGCATACAAGATAAAATACAAAAGTGAGTTTTGTTTACAAAATGAACTTCCACCAACAACATAGTTCAAAAGGATGGTGGATCAAAAGTGAAATTGGCAAAATGACACATAAGATAATGCCTACATCCGAAATCCATCAATCTTTTACGCCAACCTCGACTGCGGAGCGACCATTAGATATAACATCTCTCTCTCCCTTGTCAACCCTTTCTCCAAACATTTGTAGCCATGCTATGCCGACTTCTTCCGACACTTTTGGGGGCTTCTTCCTTCCACGGATTGATCATAGGAGGTAGTGGACAATCATCTTTCATCATAACACACGCAGTAGTGATGATTCTTGAACAAAAGTATGATATTCAAGGGATGAGGGTTCTCGGCTTCTTTTTTGTTGGAAAACACGTTATGTTGTCGCCGTTAGATTGAGGACAAAACAAAGTCACAACGGCGTTGTACTTTTCCGATATAACCCGATTCATTGGTGTTGTCTTCATCCAAAATTTCTCCGAGCATCTTCCTTTGCCTTTAAAATCGATTCCCTTTAAAAGTTGAACACTCAAGCCTTTCATCCTAAACAATTTGTCATAGTGTTCCTCATTTCCTTTAAGCTCCAAAAACAAATCTCGCTAATCTTAGGCCACTCATTCTCAGCAAACCGATTGCCACAAAGAATATTTCGATATCCACATTACCATCACCTTTTACATCAATGACACACTCGATGAATTCTTGAAATGGATCGGGTATATCTATACTCCTCATGATAAGATTCTCCACTTTTGTGGAATCAACACTCGCCATACCGCCCTCCACTTTATTGCTCGCCTTGCATGTTCTTGATCTTTTACTACTTTTATTTTCTTCTTTCACCTCATTTTGATTTTTCTCATCCACGTGTTCATGCAATGAGGGCAATCTTGTTGTTGAACGCCGTCATTTGCCATCCTACGCTTAGTTGCCTTCGCTTTCGGCCTCCTCGAAGATTTATCTTCACTTTTGGTTGACTAAGCGTTGTTTTAGCCGGATCAACCACTTACCACCGTTGGACCATCTCCATTTGTTGTGTATTGGTTGAACTGTTAAACACTTCAACAAAACGAGCAATATGTGGCGTTGGATCAATGATATCATCTCTTGACGGCCCATCCAATGATAACGTTTTCCAATGGTCATGAACACAAGCCCGAGGTAGGGTTTCACTGGTCTGTAAGATGCGAAAAATCTCGTGTGCACAAGGTATCCCGTGCGTTTTCCTACAAACACACTCACAATCTGTTGAGTCCAAAGCAACTTTCTTCGACCTATCCACCTCTTCCTCGATCAAAGTCAAAGCTTCTAGTGACACATACCCACGTAGATTGCGACACCACGTTTTCCCATCTAACTTCGAAGGCCACTTTGTTCTTGATGTTTCAAATGACGCCATTATGTTTCGAAACTGTTGCACACACATGTTGGACACCGATTTCCACCCGGTTGCCATGTCGCAATTTGAAGTACGTAACCAATTCTTTAAAACTGCATGAGCAGACTCAACCTTGCTAGTGTGGGTGATCCCAAGATGGAACACTTTATTCGTCCAAACATTCACGTATTGTTCTTTGCAATCGCCTAACCAATTTTCCTCCAAATAATTGAATACACTCACGCTTACGTTGGTCTTTATTTCAGCCACTCCAGCCAAGTAATCTTCTTCGGTGTCACTATATATAATTCTCTTCCACATCTTCTCAATCTCGTGGATGCTTCTACACTTAATGACCGCCTAAGCTTCGCTTGCATCGCTTCTACGTGCCATTGACACAAAAGATTTTTACATGTTGGAAATATCGTGCGTAATGGGCGGACATTAAAGCTTGTTCTTTGTCAAGAACAATCACTTTAACCGGAGTGTCAACGGTGATAAGTGCCTCGTGAAGCTTTCGTAAGGCCCATTCGTAACTCGAAGTTGTCTCATTTGCTAGAAAAGCAAAACCAATTGAGAATGTCATGTTGGTAGAGGTGACCCCAACAATCTGTAGAAAGGGAAACTTATACTTATTTGTCTTGTAAGTACAGTCGATCAGGTACACATGTGGAAAATTCTTCACCAATGAGAATGAGTCCTTTGGAACCCAAAACACATGTGTTACTGTTTCTCCATCTTTTAAGTAACGAAAAAACACTTCATCTTCACGAGCCTTGAAAAAGACCTCTTGAATTACTGTCCGATTGTTTCTCTCTAATTTTTTCAACTTAACTCTTTGATTGTAGATTGTTTGCACATAAGTTGCATTCTTTCCATTCCTATCCCTCAATGCCTTGAGTATATCTCAGGGCATGCTCCATTTCTTCGTCATACTCTTAACAAGGTCTATCTCATCTTTTGACAAACGCCCTTGAACGAATGTCCCAAATCGATTTGTTCAAATCATGGTTGTGATAACCATTTTTCACACTCACCCGCCATCCGCCGCCGCTTCTCACTCTTCAATAACAAAAGGAATGGACACCCACATTTTTTTGTGAAAGTATTCGGGCTTACCTTTCCCAACACCTCCATCCTTCTTCACATAGTTCTTGCGCACGTCGCCACCCCTTTCACAAGCGTATTTCACATAAGGACTTCGATCTTTTGAGTAGTCTGACTTCCACCTGATTAGTACAATCCCAATGTTGCTTGCAACTTCTTTCATCCATTCAATAGCTTCATGTCGGTTGTTGAATACCTACACATGTCATTATTACCAACAATTAGCGATCGTGGGATTATGTTTTCACATCTAACGTCACATCGGTGAATATATAATTACCTCGCTCGCATTGAATGCATCACCGGTAAAAGTATTGAGAGGTGTATTTTCATCTACTACCACTAACGCCATGTTTTGGTTCAACATTTCTAGTGCGATCATTTCATCCTCACTAGTACGTTGTCATCACGACCATCATTATGGCTAATGTTGTCGTCCACACCAGAATGTTATAAACTATCGCCAAATCATGAATAATAGGGTGAAAATCATGAATAATAAGGGCAAAATCAAGGATAATAGGGTGCAAAGTCGATTGTTACACGTAAAAACGCCATAATAGGGTGCACATATCTTGGACAATGTCCAAGTGTGAAACAATTTAGACATTCGACCACGAGAAGGTCGAAATATCCATATTCGATCCTGAAAAGGTCGAACTAGTTCCACATGCGAATTCTAACAATTGTCGCGATAAACTCGTGAGAATCGACCATACCAGGGTCGAATATATGAAATCCGACATTGGTATGGTTGTATCGATCTGGGCGAAATCTACGTAGCAAAAGGCTTAAACTTGGCTACAAATCATTCCCCAAACAAAAAATGACAGTTCAATATCCTCATTTCATTTACATTATTGCATTTTGAAATGCTAATTTAAGGAAAAGAACATCAAATAGGTTATTGATTTCAAAAGTACCTTCTCATCCATGGTGTTGGAAACCCTATTTTGTCCAAGATGTGATTTTGATTCCTTGTCATCATCCATTGAAAATTGTTATAACCCTCCAAAGAAGCTTTTTTTTTGTTGTGCTATTGAATGATTTGGTGTAGATATGATTATGAGGAAAAAAAATTGGCGAGGATGATGAAATTGATGAAGATGAAACAAATGTGTTGATGAAGAAGATGGAGAAGAAGAAGATTAGAAGATGAATTTTTTTTTTGAGAAAGTGATGTGGGTTTATGATGATGATGAAGATGAAAGATTTGTGAAATGGTGATACTATGTGAAGATGCAAGGTTTGTGATATGGGTTTAATGAAGAAGAAGGTGTTTATGGGGGGGAATTTTGGGGTTTGTAGGTAGAGGTGTGTGATATAAGGTAGGTAAAAATAGAGGGACTAATTCGTAATAAACATAAATTGGTGTGGAAATAGTTATAAAGTGTGGTGTAAAAGTAGAAATTGTGGTGTAAATAAAGAGTTAAATAAGTTACAAAATCATTGTGGTGTAAAGGTAGATTTTTCTTTTGCGTAGTCTGCAAACTATAAAGTGGTGCAGCGGTAGAATTGGCGTGGTGCGAATAAAAGCCCCCTAAATATATGGGACTCAATATTATAAACTGATGCAAACATAGACGCGAAAGAATCTCATCACACCGGTATTTAGACTCTAACCACAATACCAGTAAAACGGATTACAGTACACACCGGTTTTAGAGCCTTAACACAAAATAACAGATTCATAGATACCGTTATAAAGGGTGGAGAATGCTTAAAGCTGACCTACAATACTTCCTCTCTCAACCCATTCACAAAGACAGACAGACAGACAGAATAAAGGAACCACAACAATCATCCGGTGAGAAATAGTTTCCGTAACAATATACTCACAACAAAGAGCAAAATCACTACCATCAAAAAACAACCTTGTGCGTGAAAGCGTCCTAAATCGGACCCTATTGTTACGGTCACACCTTAAGAGCCTTTTTCTCTGACTCAAAACTTAACCTTTTCGACACAACATGACGTCTTTCATCCTGAACCAAAGATTCCCCACTCTTCACATATCAAGAAACTCAACTTGGGGGAAGAAAAAGCAAAATATGTCAAGAATCAGTAAACTAAAATTAACAAATAGAATGAAATTTAAAATTTAAAAAAAAGGCAAAGGGACAACTGCTGTGTAAATAAAGACACTAAAATGAAAACCGCCCAAAGAAAGAATCAGATCAAGCATGAACTAGATCAGCCAAAAAAAAGCTTTGAACCCCAAATGAACTTAAATAGCTGCCTCCAATTTGTTTTCGTCTTTTCAACCTAATAATTACGCTGACCCCTATAAGTCACTTAATGATACCATAAGAGCAATGAATGGATTTATAAAAATGCTGAGAAAGCAGACATACGATGATATTCACTTAGTTTAGCAACTCAAACCATCTTGATTAATTAATCCCAGAAGACTGAAGACCATCATTACGGCATGACATAATCTTGCGAAACACTTCCCTCAAATGGCGGTCCAGTGGATCAAGCTTGTCCTGAAAGATATCATACACCAATCTTAACTCTCTCACACCCTCTTTCACTTCTTCATTCTGTTCCTCTGTCAGCGGGAACTCAACAGCATCAACCAAGTCAGTCATGTGGCTTATGCATTTCTCCATCTTGTAAATTTCTGTCAAAAGTCCGAAAGACTCTTTGCGTTCTTGCTTCTTGAGCTCATCCGTGATCCGGTTATGAAGCAATGCAAAAGAAGGGCTCCAAGAGAAATGTCGCGGGATTGCAAAATGAATTTGGTGGCCTCGGTCCTGGCACGGGAGTGCAACAACAAGGGTCCACAGAACAAACAAAAGAATAAAGCTCATTGTATAGATGGTGATAGTCAGACCATTTGTTGCTAAAGCTTCATTACCACGCGGTGGAACTAAATTGCTTGCAATTGACTGAATCTGCTTAGATGCAGACCAAGACACAGGCACACTCCAAGATAGAGATCTTGAGTGACTTGAGGTCCCTGATTGTCGATTATGATGATCTTTGTTCTTAGCTGCACGACGCCCAAAGGACCGGTTGCGGTGAGTAGACATGGCTCCCATTTGTTTATCATCTATCATCAAAAGAGGCAAATCCATCAAAGCTTTCCTTGCACGACGAAATTGGGCTTCACCTAGCCTCTCACGACAGTCCAATACACAGAGTACGATGTCCAAATTCTTTTGCCACTGTCGAATCTTCTCAATCCCATCACGGGATGCATTACAAATGTCAAGTGCCTTAATGCTCCTATCAAAGAACTCAGAGAGCAACTTGTCAACAGGTGGGTGGGAAAGTTGTTCTTTTTTGTGGGACAAGATAACCCTAAACTCTTCCTGACAAGTTGTGAATGCATCTAGCAGTTTCTGTATCCATGAAATGGAGAGAAATTCATCCACGCTAGCCTCTGAGAGCTCATGAAACTGATTGGAAACACCTTGTTGAAATGAATCTTGCTCTGGATCAACAGAATGAGGAGCTGGTTCCGCAGAAATAACGGGATCATTTCTAACTGGAGCAGAACGACGAAATGAGGAAAAAAACATTGTAGAACCATGCTTCTCTGAAGATGGCATTCCCACACAGCAGATAATTCCTCAGGAATCAAAGAATACTTCGGCACAAATGAGTCAGCATACTGCAGCAATGCTCAACTGCAGCTATTTACCAAAAGATTGAATGTCAAACATTAGCCAAAATTGCATCTCGTAAAGATATTAAGACAAGACAAATTCTATGGTACAACCGCTATACCAGGTGGTGCATGTGCTTGATGAAACACTTCCCATTGTGTGTGAACATGTGTGCACTCTAACCTGCTCACTGATGTTAAATTGGGATCCACTGGCAAAAATACAGGTCTGATTGAAAGAATTTTAGCTGATAGGCAAGATACTTGTTACGATGATTGTAAAATTAAGTTTGTCATAAAGATAAATTACAAACATTGGATGTAAAAAAAAAAAAAACACAAGTGTCAAATCATATACATCATATAAAGTTCTACACCCATCTTCATATGTCAGGCTGTAAATCAATTTCAGCAAATCCGGAAAATAATTTCAGGCTGTCTCTCTGTCGGAACCCCTAGGCCTCCAGAAATAAAGTTTCAGATCATATAGAGTTTCATTTCCCCAAAATAATTCAGGTCAGGTTTCCTCCACCCTATATTGATTTAGCTGAGTTATTGTGTAAGTTGAGTTATACCAAACTAACATCAGGCTACTGTTGAAACCCCAGAGCCTCCAGAAACAAAATATCAGTTCTCCTAATAATTTTGGGGTGAAAAACCCCACCGTGTGTGCACTAGCTGAATTATGGTACACCTTGTATCCAAATTTTCTTCAAGGTTATGCCGTCATACAAAGTAAGTATTGGACACGATACAACCAGCACAACCGGTTTGTTTGAACATGAAAAAAGTGCGAATTTCGTCCCACTCTTTTCTCATTTGAAAGAATTAACGTAATACGTCACATCCAACATATTTACACCAAACTGATGGACACTTGAAACATAAATAGTCGTGTTCAACCATAACACTAATTCTGTATAATCAGAGCAAGATTGATTTCAAAACAAAACAAAAAATTGTATAGACCCATTACAGCAATATGATGCGGCCTTCATAACCATTTTTATTTTATTTTTTGAATATTTTTGATCGACATAATCTGGAAATCCTTAAAGATGAGGCTTTTGACCCATGACGGCTTTGCAGAAATTCCCAATTTGAAACCCTCTAAAACTGCCTTCGTCACAACCCACAAAATCCAAACGCCCTAAAACCTCCCACATTGAATTTTTCACCCAGGATCAGGGGATAAAATAAAAATAAACCGAATCATAAGTGCAAAACTAACATTCAACGCAGTGCTTCTTTAATAGAAAACCCAAATCGGGACATTTCACTGCCAGATACATCAGAAAAAACTCAAATATGAAAATTGATATATAAAGTCAACGGAAATTGTACTTGGATGAAATGTAAAAGGAGATTTACCATCAGTATCAGCACAGCGGAGATGGCAGAGAAGCTTCACCGGGTTTTGATGTAACAGAAATGGCATGATTTGAACTCGGAAAATAGGAAGGAAATATATAAGGGAAGCAAGTGGGGTTTGCGGAAAAAGAAAAAAAAAAAAAAATAATAATAATAATAATAATAATGCCAAGAAGGCATTTGTCCAAGTGGTAACCAGAGTCGGGGCGAATGCATGATCCTGCGTAACGGGGCGACAATAGTAGAAAATTTTCGTAATCAACAAAATGTGTACTACTGATTATTTTTGTCCCGTGTATTCGAGGATTACTATATAACGTAAAATAAACTTGACTATACATTTTGTGATATATATTGAATAAAAACACTAATATATATCATATTATCTGAACACATCAACTAATATACTCCCGAAATAAATATTTCATACATTAAAAACAATGTTTTCGAGGAAAAAAACATTTCACATTTTTAGTTTTTATAAGTAAAAAGTTATTTATATTTGTTTAGATGTATCAGTTTTGTAATATCTATGTATTTTCATTCACAAGATAAAGATTCAATATCAATTTATCAAATTTTAGGGTGGTTCTAAAGGCGTCCCACTTATTATTAGTGGCACCATTTTTCTACTAGCACCACAAAATAATACTTTCGGCACCACAAGAATAATTTTATTATTTTGTTACTTCACACACCACAAAAAAAATAAAAAATCTACTTCTTATACCATAACTTTTAAAAAATACAATTAGGTCCTTCATAAAGAAAATTAAATAATATAACCCCCTCAAACTAACTGATATTGTCAGAAATATCAAGTTTGCGGTATATGGATTTTGAGGCGGATATCTAGCTGATAGTGGGTGATTACTCCGGTGAGATGCGGTGGTGCTCAAGAAAAAGATGGAGCTTTTGTGGTTATGAGTTGAGCCTGAAAGGCTGCCTACGTACCCTTTGTAAGGGATCAAGCCCAAGCGTAGTTCTGGAGGAAAAACCGAGAGCCTTGTAATGGAGGTGAAGGTGATACTTATAGAGGCATGAGCTACTTGGTGGCGAGGCAAGACAACTGGCGTTTGGCGAGACAAGACAGATTGTCATTTGGCGAGGTAGATACCGGCAGAGAGCAGATACCGGGCAGATCGTGAGACGGACAGAGAGCAGAGAGCAGAGAGTCCCGGCGGACTCAGGGAACCCACGACGAGCAGAGAGTCCAGGCGGACTCAGAGAGCCCACGACGGGCAGAGGGTCCAAGCGGACTCAGAGAGCCCACGAAGGGCAGAGAGTAGAGAGCCCCGGCGGGCAGAGAGTCCAGGCGGACTCGGAGAGCCCACGATGGGCAGAGAGTCCCGGGCAAGCAGGCCCCCAGAATGCCGAGCGGAGGTCGGACTTAAAGCTTCGTACCGAGCTAGTTGTTAGCCGTTGCCTTGTCCAATGTTGATTTTGGTATATCAATGGTCCCCTACTCCTTGAGTTCTTCACTGTATAGGTGAGAATCATGGAGTAAAGTAGTAGACGACTTAATGTGTCGTTCGCCGAGACGGCTGTTTGTAGAGTGATAGAAGATCCGCTTGGGTGTGAGCATAAATATGACGCCGAGCTAGAGTCGGGCTTACAGAAGAGACGCTCGACGGCGAGCTCCAAATATGATGCCGAGCTAGAGTCGGGCTTACAGAAGAGACGCTCGAGGGCGAGCTCCAAATATGATGCCAAGCTGGATTCGGGCTTACAGAAGAGACGCTCGAGGGCGAGATCCAAATATGATGCCGAGCTGGAGTCGGGCTTATAGTGCCGTGCTATGAAGCGTACGGGCTTAGGTGCCGATAATGTTTATCAGGCTTGGTCGCCGATAACGCTCTATCGGGCTTAGTCGCCGACAACGCTCTGTCGGGCTTAGTCACCGACAACGCTCTGTCGGGCTTCAGAGTTGACGTTTGGGTTACAAACTACTGACAATATACTGTGCATTGTAGTGAAGAGGCTTAGTCGCCGACAACGCTCTGTCGGGCTTAGTCGCCGACAACGATCTGTCGGGCTAAGAGTGCCAACAACGCTCTATCGGGCTTAGAGTGCCGAGGTGAGGTCGGACTAGAGCTTGCCGGCTGAGGTCGGACGTAGAGCTGGCCGAGCTGAGGTCGGACTTAGAGCTTGCCAGCTGGGGTCGGGCTTAGAGCTTGCCGAGCAGAACACTCAATAAAGGCGGTGCCGGCTGGTGAAGCTTCAATCCAGAATCCAACGGAGCTCAGGTGATGTAACCCCAAATGGTTTCAACAACACAAGTAGAGGCAATCCCTTTATATGTAAAAGCTGAGCTGATAAACACACGTATGCCAACCTGGAAATTATGAAGGACTCGTGTGCGAGTTTTGAAGATGACGTTGAAGGTGTTCCTTCAAGTTGAGATGATTTTGACGGAAAAAAGAGTAACGATCCGTAAAACCAGTGATCCTCGCACCGAGTTTGCTGCTAAGAGGCCGAAAATGATGATTTCTAGGCTGTACAACCCATAAAATCAAAGCTTTTGTTGATTTTGAAGTTGAAGATGGAGGAAAGATCCCACCGGCGACGCCGTGAAAACGGATTTCACGGTGGTGCGGACTACCGGAGTAGGCTTTTCTTGACGATTGTTCCCGGTAACGGAGCCAACTGATATTGTCAGAAATATCAGGTTTGCGGTATATGGATTTTGAGGCGGATATCTAGCTGATAGTGGGTGATTTCTCCGGTGAGATGCGGTGGAGCTTAAGAAAAAGATAGAGCTTTTATGGTTATGAGCTGAGCCTGAAAGGCTGCCTACGTACCCTTTGTAAGGGATCAAGCCCAAGTGTAGTTCTGGAGGAAAAACCGAGAGCCTTGTAATGGAGGTGAAGGTGATACTTATAGAGGCATGGAGCTAGCAGCTGGCGAGGGCAAGACAACTGGCAGCTGGTGAGGACAAGACAGTTGTCAGCTGGCGAGGGTAGGACAGCTGGCAGAGAGCAGGACAGCTGGCAGACTGTGAGACGGATAGAGAGCAGAGAGCAGAGAGTCCCGGCGGACTCGGGGAGCCCACGATGAGCAGAGAGTCCAGGCGGACTCAGAGAGCCCACGACGGGCAGAGGGTCCAGGCGGACTCAGAGAGCCCACGAAGGGTAGAGAGTAGAGAGCCTCGGCGGGCAGAGTGTCCAGGCGGACTTGGAGAGCCCACGATGGGCAGAGAGTCCCGGGCAAGCAGGCCCCCAGAATGCCGAGCGGAGGTCGGACTTAGAGCTTCGTACCGAGCTAGTTGTTAGCCGTTGCCTTGGCCAATGTTGATTTTGGTATATCACTAACCAACCACCATCTTCTTCATTTTTCATACTAGTGGCAATGCTCACGCCGTGCAAGGCACGTCGAGCCCGTTAAAGGTGTAAATGTAGAAATGAAGGATATTTTTACATTCATAGAAAGGATACAGTCATGGATTTTTATTAAAATGGAGCTATACAGTTCAAAACATACATAGGCTGATAAAAAATGGAGAAAACACCGTAGCACCAAGTGTCCCAGAATCATCAGTCAAGTAGACTTCCATACGACCACTGTAAAATTTGAATTCCATAACGTATATTAATTATGAATCATTGTTGTTTTTCTCAGAAAATGTCTAAAACCAAAATATTTACCGTGGAATGATCACTGTTCTTTCACCGCAAGAATTAAATGTAAAGTTCCAGTTTACTCTTGCTTTAAGGTATTTTTTGCAGTTTCCACATACGGTCTGCCACAGCTTCTCTTGTGCAGGCATTAATTGCAATTTCCCTACAACCCTGGCTGCTTTGAACTATTCAAAATAAAAAACCAAACATTATTTTGAATACCTGGATAAAATCAAATAATTTATTTAACCGTAGATTTCTATTTATATTCCTCTTCAATTTTGATAGTCACATCTTTGATCTTACGCAGATCTGAACTTGTTGGTGGTTTTCAAAGATCATCGTAAGCTTTATTCTCAATAATTCAACAATCTCCATAATGTGCTCCTTGTACCTGTTTACAGATTCATAATGAAGATTGTTGGGACAGATTGCCACACTCTTGAAAAAAAATTGTGCAAGTGTTGAACTGATTGCCAACACTTGAGGGGGGGTGTTGGGACAGATTGCCCACACTCTTAAATGATAAAAGAAATATAGTAGCACTTTTAACTGACACCAATTGGTCTTAGTAAAATAGTAAGCTCTTGATCTTAACAAAGATGTTTTTATTTTGTCTGTATATAGGGGAAAAAAACAGCATTGATAGTTAAGCATGAGCAACAAATTCTATTCATGGCAAATAAAATAATGATGTAAAAATAGCGTTAGTTAAGTATAGTGTCGGTTTCCATCAAATTTTTTAAAGACGTGGTCAATGGTTGTGAATTAAAATGACTGAAAACTTAAATATGAAAAAGGCATAGTCAACAAAGTAGCCAAAGAAAACTAAATATCTACACATAAAACAGCATTAATGATTGATTGAAAGGGGTAAACTGCTCATGAATTAAAAGTAAACATAGCCGGAATAGTCCTTCGTGATATATATTTGAGGTACAGAAGCAAGTATAGGATATTTTTTATTCATACCATTCAAACATATGTCCAGCATCCGGCAACGGGGGATCCACCATAAAACAGGCATTGAACTTTGGTGTGGTAAGTGATATACATAAATAATGAGAATACATATGAGAAATGAAAAGTAATGCATTTTAAGCAATATTTTTATTATGTGTGTGTAAATATCAAACTTGTTTACCATGGTATGTGGTTACTTTCAAATTCAAACCAATCACCAATGTTGGTTTTGGAAGCCAAGCAGAGACTTTTACTTCTTCATTATCCAAGAAATCTTCCCAAAGCCTTAAAACAACTGGTGTTTTCCTAAACAAGGGTTTTCAGCAAACAAGCGAAGGTTTTTTTTTAGTTCAGTGTCAAACCGATGCGTTAAACAATAGAAATATTATGCTTACTCTTCATCAATTAGGATATAGTCACTTGTCGTTGAGCTGTCAGAACCATAAACGGCATTCGAACGGATCACTAATGCTTTGACAGCTGGCGTGATATTAGATATACGACAGACGAAATGAATTTAGAGTCACAATCAACAACATGACGGTTATCTTTCTTTGTTTGAGAATTATCTATTCTTGAATGTGAGGCTAAAGAAGGCAAGTGATACGGAAAACCTAAATTTCACGTACACGTTGGAACGATCTAGAATTATCACGATTTTTGGCTCCTCAACCCTCAAGAAACCTGTTCTTGAAAACCTTGGAATTGATCAAAACCCTTGAGACCCGCCCAAGAAACCTTGATTGGTGAACGCTCAAGAATTGCCAATTCTTGAATTTGATGTTCAAGATTAAGTTTATACGTAAACTTAAAAACGCAATTTTCTTGCCAAAGCAAAGAAGAAATTTTATATAATTCTCAATAATTGTGTGTTTTAAAAAAGAGTCTCATATGCCTTTATTTATAGGCTTACAACAGAGAAAAGAAAAACCAAATTCGATGTGGGACAAATTGGCGCTACACTTTATTAAAAATAAACTAAATAAATTCATAAAAATACTCTCAATATGCGCCTAACCACATCCATCAAAGAACAATCACCAATATTGACTTCTCACAACCAACCTCTCTCTGCGTGAGCATCATCGAATGCCTGCGATAACGGTGTAGATAAAGCTTCATCTCTCTTCTTGCGTTGCAAACTGTTAGCGGTCCATCTCTAATTAGCAAAGGATCCTTGCTTTGAATCGGTGATATAAGATCATGATGTGTGGTCGGGTAACGGTTCTCGAACTCACATCATTCCTCCCAGGTTGAGAAGGATCGTCCCTCGATCATAAGGATTATCAAACAAAGACAACTCGTCGGGCCGAAAAGCGAGATAGATCAAAGAACATTCACCGTAGTAGACACGCCCAATCGGGAGGTAGATCAATCACGTAAGCGTTGGGGTTAATTCGTTTGAGACTTTGAAAGGTCCATCACCTCAGGATGCGACTTGGTCTTCCTCCCGTAAGGGAAACGCTCTTTCCTCATATGTAGCCACACGTAATCTCCTGGCTCGAAAATCACGGGCTTTCGGCCTCGATTAGCTTGCTTTACATATCTAGCGACCGCTTCTTCAACATGTTTCTGGCTTTCGTGATGCATATCCTTGACCATAGCAGCTTTCTTCTCACCATCCAAACTAGTAATTTCTCCTGCGGGCAAAGGCAATAGATCAATAGGAGCATTTGGATTAAATCCATAAACAAGCTCAAAAGGGGAATACTTAGTTGCGGAGTGTGTAGCACGGTTATAAGCAAATTCAACAAAAGGCAAGCATGATTCCCAATTTTTCAGGTTCTTCTGCACAATCACACGCAATAATTGACCCAAAACACGATTCACAACTTGATCGACCATCGGTTTGTGGGTGATATGCAGTAGAAAATAGTAAATGCGTGCCTAGCCTCATCCACAAATATCTCCAAAAGTGACTGACAAACTTAACATCCCTATCACTAACAATAGACTTAGGCACCCCATGCAACCGTACAATTTCTTTCAAGAATAAATCAAAGAATGTATGAAGCATCATTAGTTTTATTGCATGGTAAAAAGTGCGCCATTTTAGAGAATCTATCAACGACTACAAATATGGAATCCTTACCACTTTTAGAACGTGGAAGTCCTAGCACAAAGTCCATGGAAAGATCAGTCCAAGGGGAATAAGGAATGGGAAGCGGAATGTAAAGACCATGAGGCATAGACTTAGATTTAGCACGTTTACACGCAATACATGACTCACAAAATTTCTGAACATCCCTGCGCATATGTGGCCAATAAAAGTGTGTGCTCAACATGTCAAGTGTCTTTGTAACACCAAAATGACCCATCAATCCCCCAGCATGCGACTCTTTAACGAGACAATCACGAATTGAACATCTGGGAATACACACACGGTTTTCCTTATAAAGGAACCCGTCGAAGATATAAAACTTGCCATCTAACTTGTACAATTCATCAGTTATAGCATGTTGGCATTTCTTAAAGATCTCATGGAAATCTAGATCAAACAAGTAAAGGTCTTTAATATGCTCAAAACCTAACAGCTTAGTCTGCATGTGAGTAATCAAAGTGTATCTCCTAGACAATGCATCAGCTACGGTATTTTCTTGACCTTTCTTGTATTTAATCACATATGGAAATGTTTCAATAAAATCAATCCACCTAATATGTCTAGCATGCAATTTATTCTGACTTTTTAAGTACTTGAGAGACTCATGATCAGTATGAATAACAAACTCCCGAGGTCTAAGGTAATGCTGCCAGACTTGCAAACATCTTACTAAGGCATACAGTTCCTTATCATAGGTGGCATAGTTCAAAACAGACCCTTTTAATTTTTCACTAAAATAAGCAATAGGTCTGCCTTCTTGAATAAGAACACCCCCAATTCCCACACCCAAGCATCACATTCAAGTTCAAATGTTTTATCAAATTCGTAATGCAAGAATAAAATGAAATCAACTTAGATTTTAAAGTTTCAAAGGACTCCCTTTGTTTTGGACCCCATTGAAATGGAGCATTCTTCTTGATTAGATCATTCAAGGGTGCGGCAATGGTGTCAAGCACGGCACGAATCTTCTGTAAAAGCCTCGCTAATCCGTGAAAACTCCTCACTCGGAAGCATTCTTTGGCTCGGGCCACTCTTCAATTGCTTTTACTTTATCCTTGTCAACTTCAATGCCTCGCGAACTCACAACGAAACCCAAAAACACAACCCTCTCCATGCAAAAGAACACTTTTTAAGGTTAGCGATAACTCGGGCTTGTCTAAGGGCATCCAAAAGCGGCTCTAACATGATCAACATGTGAATCGAGATCTCGGACTATAAATGAGTATGTCATCGAAATACACGACAACAAAGTGACCTATGAACTCCCTAAGCACTTCATTCATCAAGCGCATAAATGTAGCAGGGCATTAGTGAGGTCAAATGGCATGACTAGCCACTCATATAATCCATATTTGGTTTAAAAAGTTGTTTTCCATTCATCTCTCGGCCTAATTCTAACTTGGTGATAGCCTGATTTTAAATCAATTTTAGTGAAGTATTCACTACCCTTAAGCATATCAAGCATATCATCTAATCTAGGAATAGGATGACGATACTTTACCGTTATTTCATTAATTGCTCTGCAGTCTGTGCACATCCTCCATTCACCTGTTTTCTTTGGCACCATAATGACCTGTACGGCACAAGGTGACATAGACTTCCTAATCTTCTCGTTGGCCAGCAACTCTTGCACTTGTCTTTCTATCTCAGCAGATCTCTTCCGGGTTGGCCCTATAAGTCGGGCGGTTGGGCAAAGACAAAGACTGGGATGAAATCAAACTGTGCTCTATTCCTCGAAGTGGCGGCAATCCTTCATTCCTCCTCCGGGAAGAGATCTTCATATTCTGCAAAAGCAGACATAAAAACACTTGGAACCCGGTTAGCTCGGATATATAAAGTAAACCAGGGAAGGATAAGTGAGTGTGTGCTATCATCAAAGACAAGTGGAGATTCCTTGTAGACAAAGACAAATAAAACCTTACCATCAACAACATGATTCTCAGAATCGATTTGTGCTTTACACGCTTACTGGTCCTAACTCGAATGACATCGGTGTCAAGGTTCTTAGGATCCGTAGGTTTCCTCTCGGTTACCCCTTTAGCCACGGGTTTGGAGGCCCTATGGCCTTACGCCCACGGTCAGTAGGTGGTTTTGCCACGGCCTTGGTGGCCTTGCTCTCTTGAGCTTTTTTTCTTCGCCTGTTCCCTAATTTCTCCAAACATCCTTTGATCTTTATGAACTTCTTGGGGAGATAAGGGAAAAGTGTAACTTTCTTACCATTGTGAGAGAAGGAATATCTATTTAAACGACCATCAAAAGAAACGGATTTTGTAAAACTGCCATGGCCTGCCTAGTAAAAGATGAGAGACATGCATAGGCACAACATCACAAACGATCAGATCCTCATATTTAGGTGTGGTGAAGGTAACCTTGCATTGCTTAGTAACTTTTAAGTCGCCGCTCTCATTCAACCATTGTAAATTATAAGGGCATGGGTGTGCTTCCGTGTGGTAAATTCAGATTTTGAACACACTCAAGGCTAACAACATTCGATGCAAACTACCGAATCAACAATCAAACTACATAGTTTACCTTTGATTAAGCACCTCGCTTGAAAAATATTATCCCGTTGATCAACTAGTTCATCGGTTTTGACAAATGCATGCAATGCTTTCATGGAAACAAGAGACTTACCACATGGAGCATATTCCCCAACATCGAATTGCTCCTCCTCTTCATAATCATCATCCTCCTGTTCCTCCTCAGACCATTCGCCTTCTTCATAGACCGGGTCAACAGTTAAGCCGGATTCCTTATCAATGTACAAACCTTCTTTGCAGACGAAGGCCTTCTTATTACCACACTCATTAGCTTTATGACCTATCCCATGGCATTTAAAACACTTAATAACAGATGGTCTTCCTTCAAATCCGGGCGCTTTAGACTTACCCTTGTCAGCGATTTGAGGTTTATCCTTGTTTTGCATCGGCGTAGAAGAGTCATTAATAACAATACCACGCTTAAAGAAAGGTTTATTACCATTGTTGCGGGGTTGGGAAGAGTTGAACCGATTGGGTGCCTGGGAGTTACCTTTGGCCGAACTCCATCTCTTAGATTTGAGTTGCTCCTCTTTAGTTTGAGCTGCGTGGAACACATCTTCAAAAGTGTCCAATCTCATGAGTTCTATAGCATCAGCAATATCATACCTCAAAGCACTAAGAAAACTCGCGTATGGTATACTCCTCGGTTCATTAGTATCCGTTCTAAGCATAAGCTCTCAAGTGTATCTCTTAATTCGGCGACGGATTTATCCCCTTGAGATAAATTTTGCAACATCTTCACTTGATCCTCATGTAAGAGGAAGGACCCATCGCTTATGCATTTCCTCTTTAAGTATCTCCCACTTAATTAATTTCAGATTTTCTTTGTCTCTCGCGCTTTTCATTAGTACTAGATAGCCATAATAAGTGGAAGTTCATCAAATTCAATAGTGGCTAAGTGTACCTTTTTCTGTCGGTCTGCAGCGGCGACAGTTGAAAACCCTTTCACATTTAGCTACCCAAACAAAATAGTCATTCGGATCAGTAGTACCTTTGAATGGGGGAATTTTAGTTTGATACCTCTAACATCATCTGTAGCTTCGTCATCACCGATATCATCTTGGTCAAACCTAAGTTGACGCTGCCTCTCTTTTGGTTCTTGCCAGATTTCCTCATCGTTATCCAGATCTTCTCCCTCAACTTCAAACCCAAAATTTTCATGTACTTGCCAAGTATCCTCTCTCCTAGGTGGTCTTATAGGCACGCGGCCCCTGACTGCACCTCCTCTACCCCTACGGTTTGGGATGGTGGTAGGCGCTGGTTCGTCCTCAGTCAGGTTAGGTTGCCTGGCTTGGGCATTTACGGCAAGGGCTTCAAGTCTGGCCACCATGGCTGTCAGTTGATCCATTTTAGCGGCTTGTTGTTTATGTCCTTCCTGTAGTGCCCGAATGGTAGCCTCCTGGCCAACAATCCATCGTGTCACATTCCCATCCGTTGGATGGGATCCATCTCCCTCGGTTGGACCTGCCATCACTACACGAACAAACACAAGTAGTAGAGAAAATAAAAAGGAAAGAACTTGAAATCCACTAACCTGGAGAGATGTATTTGATCTCAAAGTGATCCTTCAGCTTTCAAGATTCTCGTAGTAGTGCTCCCCGAGGTTTTTTTGCAATTTCCAAAGTATTAAGAACAAGTGTCCTTCGGATGTCGAAGCTCAAGGTAAAAAAGGCTGGTGGTTTTTCTAAGTATAGGATGCTAAGAACAATGGTTTGGGGAACAGCCACCAAACTACTTAAATTAAACCACACTTTCAATTCAGTTTGTTAAGATTTTTAATCCAAGAATTCCGTTTGTAGTACTCGTAAAATTAAAAATCAGATTCAAACGATGAATTTAAGATCACAACAATATAACAAGTCAACCTTTTTTTCAACAATTTTCAATTGCCAAAACAAACCTTAAGAGATTTCTGGCTGGCGGTGATTTTTTTTTTTTTTTTAGAATAATTCACCGAGCATAACACCTCTATTAAGTTGAGACTGAGATTTCTGGCTGGCAGTGGCTAAATCGAACCAAGCACACTGAGCATAACACCTCAATATTTGAAATTGCTACCGGAGATTTCTGGCTGGCAGTGGTTATTTTTTTTTCTTTTTTTTTGTCAATGCAGACCACTGAGCATAACACCTCAAGTAACGATTTTTTTTTTTTTTTTATTTTTTTTTTGTCAATAAATGGCCTTTCCTTGAAGACTCTTGAAATCAGATTGCTAAGTTTATTATTATGTCCTTGTTCAATGCTGTAAATCTAATTTTAAATTTTTCAAGAACACAATTCGAAAATTTAAGGATGTAAATATCCAAACAAACAGCCTTAGAACGTATGCTTTAACTTACGTGTTTGAGGGCTGTATCACAAACGCAATGTTGGGTAAGGAGGAGGAGGGTGGGGAAGACAGACGATGAATTGAAAAGAGAGGAACTTGAACACAAAGAGGACAAAAAATTTATTTTCCCGCCAAATTTCGTGGAAAATGACGCAAAATTTTTCCTGGTAAAATCAAATTTTGTTCCAGGACTCCAGGACGCCTTAAATCATTTTTTTTTTTTTTTTTTTTTCTGATCAAACGCGAAGAAACAAAAAGACACGAAGAAACAAAAAGACCTGGGCTTCTAACGACCTAGGGCTCTGCCGGAAGGAGCTCGGACAGGGGGGCGTACCTGAGTAGGGCGGCTGCACGACGGAAGAGAAGGACGCGGGTATGCCGGGAGATCGCCGGCTTCAAAGAGAAGAGATGATCCTAGTGTTAGCAGCAACACGCGGCGGTGCGGCTGACGTGATGATTCAACCTTCTCTGATACCAATTGATACGGAAAACCTAAATTTCACGTACACGTTGGAACGATCTAGAATTATCACGATTTTTGGCTCCTCAACCCTCAAGAAACCTGTTCTTGAAAACCTTGGAATTGATCAAAACCCCTTGGAGACCTGCCCAAGAAACCTTGATTGGTGAACGTTCAAGAATTGCCAATTCTTGAATTTGATGTTCAAGATTAAGTTTATACGTAAACTTAAAAAAACGCAATTTTTCTTGCCAAAGCAAAGAAGAAATTTTATATAATTCTCAATAATTGTGTGTTTTAAAAAAAGAGTCTCATATGCCTTTATTTATAGGCTTACAACTAGAGAAAAGAAAAACCAAATTCCGATGTGGGACAAATTGGCGCTACACTTTATTAAAAATAAACTAAATAAATTCATAAAAATACTCTCAATATGCGCCTAACCACATCCATCAAAGAACAATCACCAATATTGACTTCTCACAACCAACCTCTCTGCGTGAGCATCATCGAATGCCTGCATAACCAAGTGTAGATAAAGCTTCATCTCTCTTCTTGCGCTGTAATCAAGTTAGCGGTCCATCTCTAATTAGCAAAGGATCCTTAGCCTGAATCGGTGATATAAGATCATGATGTGACCTGGTGGTAACGGTTTCGAACTCACATCGACAAGTCAAACTTATCACTTGAGGAATCCATGTTTCTAATCAATAATAAAGCTTCTTTTCTACATAAAACAACAACACTGAATAATTTGAGTAGAACATACAATACTAAGTTATTACTGCAAAAGTAGCACTAAAGAGAGAGAATAGTATGAAGAAACCAATTTTATGGATAGCATACATGTTGCAGCGCCATCTGAGCAATTGAAGATGAGTCAACGAACCCAATAAACTTCTTCTCTTCCTTGCAATGAAGGCTAAGCAAAAGTCATGCAAAAAACACAGACAAACACAACTTTAAAAAAACAAACAAACAAACAAACAACAAAGAAATACAACATTAAAAAAAAAGAAAAAGGAAAATATGTTTAAAATGATCCAATAGTGTAACACAAGTTATAAATAAGTTGCATTGTAATGTATTTCTCAAATAGACTAATCACCTAAATTACTTATAAATTTGCTTTCTTTCTATCAGAATGCAGGAACAAATTGAACCCATCTCACCCTCATCTTATAAATTGAGTTGGATAAAATCCATGGCTGTATTTGGCCTTCAAAGAGCTTTTAGTTACTTCATATTCAATAATTCACCTTTAATCTCACCTAGAATGATATATTCAATATAAATTGAGTTTTGAAACTACACTTCATCTTTTATATTAAGGGGTCACTTTTACTTTGATACACAAACCAACTTTTTTCAACTTGCGCCTCATTTATTATATGAAAAGTTAGGACTTCGAGTGGTCTCTCAACAAAACATGAGGAAAATGTGAAGTACTTAACATAATAAATCAACCATTTAAATGTTCTGAAACAAAATAGTCATTATTATCTTTTTATGCATCTTAAGATTAGATAAAGACAAAGAACTTCATAGATACATGTATATGAATCTTTCTCGGTTCACAGGCAGTTAATTTTCCAATTCTCATCCTACCTTTTTCAACTATTTTTTTAACTTTCTTATACTAATATATATACGTAGGCAGCAAACCACAGAATCAACAAATTAATGGAACCAACAATATACCTATTCATAGGAGTAAACCTAAAAATAAGACCTTGTCATACACAACAATTATGCAAAACAATACATTAATCGAGTTGAATATATTCATTTGTTTTTTAAACCTAAAAATAAGACCTTATCAAACCACAGAATCAACACATTAATGGACTAAACAGCAGGAGCAATTGAGTTTTTTCCACTGTTGCAAAAGAAGAACAGAACGGTAAGACAGTGAAAATGCATTGTGATAAAGAATAGAGTATATAGTAATGATCACCACTCAGAACAGAGTACTCTGTAATGTATTTGAAATAGGATATATGTTGTAAGAATAGGGGACTCTTTTGGATTGTGATAAAGAATGTATTTTCACAGTAAGACATGAACTTTATCATCATGTAGAAGGTCAATTGTTACCTCTACTTATTTTACACAGTAAGAAGGCAAATAAATAGACCGTGAGGATATTAACTTTCACTATATGGATAACACTAACATTAAAAAAAATAGAAACTTTAGGAAAGAAACATGTAAGTAATAGATGTTTCCACTTTAAACAAACATGGCTGAAGATTCGAGGTATGAAGATAGCAACTTTATCCTTTGAAATCAATGTTCCAAGAAGAAAAGGTTGAGTTATGACACGAATATAAAAACTTCATCATATAAAAGGCATGTTGCAGGCAAAACTTATCCTAGGAAGAACATATGGCTCTTTGCGCAAGCCATATGTGTCTAAGCTGAACATGTAATTCCTCCTTCTATACACAAGAAGAGATCTTGGAAGGAAACCACACACATAAACGCATATGTACATTTATTTATATATGCAAGAACATGCAGGGAACAGTGGCAACATTTAATGCAAGGCAAACATTTAATGCTATGGAAACATTTATACCCAAAAATTGGATTAACATATCTGAAATGAATATAAAGGCTGTAGCAAACCTTCAGAAAAGCCAGAGAAGAACAGTTCCATTAGTCAGTAATCTCCAATTTACGGCACATGCACTATATAAAAGCAAGAAGAAGGACGAGGGTACAACTACTTTCCTACAATTTAATGGCAAATTGGTTCTGAACTCTTGAAATCCAAGATTCTACTCCATTCTGTGTAAAACCCAGCAGATAATAAGATGAAATCTTCCTCCATCCCAAAATTGAAATAGTCAGCAAAATCCATGGGTAAACCTTTCACGATATACAGAATTCCTTTAGATTACAGCTGGTAAAAGGGAAAACCCAATTATTCTTCACATCGAACAAGCTTGAATCTAGCGGATAATACAGATTTCCTTCTTCAGATTTACCCATCCTAGAAAATTGACATTGAACCCCAAAAAACACGTATTAGTATTACCCCCTCCACTATTATTCTATTTTTTTTCCTGAATCTATGAAATTATTTTATTTTATTTTGTCTGTAGTAGAATATATAAGCTGACACGTGTCAAGCCCAGAGCTTGCCACGTGTCAAGCCAGGGAGAAAACCAAATTTAAGAAAAGAGGGGACGTGGAAGGCATTGGATGCACTTGCATCTCTTCTTATAAGATATAGACTAGCATTTCTTGGCCTTGCACCGCAAGGCCTTGATAATGCCCTCGGTATAGAAACATTGCTTGAAAGTAAATATTAAATATAAGACATAAAACTTGGTTTGGGTAATACATTTTAGATATAACTTAACCTCAGTATTGTTCCATTTTTCTCACAGATTTTAGAATATAACACATGCATATATAGTCTTAGTTTGGTAAAGCTTAAAAGTTGCTTAAAACATAGTTTCTGCGTTTTCCGGTTTTGTGTTGGTTTTTTTCGCTACATTTTTGTTATGTTTCTTACAGTCACTCTATGCAACTATCTGCACTTGAAATTTAAAAGGAGCATCGTGAGGAACAAAAACCAGCCTAGTTTTCCTCTTTAGGAAAGTTATTCCCACAATATGTGGGTGTTAGTCTACAATTGTGGTTGTAAATAGTTATACTACATTCGTCCCATAAAAAGTGTCCACATTTAAAAAAAGTTTTGTCTCATAAAAAGTGTCAATTTAGAAAACCAATACACCATTTATTACTATTTTTCCAAACATACCTCTAGTCTAACATTTATTGTTGTATGTTCATTTCATATTCCAAAACAAACATTAATTATAAGACATGGGTATATATGTATATTACTACTAAACACAACACATTAATTGAGTTTCTTAATCTGCGTGAATAGTAAAATTTGGACACTTTTTATGGGACGGAGGTAGTAGTTTATGTTGAGTATTTTGTTGATGTATTTCAAAATATATTTATTTTGGGATATACAACATATATACTCTACAATTGATTATGCCACTAAATGTTTTATATCTTAAGTGACATTATGTTTGAAAATTATCTAAGTCACATTAAAGCTTATCCTTCTATTTCATACATGTGACATATGTATTGTTTTATTATAAGTAGTTTTTGTGTGTATGTCACACTATAGCTATTCACTATATTTTATATGTGACATAAATTTCTCTTACAAGTATTTTTATCTAAGAATGTGTATGTCACAATAAGAGCTAAATTTTATAAGTACGTGTAATGATTTTTATCATGACATCACTTTACTAATAATGTGACTTATGACATTATTCTTATTTCTATATGATACTATTATTTATTAAAAGTAATGTATATGTAATAATACTATTATTCTATATTATATTATATCTATCTATCTACTCTATATAAGAAAGGAAAGAGTTGGGAGGGGTGACACTTGTTTTTTTTTATTGGTTGATCATTTTACTGTTCATCGGCCCAGAATCTCGGCCCAGTTTTTTTTTTTCCTTTATTAATTTTACTGTTCATGGGCAGGCCCAGCCCAGAAATGTTTTTTTTTATTATTTATTTTTAGAAGAAGGGTCTGAGTTAAATTGTTCCATTTTGGAGGACTCAATTGTATCACCTTTTAATGTGTGAATATATGTAGCAAATGTATGACTATTTTCAAAATATAAGGCCACGACTTGTTGCCGACACGATCTTTGTATCATGCCAAAACAATTTTGTTGACGTTTACATGAAATATTATAAATTTTTTAAAATAAATTCATTTCATAAAAAAACATATCTTTGTACACGGCGATATGACTATTTTCAAGATATAAGTCAACGGCATGTTGCCTACACTATCTTTATATCATGCTTAAAAATATTTGGTTTGACGATTACATGAAATATTAAAATTCTTGAAATGAATTTTTTTTTAAAAAAACATATCTTTTTTTCTTTCTTTCCTATCTAAATAAGAAAGGAAAGCGTATGCCACGTGTGGCCTCCTCCCTTTTTTTTCTCCGGCCTCAACTGTAGAAACCACCAAAAAATCATCTCTTCTACTCTCATTTGTTGCTTTTTGTGTTTCGGTCTTTTTTGTTATTTTGGACCGTCTGGTTTGTAAGGCCTGACATTGTACAATTAATTTTTTTTTATAAAATGAAAATTGACCAGGATGAAATCGGATGGAATGTAATGAAAATCGATAAAACACGTGGTGGTGTGTAAAAGGAAAGTGATGTTAGGTAGGTGATGGGTGGGGTGCGTTAGGTTGGGGTGGTGGGAAGGGTAGGGTATAGTAAGATGGGTGGTGGGCACGGTAGGGTAGGGAGTTGTAGGGTAGAGTAGGATGGGGTGGTGGGTAGGGTAAGGTAGGGTGGGATGAGATAAAATAGGGTGTAATAGGCTTAGCTAGGATAGTGAATTAATATGTAGGTTGGGAGGTAAGTTAAGGTTTGTAGGTAGGTAGAGAGGTAGGGTGCGGTAGGGTGTGCTAATGTAGGTGAGGCGAGGTATGAGATGTAATGCGGTGATGTATGGTAGGGTAGGATGGTATGGTTGGATGATGTGGCGTAAGTTAAGTAAAGTTTTAAAACATTTAGCATGGGCACTCCGTGCGTTGCACGGAGTCCCGTTTTACTAGTTCTATATATGTGGCCTTATGTATATATATTTTTCGGATGATGTATAAAGCCCAATTTTTGTTCTAAATTTCTACTCAACCTTTGCTTCAGCCATTTAGCCCTTTAGCCCAACACCTTACATACTCTATATAATAAGTACTATTTTTTATTCAAAATCCTATTTCTATTTCACAAAACCCTTTTTCCCATAAATATACACATCTCCCATTAACCCAACCTCCCAACCTCCCCACCTCCCCACTATCTCAAAAGTCTTTTTTTCCTTTTACAAAAAGTCTACCATCTTGAAACTCCTCACAACTTTTTGACTGATATTGAATCGTCCCCTTTCTCTTTCATTTCTCTGAAAAGCTTTATTCTTCTAATTGAAGAAATACTCTCTCATTCCTTCTTGCTCCCAGAAAATTGGTTTTTGGGGTGGTTTTGATTTCCGGTATTAATGGTCGTTTATGGGTGATTTTTAGGGGTTGAGAGTGGCGCTGAAAATGGGGGGTGTATGAAAAAGCAGAATAGTGGTGGTTCGGGAGCTTGGCCGGCCGGATTCCGCCATTAAAGCAGCATGGGTGTTTGGTCTGTGAGTGAGACGGTGGTGGACGCCGCCACATACCTCTTCCACTCTTCTATCATGTCGATTTTGTCTATGGTTTCTCTGCAACGTTTGTTGATGCCAGACTTGTGTTCAGTGTGTCCTTGAAGGCAGAGATCCGGCCAAATGAAGATCTGATATGCTGAGACCGATGAAGACGAATTTCTAAGGCCTATGATGTCTCTAAATCAACAACTCAACCCGTGAATCCTTGCAAAGTTTTCTTATCTTTTCCTTAATCTATGAAATCGTCTAATTAAATGCTAAACTTGACTGAATAAGTTCTTAGAACTAAAGCATGTTTCACCTCTGTAATTAAGCCTAATTTGATCCTGATCCAAACCTGTTCACAGTATAATCTATTGGTAATCTGCATAGTTCTGATGTTAAATGATTGTCAGATATGTTCTATGGGTAATCTACATCTTATTTTGCTAAATATTTATGTGGCTGAATCGTTTCTTGTTTATCTGAGGCCAACTCTTTTCGGTGGACTGGGCCGAATGGATGAACAGTAAAATAAAAAATAAAGAAAAGAGCCAATGGAAAAAATACACCTGTCGATAGATAGATGCAGAAATTTGCCTTCTGCTATACATCTTTTGGGACACGTGGAAGGAAGGGGTCTTCTAACAGAGTAAGATAAGATAAGATATAGACAACAAATCCCCCTCCCCCATTTTCCGGCGAAACCCCTTATTTATAGCCCCACCATTTTTCCTCGGGAAAGGATCCCCGACGGTGCAAGTATATACCGCACCTGGTGCGGTGCATCAAAACGACACCGTTTTGTTCCAACACGACGCAGTTTCGATCCGATGTAAAAAAAAAACATCAAAACGGCGTCGTTTTCGCCTGATACGACACCGTTTTGCTGCACTGCACCTCGAGATGTGCATGTTTGCACTGTCGGGGATCGTATCCCATTTTCCCTCCCTCATTCTTCGGGCGAAATCCCCCCTATTTAGAGACCCACCAATCCCTCCCCTAAAAAAATGCTTCCAATCTAGCCGAAAAAGTGCTCGAGTGAGAAGCTTTTGGATGGTAGAGTAAAGAAAGAAAGTGGCTGCGATTTGAAGGTTGTAAGATGGGGTTGGAGACCGATTCCAGTTGTTAACGGCGGAATGTGGCCGGAAACGCAGAAGTTTGCCGGAAAACGCAGCACCACTGCCCCCTCCTCTCCCCCGCCTTCAATCGTGCCTCCTCCCCTCTCTCTCCCCCTCCTTCAATCGTGCCTCATAAATCCTTAACCTGCAATTTTTTTCCTTTTTTTTGTTAAACCCACCTGCAAATTTACACCCCCTTTCCCGGCCGTGGATGAATGCTTGATGGCTTGTTTGCTTTGAAGCAGCTTTGAAGCTAGCAAAAAAAATGCTATTTGGAAGTGCAAAAAAAAAAAAAGAGATTGGTGGAGCTGCGATTTGGAGGAGGGATTGGTTGAGGGAGGAGAAGAAGAAAAAGAAGTGGTATGGATGATGGAGGAGAAAGGGGTGGGCGGCCTGAGGAGGAAAGGAGTGATTGAAGGAGGAGGAAGAAGAAGTGGTGGGGATGATGGAGGAGAAAGGGTGGGAAATTAGGCAGAAATTGGAAAATCAGGTCGTGTCAGATCTGACACTTGAAAATCAGGTTGTGCCTTTTCTGACATGAAAATTATGGTAAACGTAGAGATCCTTACGTTAAAACGTAGAGTTCTCTACGTTTAAACGTAGATAAGTTTAAGTCTTACAAAACATTGCAGTTGACCTTTTCTACGTTTAAACGTAGGTTTTCTACGTTTAAACGTAAGGATATCTACGTCCAAACGTAGAAGACCTATGTTTAAACGTAGGGAAAGTCAACTGGGATATTTTGAAATTAGCTACGTTTAAACGTAACAAACTCTACGTTTAAACGTAGGTTTCCTACGTTTAAACGTAGAGTTTATTACTGATTAAACGGTTCAAATTCATGCATTTCCCTTTTATCTTCCTTCTTTCTATCCCATTTCAAATTCTCATTGGCGATTGGCATTTTTGGTGCGATTTTTGCAAGAAAGTTTGAGTGCTTTTGAAGTCGAATTTCACAATCTCTCTAAGTGCAATGGCGGTTGAAAGCGAAAGGGTATGTATTTTCCCTAATATTCTTTTATAGTATGTCCGAAGCTTTTAAATTTAGTATGTGCTTGATTTCACTATAATATGTGCATGATTTCCGAATATATAGTTTGTGGTGGTCCTTGATCTGTTGATTGTGATTGTATGATTTGTCTTTTTCTGGGTTTAAGAAGGGTTTTTGGGTTTTTGTATGAAGTTTCATACGTTTGGACGTATGAAGGATGCATTATGCGTTTGGACGTAGAGAAATGCAGGTCTCTACGTCTGAACGTAAGGATAATGCTTCAGGACTTAGAGATCTGCAGGTCTCTACGTCTGAACGTATGTTTTTCACGTTTGGACGTAGAGATGTCCAGGTCTCTACGTCTGAACGTAATATTTCTACGTTTGGGACGTAGAGATCTCGAATTTCTACGCCTCGAACGTATCTTGTCTACGTTTGGGCGTAGTGAAGCTATGATTTGTACTTTATATTGAATTTAATGTATATGTTTTTCATATTGCTATTCGATTTGAATTAATGGGGCTAATTCTATTAAAATGAAGTGTAATGATATGTATGATAGGTTTTAGAAGTAAATTAATGTAAAATTATTAATATGTGAGAATATGTATGATAGTGTTATAATTTTTGATTTAATAATGTAGTGTAATTTATGATATTGAATTTGATAGAAAAATGGGAAATGGAAGCATGTATGCGGTGTTACATTGGGATTGATAATGTATATGTTATTTGATTGTGATTTATGTTTGCTTTCATTTTAAGGTAGCACGATAGTAGTATTACTAATGACCTAATTATGCCCTTGAAAGTATGGCTAACATGGGAACAATAAAAATGCCCTTGAAATTATGGCTAACAAGTATGTGAATTAAAATTGAAACAAACAACAAACTATTGTTGTTTGAAAATCCAAAAATCAATATCTTGGTGAATTCCATAGTACGCCTCGGCCTGATGAGGTTCTTAGAATTGCATGCTTTCCTAGGGTGTTTTCGATTCCTTCGATCCATTTGTGTCATGCCTAAGCTCCGAGGCTTTGTAATGGGGCTCTGGTAGGTAGCTCGTAGAAAATTTCATTAGGTCCGCTCAATAGAGCATCTTTTCTTGTCCCCAGTGACTGGTAATCCTCTCACCGGAAGTGAGGCACCCTTTAGATTGAAAATATAAGGTGCATTCCACCCGGCTCCAGACGGCCTCTGTTCTCTCCTCGTCATCATGAAGTATTCTATGGCGTGGTAAAACCATATTATCTTCTTCTCTTACCCCTTAATGTTACAACAAAACAGAACACAACACAAAACAACGATGTTTCAAAGAACAAAAAGAGATGATAAGACATTTAGCGTGTATATACAACACATATATCTATATGTGTATATATATGTATACATATGTGTCTATATATGGGTATATACATGTACATATATATGTATATATATATCTATGTATGTGTGTGTATATATATGTATACACACACATACATAGATATATATCTACACATATACATATTGGAGTAAATAATTACATATATAAGTACATATATATACACATATATCTATTTGTGTATATATATATATACTTATATACACACACACACACACATATATATATATATATACACACATATATATATAGTATATCTATATGTGTATATATATATACACACACACACATAGAAGGTAAGGGAAAAGTATATATACATATGTTTGTGTGTGTGTATAAGTATATATATCCTATTTACAATGTATATGTTCATGTTGTGATTGGTTGGCCCTCATGGTAATCGATGTATACAAGGTAAGGAAAATTTGACATGGACTTTTAGAGGGGAAAAGTCCAAGCTCACGCAACTTCTCGAGATCCACATGAAAAGGATCGGATTTGAAGACACGTTGAAAAATGGGGTTTTTAAAGAATTTATTCAAATGTACGAACCTTTGGCGGTTCTCTCCAGTCCGCCAATATGTATGTTTCAAGGCTATATATCCGAATATGCCTAATGAGTTGCGATTTAGATTTCGGTGGTACATTGCAAAATTCGGTAGGAGGGAGTTGAAGATGATCACGGTTTACCGTTTGGTGATCTCCGAAGATCCCCAACCTTATTCAAGGTGTTTTGAAGAGGGACACACGGCCACATCCATTTTCCCGACAATAAACCGATAACCATACCGGATATTGAGAAGTGGTTATTGGATGAGCGGGGAGGATCTGAAGTTCTCCAACGTGTCGGTTTAGTCTACCTTATTAACGGGATAATGATGGGTCACGATGAGACCGATTAGGGTACCCGTTCGCTTTCTATTTGGTGGAGAATGTAGAAGACATAAACAAGTATCCATGGGGCACTTATTTGTGGGACCGGACTTTTAAGAAGATATGTCATTTGATGAACACATACAAGGACGCTTCACGAGGCGGGGTGACCGTCATGAGGGGTTATACATGCGTTACGATTTTGGGCTTACGAGACCCTCCCGACATTCTTTGTTTTCGATTTATTGCGGCCACCCTTAGAGATCTAATGCAGCTCCTCGGATGTTGAGATGGAGTTGCAAAACTACCCCTCCGCAGCGATGGAAAGGATTAGCGGCTAAGGCGAGATAAGGTAATAAGCTTAATAAACATTGTTATTGTCTTTTAATTATATCCGGTTATCGTAAACATTTTGTTATTCTTAATTGTAATGTAATATACATTGTTTGCGAGTCGTGTGATGATAGGTATCGATCGCAAGGAAGGCGATAGGCGATTGATGCTAGGTAGGGGCATGGTGGATGCCGAGATTAACGAGCCGCCACGTGTGATCAATCGCCTGCAGATTATTGCACGTCCTCCACTCCAGAAACGGTGATCCACGACGACTGCTACACACAGCTGATCCACGACTGCTACAAAGATCGAGGACTGCTACACGATCGACCCATACTTTACACAATGATCACCCCGCTTCAACACCTCCTACTACTTAATCCCGCTCATTACCATGCCTCTTCTTCACGGCGCGTGCCGCACACTTCCTTCGTTCAGATGCTAGAGGATGAAGATGACCAATCTGATGAAGAGGAAGAAGCTGCTGGCCTTTATAGAGCTCTGAGGAGAAGGATTGATAGTGGGTTGAATGAGCTTAAGGAGGAAATTCGCCAGGTGGCTCAGCGTCAGAATGAGCATGGGACGATACTTCTTGAACTGAAGGGGATGATGCAAACGTTGTTATCCAGAGATCAGGTAAAAAATTATATCATTGTCAAATTTTTTATGCGATAAATTTATTTGTTTGTATTATGATACTAACTGGGCCACATTTTTTTCAGACTACCCCTCATCGGCATCCATCTCATCCACCTCCTCCATTTTCTCCACAGGTAAAAAATTATATCATTGTCAAAATTTAGTTATATGTATTATGATACTAACTGATACGTAAATTCTCCGTTGAACGAGACAACAATCATAGTGTTGCGATTATCTGTTATAAACAAAAAAAAAAAAAAAAAACAATTCAAGTCATTATCAACTCAATCATTATCAACTTAAAAAACAACTTTCATATTTCAAAAAAAAAAAAAAAAAAAAAAAAAAAAAAAACAACTTTCACTCTAATTGTAAATGTGATCCTTTTTCCAATGACAATGGTCTCTGCACCAACAGAGCCATTTTGATACCATTTTAGGTAGAATAAGCACTCGATGGACGATCAAACCATCAATATGGACATATCCATTACTACCAACAACAAATGTCCCAAATTCTCAAAACTATAATACCAAATCAACAATACCAAAGTTTACTACAATCGAACAATACCAAAGACTCAAACACACTATCATAAACAACCTACTTAAAACACACATTTTCGGTTAAATACATATCATTACTACAATATAAATAAAACATAATCACTACATAAAACACACATTTCGATAATTACATATCATTACTACAATATAAATAACATAATCACTACTTAAAACACACATTTCGGTTAAATACATATCATTACTTACACTACACCTAGTAATTAAACCCTAAACAATAACACTAATTAAACCCTAAACAATAACACAATACTTAAATGTATAAAAATTACATAAACAGCCTACTAGAAACAAACATTTCGTAGGTGTATAACATAATCACATTGAGCACTTGAATTAAGACAAATTACATAGCAAAAACTTACCCATTTGAGCACTTGAATGATGAAGAAATGTATTTGAAAGATGAAGAAGTCGTGAGAAAATTTATATTAACATGAAAGAGTTTGAAGGAATGAGAAAAATAGCTCGTTAATGTGGTGTATATTGAACAAGTATATCTTAAACAACAATAATTGCCATCTACCACTTCCAAACGTAGATAATTGCTTAGTAAACGTACAAAAATTACGTCTAAACGTAGATAAATGCGTTCCAACCTACGTTTAAACGTAGAGAAAGAGACGTTTATTGTAACTTCCTAATTATTGAAATACCCTACGTTTAAACGTAGGTTACTTACGTTTAAACGTAATATTACTTACGTTTGAACGTAGGGAAACCTACGGTAAAACGTAGACAACCTACGTTTAAACGTAAGGAAATTCAAAAACAGTTTTTTAGTCTAACTGTAAACGTAAGTAAACCTACGTTGGGACGTAGGAAATCTACGTTTGGACGTAGGTTTTGCTCTTATACGTTTGGCTGTGTTAAATGCAATTTATTGCTCTTATACGTTTGGCTGTGTTATATGCCAATTATTGCTCCTACGTTTCAGGTTCATCACAATTTTCTAACCCTTTCATCTTTGAAGTTCTTCTTTTCTTCCTGATTCAAATACTCAAATAAAGCAAGCACTGCTTTCAATTTATAATCCACACTTAAGCAATGGATAATGATCGTTTCTTTAAAGTTCTTGGTGCCGGTTTCGCAACAAGTCTGGTATGTCATTATTAATTAACACCTGATTTTATATCGCTTGTATTATGTTATTCTTACACATGATATGTTTATTTTTCATAGACACTACCTCCAAAGATCGTTAATAGTTTGAACGACACACTGAGGAACCTAGATAGGGCCGTTCTAATAAGCCGATTAGGGACATGGGAGGTGAGGGGTTGGAGCCACGAACAATGAAAATCTTCGTTTCTTTGGGAAGGTTGGGAGGAGTATGTGGCGTCTCATTACTTGAATGAGAGAGGAGTTTATTGTGTTTGAACACAGGGAAATTTCACTTTCAAAACTATTGTTTTGGATCACACTTATTGTGAGAAGAATTTTTCCGAGGCCGAGAATGAAGAAGATGATGCAGTCCTAGTAACCAAAATCCCGTGTTCGGGAGTCCGAGAGTGAAGAAGATGATGATGCAGTCTTTGTTAACCCAAATCCCCATTTTGAGGCGATTAACGGCAAACCGGGTTTTTCACATGCTTGTTATTACGTGGTGAGAATTTTACTTGCTATATTGTTTTTATTTTTATTTTTATTTTTTTAAAACAAAGATTTAATTTTGTTTGTGAATTGTAGAATATTCCAAAGGCATTTGCTAGAGCAAACGACATGTTGCGAGACAAGACCGTGGAACCGAGAATTGCCCGCAGGGAATCATGGCTGCTAGAATTGTTTTCATGGTCAACTCCCGAGAAAGTTCGTTTAAGCTGGTCAGTATGATTTCATTACGGACAATGACCTAAATGCGGAGATGAATGCAAACTTTGAAGTCATTGATCAACGTATAGAAAATCACGTCGTGTTTAACGTGATGATTACTAAACATTAGTGATATTATTTAACGATCACCCTTAGTTTATTTAAGCATCATCGTATTGTGTAGTTGTTTTTACAAATTATGATTAAATTATTTG
The DNA here is from genome assembly GCA_026214975.1 of Gentiana macrophylla. NCBI lineage: Eukaryota > Viridiplantae > Streptophyta > Magnoliopsida > Gentianales > Gentianaceae > Gentiana > Gentiana macrophylla. Next base: position 29,551,193 of record CM047814.1, read on the forward strand.
TATTATGCCATATAATTAAGTTATTTTAAAAATTATGCCATTAACATCCTAACAATTATGTCACTTTCAATAATCTCAAACACACTATACAACATAATAAATAAAAAGATTGACGTTGATGTTCAATCAAATTATAATCTACGTAGATAATCAAATTAAGCGTAGAAAAACTACGCCCAAACGTAGATAATCTACGCCCAAACGTATATTATCTACGCCCAAACGTAGGTTTTATTACTTTTATAGGTGGATAAATCTAAAAACTATTTTTGAATATACTTACGTTAAAGCGTTCAAAAATCTACGTTTAAACGTAAATTACCTACGTTTAAGCGTAGGAAAGATCTTTTGCACCTGGTTATGTGTTTTACATTTCTTACGTTTAAGCGTAGATATTTCTACGTTTAAGCGTAACAATGTCTACGTTTACCATATTTTTCATGTCGTAAAAGCGACAACTCGATTTTTTTGAGTGTCAGTCGACAGCGACCGATTTTCCAATTTACGGAAATTAGGTGCAGCAAATTAAGTTTATTTGATAAGGATTAAAAATGATATTTATAATAATTAAGGACTAAAGTGTATATTTTAAAATGTATTATATTCATGTGGTGTGTGAAATAATTTTGTGGTGGGTAGAAGGGCAAAATTAGGATTTTAGTCCTCTAAGTTGGCATATTTTGGATTTTAGTCCTGCTCATGCTCCAGTGAGGAAAATAGTCCTCTAAGTTGGTTTTTTTGGATTTTAGTCACTATCCAGCGGTTTATCTTGACTTGACACCGGAATCATAAAAATAACTTATATGGACGCAACATCATATGCCATGTTGGATCTACGTGGCGGTGGGTCTCATTTCTACACCATTTACTAAAATTAAAAAGTTGATTCATGAAGGATTCGAACCGGCGACCTAATGGTAACTATCAAGCACTTTGCCATCTAAGCTAGAACTTTAATGTTTATACAATGACAAGATTTATTACTTATGCATGATATGGTTTCCTTTGGTTTAATTTTACTTGTTAATTTGATGTAGTTCTTTTTTATAAATAAAAAAAAATACTCCCCTCAAAAAAAAATATATATAAATACTATCTACGTCCCTAAATGTAAGTGGATTTAGAATTATCATATACATTAAGAAAGTGATTTTTTTTTGAAACACAGTGATTAAATATATTAGACTATAATGTTTGGTTCTCAAAAAAGACTATAGTGTTTGATATACAATTTGATTATCATTAATTAATGTAATAATTATGATATTAAAAAAGTTGACCGAATATATACAAATTAATAGTAAGATAAGAAAAAAATTTATAATTGTTACTCTTCTGGTAATGTAAGGTCGACTTACATTAATAATAATAATAATAATAATAAGAATAATAGGTTATAAAAAAATAAAAATAAAAAACATTATGCAAGAGCTCTTATATATATTTATCATTTACAGTTAAATTAATTTTGTAAATAAGTTTATTTAAATTAGGCACATACAATGTTGGTAGAAATGTTATTGTGCATAAGTAATTACTTGTGTCGTAATATACAACTTGAAGTTATAGCTTGGATGGCAAAGTGCTTAATATTTTACCACAAGATCGCCGGTTCGAATCCTTCTTCCCTCAACTTTTTATTTTTAGTAAATGGAGGAGAAATGGGACCCACAAGCCATGTAGGATCCCATGTGGCATCCACGTCATCAATTTTAAAATATTCCGGTGTCCGGTCAAGAATATCCGTGATGACAGGACTAAAATCAAAAAAAGCCAACTTAGAGGACTATTTTCTCACCGGAGGCGAGAAAGCATGACTAAAATCCAAAATAGACCAACTTAGAGGACTAAAATCCTAATATTGCCTGGGTAGAAGTATATGAAAAATAATAATAAAAATGTTGTCAAAAGTGGAATATGCACTGCCAATAGAACCACCCTAATAATAATGCCAAGAAGGCATTTGTCCAAGTGGTAAGCGGAGTCAGGGCGGATGCATGATCCTGCGTGACGGGGCGACGATAGTAGAAAATTTTCATAATCAACAAAATGTGTACTAATGCTTTTTTTTGTCCCGTGTATTCGAGGATTACTATATAATGCAAAATAAACTTGACTATACATTTTGTGATATATATTGAATAAAAACACTACTATTTATCATATTATCTAAACACATCAACTAATATACTCCCAAAATAAATATTCCATACATTAAAAACAATGTTTTCGAGGAAAAAAAACATTTCACACTTCTAGTTTTTATAAGTAAAATGTCATTTATATTTGTTTAGATGTATCATTTTTGTAATGTCTATGTATTTTCATTCACATGATAAAGATTCTATGTCAATTTATCCAATTATTGTAAGTGATGAGGACGAATATAAATTTTAGGAGACAAATAAAATACATAACATGTATAGTATTGCTTTTTCCGGATCCGACGAGGGGCGATTGCCCCCCTCCCATAAGGCTAGGTCCGCCCCTGAGTGCAATGGTCATTAACCCGGAGGTTTCGTCCGGGTTCGAGTATTAGTCGGGACAAAAAATATGTGTGCATGTCATCTTTCGTATCGTCAAAATAATAATAATAATAATAATAATTATTATTATTATTATTATTATTATTATATTATTATTATTATTATTTTGGGCATCATAAACTTATTAGGGAATATCTTTTCACATAAATTTTTATCTTACCACACAAAATTTTTTTCCAATTTCGCTCTTTATTTTTTTTTTTTTTTTTGCGTTCATTGATTCAATTAAAGTTTGGTCGAGAATATGACACATTATCCATCTTGAAATATGGTTTAATATACGTGTTGAGAATCCACACTCTGGTTGATTTCACCATATTTTAAATAGAATGTTTGAAGTTTTCCAAACTCATATATAGTCGAGCATCATTCGACCAATATTGAGTCGGAATACTTTTACACATTCGTTAGAATTGGGTCGATAACAACAACAATATAATAATAACCACTATTGATTTCGATGAATTTATTTAAAATTAAAAGTTTTTTTGTACTCAATTTTAGTCGAATATCTTTCCGACCGGTATTGAGTATGAAAAACATTCAAAATCGACTAGAATAAAATCAGTATAATGATCGTATTCTTACTCAAATTGGGTCAGAATGGCTGTTGTGTGAATTGACCATAAATTGGCCAGAATAGTATATATTTTCCGAACTCATTGACGGTCGGAATGGCAGCGTGTGGAATATCCAAACAAAGGTCCACTCGCTTCTTTAAGTAAGTGTAAAACAAGATTTGTGTGAAAAGATAGTCCCATTTATTATTTATTCAAAAATGTGTAAATAAAAATAAGCAAAAATGGTGTAAATGTTTAAAGTTGATGAAAAGGTATAGGAATGAAATAGAGTTGAATGAGCTCTTCTGAGGCGTCATGTTGAAAGAGCTCTTGGCTAGCGCTACTGCGAAGAAGAGTCAGGACTCTGCAGGTCTGACTGCGCAGCCCGGATTAGTCGAACCAGTGGGTTTAGGATCTGGAGGCGCTTTAAGCAAAAAAAAAAAAAAAAAAAAAAATAGAGTTGAATACCTATGTAATTACTCTCTCTCTCTCTCTCTCAAATAAATATCTCTCTACAAAAACCGTGTGTCCTCCTTTTTCCACCCGCCTCCGGCTCCGACGGCGGCTGGTGTTTTTCTGGTTTTTTCTTTGGTTTTTCTCTCTTCTCCTTGTCTTCTGCAGCCGCTTCCTTGCTCCAGCGACTGGGCAATCCGAAAAGCTCACTCATTCCTATTTGGTAAATTATTCTTTGCAAGGTTCAAGGATTGGTTCACGGCTCTGAAGAGCAAGCATAAGATTATTAAGATGGATGGACGATATTCTATTATGGCGATTAGGTGGTAGTTCATTTTATTTTTAGGCATGCATGCCATGCTTATGCTTTAGTACGTCTACCTGCGGATATGTTTAATTTATGGGTTAGTTGACAACAGCGGCTTATGCTTTCATTTAAGTTAAGGGTTAGTTGGCAACAGTAGTTTATGGTTTCGCCTTGTTGTATGTCCACAGACTGTGTTAGACCTAGAGAATATAATTCCGAGTCTCAGCATGTTTCTTTTCTTCTGTGCCTTTCTTTATTACTGTGGTTTTAAGGTTTACTAAAAGTCACTTTCGTTTCCGGACAAGGACTCGATACTAAAAGAATTATGGTTTTTCCATCATGATCAGCAGTGTTTGGGCATCATAGTAGATTCTATATTAAAAATAAACACACAAAAACACTATCACAATCATTAACGTCCCTTAACAACAACAATAATACAACAACAAACCATGGATCATAATTCAGTTGCAGAACAGATCAGCAAGAACAATGTTCGACTCTAAATAATCATGATAAGGACAAAAGAGAATAACCATACAACAATTGCATGCGTTTTCGTTTCATCACATTCGTTAAATTTCGTGCATCTTCCCAATTCGGTACGCCCCCTTGGCACCACAACCAACTTACTACCACACCTATCCGTCACAACATTGAAAATCAACAACGAATATGGGGCGTGGGAAAATCGATTTTCAGCATTGTGCCTTCTTGGCCTTGGTAGTTGGCATAGTAAGTAGTTGGGTGTGTGCATCCAAAGAGGACCCCTGCTACTTTCCCCTATTCACAGGCCAATTTGGTGTCAAAGCAGCTCAAACAGATAGCAAAAGCCTGGAATGCAGATAACGGGTACCGGTAATCCATGGTAAACATGTCTTTTCCCACCTTGCCAAACTGCAGAATGATTTTATCGTGGTCAGTGGTGGTGGTGGTGGTGGTGGCGGCGGTGGTTGTGGAAGAAGAACCCGCAATTGGTTGTGTTGCAGCAATCAGCTGGAAGTTCTTGACAGATGCCACGGTTACCCTTCCTCGAAAATTCAAGCACCAACACTGCAATTGCTCGTGCCATCTTGGCGCTTTGTTCTTAAGTACCAAAGGATTTTGCTTTCCAACGACCCCATCCTCCTTGCCCAACAAACTAATATCAGAAAACCGGGAGCTGCTGAATTCAGTGGAGTGATCAAGAGATTTCGAGAATGAAATACTTCTGAAGGAGTCTTCAAGTGCCCTTGGAAGGAGCTCCGGTTCACCAGGTACCGAGCCACCTGGTTCAAGTGCTGAGGCAGGAATTGAGTGCATGGTACAGTTCATTTTTCGTGGACCACGTGTCCCAAGGACGTTAAGCTCGTATGTAATCTGAGCTATGTCATAGCTTCCACTTGGCACTTTAGGGGAGACTTTCTTGGAATAGAATCTACGGCTTCTACTTCCAGATGCAGGTATAGATGCACTTGAGTATGGTTTCTGCGTATCGTAAATAATGAATTTGGTACCTAGAAAGTTTGACCTGCAATAGACCGCAGCTTTTTGAGAAATGATGTGTGGAAGTAAATGAAGCAATAAAGTGATTTTGAAATTCTAAAAAAGATAAACCATATGTGTCGAGTTTAAAGGATAAAACTTTAAAGAAGTTTGAAAGAACTCGCAAGGATCAACCTTAGTTTGCCAATGTATGTGCTGCTTGACCTTGAAATATTGTCTGCATCCATTGAAATGACATACTCCGTGCAAGTAGTTCGACGAGTTCTTTTTGCAGAAAGAAGAAACTTCCCATTTTCTACTAATAATGCTGCAAAACAGATTGAAGTATAAGTTACAACAAGAGAATCGATAAAAGAAAAGGCATTTAGAAGAAACCGTAATGACAAATTGAATATCAGCTTTTTAATCTAATAGGGGAGATGTAGACTGGAGCATCCACATGCATGATACATGATGTAGCAGTCAAAAAAGATATTTTTTTTCTTTCTTTTTTAGCAGCAAGACCTCACTATGTTCTTGTTGCTCGAGGCGCTAATATGTTGTTAATATACAGATAAGTATTGTGGGGAATTTCGTAAACTACATGGGAATGAAGAGAAGCTCTGTTAATGCATCGAGTGTGACGTGCAAATATTACGACTTAATGCTTACCAGGGCTAAGACACAGGAAGAGATGATAAGTTAAATTTGATTTATCCCTTTTGATGAAGCACTGAATAGTTCCATCACGAGGCCCAGGCTGAAGAAAAAAAACGTACAAAGACGCGTTATTCATGAATCAAAACAATATATCAGTAAAGCAAACCAGAAAAAAAAAAAAAAAAAAAAAAAGATAGGAGAAAGCAAACCTGTTTGAGTGAAACAGGAAATGTGAGCTTCCCACAAAGTTCAGGCCTTCTTACAATCTCCTTACACATACTCCTCCATGATTTGCAGACAGCAGCACAAGCAACGACATGCTTACGACCTGGCCATGTGTTCTCGCTTTCCTCTAATCTTTTAATTACATCAAAAAGTAACTCTGGGGGAAGATTAGCCCAACAGCTGTTCTGATTAACCATAGGATGGTCATTTGTCTCGTGAAATGAACCATGAGACTTCCCACGATTGTGATCCGGAAATATCACATTCAAACTACGCCTAGATAAGCTCCCAAAACTGTCTCGTACGTCATTGACTATACTACGAAACGACATCTAGTTTCCAATCAATAGGCAATGACTTCAAAACTGGGCAACTGATACTTAATTTCCCGGTTGCTTATACTTAGCTTTGCACGTTTTGTTGTAGGATTCAGCCACACACGCGAGAATAGAGCTGCAAGGGGGGAAAAAGCTTGAGTAAGATGCTCCACAAAGAAAAGGTAAAAGCTAAAAAGGATAAAATTGCATTTAAAGAGAACACACAGGTAAGGTAAAGTGATAGTAAACACAACACAAGTAGAATAATGCAAAACCTTCATGGACAAAAAGGTAAAAGGTAGATGAAACTTTTATAGATTCTTAAAGCAGATCTAACACCTTCCCTTGAATAATAACTTTTTTACAAGGTACTTAAATTATCTGTAAATTAACAAATCTGTAAAAGTTCAGAAGGAGAATCATCAAGATGACGTAAGGCATGCGTATTTCTGAATATACATATATAAACAGGTTCCTACATTTCCTGCAATATACGCATCCCAGAAGGGTTTCAGTAAGTATAGAATAAAAAGGAACAACTGATTGTTTAAGTCGAATATCAGCACAAAAGAGTGAACATGGAGGACAAGATTTCAAAAGGGTAGGAGAAAAGTTCAGCAATAACGATTATTAGCTCAGTATGATCAGTATAATAAAGCATGAAACAGAAAACACACTTTTGATGATCTCGCGCATCTTTGGTCGTTCACATAACCTTATTACACAAAACTGTGTAGTTATCAAACCAGTCCTGCCTACAGCTCTTATGGATAAGGCAACCTAATATGTCTGAAGACAGCTCTTAAGGCAACCTAATATGTCTGAAGACAGCTCATTCTGCTCATAAGACTACCTAATATGTCTCAAAATGCCAGTAAAGGTGCTAATCAATCATCCCTTATCCCTAACCTACGAAGACCAAAAGACAAGTATTTAAATTGACAAATTTAAGCTAAATAATCAGGAAAATTACAAACCTCACTACTCCGTATCACCTCAAATATAAGAATTGAGATACTACCACATGATATTAATCGTACTTAAAACATTCGGCATCCTAAATCCTAATACCGACCACCACCACCACCCCACCCCCCAAACCCACCACCACCAAAAAAAGGAAAAAAAAATTAAGGCAAAAACTAAGAAGTTTGACTTTAGAATGAGAAAAAGACTGCATCTTGAATTGAAAGACAGATGAAGAACTGAATCCAAGAAAGATCTGAGATAAAAGCAGCCATAAATAACAGATCTGCACCTCAAAAAATGAAAACGAGTACAAGAAATATGTTAAACTCACCCTTCCTGAAGAAGATAAGGAAGAGAGGAGGGTAAGAAGAAACAGATCAGAAATAACAAAAAAAAAAAAAAAAATGGGTCAGACCCACCACAAGGCCACAAGTGGTAGAAATAGATATGCCACTCAATCAAAGACTTCACCTTTTTCCAGTCATATGTACAACTTTTTCTCACTTTTCACAGGGACAAAACTGTGGACATTAAATGTAATTCAACGAACACAGCATCCATCCGTCCGGGGGGGAGAAAAAAAAAGAAAAAGAAAAAGAAGAAGAGAGAACAATGGAGAAGAGGAAAAGGAAGTAAATATTATTTATTAGGAGTTGAATAGAGAAGTGAAAAGCGTCTGCAGCTTTGTTGTTTAGTATATTATTAGGTGAGATGTATTAATGTAGTCATTTCTCTTTGGATTATGTTGTGGCCTTGTGGGTGCTACGCTACGTCTACGTTGCCGGAAGGAAAGAAAGGCCATTAAGGTACGGAGAACGACCGGCCAGTTGGAGTTTTTGGACTTTTGGGTCCAGGCCAGCTGAACTGAGAAACCGTGTAACATCAATTACTAAACAATAGAATCATTTGATGGATTCATTATCATGTAAATTAACATGAAACCTTTTTAAATGGGCCTAAACATGTTTAACTATTTGACCAATGATTCATTCATATATTACCAGTCATACCATACATGTGTGTGTATACAAGGCATTGACATTGACAATTATGTAAATATTTATTTAAGTATAAGTAAGGACCATTTAAAATACACAAGTGCAAACTTACTATCTGACATCATTCACATGGTAGAATAATGAGATCACTCCGATATATTATATTAACTGTGTTTTATACGAGAATAAATAAGGTTCTTTTAAATAATTTTTGGGTTAGACAAATAGGGCTAGGTAACGATATTTGTAAAAATTCCTCCACTCCTTGTAGTGGTATTTTCTTTTATTCGGAATTTTTTTTTTTCTTTTTAAGTTTTATTTTTCTCCAAGTCTTTGAAAAACCGAAATAAAAGCTCTGAAAAGTCTATAAATTTTTTTTACTTTTTAATACAATTTCTTTTAAATTCATTAAAATTTCATATACTGATTCTTGAATACCCACTATGGTAGAATATTCATGTGACATTTTATTAGATGAGATTTTCATTTCATACGGCTCCTCAAATATCACAACTAAATATAAGGGCATTTCATTATTATTGATTTTTATATTTTGTAGGATAGAGTTAAAACTTCTCACAATGTCCCGAATTAAATCAACGGACTCCATGGAGCCTTAGACTTCATCATAATCGTGTTTTTGGAGTTTTTATCTTTTCTGGCTCGCTGAACCGATGTGTCCCTCGGTTAAGCGACCTTCTTGTCTCAGACATGTCCCATGACGTGTCCCAGACATCCCATGACATGCCCAAAACTTATGGCTCGCTAAACCGAGCATTGCTCTCGGTTAAGCGGCCTAGTTTTGGTTTCCAGGACGTGCCTGCAGATCGGCTACTCAGTTTCGAGTCAGATCTTGATCCAGGTTCAGTTTCGAATCTCGTCTCATCTTAATAAGGTAATTATCGTAATCCCTCGTTAATTCGTAGTTTGATCTTGTTAAGTTGTGGGTCTTGGATTTGACATTAGGGTTTCAGTGTTTGTAGATTCGCGTATGTTTTTGAAGTAAGATGTTATTCGGTTTGTAGTTCGGCTCGTCTAAAGGTAAGGATTTCTTCTTATCAAAAGGTTCAATTTTAAGTTTAAAGATTATGTTTTAAGTTGATTTGAATATTGTTTTAATGCAACTGCACGAAACCAGACATCATTATGTGGTGTCGGGTATTTGCCAACTGCGTTTTCATAGCGTTATTCTAATTCTAGTTATTTTTGTAAATTGTTATGTGCTTTTAGTTATGAATAGTGTGTTGAAATAGTATCCTAAACCCAATCGGGTTGGACCAGATCCAATCGGGTTGGATCATTTCTATAAATGGCTTTTCTGTTATTATATATTGTGTTTATCTATATGAACCAATTAGTGATTGTATATATAATAATGTCCCTAGTGTAAAACTGTGAGAGAGAAACCATGATTGGTGATTATGGTTGATGAGATCTCGACTCACTTTATAAGGTTTGATACTTAAATGTCTCTAGTCGTATGTACTGCCAAACGGGACATTGATAGTGCGATTAGACTAGCACGTATTAGATGCCTTCTATCTTTTTGAAGATGAGGATAGATATCGTCTATCTAAGTGTGGAGACGCTTGGACTGTACGTGGACGTGTATTAGAGAATGCGTACGTCAGACTGACCCACTTACATTAGGTGTCGCAGTATGTGGCAGTTGTGTAATTATCTTGAGACCGGAGTCTTCATGGCATCACGGTGTGGATTGTCATGCTTTGACACTATTGAGGTTTCCCCTAGCCATGGGGCGACCATGCGGTAGTGATTGGGTGTGACTATGAAGCATGCGTAGGATTCATGTTGTTCGTCCGGAAATCGCGTATCCTATTATTAGGAGTAAATATTCGAAAGGGCCTTCTTATAAGGAATGTCTTACTCTCGTGAATCTTTGCAAAGTGGATGTAAACGAGTTACTTCGAGAGAGCATGATATCCAGATTATAAGATACGGTCGTTGATTTTTGACACTCGACGTACAACCGTATGGATATTGTAACATCGATAGGATTCTATTTACACAGTAACTGTTTCACATGAAAAGTAGTAGTTATTGCATTTGACTCTTTCGATGATTGGGGGTCACGGTGTGTTTCTAGACGCTATTTCGTGATCGTTAGGTATGAAGGGTATTTTAGTAAATGCGCTTTGTGCCTACGGCCAACATATTCGGAAGTCTATCGGGTCACACACATAAGAACATCTAGCCGGATTAAAATGCGGTTATAGTGATAACCAAATAAGGAAAGTATTATCTCGACTATAAAGTGTTATAGTGATAAATTAATATGGTGGTATTTATTTATTATGAATAAATTAAATACAATATATTAATTATAATGATTAATTAAATATACATATAATGTATATATGTAAAAAGATGTCTAGATATCAATGTATAGGATTTAATAGAGTTTGATATTTGTATAAGTTAAATCATACAAGCCTTTGTAATATTTCTAGGTTGAGGCGAGATAACGATGGCGGAAATTAGTTAAAGCGGAAAGCAGAGCACACCAATATATAATCAAGAAGATAAGTTCATTTGAGGACACAAACTCGGTTGACTTATCAGAAGATAGAAGAACCGAGGGTTCAAACTCAGTTGATGAAGAATTGAGAGTCCAGAGTTCGATTATTGAAGACAGAGAATAAGCGAGGGTTCAAACTCGACTTATGAAGACTAAATCGAGACTATATAAGTTTAGGCTTGAGGCAAGATTGTGATAACTGGATGACTATGTAGATCTTGAGCTAAGACACATAAGTACAATGATGTCTTTGCTAATTTCGTTTAAAATGGTGTACTCTGGTTAGATCAATAATAATCGGATGAAAGGAAAATCTGAGTTGTTGAAAAAGAGTAAAACTCGATTAAAGCTCTTAAAGCGAGAGCGGCAATGTTCTCAGTAAATCAGTTTTGGAACTAAGGCTTAACTAAACTGAAGAAGAATCCAACCGTTACAGTACAAGGATCATGATTGGAGGATAATCAATCCGTTCTGACAAGTAACGTACAAGCAAGAAAGTAGGACCACTAACGGCTACAAGGATTCGAATTCAATTTATCTGACCGTTAGATAAATCCCTTTAAATAGGCTGTTTCTTTAGAAACAAAAGAGAGGGGGGAGAGGAATTCTAAGAATCATTTTGGTCAAGAAAGATTAATATCTAAGGGGGAAAACAATTTAAAAGAATTCTGCTAAACACTTAATTGCAAGATCAAGAAATTTCTTCAAGTGTTCATTAGCATTCAAGCATATCAAGATCTATCATTTGAAGAAATCAGAGTTGTTCATAAAACCGTCTTTATCTATAAGAAAAGCTCATATCACAATTGAATCATAGTCATTGATTCAAGTCTCAACTTTGATTCTATCAAAGGTTCTAGACCGTGAAACACCAAGAAGGTGTGAAGGACAGTTGAGTGCAGTCAAGAAGACTGTGGTTGTGATGAGCTGGTGAAGAGGCAATCCAACCCTCCAAGGACCAGTGTTTCAAACAATTGAAGAGCAGCCATTCTACATGTTCTTCAAGTGTTTAGATAGTGAAGTTAGATTAGGTTTTTATTTTGCTTTTACTTTTCTTTCTTTGCGATGTACTCCATGCTTGAAATTTGCAATTGTTCGAGCAGTTTGAATCCTTTTTCATTGAGGTTTTATCTACTTTTATTTAAGTTTGTTTTATGATTTTATCTCAAAGTTGTATCTTTTCTATCACGATTATTTGTTATGCAACGTATATCGGAAAATGGTTGCTTATCGATGTTTGATTTTGATGGAAGTCATGTTAGACTTAGATCACCATAGGAAAGATTGGATTTTTAACCTTGACATAACGGAAGTTGATAGGTTGATTATCTAGGTTGCTAGATTTGAATAAATCTTACACCTTGTTTTGATTGATAGCGAATTATCTACGGAGTAGGATTCATACTTTTGATTAGGTGAACCACATCTTTAGTTAATCATCACAAGATAACCTTAGATAGAGATAGGGTTTGAAGGATTGGATGATTTTTTTGTTCATTGTTAATCTCATGTTCATCTTCTTGTTTATTTCCTTTTATAGTTAGTAGTTTAGATTTAGTTTTTATCGCTTTTATCCTTCGACTTTGGATTAACAATCCTCTGTCGATTTATTTTCCGTTCTAGTTTAGGTTTAGGTTTAGTTAATAAAAGAATTAATTAGATTAGATTCAACATCCCTTTTCACGAGGATCGATACCCGTACTTATCCAACTTTACTAGCAACTACCCGATATTCGGCCGGTTAAGAGGTAGTTTTGCATGGTAGTATAGGTTTATAAATTTTCTTTTGTTTTAATGATGCAAAATCTCAATGATCCTTTGTATATTGTTTTATCTTTTGCATTGCTTTTAAGGAGGGTATTGACATCATCAAAAAGGGGGAAATTGTTGGAAATAAAATTTATGTTTTGATGATGATTCATCACTTATTCAGTCATTGTTTTAGACCCCATTGATGAAGTGTCATAAATAGCTGTTATAGTACAAAGCAAAAAGATGTCTAGATATCAATGTATAGGATTTAATAGAGTCTGATATTTGTATAAGTTAAATCAGACAAGCACTGTAATATTTCTAGGTTGAGAACTGAGATAACGAGAATTGAGATAACGAGAAACTAGAAATTAGTTAAAGTGGAAAACAGAGCACACTAATATATAACTGAAGAAGATAAGTTCGCTGAGGGACACAAACTCGGTTGACTTATACAGAAGGCGAAGAAGCGAGGGTTCAAACTCGACTTATGAAGACTAAATCGAGACCAATATGTATGTCGAAATTATTTGTGTTTATTGATACAATGTATTTTGCAAATCAATTAATCATAACATTATATTAATTAAAAATATTCCGGAAGCCAATTATTGGCTATATGGGGCGCAGGTCTTATGTGTATCTGATACACTTGAATTGTGCAATTTAATTAATAATATTATCATATATTAATATTAGATATTAATGACTATAGATTTGCACACATGTGTAAATTGATTTAAAGTAATAAGATAAAGATAGTCAATATTAGATATGACAATATCTTGAATATATTTAATATGAGATTAATCAATCAAAGATACTTTTCATATTTTGTTAGGAAAATGTTTTATTTTTTCTCAATCTACTAGGAAGCTTCTCACAATCAGATTGGGAGACATTTGAGGTGCCACATACTCTATATAAATGAGGGATTGGCTAGTTCTTTTGTACATCACAATTCCAAGAGACTAATAGTTTTTGTCAAAAATAAGAGAGTTTCTTAGAGAGATTTCGAGAGAGAGAGAGAGAGAAAAGGTCGGTCTAGCAACCGAGTTTTTCTAGTAGCAATCCAATGATGGATTCCGGCGGGTTGTTCGTGTGGACTAGCGGTAGAGGCCGAACGCTTGGGTGGTTCCGTGCACCACTACTCTCCTTAGACGGTCAAAGCGTCGATATTTTAGATCAAGCAAGGTAACCACCGTCTACTAACATATTATGTTTGTTGTTTAAACGAAGTCTATCCTGGTTAAAAGGAAATAAAAATTTTAAACTCCGCTGCGTTCCCGTGTAGATTTCCTAACATAGTGAGGAAAAGATAGTACTTCGGTGTTGTTATGGTCTTTGTACGTTCCCGTAGGTTAGACATGAATTTATGTGCTTTGTGTGCTCCTACGTGTTTATGGTTAGTGACCTTGCGACGTACTGTACGTAGTACCGTGGGTTTTGTTAGGTCCCCATATGTTAGAAGTTTTGATGATACAAAAAATAGTTGGTTTAGTAACCAGTATAAGTTTGCTTAGTGAGTCTGACATATGAATTGTATAGGTTTTTAGTCAGACTTATGCTTGTAATTTCTAATATAATATGATAGTCTAAGTCAGAAGACTTGAAGACAATAAGACCAGAATTTTATCCATACTACCTATCAGCAAAGACAACTTAGAGACAAACGGACAAGTAAAGCAAACAGACGAGCAAATACAGAGGCATATGAGCTTCCGTATATACTACATAAAGTGATTAAGTGACAAATGATATGATGAATTAAAGGCGTATAGCTGTCCATACGATCAACACTTGATCAACGGCTACAAAACAATACAAGTGGAAGACACATCATTTAATGCAAGCCGCAAAGCTACATTTCATAGGCTAACAAACTACAACTATTCAGTACCAAGTAAACCAACCAACGGTCATGTAGTGACAAGTTTTTGAATTATACAACTTGGCATTAAATGAGAGCCATTCATTTGCCCCAACGTTGTTTATTCAATTAATATGAAGAAATAAAAAATACACTATAAATACAAGGAACAAAAGGGATGAAGATACACAACAGAATATAACAGAGATACACATGAACATTTATAGTTACTACAAGTGATAAATACTATGATGGTTATATAGAAGCGACAGGTGTAGTGATCGAGAAATTTGAGGGATTGTGTGGTTTGAAATTGAAACTATTGTAATTATGGCTTGGTGGCGTATATGAAAGAGTATAAACTTTTCAGCTTTTTTGTCTATACTTAGTCGTTTCGCCTGATATGAGTCACATAGCATTTGATGTCCATTAAACACTTTTGCCATGTCATAATCCACTTAAATTTCAAAAATCCTCTTGTCATTTATCAATAAGTTCTCTTTCTTGTGATTTGATCTTTTCAGATGTCGTCTGATTCCTCTAGCTGTTCTATCTCGTCTGAATTTGAATCCTAATCCGATTATCAAAACTAATTATAAGACCTAACAAATGTCTGAAATCAAATGTCAAGACTTACCCTCAATTTAAGAAATCCTTAAACTTACTTTCTGCCGAGAGATCTCACTCAAATGACAAAGATGAAATCGAGTGATTAAACTCGCATCGTCATCTGAATTGTCAATGTAAATAATTTCTTTTGACAAACGGGCTCATCAAGACCCAACAAGTCTTATTAAATAATTGAAGGCCCAGCCCAAAGTAGCCTTTCCTCTTTCTAGAGCTCTTCACCCTTCAGCCGTCTAAAGCACTTCTTCCATTTTTTGATCATACAAAGCAGAAGCTCCAAAGCATTGGAGAATAAACAACTGGTAAACATGATTTACATTATCATTCATCTCATTAGATCCATCTCAGAAGATTTCTCAGTTTATTACTTGATTTAGAGACTCGATATCGAGTTTGGGATTCCCTTCAACTGATTCAGTTTCATTATTTGTATGATTCATCTTGCAGGTGATTTTGTTCGACTGAACTCGTTGCAGATTCATTGATCCAAAATGTGAGTACTTTTCCGTTTTTCTGCTTCCTTTTTTCCCTCGTTGATTGTAAACGTTGACACTGCATATGCAACAACGCATCAAAATATAATTAGCTTTCATATCTTGCTCGAGCTAACCCAGATCTACTGCGAGAGTCAGCAATTAGGAGCCTGAATTGATATGGAAGAATTGTGTAGTTAGTTCAGGATTGAAAATGATTGCATAAATAAGACGACCAATGAAAAAAAGATTGCCGGGATTTTAAAATAAAAAAGCATGCTTTTGCTAACACAAGAATGATAACAATGGCTTCCGGACAGCCTAAATCAGGCATTTTCCCCTTCTCTGAACTAGTTTTAAAAACGTCTTTCTAATGTTTTTGATTCGATAAGATGTGGTCATCTTGAATTTGAAACGTCTGGATGTATCGGAATGATAACGTGGTTTAGCAGCACCGCTTGAATTTGAGTCCAACTGAACTGCCACTTCACATTAGCCTTAGGTACAATGTAAGATTTCTCTGGATAGTTAGAAAATGATCTGAGTCCACCATCTCGGGAAGTCTCTGGGCTTATTGAGCACTTACATGGCTACTTACAGATTATCCACCATCACAGTCCTACCACTGATACCGAGAATCAAAGTCACATTCTTGTAGAGGAAATAACTTGCTCTTACCAGCTGAGTGAGTCGAGTGACTTGTGTTAGTGAAGGTTTTGGGTTGTGAGATGTTGAGAACCAAATACACTTGATAATGCATTGTAATATCTTTAGGCCATATTTTGTCGATTTCTTCCAATTCTTTTATGTTCTCACCCCTAGAAAAATTGATTACTGAGAATTTACATGGATTTCCCTGTAACAGCCACCTGTTGTTCCCCGTGATTATGCTGCATAATATCGTTTGGCCATTTTTTTTAGTCAATTTCCTGACAATTCTGTGATGTCTGTTGTTAGAAAAGCTGATTACTGAGATCTCACATGGACTGTACTGTCACAGCCACCTGTTGTTCTCCCGTAATCATGCTGCTGTTATATATTTTTTTCCTGCAGACCAAAGAACATACATGCTGCTTCTGATACGTCTTTCTGTGTTATTGGCAGGTCTGATGAGGAGCCAGTAGACCCAAAGAAGATACTTGAAGACGCTTGCAAGGCCAAATGTGTGCGCCAATGGCGTGCTTATGAGGTGATTTCCTGCTGCAGTGATTTCCTTCCGCATTATCTTTTAAGTTCTAAATTTGACACTTGTAGCAAATAACACCTGTAAGTACCGTTGTTGATGTTCTTCTAGTTAATTCTATAGTTTAATCGTCTCTCTTCTCCATATAGTCAATCAATGGTAACAGTAAGCTGGCTGATTGTGCAACAGGGACATTTATATTCCATAACCCCATAAGACCTGCTTATCCAACTGATTGCAATCCAAATATTTTTGTGCAAACCAACTGATTGTATCATTTGGCACAAAAAACGACATTTATCTTTCCTTAATCGACATCAATATTAATACAGTAGAAGTGTCTTCTGGTTTGAATCAAACCACTCCACTGCATCTTGAGAGATATATTCATTTATTCCAACTCGTCATTGGTTGAGAGACATCTCTTAAAAGAAACAAGTTTCCGTGCCGCTCATTCATAATTCAGATTCCGTGTAAATTTTCACTTCAATGCTTATATTTGGGATCTTTTGAAGTTTGCTTCCTAATGGAACTATACAATGCTTTTTCCTAGGCACTAGGAAATGTCTGTAGGACTTCACATATATCCTCATTTTTTAGTGTTTTCTTTGAATGACTCATTTTCTAGTCAGTATTTTTTACTGTTACACACCCAGCCTTTCCTGGAATCCCAGATGCTTATATGCGTCATGATCCCCCCTTCTTTTATAATTTATCCTTTATGCCCTCAAGTTGATGATTTAATATAGTCACTCAGTCGTTTTCCTTTCGATTTTGCCTCTAGAGGCTTTCTTGTGCAAGGGTATCGCCGTGTCGGTTTAGTCTGTACACAAATTATGGCTCCTGCTTGCAATTCCATTTTGAATATGGTCTGATGAAAGTATGGCCAAAATTCTTCTCAAGTTTCTAGTTAATTCTCTACCAATATTTAGACCTGGCCTATTCAACGGGACCGTTGGTTCTGGTTTGGAACCACCGGTTTGAGGTATCATGAACCGGAATCGGAACCATGGCTAGGCAGTTCTGAACACCGGTTAACCTCCGGTTCAATAGTTTGCTCTGGTTCCAGTTAACTGGTGGCTCAGGTGTTTTGGAGTTGGTTCAAACTAGTTTTCCAGTGGTTCAGGCGGTTTTGAATTCATGGTTTGCCCAAGGGTGAACAGTAATCGTCCCTTTGAAGTTTGAACCACGGGTCAGAACTGGCAGGTCTTGCTGTTAGCTTTTATTTAAGGAGTCTAATCTATTGCGTGCATCAAATTTCATTGCTTGTCAGATGAACTTCCATGCCTGTTTTGCAGAAGCCATGATACTTACCCGATCCTACCTTGATGTTTTTAACGTAGTTTCTAGCTGATATTATGGCCAGATGTTATAGGTTTTCGGGTCCATCCTTGGTTGAAATGAATTGAGCATGTGTGCCCCGTTAAACTCGGTATGACATGCACATGCATCATGTGCCTCTTGCAATATTTGCAATGGCAGAGTTGTCTTGACACAGTCAAGTGCTAGTATACACTCGATGTATGGGCAGATTGGTGGGCCTATGTAGGAACCTAATAAGGGCAGATTGTATGGGCAGCTCGGTGAGGCCTTACCGTATAAGAGGGATGGAATAAATTGTACTAATACTTCAATGCTCCCCTTCCACACACACGTCTATGTATGAACCTGTGTAGTATGTATGTGTGTATGTGTATGTGTATGTTGCATGTACCTTTGAGGTGATTAATTTGTAGGTGTATTGAATTGACTCAAGTTGCAATCCTTTATTTGACAGGAGTGTGCGAGTAGGATAAAAGATGATGAAAGTGGGAGCAAGCACTGTACTGGGCAGTTTTTTGATAATTGGAAGTGTGTGGATGAATGTGTATGATGCCGTACTTCCTTTTTACGTTTAATAAT
Source organism: Gentiana macrophylla (assembly GCA_026214975.1). Taxonomy (NCBI): domain Eukaryota; kingdom Viridiplantae; phylum Streptophyta; class Magnoliopsida; order Gentianales; family Gentianaceae; genus Gentiana; species Gentiana macrophylla. The sequence continues at coordinate 29,570,038 of CM047814.1, forward strand.
TGTTTTACACTCGATTATGTACTGTTCGTCCTCATTCTCATTGCTCTTAATGTTTTGTGGATTGCAGGTTGCGCCGAGGCTTTTTAATAAACTTAAATGACAGAGGGATTGATTACTTACAAATTCTGTAATAACAGTTTGGCCATTTCTTTCCATGACTGTGTTTTGCAAGAAATTATCATTATTGTGCACTCTTCTTATCTGATATGGCTACAATTTACTGAAAATAAATACAGTTTTTGTGATCTTGGATGAAATTCATTATTCTAGGGGCTCTATCATTTAAGTACTGCCTTTGCTTGCATGCTTCCCTAGATATTATCTTGAATTATTATTATATAAACATGTATTTCTTTTTTGTGACCATTGTGCGAGTTTTATTATTTGGGTACGAACGAGCCTTTGGTGTGGCATCCGTTCACACTGGACACGGTAAAGTGAACGAGGAAATTGACAATACTCGTTTTTCACAGTTCATTTGCCATGCAGAGTCTACCCCTTTGAAAAGGAAACCCTTTTGGATGTTATACACCCCCCCCCCCCCAAAAAAAAACATAATCTTTATCTTAACACCTCCTCTGTCACCCTCTTGGATGATATAACAATCACGTACGTATCATGCATACTCTTGATGTGAATGTGATTTTGAGTGTTGGTATACTGCAGGGTCCTGTGGTTACAATTGGGTAGAAACTCGTGTAATAAATAATGTTACCATTACTGCAGTGCCTTGACAAGGGCATGAATCTCATGCTCGTAGGTAAACCACTTAGTGCAAGCATCGGATAATTTCTCACCGACTATTTGGCTTGTTTTCTTGGCTCAGCACAGCTATCAACGTCCACTTGAAATTGCTTGTTAAAGTTGGGTAAAGTTAAGACAAGCGCGCTAGTTAATGTTTGGTAATCTGAGCAAAAACGAAGTCTTAATTTCTTGTCTAGTTTAATCTTCCTCTCTTCAGGCAATCTGTTAATGGTGTCAAAAATGACTCAAACCCTGAATAAGCCTTCTGTAGGAGGAGGCGGATCCCAAAAAAAACTAGGAAGCTCAGGGACAATGCTTGGGGTTGGCCAATCCCTGATAGCTTTCACTTTCTTAAGATGAGTCTGGATGCGTTCAAAACTGATCACAAATCCCCAAGAAGAGTAATTTAGTGCAAATAAAATGCTGCACTTATTTTAGTGAGACTGAAAACTTTTCGCTCAAGGTTATTAGGACATTCTTGAAGATGGCCCTGATTGTCTTAGCTATAGACAAGTGTAATGTTGTCAAAAAAAACCCAGCACATACTTGTTGATGAAAGGCTTAAGCAACCCATTGTGTTGGGGTACATTGTAGGGTCTAAATGGTCATTCACTATAGTCTCTCATTCGTTTTGAAACTATTCTTCCATTCCTCTCTTGGTCTAAATCCGTATTTTGATGGCACTAACTACTCAAATCAATTTTGTTTAAACTTTAGCACCGCCCCACACGTGATGTATCTCCAAGTCTATGGATGGGAAAGAGGCACTTGACTGTAATCTTGTAAATAGCCATACTATTTGTTCACATCCTCTAATTTCCTTCCTTTTTGGGTACTAGTAGCCTAGGTACAAAACACAAGGGTTGATACTTGGCCTGATTGGTTTCTTGGCTTACAACTCATCCAACATTCCTTGCAAAATGGTTGAGTCTGTAATGGGGTAAGTTTGGTAAGGATGCATCTGGTATAAAGCCTCTATATTGTGCTCAACTTATCTGATAGGAAGTAGACTTGTTAATAGAGGGCACTGTGTCCTGGACAAGGAATTTCTTTGTATGACATTAGGTTCTATTAACACGAGTCTTAGGTCCCCATTTAGTTCCCACACCTTCTATACGATTGAACGAAGCTCATTGGGATAGGGGTTAGTGCTTCTTTAAAAATTATTTCCTGGCACCCAAACCTCTTAAACAACGAGCACTATGATGAAGTTTAGTATCCAAGTCGTCAACCTGTGGTGGTTTCTAATCTCTCTTAGCTCTCATCCAGTATGATGAACTTCATCATCTCTTCATGCCCATGCTTCAGATCTTTGAATGGGTGGATACGACCCACGAAATTTCAATACCGATCTGTATCTTGGACTTGGCTTCCTTAAGCATCCATAACAGTCATCTTGCGATTACGGGAGAAGGATTTACTATGTTAAGACTCGATAGCTTGTTGATTTCATTAAGCTTTTAAAAAAGAGGTAAATTCTGCACCCCCACCTTCCCACTTTATTATAAAAAAACAAAAGGTTTAGGGAACATATACCCTAAACAGGTACAAAACAGCTAGAAAAAGGGCTAAGACCTATTCTAAATCCCATCAGCAGTAGCAAACAATAGGCAACACATTAGCAGCAAGACAATAAGTGCACGAAAGCAATTTACTTTCAAAATAGACCAATAAGTGCTCTCATCCAATTATTATATCGCAAGTATCCACAACCAGATCCTTTGTCGAGCTAGGCAAGAGACTACATGTGCCGAAAATACACATCAAATTGATACGATTGATTCACACAAAATACTTTTTTTTTTTTTTTTTTTTTCCTTTTCAAAAACATAAATAATCCCCCCCCCCCCCCCCCCACCTCCAGATCACAGGTATCAGTGCACCTCTCATTTACGATATACCTAGGATCCCATCAAGTAAAATAGGATCAATAAATACTTCATTCTGACTCACAGCACCGAGCAGAAAACTCAAACGCATCAGCAACAAGTATCTGGAATTGAACTTGGGGGATAAAAGCAACACCGAAAGCAGGAACCAGAACAAGAAAGTTTCATAGCTAACATTTGTCAAAATGCACCAGCATCTTTCAAAAAAAGGGAACCCTCCCATTGCAGAAGAAGCTAAAGACTAGCGACGAAGAAACTTCCACAAGGCTACTTGCCATTTCCCAAAATTTAACATCTACAACAACACTACCCCCACAACAGAGCATCAGAGCAAAGAGCCAACATGTCCGTATCCCCAGGACAATTACATCGTCTGCCACAATGTTTAAAATATTAATATATTGCACACTTGGCTGATTTCAAATGGCATGCAACATTTTTATAACATAAAACTAAGAGGAAAATGAAAAATATTTACCCGATTAGCAGCGTTTAAACACCTATTTTCCTTCCTTCCTTCCCCATACCACACAGTGTTTCTGGCTTATAACTCCGCCCTTACCAGAACTTATAGGGAGGGCAACCAGCCAGCAAAGCCAAAGATTTTAAGATCCATTATCTAAGTACTTAACATGATCATCTTCTCCCAAGCCAATTCAAATCTTGAGACATGCAATTCCCAAATCAACAAAAAACTTGTGCATTCAGCAGCAAAAAGGACATTGTAATTGCTTTGGTAAACAGAAACAAACAGCAACGATAGCATTCATCATCAGACAAAATACGAACATGTCACGCACACACAAAATAGTAGATAGTCTTGAGTTTGGAAAGTTCAAAATGCGGGATCCAAAGAAGATCCAAAGGAGAACATGGTAGTAGTAGTAGTAGTAGTAGAACCCTAGTCCTTCAGCTGCAAAGGTCAAAAATAGAGGTGTCAATATACAAACTTTACAACAGTCCTGTTCCACTTGAAGATTTAACATTCAGGACATTTACATACCAAAATGGTCAGCCTTCCACCCAGGACAGATATCTCAGCTAACCACGACGATCATAAGGCCCAGAACGGTCACGACTATATCGTTCACCTCCACCACCACCATCTCTGCTGCGTCCACCTGACCTATCTCCATTCCTCTCAGAACCATAACGGCTACCTCCGCTGCCACCATGCCTATCATCCCTGCCACCACCACCATATCGATCATTCCTGCCACCGCCACCATATCGATCATCCCTGCCGCCGCCGCCGCCGCCGCCGCCATATCGATCATCCCTGCCCCCACCACCATATCTATCCTCCCTGCCCCCATACTTTCCACCTCTTCCACCCTCATCAGGACATTCCCTAGCAAAGTGTCCTGGCTTACCACACTTAAAGCACTCTCCGTTGCCAGACCCACGACCACCACCACCACCACCATAATCACGACCTCGGTCTCGATCACGACCACGTTCTCCATCTGGTTGTGCTTTGTCAACAGTAATTGATCTGCCATCCAAATCCATACCATTCATTGCTTCAATGGCCTCTTCCATTGCACTTCTTCCATCAAAGGTGACAAATCCAAATCCACGAGAGCGTCCAGTATACTTGTCATTAACGACCTAGAGGAAAGAACGTTTCACCTCAATAAATCTCACAGCGAGAGTCAAACAGATAAATGTAAATGGAGAATCGAACACATCAGAAAAAAAGTTGAGACACAGAATTTATAAATTTTCCTACATAAAATCTGAGATGAACTGAAAGGTAGTATAGGAATTAAGTTATTTTGAACATCCAAGAGACCATAAAAAGCAATAAGTTAAGGAATAGTCATTCATTAACAAGAATTGCTATCCTTCCTAGAATGCCGAATATTCAGGTAGAAACACAATTAAGGAGAGCATGGCCTCATTTATTTACCATCAAGAAAAGGCGTTGCCACCACTGTATACTAGAAAAATTAAAGTAAAAACTAATATGCGTCAGATATTGACTCCTTCAGATAAAATGACAAGAAGTTTGGTACGGTTGAGTGACCTTAACACTATACAACGATATAACTGAATATTTGTTATTACAGTCCATGCAATCAATGGATATTCAAATAGTGAAAAATCACAACATAAATCAAAACAATAAGAATAAGAAGCGTGATGATGGCGAAAAATAATAAAAGAAAAATGGACTGTTACCTTCGCATCAATAACATGGCCAAACTTCTCAAAGGCTTCTTTTAAGCCTCGGTCGGATGTCGTCCATGAAAGGTTTCCAATAAAACAGCGATAGTCAGCATCATCCGACATGTTTCAGACTGCTAAAGGGAAAAAGATATATACTGGAAACAGTTATGTTTTGCAGAATAAAAGATTTTTATCATGACATAGCTACAACCACTAGGGGACATTTCTATATGGAGTAACAACTTCAGTGATGGGGAACTAAGACAGCCCTTGACTCTAAGCTCTAGGCTCCTGATTAACCTCTCCTCGCATTCCTGTGGGATCGGGGGCGAGGGGGCCCTCACGGTTAGGGTTTAACCGTTTTTTTTATATGGAGTAACAACTTCACCTCTGGATATGATAAAGAATAGTTACCATGTGACGTTGGATTTTACTTGATAGCCACTAAGTTACCTCACAAATACCCTCTGACTCAAAAAAAAATTATAAATATATTCTAGCAACAGAAACATCAGCAAATATCTCGAACAAATGCCGAATAGAAAAAAAAAATCTTATCTTCTAAGACTGATCCAAGTTTGTTTAGTATTGATGACAAATCCCCCCTTCCCCAAATAAAAACAAAATAAGAGCTATAAGATTATATCAATTGCTTCAGAATCGGCACCTCTGCATTGTAAACAGGAAAAAGCAATTCCACAAAGCTGACAACCCAACAAACCGAATAAAGGCAAACTCCATTATAGGCAACCAACAAAATTCACTGAGCACGGACCAGAGCATAACAAAAGAACTGCTTAGGCAACAGTAAATACAGGCATACACCACTTCTATTTGATCATGTTCTTATAATCCTTGTTTAAGTAGATCTCAACCTCAATCTAAGATAAATTTTGCAAATCCTTCAACGACTCTCAGATAAACAACATGATCTTAACAAAACGTAATTCTCAGGAATCTTAACACATAATTTCCGGAATTCTGCAGCCCATATACTTACGAGATGGTTCCATATACTGGGCTACCCCTTCTAAATCATAGATATGCATCCCAGATATTATTGCTTAGCATACGATTTTTGATAAAATAAATGGTACCCAATACAAAAATGATCCATAAGATGCACGACCTACAATAACCTCCGGCATGGTGCTGGCAATTCCCCAAAGCTAAACCAAAACCCACACTCCCACCCCCACCTCTGCACCCTAATACAATAGAGGGGTATAAATTCTCTGATAGAACAAATTAAGACTAGTTCTCCTAACATCTGAATGGACACAGCAATTAAGAGGCTGGAGCAGATAACATAAGAAAAAGAAATATTGATATACCAGCAGAAAACTCGGGAAAAAAATTCAATAAATACCAAAAGGTTAAATCTAGGGGGAATTTGTGCCTTGACAAGCCGATCGGCCTTTAACTACGAACAATTTATAGAAAGGAACACATGAAAACGTTAAACGATTTGAAAAGAGACGCTTACGTTGCAGAGAGCGGCGGTACTGTAAAGTTCGGCAACCGTCGAATCGGAGGACCAAAAAACCCTTCGAAGATTTTTTTCTGTGTTTATCCCCCAGTTAAGAATTATGCCCGGAAAATAGATCTCCTCCGTCCCAAAATATAACGATAAACGATTTTCAAACCAATTAAGAAATTTGGATGAATACCGTAAATTTTAGAGAAAAAACCTTTTGCCCTCGTGGTTTGTCGATTGATTTAAAAATATATAATTTACCTTTAGAATTTTCCACAATCTATCAAATACAAATTCATGTAAATAAAAATTAATTTTTTGTCGCAATATTCTTTTTTTAAATCTTATACCCTCATCGCCTTCAGCGGCGCTAGTGCTAGTTTGTTCACCCTGACTGCGGGTGATCTCTTTGCGAATTTTCTTACGTCGCGGAGCAAGGCCGGCGAGAAAAGGGCCGATACCAAAGGGACCATCTTCTGATTGAAGAGAAGCTTCCCTCTCGGCCAACTCATCGGCTAGATCATTTCCTGCGGCCACCTAAGGGCTAGTAGAGTCATCCTCCCCTTCATCGAACGCATAGTCAAACACCTCTTGATCCTCATCGGAGTCGCCCCCAGAGAATACTCGGAATCGGACATCTTGCAAAACATGAAGGAAAGGCAGAGCTTTTAGTCACCTGGGATAATGAAGATTAAACCAAAGAGGTGATCGTGCCCGACTCGAAGCCTTCCCCTCCGTCTTACAGGAGGAATGGAATGCAAGGGCAGAGGAAAATGCAGCAGAAATGGAAACATGAAGGCAACAACACTAATAAAGGGAATACAAAGTCTAAAGGCCAAATGGCCAGGTATCTACCTAGAAAAATTTTACCTTTAGTAGCAAAAACATACTTATTTTATACCTTTCGAAGCAAAACCATACCAAAACAAGAGCACCTACTCAAAAAATCCCAACTTTTATCCAGAAGGTGTCCTAAATCATGCATACATTGCTAGAGCCGAAACTAATAGGCAAAAAAACATTGAAATGCAAGAAGAAAAGTAAATAAAGAGGCTTGAGGGAGGAGGATTTACCTGTTTTAAGGCAAAGATCGAGCCGGAAACTGGAAAAACTAGCTGGTATCTTTAGACTCCTAGATGGAATCTTCAAATCCTCACCACAATACCTCAAACTTGCTACCACCACCTCCATCCTCCTCAAAGCTCTCACCGGAAAACCCTTACCCTCATAGAAAGCACACAAGATCAAGAGAAGAAAAACTGAAGAGGAAAGAATGGGCGAAAAATGTAGAGGTTTTGAGGGGTTAAACCTTATATAGGTAAGGAGAGCGGATCGTGCGGCCAAAGATCGATCCATCTAACGGTCTGGGTTTGCGCGGTCTTTACGGTTTTCAAAATTCAAAACCGTCATCATTAAAGAACGTCCATCAATGCCCACGTAATCAATTACTCGGCAGTTATCCGCCCACGTACTTAGGCAGTTCCCGAGGCGGCGTTAGTACCCACGTAACTGCGGTTATCAAGAGAGCGGACGGCAGCCACGATCCGACGGTTCAACTACTCCAATACTCAGGAACAGATAGATCACCTCACCAAGAACGAGTTCGCCATCAATAGGCTATCAGCAAATTCACTTTGAGGCCGCCCGCTTGAACATCACGGTCCTAAGTAAACAAGCTTCAGACGACAAGGTCGCCATAGACCCAAATCACTTTGAGGCCGCCCGCTTGAACAGCACGGTCCTAAGTAAACAAGTCGCTTCAGACGACAAGGTCGCCATGGACCCGAACAATGCATAATCATTGCGTACACTTTACTTCACGCTTGACATTTCGTGAAAATATCCAAGACTTGGAGTAGGGGGCCATTGATGTGTATAAATAATATTGCCACCTATGAGTCCCGAAAACAGCCTATCTGGACCACCAAGTCGGATAAGGGCCGCGTCCGTAGTGTTCACGACTCCAAGCAAGTCAGGGTCGCCTCAGTCAGGTCCCCGCCTAGAGCACTCAAACCTATAAGGTCACTAGAGGCTCGGGGGGCCGACCTACGACCTGGACAATAGATCCATAAGAGATCGCACAAAGTTTAAAGGGAAGCAACGAAAGGCAAGGGTGAGGCAGGACGATGAAGCAGGCGACCTTGTACATAGCGACCTACGCGACCACATAGGGCGTCGCCGAGATATTCAACCCACTTGTCGTCTAGATATTTAGTTTACTTAACTACTAAGATATCTTATAATTACATGTCTTACTTAGCCCCTAAGCTTCCCTCCTTCTATAAAAGGAGGGCTTGTGTAACCACAAAAGATATTCTGATAGCAAAAAGAGAACCATACTCTACTAAAACCTTCTCTCAAACAGTTCATAGTCTCCACCACCGGTCCTATACACTATTAAACACATCAAATAAACCAGATATCCACTCAACATACACCGCTGAGCCTCCATGATAATAAACCGCATTATCAGTTCCCATGAATGCCAACAGATTGTTTCCTTTTGACATTAAGGAGCCACAAGCATGTCTTATGGAAGAATTGAAAGATGCATCTTGGTTATGGCATTACAGATATGGACATCTCAATTTTGGTTGTTTGAAAAATCTTCAGCAGAAGGAAATGGTTAAAGGACTCCCACAGATTCAGACTCCTCAACAGATATGTGAAGAATGCACTAAAGGAAAGCAACACAGACATCCTTTCCCAAAAGGCATGTTTTGGAGGGCAAAACAAGTGTTGGAACTCATCCATTCTGACTTGTGTGGACCAATCAACCCATCATCTAATGGAGGAAAGAGGTATTTCATCACATTAACTGATGATTTTTCCAGAAAAACTTGGGTTGAATTTTTGCAAGAAAAATTTGAGGCATTGAATGCATTCAAGAACTTCAAATTGCTAAGAGAAAAGGAGACATGTCAAAATGTCTAGTGTCTGAGAATAGATAGAGGAGGAGAAATTTGCTCAGCAGAGTTTGAAGAATTTTGTACCAGTAATGGAATCAAAAAGGAATTGACAGCAGCCTATACACCACAGCAAAATGGTGTATCTGAGAGGAAGAATAGGACTATCCTGAATATGGTAAGAAGCATGCTTGCCTATGGAAATGTACCAAAGAGATTCTGGCCTGAAGGTGAAAGTTGGAGTGTGCATATTTTGAACAGATGTCCAACATTTTTGTTCAAAACATGACACTTGAAGAAGCATGGAGCTCAATTAAACCATCTGTAAGTCATTTTAAATTTTTTGGATACATTGTTTATGCTCATATTCCAGATGCAAACAAGAAGAAATTGAGTGATAAAGGAGAGCAATGTGTTTTCTTGGGGATCAGTGAAAAGTCCAAGGCATTTAAGTTGTTAATCCTATAACCAAGAGGATAGTGATCAACAGAGATGTGGACAGACTAATGGTCACCAGACTCAGGACTAGCAGAGTCAGTTCAGCAGACTCATGAAACAACAGACTCAAGTCATAAAACGGCAGCTGAGGGATCAGCAAACAGATCTCAGAGAACTAAGAAAAGGCCAAGCTGGATGACAGATTTTGAGGTAACAGGTTTGCCACAAGTAGATGAGACTACCTATTATGCTATATTTGCTAGTGATGATCCAATCACTTATGAGGGGGCAGCAAAAGACAACAAATAGAGGCATGCTATGGATGAAGAAATCATGGCCATTTAAAGGAATCAGACTTGGAGTCTCACAGATTTACCAAAAGGACACAAAACTATTGGTGTCAAGTGGATCTACAAGACAAAGTTGAATTAAGATGGTAAAGTCAGCAAGTACAAAGCCAGAATAGTGGTCAAATGATACAAGCAAGAGTATGGGATTGATTACAATGAAGTGTTTGCCCCAGTAGCAAGAATGGAAACTATCATACTAGTGTTATCCTTGGCTGCTCAAAACCATTGGAAAGTACATCAAATGGATGTGAAGTCAGTTTTTTTGAATGGTCAGCTGGAGGAAGAAGTATATGTGGATCAGCCACAAGGTTATGTGAAAATTGGAGCAGAAAACAAAGTGTATAGGCTTAACAAAGCCTTATATGGACTTAAGCAAGCCCCAAGGGCTTGGTACAATTGTATTGATTCTTATTTTGCAAAGGCAGGTTTTCACAAGGTGTCCATATGAAACTACATTGTATGTGAAAATCAACAGCAAAAGAAGGATTCTGATTGCTAGTTTGTATGTGGATGGTCTTACACCAACAGTGAACTCAGTATGATAACAGGGTTCAAAGAGGCAATGAAGACCAAATTTAGCATGAAAGACATGGGACTAATGCAATATTTCTTAGGCATTGAGGTTCAGCAGACTGAATCGGGGATATATGTTTCTTAAAAGAAGTATGTGACTGAAATACTCAATAGGTTTGGAATGAAGGACAGCAACCCTGCACTCACACCCTATGAAACTGGTGTGAAACTCAGCAAGGAAGGAACAGGTGGTAAGGTGAATTCCACCTTGTACAAACAGATGATAGGGTGCCTTCTATATTTGACAGCAACAAGACCAGACATCATGTATGCTGTAAGTGTGGCAAGCAAATACAAGGAGTCACCATCAGCAGATCACTTAAACTATGTGAAGAGGGTCCTGAGATACTTAAATGGAACCATCAATCTTGGCATAAAGTATGGTTCAGTAGGGAAGGCTCAGCTGACTGGATATTCAGACAATGATTATGCAGGAGATGTTGATGACATGAAGAGTAATTCTGGTTTTGTGTTTATGTATGGAACAAGTGCTAACAACTGGTCATCAAAGAAGCAACCAATAGTCACTTTATCAACAACCGAAGCAGAGTTTGTAGCAGCAGCACATGGTGCATGTCAGCTGATCTGGTTAAGAAGACCGCTGGAAGTTCTAGGGCAAGTTCAGCAGACTGGGAACATTTTGTACTGTGATAACAGTTTAACTATTAAGTTATCCAAGAATCCAGTCTTACACAACAGAAACAAGCACATACATGTGAAGTATCACTTTCTAAGGGATCCCTTAGAAAGTTTTCTTTATCTAATATCTTCAGCAATCTGTGCAAACTTTCCTTTTTATCACAAAGGTTGAATAGTTTTAATCTAATTATTAAGCCGGGCGTCCAGATTTAGTTAATTAGGATTAAAACTAGTAACACACTTTGATTTTAGTTGATAATCAAATAAGTTTAAAAAGTAACAGTTATTCATTCAAACCCTTCTGAATTATTTTGTGCGTCAATCAATGAGGGGTTGACAGACAAGTGGAGCTTCAGGTCCAGTCAGTTGAACTAGAGAATTCAACCGAGGACAATCAACACACAGCAAATCTGCTAAACCAGATTTGAATTTGAACCAATTAGCTTAACAGGGGTCAGCTGAAACTCAAACGGCTGAAGTGAAATTGTACGAAATTGAATTATTTGATTATTATGTGAGAAATAATTGGATGGTTGGATCAACTTTATTCCAACTTGAATTTAGTTTGGCTTTTTTAGCGTTTGCAACTTTCTTAATTAATCAAAACTACCACACTCGCCTATTTTGGTCAAAAACCACCAACTTATCTTAATTTGAAATTTTGGTTTACATTTTATTCAACTAAGTCACCTTGGGATGACTTGTTAGCGATTTGAGCTAGCTATATTGCAGCTGACCTAGTCCGTTTGATAGTAGTCGTGATTTTCGTGATCAAGTCTCAAATACACATTTTTTAATTTACAAAATATATCTCTATCCAATGTCATACACATCATATTCTCTATTTTACCAAAACTGAATGAATGCGGCATACAAAATCTAAATGAATGTGGAAGATATAAATAAAATTTACAGAATCTTTCAATATCAATATAGTATCGGTTGTAGTGTTATTTTTTTATTTTTAAATCTGAAAAAGTAATTTTACTAAAATACATGTGTTAAAAGGATTTACGTATATATATATATATATATATCCACCGCAAGAGATCTACACGTGCATGGAAATCCATGCTTGGTAAAAGTAACAAATGATATTCAAAGGAAGAATTTTTTTTAGGGATAAATATAGTGAGGTAAACGATATATGATTCCTAAATAAATAACATTTATAAGTTAAATTATGGATAAAATATGTTTAATTTGATTTCAAAAAAAAAATGTTAATTATATGGTAGAGTTTGTATAATTATAACGCGAAAGAATGACCAGGTACAATGTATTATCTGTCAGCACATATATTAGAGTTGGAATGATTTAAGAAATCATATCAATGTTTCTCAAAAAAAAATAAAAAAAATAAAAATAAATCATATCAATCGGATACAGTCTCACTTGAACTTAACTAATCCCCAGTTTCTTAGGGAGTTTGATTCTAATTAATCCGATCATTCAAAGAAGTTTTAATAAAAATGTATTGTTTTTTCCTTCTTCCATATAAAAGACTTTAAACACATTAAAACTCATCTCCCTATAATTCAGAAAAAAAACCCATATATAGTAGCTTGGAGTTTTCTTGAGAACCTTTGAATTAATTATTTACCCCAATTTCAATTAAATATGGGAATTTGGATTCTTGCAGTAGTGTTGCTAATGATAAATGGGGTATGTGGATACCCGAAAGAGGATTTGGTAGTGATATTACCGGGTCAGCCAAAAGTTGGTTTCAAGCAATATGCAGGTTATGTTGATGTGGATAATCAAGCTGGAAGGAGTTTGTTTTACTATTTTGTAGAGGCTGATAAAGATGCACATAATCACCCTCTCACTCTTTGGTTAAACGGAGGTCGGTGTCGTCTTTTTTTTGTATGATACAAACATAACTGTTGATAATAATGAGTCTAAATTGCTGATTTTGTCATGATTTAGGTCCCGGATGTTCGTCGGTGGGTGGTGGAGCGTTTACAGAATTAGGCCCGTTTTTCCCAACCGGAGATGGCCGCGGTCTTCGCATAAACTCAAAATCATGGAACAAAGGTTCTTTCCAGTACTTCTTCAAAGTTAATCACATTAATTATAATTATGTAAAAAAAAAATCATTAATGATTTATAAGTATATTGATAATTATAAGTATATAATGTTCATTTTTTGTTTTTGTTTTGCAGCATCAAATCTTCTATTTGTAGAGTCTCCAGCCGGTGTTGGTTGGTCCTATTCAAATACAACAAGTGATTATACACGTGGAGATGATTTAACAGGTTATTAATGTTTAATTCGCATATATATTAAATTAATTAACCTGATTATTCCTATGCGGTCACCATTTATCAATCTCTTTTTTTTTTTTTTTTTGCAGCCCAGGATTTATTGACATTTTTGCTAGGATGGTTTGAGAAATTTCCAGATTTCAAATCCAGAAGTTTATTCCTAACCGGTGAAAGTTATGCAGGTATATATCCTTCTACTCTATATAAGAAGGGAAAAAGTGTGAATATGTGACACTTGTTTTTTTATTTTCGTTTTTCTTGTTTATCGTTTATTACCAAAAATCCGGTCCATTTTTTTTTTACGTTTCACTGCAGCCCATTTTAAAAGTTTGTTCCATTTGGAGGAACTCAATCAGATCACCTTTTAATGTGAATATATGTAGCAAATGTATGATTATTGTCAAAATATAAGGTCACGACTTGTTGCCGAAACGATCTTTATATCATGTCAAAACAATTTTGTTGACGTCTACATGAAATATTATAGATTTTTAAAATAAATTCATTTCATAAAAACATATCGTGTGTATCTGTGATATTTAATTATTTTCAAGATATAAATCAACGGCGTATTCTTTCTACACGATCTTTACGCTTAAAAATATTTTTATTGACGATTACATAAAATATTAAAATTTTGAAATGAATTTTTTTTTTTTTAAAAAACATATTTTTTTTTCTTTTCTTTCCTATCTAAATAAGAAAGGAAAGGTATACGTGACACCCACCCTTTTTTTTCTAGAAGCTTCACTCAGTATAAACCACCAAAAATCATCTCTTCTACTCTCATTTGTTGCTTTTTGTGTTTCGCCATTTTGTTATTTTGGACCGTCTGGTTTGTAAGGCGCTGACATTGTAGAATTAATTTTTTTTCATAAAATGAAAATTGTCCAGAATGAAATCGGATGGAATGAAATGAAAAATCGATAAAACACGCGTGGTGGTGTGTAAGAGGAAAGTGATGTTAGGTAGGTGGTGGGTGGGGTGGGTTGGGTTGGGGTGGTGGGAAGGGTAGGGTATAGTAAGATGGGTGGTGGGCACGCAGTAGGGTAGGAGATGTAGGGTAGAGTAGGATGAGGTGGTGGGTAGGGTAAGGTAGGGTGGGATGAGATAAAATAGAGGTGTAATAGGCTTAATTAGGATAGTGAATTAATATGTAGGTTGGGAGGTAGGTTAAGGTTTGTAGGTATGTAGTGAGGTAGGGTGCGGTAGGGTGTCTTAATGTAGATGAGGTGAGGTATGAGATGTAATGCGGTGATGTATGGTAGGGTAGGATGGTATAGTTGGATGATGTGGCGTAAGTTAAGTAAAGTTTGGTAGGTTGAATAAAGTACGTAATATAGAGTAGTGTGGTAAGATAATATGTGGTAAGATAATGTGGTGTAGGGCATGGTGAGGTAGGATTGGATAGGTGAGTGTTAAAAAATGTTGGGATAGGGTGCGGTTGAGTGATTGATAATGTGTGTAGTAGATAAGAAAGAGTGTGTTGACTAGGGTAGAGTTGTGTGGTAGGTTGTGGTATATCTCGAAAGGAGATCGACGTAAAATGTTTTATTTTTCATTGTTGCGCTTTAAAAATTGTGTTACGAGCGGTTCGATTCATACGCTACATTTCTTCGTATTTAATATCGTCAAATAAGTTAAAACTTATAAGATGGTGACTCAGTGCGTTGACGGAAATCGCGATTCACTAGTATATATATATATATACGGCCTTCTTCAATTACACTTTTGGTCCCTCGTTTTTTAAAATTGATTAAGTGTTTAATTACAGGCCATTACATTCCACAGCTAGCTAATGTTCTGTTGGACTATAACCAGAAATCCAAGAATTTTAAGTTCAACATCAAGGGAGTAGCAGTAAGATCGACATTGATTTTATATATATATATATATATATGTTCATGGTTTTTATTATATTCAATAAATTCAAATAAAATTAAGGAATGAATTAATAATGTAAAATATATATATATATGGGTGCAGATTGGAAATCCACTATTGAATCTGGGAAGAGATACAGCAGCAACATATGAGTACTACTGGTCACATGGGATGATATCAGATGAAGTATGGGAAACAATATCGAGTGAATGCGATTTCGACGATTATACATGGCCCGGCGATAATCATAACGTTTCGGTCTCGTGCAATCAAGCTATGTCGAAAGCTAGCTACATTGTCGGTGATTACGTGGATCCGTACGATGTCATCCTCGATGTTTGTTATCCTTCGATTGTTCAACAAGAACTACGCCTTCGGAAATACGTAACGCAGATAAGTGTGGGTGTGGATGTATGCATGACTATGGAAAGAAGGTTCTATTTTAACTTACCAGAGGTTCAGAAGGCTCTCCATGCTAATAGGACTAACCTCCCTTATAGCTGGTCCATGTGCAGCAAGTAAGTTAAAGTGGTTTTTAAACTCAATATCGATAGAAAGTCTATTTCATACGTTCTGACTTAAATTGAAGTAGATAAATATCAATATTCTACCTAAATTTGGGTCAGAATAAATAAACGCGAATACTTAGAATAAAATTGTAAAAATAAAATAAATATATATGCTAAGATATTTTACTGTCCGGAAACACGTGCACTTCTTATATTATTATATTATTGTAATTTATAGTATTGTTATTATTGGCGCAGCGTGTTGAATTACTATGAAGCGGATGGTGATAGAAATATTCTGCCAATTCTTCAACGGATTATTAAAAACAATATTCCTATATGGATATTTAGGTATTAATTTCTTTCTTTCTTTAACTTATAAATATGTAATGATAAAAAAATTATTAGTAATTAATTAGTTTTATGGATGATGCATTAATTTGGGCAGTGGTGATGAAGATTCAGTGGTGCCATTAATTGGAACTCGAGCATTGGTTCGTGAGTTAGCTAAAGATCTTAACTTTCAGACAACTGTTCCATATGGACCATGGTTTCACAGAGGCCAAGTATGTTTATTACAGTACATAATACTTCATTTTCTTCAACAAAAAAAAAAAAAAAATAATAATTGAAATTGTCATGAAATTTATAAACAATATAATTAATGATTTATAATCAAATGTTTTTGATTTTAATGAAATATGTATATATATATAGGTTGGAGGGTGGCAGATAGAATATGGAAATAAGTTGACGTATGCAACAGTACGTGGAGCGTCACATATGGTACCATACGCACAGCCTTCAAGAGCTTTGCATCTTTTCAGTGACTTCGTTCATGGAAGACGATTGCCCAATACTACTAAAATACCAATCGATAACTGAAAATTCCTCTTTTTTTTTTTTTTTTTTTTTTTTTTTTTTTGAAATTTTTTTAAAGTGAAATCACTGTAGTTCGACACGCATAATATTAGTGTTTCATTTGTCTTATCTTGTTATTATTATTTGTAAATTAATGGTCTGGTCTTTTCACACCACGTCTCCCTCGTCAGAGGAGATGGATCAGACTCTTGAGCGGCAAAGGATTTCAAAGAAAAGATTCAATAAATATGGTAGGATATCGCAATATATGGCTATGGAAAATGTTCTTATCGGGAATTGAATACTGAAATGATCTTCCTTCGGAATGAAGGGCTATATGCCTTTTACTAAGATCATTTTTTTAAAAGTTATTTTGATTGAATATGAGTTGGTAAATGATTTTTATACAAGTCAAATTTGAGTCCCATTTTGATAGTTTTATATAAACCCAATGGCAGAAAGAGTATATTTGTTATATTTTGACTCAAATAGTGGTAAAATCGCTCTTTTTAGTCTTATATCCTGTCAAGTTTTTAGATTTAGTCTTGATTTTACTCCGATCATAATTAAAACTAGTCATGTAAGTTGAGGTTTTTTTTTTTTTTTTTTTTTTTTTTTTTTTTTTTTTTTTTGATGCAAAATTAGTCATGTAAGTTGGCTTGTTTAAGTCCATAGAATCCGGCCAAAACCAATGACATGGCACAACAATCAGTCCATAGTTCAAGGACTCTAGTTTGTAACCGACTGCGGATATGTACGTGTTAATCTCCGTGATCTTAGAAGATAATTACGTTGTCATCGACAATGAGATCAGAGTTGTAATCTTTGGGACTCTTTCCATATTTATCGTATATGTTACCCACGTGGGATAAGGTGGTGATCAGCTCTATCCGACTTGCAGAGAGCTTCAAACCATGCCCTGGCCTGAGCTGCGCTGCTCTGGCTCTGCGTAGACCTCCCTTCGGGGTATAAAGGTGTCACGGATTTTATCTAACAAAGCAAACAAGTAATAAAATTTATAAATCCGGTATTCCCCAAGTGTAGGGATCGTAGTATAGCGATTAATACCGGAGTCGATCACAGGGAATCGGGGTATCTAGTTCATTAATTTTCCTAAGGTTGTTACTACGAAAACGAAACTAAAAACGAAAAATAAACTGGACAGAGGATTGTCAGTCCAAAGCCAGGGAGGATAAAAGCGATAATAAATAAATAAAACTACAACTAAGAAAACAATAAAACTAACTAACATGATAACGACTGAAGCAAATCAACATAGAACAAACATGATCCACCATCCCGCAACCCTTAATTCTTCCCTAGATTTTCTTATGATGATTCAATCAAAGTTGTGGTTCACCTAATCAAAGGTATGAATTCCTACTTCCGTAAGTAATCCGTCTATCAATCTCATCATCTTCCGATCTATAGAGATTAACGCTCTCAAAACAAGGTGCAAGATTTATTAGATCTAACAACCTAGAGATCTAACCTATCAACTTCCATTATGTCAAGGTTAAAAGTCTAATCTTTCCTATGGTGATCTAAGGTTTACACCGATTTCCATCATACGGTAAACATCAAATAGCAATACATCTTCCGATATCGATTGCATAAACAAATAAACAAAGGAAAGATACAAACTTTAAATTAAACTCACAAGATCATCCAAAGAAAGAATAAAACGCTTTGAAAATCTCCCATGCATTCGCTCCAAGTTCACAACCAGGCGACACCATGGCGTCGAACAAGAAAAGAAAACGAAAATAAAACCTAATCTGTCACGCCCCAGCCCCAAAAAAAGGGGTGGGCGCTAAAGGTTCCTCTCTAATGTTTGTGTGTCAAGAGGATCGAATTGTGTATTTTAGGGTTGAAATCGCGCCGCTATTTATAGAAAAGTAAAGTATTCTTTGCTTAAGTCGGTGTTGGACGCCCCGCCCACTCAGCTGACGCTCGTTCATTCTCTTTGGGCCTTGAGATGGACGCCCGCTTGCTTGAGCGCCCAAACTCTCTGTTCAAATTTTTCCTCCTGGACGCCATTCCAATATTCTCGGACGCTTGATCCACTGGACGGGACTTGGGACGCGCGTTCACTCTTTTCTTCCAAATTCATCTTGATCTTCATTCCAACTTCATCTCTATCTCTTCCTTCCATACAAATCATCACTTGAACATCTTTTAAGCTCCTTTCACCTCATGCAAGCGCATACTACATCACGATAAAAACATGCAAAATGTAACATCTTACATCTAAAGATATTTATCCAATAAAATCACATAATTAACCCGATTTTGCACTTTAATACTTCTAAAACTCATTTGCTCAATATTTCATTATAAAGCTCGATTTCTATGAGAAACATACGAATATGGAGAGAATTGTTACAAAATATATCCTTATAAAACGTATAAAATCACCCTTAACAACTCCCCCACACTTAAACCTTGCTCGTCCCGAGCAAGACAAAACATAACCATCACTCGAGACAAATAAACACTTATGCAAATATAAAACATATTCAAGTAGTTTAGAGGTTCACCCAAGTGAGTGTGTGCATAGCCATAATAAATTTCCACCAAATCCACACTTGAAATTGATTCAAGCAAAACTAGCCAACATCCCATTTAAATCAGAAATATAAAAACGATTATAACATGCACCTCACAAAACATACATACTCGAAAAAATAATAATAAGGAGTATTTAAAATATTTCCGACATACTCAGTGGATAGTCCCTACAACATATCTTTCAGTTTATACTGGGGATAGTTAGCAGATAACTAAGGTTTCCAACCATCTTTCCACATTGCCATTCACTAATTTTCTTTATAGTTCAATCAATTCCACATATATAGCATATATGCCCTCATTCCCAGCAATAGGATGTTTCGGGATAACACCCTAGTTGGACTACTATCATCAGGCCGTCGGGAGCTATTGAACCTCATAGTGGTATAGGACATTTCGAGATAATGCCCTACCGCACTCAAATCATCGGCAGCTACTTCCGACACTTAAATATATATAATTCATATTATTCATCTTAGATTGGTATGCAAACCTTAAATTATATCCCTCCTATCACATTCAAACCTTCAGATATTCACAGTATGTCATACTTTAATTCTAAATACAAACTATTAAAATTTTCAAAATTAGTATGGAAGCAAAGAATCATGCGATAATCATCAAAAAATCTCTAATCAAATGGGCATAGCTTTAAATTATAGCTCATCATTTACTATGGCATGTGAAAAAGTAGTGTTGGGTGAAACAACTAAATTTACTAAATATGCAAAATAACGCAAAAATGATATAAGAACTCAAATGAAGACATGCCATGCTTACTTGGGACAAAACAAAACTTTTAAAATCTAGCACTTTTCATAGAAATATAAAAGTATGGCAAATGAATGTAGATATCACATAAGCTATTCCCCTTCCCCACACTTAAATTACAACATGTCCTCATGTTGTGCAGAAATAAAAAGAAAGAAAGAACTTAGCTGATTGTCGTTCGAAAGTGGCAAGTCCGGAAGTGGTCAGATCCGAGATCCGAGAAATGCGTGAAGAAATCGATGGTCGTGGACCATCCACCGGAAAACTGACATCGTCTGAAACTCACAATTGCTATCGCAAAGATCCTGCACACTTGACAAACAAGGAAATATCTCGGGGACAAGGGGAATAGAACACACAGAGCACAAAATAGAATCGCATCGGATGGAAAAATCAAACAGGAAAGTACATGGAACATCTAAGCGTCTAAATATGGAAGTTTGATATAAGCACAAAAGAAATAATAGCTCAGATGGAAAGATCAACACTTAAACTCGGGACATCTAAGAATAAAGCCACGAGCGCGAAACATCAAACTCCAACTAATAATGATAGAGGATTATACATGGAAAAGAAGTCATAGAGATTTTTCAAATTAAGCTCATATAAAGATGGAAATTATACATGGAACATTACAAAACAGTAGGCTAGGTGCAACTACATGAAAAAGATATTACAATGCAATCTACATGATATGCAATAAAATAATGATGGCATATGGAGAACCAACAGTAACCATCATGGAAAAAAACGAGGTAGTATTACGGAAACCGACAGTTAACTACGCTCAAGAAAAATAAAAGAAAATAGAAAAACAATGCAACTAGATGACATGCAACTACATGATATGCATCTATATGATATGCAAAAATAAAAGAAAATAAAAGAAAGAAGACCAGCCCACTCAATTGCAACACGACAAGTATAAAATAAACGTCTACCAAATAATGACAGGTTACGATAAATGACAGTGCTGTCCATTACATGCAGTGTAGACGCGCTTTAAGACTCATCAAAGGTGATAGCATTATGGAAAACCAACAGTTAGCTATACTAAACAGATATAACTCATATGGCCTAAGACGTAGCATACGGAAACCGACAGTAGCTACCCATATGAGTTACATAAACAATGAGAAAGCACATAAGTCTCAAAGCTTAAAAGATTCATCACATGTGTGTAGCATACGGAAACCGACATTAGCTACTAATTAATAAGACCAGTTATAGCGTACGAGAACCGACAGTGACTATAACTTGCATAGATGAATCCTAACACCCTAGATAGACGACAACAAGAACAACATAAGTCATATTAGAATCACGTCTAGCCAGGTGAATTACTCAACATGGATTGCAATAGATGGAAAGAAAACCATAACGGTGAAAGAACATGACACAAAACGGCCACAGAGGCTCATCCATGTCAATTAATGAAGCATGTATATAAAAAATAATCAATTATTTAACATGGATCAGTAGATGGAAAGGTGTAAACATGCAAGTTCAGAACATCTACGTAAAAATAATTAGCCACAGAAGCTCATATGAAAGTATCCACATCAAATAAAGCATTAAAAATCAAACTCTATTCACTAGAAGCTGACACACTGGACGGACGCGTTCATCAATCGACAGACGTTCAAAACATACTCAGGGCGGACGGGGCGTTCGAGTAGCGAGACGCCCGCCCGAGAACCACACATAAGCGAGGCGGGCGTCCGGGAAACAGGCAAACGCTCGTCGACTCTCTAAAAACATAACAGCGTGGATGCATTGTGGCACGGACGGGCGTTCACTTACTATGGACGCCCGTCTGACTCAACAGAAAAGTACAGCAGACTCGATTTTATCAGAAAACAGCAGCAACCCTAAAATCATAACCTAAGACCATATCATTAAAACAGAAACCCTAGTGTTTATTAAAAACGAAAACAAAACTATGAAACCTAAATTCACGTTTCATAAATTGAGTAAAAAACTTTTTGCACATTCTTAACCCAACGGTCATCGAAACACGGCAAAAATAAAAACTCTCAATTTATTTAACGCTACTCTTATTGAAAGAAATAAAGAAACAGAAACAGAAAAAGATACGGAAAACCTAAACATAAACCTACCTACGAAAAATTTAAAACAGAAAACAAGAAACCGAAAAAAAAGGAGAAAAACGTGTTGAAATCTTCTGAGCCCAAAATGGAAGGGAAAACAGTGGATTTTGACCTCGAAAACGGTGTCAAACGGCCTTAGGCTGTTCACCACGTCGTCGGCGTCGGAACGAGCTTTCCGAATTGTTGTCCTGCGTTCCAAACGGACACTCGAGCCGAAAGTTACGGCCAAAATACTAACGAGTGCTAAAACGATCCCTTTTATCCAAAAATTTGACCGTGAAAAACGTGGAGTCAGATGATTCAACCTTAGAACCCTACCTACGAAACCTACCTACGAAAAACAGAAACCCTAAACCACGATATCTACCTAAAACAAAAAATAAATAAAAAAAACCGGTGACAGACAGGCCAGACGGGCGTCGAAGTTATCGGACGGACGCCTGATTGGAGAAAGAACGAGACGGGCGCCCAAATTTACTGGGCTGCTAAATGCTCGGGCAAAAACACATATCAGAGACGATCGATTTGGACGGACGGGCGTCTAATAGCTCTCCAGGGCGCCGTTTACGTTCAAAGCAAGCACATAAACGCCGCTTAAACACTAAAAAGCAGTCCAAACTAAACACGAAAACTAAACAAAACCCTAATTGGAACCTAAACACAAACCTATGAAAAATTAATAATCACTAGATAACACAAACTACCTACGAAAAACAAAACATAACAACTTTAGAAAAATACATAATGAATCTGGACAACCGCTTTTGATTCCCCGGCGTGGCGCCAAAAACTTGTCATGATTTTATCTAACAAAGCAAACAAGTAATAAAATTTATAAATCCGGTATTCCCCAAGTGTAGGGATCGTAGTATAGCGATTAATACCGGAGTCGATCCTGAGGAATCGGGTATCTAGTTCATTAATTTTCCTAAGGTTGTTATTACTAAAACGAAACTAAAAGCGAAAAATAAACCTGGACAGAGGATTGTCACCCAAAGCCAGGAGGATAAAAGCGATAATAAATAAATAAAACTACAACTAAGAAAACAATAAAACTAACTAACATGATAACGACTGAAGCAAATCAACATAGAACAAACATGATCCACCATCCCGCAACCCTTAATTCTTCCCTAGATTTTTTTATGATGATTCAATCAAAGTTGTGGTTCACCTAATCAAAGGTATGAATTCCTACTTCCGTAAGTAATCCGTCTATCAATCTCATCATTTTCCGATCTATAGAGATTAACGCTCTCAAAACAAGGTGCAAGATTTATTAGATCTAACAACCTAGAGATCTAACCTATCAACTTCCGTTATGTCAAGGTTAAAAGTCTAATCTTTCCTATGGTGATCTAAGGTTTACACCGATTTCCATCATACGGTAAACATCAAATAGCAATACATCTTCCGATATCGATTGCATAAACAAATAAACAAAGGAAAGATACAAACTTTAAATTAAACTCACAAGATCATCCAAAGAAAGAATAAAAACGCTGCTTTGGAAAATCTCCCATGGTCGCTCCAAGTTCACAACCAGACGACACCATGACGTCGAACAAGCAAGAAAAGAAAACGAAAATAAAACCTAATCCAACGCCACCTGGCCTCTCAAAAAAGGTTTTGGGGCTAAAGGTTCCTCTCTAATGTTTGTGTGTCAAGAGGATCGAATTGTGTATTTTAGGGTTGAAATCGCGCCGCTATTTATAAAAAGTAAGCATTGCTTTGCTTAAGTCGGTGTTGGACGCCCGCCCACTCAAGCTGACGCTCGTTCATTCTCTTTGGATCTGAGATGGGCGCCCGTTTGCTTCAAAGCGTCAAACTCTCTGTTCAACTTTTTCCTCCTGGACGCCTTGATCCAACTGACAGGACTTGGGCGCGCGTTCAGCTCTTTTTCTTCCAAATTCATCTTGATCTTCATTCCAACTTCATCTCTATCTCTTCCCTTCCATACAAATCATCACTTGAACATCTTTTAAGCTCCTTTCACCTCATGCAAGCGTACCTACATCACGATAAAAACATGCAAAATGTAACATCTTACATCTAAAGATATTTATCCAATAAAATCACATAATTAACCCGATTTTGCACTTTAATACTTCTAAAACTCATTTGCTCAATATTTCATTATAAAGCTCGATTTCTATGAGAAACATACGAATATGGAGAGAATTGTTACAAAATATATCCTTATAAAACGTATAAAATCACCCTTAACAAAAGGTCTTCAAACTAAGTATAAGCTAGGGTTCCTAGTGTTGAAATAGTGTCCTAAACTCAATCGGGTTGGACCGAATCCGACCGGGTCGGATCATTATACTATTTCTTTATGTTTGTACATATAATAAATGGCTTTTCAGTTATTATATATTTGTTCGTTTAAACAACCTAATTATGATATTGTATATATGATAACGTCCCTGGTGTCAAACTGTGAAAGAGAAATTATAATGGTGATTATGGTTGATGAGATCTTGACTCACTTTAAAGGGTTGATGCTTAAATGTCTCTAGTCGTATGTACTATTAAATAAGACATTAATAGTACGATTAGACTAGTACGTATTATATTTCTTCTATTTTTTGAAGGTAGAGATAAATCTCGTCTATCAAAGTGTAGAGACACTTGGACTGACCACTTACTCTATTAAGTGTCGCACTATGTGGCGGTTGTGTAATTATCCTGAGACCGGAGTCTTCATTACATCACGATGTGGATGGTCATACTTTGACACTATTGAGGTTTCCCCTAGCCATAGGGAGATCATGCTGTAGTGATTAGGTGTGATACTGAAGCATGCGTATGATTCATGTCGCTCATCCGGAAATCGCGTATCCTAATAGTAGGAGTGAATATCCGAAAGGGCCTTCTTATAAAGAATGTCTAGCTCTCGTGAATCTTTGTAAAGTGGGAATAAATGAGTTACTTCGAGAGAGCATGATATCCAAATTTTACGATACAGTTGTTAATGTATTGACACTCGAGATACGACCGTATGGATATTATTACAGCGTTAGAATTTTATTTACACGGTAACCGTTTCACATGAAAGGTAGTAGTAATTGCATTTGACTCTTTCGATGATTGGGGGTCATGGCGTGTTGCTAGACGCTGTCCACGATCGTTAGGAGTGAAGGGTATTTTAGTAAATGCACTTTGTGCCCACGGCCAACATATTCGGAAGCCTATCGGGTCACACACATAGGAACGTCTAGCCGGATAAAATGCGGTTATAGTGATAACCAAATAAGAAAAGTTTATCTCGACTACAAAGTGTTATAGTGATAAATTAATATGGTGATATTTATTTATTATGAATAAATTAGATACAAGATATTAATTATGGTGATTAATTAAATATACATGTTTTATTATGTATGTGGTGAAATTATATGTGTATATGATACACATGTATTTTGTGAATTGATTTATCATAATATTATATTAATTAAGAATATTCCGGAAGCCATTTTTGGCTATATGGGGCGCATGCCTTGTGTATATGATACACATGGATTTTGCAAATTAATTAATAGTATTATCATATATTAATATTAGATATTAATGTGTATAGATTTACACACATGTGCAAATTGATTTATGGTAATATGATAAAGATAATCAATATTAGATATTAACAATATCTTGGATTAATTTAATATAAGATATTAAATTAGATAAATCTAGAATATCTATTTTTCTTATTTTACTAGTAAAATGTTTTCTTTCTCCTTACTTCATGCAAGAAGCTTTTTCTATTGGAAATAGGACATAAGGGGTGCACCACACCTATATATAAGAGGAGGGTGGCTAGCTCTTTTTGTACATCACAATTCCAAAAGTTCATAATTCTTGTGAAAAATAGAGAGTTTCTTAAAGAGAGTATTTAGAGAGAGAAAATGTTGGTCTAGCAACCGAGTTTTTCTAAGAGCAACCCAATGGTGGATTCCGGCGGGTTGTTCGTGTGGATTAACGGTAGATGTCGAACACTTGGGCGACTTCGTGCAGAAACTACAATCGTAGACAAAGGGACGATCTATTTTAGATCATCCAAGGTATTTTCTACGTCTACTTCTCTTATGCTTGTTGCTTAAACGGAGTCGATCTTGGTTAAAAAGGAAATAAATTTTAAATTCCGATGCGTTCCCGTGTAGATTTCCTAGCACCTAGCCTCTAAATATCCTTCTTCTTTCTCTTTATTTATTACCTTGCTATTTATAGGATGACACGTGGCCGACGCTAACCCGACCTCCGTCATAAGCCCCTTAAAGGTGGCCTAAGATTTCCGAGCTGGTCAGCTCTGCCTTGGTTGGAGCTTGACCTTTGTCAAAAGACTGGAAAGCCCCTAAAAGTTTCAGCTCTGCCATGTGGAAACGTTAACGTTATAACTCTATTATGGTTGTCCCAGGAATCAAGGCATTTACACCCACGTCTTTGTGGGACGGTTTCCGAGGTAGTGCTTGGGGTTTATAACTCCCGTCATAACAACCATCCTCATCATTAGTATCTTTAAATCAAAATATCGGTGCAGCTATCCTGACTCTTCTCAGTCTTCTTATCTAAATCCCGAATTATCGCAAGTAAGCTCTTTATTCTCCATTCTTTTCTTGTATTCTTTACTCGACCCCTCATTAAGGGGCCAGCCATTAGGTTTTCGGCAGTTATCTTGACTCTTCTCCGTCTTCTTATCTAAATCCGAATTATCGCAAGTAAGCTCTTTATTCTCCGTTCTTTTCTTGTATTCTTTACTCAACCCCTCATTAAGTAATTGCTTGTTGTTGATTCAATTTTTGAAAACCCTTAGAACTGCCGAAAACCTAATCGGTGGCCCCAGAATTAAGTCTATTCTGAAACATGAGAAAGTAATTGAAATCTACAACAAGTATAGGGTAGATCTAGATACCAATAGCCCCCAGATACCCACTACTGCGAATCCTTACTCGTCTCTGCCACCGGAGGGTTATTGTGTTGTTTACGAAGACCATTTCACGGAGGTCTCCCACTTCTGCTCTGTCCGGCTTACCTAGCAGTGCTCGAACACTATGGCCTTGGTACTACTCAAATTGCTCCTAACGGGGTTAGGGCCATAGTAGGGTTTGCTATAATATGCCGGATGGCAAGGGTGAAGTTTACCGTGAACCTTTTTAGGGCCTTCTATCAGGTAGAAACGGTCAAGGACAATTCCGGCTTCTATTATTTTCCCTCTCCGATCAGGGAGGGGAAAAGAAATCCATTTTGTAGCAGATGGGCCGACCTCGTACAAAGGATGGAAGGACCACTTCTTCTTTGTGCGACACGAGGGTGCGTCTAGATTGAGTCGATGGAATGCAGAGGAGCAGCCTAAGGATGTTCTCCCCAAGAACACTGACGCTGACGCGCTACAAACGATTCGGAGCTCTACAGTCTTTTTGAGATACGCCCGGCTACTTTCGCTGTTCATTGAGTCAGACCATAATCGACCTTGGAAAATTTGGTTTTTAGCTCCATGACCGACTTTCACAAGGTTACATTCTATGAAAACAGTATGGCGTATCAGTATATGGGGTGCAGCGGTCCAGTGGGTGGAGTGCAAATAATTGCCAAAAAATAAAATAAAAAATAAACACCAAAATTATAAGAGAAAGCAGAACATCCACATCCACAAGGTTGAGTAATTTTCGATGGTTCATATGTTCTCTTCCTAAAATAGTGGGAAGATGTAAGGTGACCATACTCAAGCAAAAGACACACAATGAAAAGAAGAAGAAAAAGGAAAGACTTTAAAAAAAATAAAAAAAAAAATAAAAAAAGAGGAAGAAGGGAAAAGAATAGGCTGCATTTCAAAAGTTCCTTGTCTTTCTCTTTCTTTTTCTATCAAGATTACATTTTACAACTCTATGAAACATTGAGTTGTTGTTGTTTTTGTTACATATATTAATCAAAGATTAGACAGAGACAAGGGTTTTCCTTAAATCCAAGAAAAAAAAATTATAATATTTGAGTGTAGCCTCCAATCTCTTCTCCTCATCAGAGCAGAAGGTCATGGGTTCAAGCAAATTCAGAAAAGCAATTGGAGCAGTTAAAGATAAAACAAGCATAAGCTTGGCAAAATGCAACAATAATGCTTTATCTGACCTTGATGTTGCCATTGTTAAGGCAACACGCCACGACGAGTACCCGGCTGATGAAAGACATATCAGAGAGATTATAGGCTTAACGAGTTATTCTCGTACCTATGTGAGCGCGTGTGTTTCGACCATCTCAAGGCGGCTTAGCAAGACCAAGAATTGGGTGGTTGCACTCAAGACATTGATGTTGATCCAACGCCTGCTCACTGATGGAGATCCATCCTATCAACAAGAGATATTCTTCGCCACAAAACGCGGGACCCGTCTCCTAAACATGTCTGAGTTTCGCGATACTTCAAGATCTGATTCATGGGATCATTCTGCTTTTGTTCGGACATATGCATTGTACCTTGATGAACATCTTGAGTTCCGTATGCAGAATCGCCGCGGAAAACGTAGTGCGTTTTCATATGAAGAGGAAGAAGTTCATCAGGAAGTAGCAGCCTCAAATGCAATTGTTGTAAGAACCACACCTGTTAGTGAAATGAAGAATGATCAAATCTTTTCCAGGGTGCATCATCTTATGCATCTTATGGAACGTTTCTTAGCCTGCAGGCCGACAGGTTCGTTTTTTTAAATTTTAATCTTCAACATTTTATCCTTAATTTTCAATAATACTATGTCCTGATCCTGAAACAGGTCTTGCAAAGACAAACAGGATTGTGATTACGGCTTTGTATCCGGTTATGAAAGAGAGTTTCCAGTTATACCATGACATTACAGAGATGTTGAGTGTATTGATTGACAGATTCATGGAACTTGATGTAACGAACTCTGTAAAAGTCCACGACATCCTTTGTCGTGTTTCAAAGCAATACGACGAGCTCGATATGTTCTACAATTGGGCTAAGACAACGGGAATTGCTCGATCATCTGAGTATCCAGACGTTGAGAAGATACCTCAAAAAAAGCTTGATGTCATGGAAGATTTCATTAGAGAGAAGTCAGAACTGGCTAAAAATAGAAAGTTACAGATGGAGAATGAACCAAAAATCGAACCTGCATTAATCGAGGCGGCGAAAGATCCCGAGCCAGAACCAGAACCAGAACCAGAACCTGAGCCTGAGGATATGAATTCAATTAAAGCATTACCACCCCCTGAAGGATTTCAAGAAGAACAGAAACAGGTTGTTGAAAAAACGAAAACCCAAGAGACAGGTGATTTATTGAACTTAGGTGAAGATGCACAAAGCACAGAAGAACAAGTAAATAAGCTAGCTTTAGCTTTATTTGATGGGAATCTATCAACTAATTCTACTAGTACAACTTCAGCATGGGAAGCTTTCATTAACGATTCGTCGGGAGATTGGGAAACGGCATTGATCGAATCAGCAAGCCATTTATCAAACCAACAGCCAAAGCTTCCAGGAGGATTTGATCAAATGGTTCTTGATGGAATGTATCAACAAGGAGCAATACAGCAAGCAGTGTCTTCTTCTGGCCTAATATCCACTGGAAGTGCTAGTAGTGTAGCATTCGGGTCCGCCGGACGTCCCGCGTTGCTAGCATTGCCTCCTGCTCCTAGTTCTGCTCAAGGTGCCAATGCATCATCGACATCGGTGGTGGTAGAAGATCCTTTTGCTGCCTCGCTTTCGATAGCGCCGCCACCATTTGTGCAGATGTCTGAAATGGAGAAGAAGCAGAGATTACTGATGGAAGAACAGATGATGTGGCAACAGTATGCAAAAGATGGGATGCAAGGTCAGGTGGGATTACAAAAACTACAACAAAACCAATATCCATAAAATGCAGGTGGTGGCTACATGCCTACTTGTTGAAGAGAGGATTATTATATATTTTGTCTTAAAAGTGGTCAGTTTTTTTTTTTTTTTTTTTTTTTTTTTTTTTTTTTTGGGTAAGATTTTGCTGACACTTTCTTGATGCATGTAATAATAATATATACGAATCATATATAGCTTGTATAGGCAGGCAACTTGAAGCTGCTGCACAGTTCCATTGGTCTTGAGTTGATCACACAATTTTTTCATTAGTTGTATTAATTGTTTGACAATGTTATAATAACTAGTACAATGTTTTCTGCAAATGCATTGGCTGTACATACCAACCGAAAAGAGATAGAGAGATATGTTGGAGAAAATAGTTGCTTTATTTAAAGCGGCGACTACTCCACTTCCGTAGTAATTTCGGATAGTATACGATACGAATTACCGAGAGCCTATGGTTTCATTAAATACTTTTTTTTGGGCAGGGGGGTTTAATTAAATACTACTTAAGAAAAAAAAGAGTAGATAATGATAGACTTTTGAATCTCTCGATTCAAATATCGGTAAATACGAAATTAATGTTAAATTTAGAGGAAATGATGTTTATTTGAATCGAACCAGTTTATTCAAACGATTGCATCTGTTCAATCAAACTGAATGAGAAAAGTTATGGTACACCACCACATTTTATACCTTAATGAGAAAAGTTATGGTACAACGGTGATTTATGAGTTATACCAAGTGGACGACTGTGATGAATCCAAATCACCCATACACACCACTACTGTGTGTGAGATGGTATATAAGAATTCATCATAGCCGTCCACTTGATATAACTCATTAATCACCGTTGTACCATAACTCTTCTTTGCATGGTCTATTTTGCCCTTTTTTACGCTACTTTTTTTTCCCGTCTTTCAGCCACACGGTGGACTCCTTTTCGGAACCCCTTTTCCTAACGAGAGAAAATAAATGGTTCCCTGTTTTCCCAATACTGCAACAGTTCATTAAGGACACAACCAATAAGAGCCGTAGAGCTATCCACCCCTTTCCAGATGCAAGGGTTATGTTGAAGAAAGATGCTTCGGCTTGCTGGTTAAGCTTTCGAACAGCACTCTAGACAAAGCAGATTCAAAATTCAGTATCTAAGAGGAACCTCATGTCCATACAGCTTTGTAAGCGTAACTATATTCCAGTCCAGTTTAGTTTTGAAAATTAGAAAACCGTTGATACATTTTGATTCGAAAATTTGTCAAAAACCGACCGAACCGGACTATGTACACCCTTTGTATGTACTGCACGCCAAGTGTTTGATATAATTATTCAGTCCTCTATTTGTAACAAAAAGTCAAGAACCTGAGAATCTGCCACACATGCAAGCTTTGCTAATATCTATGTTTGATTTCCCCTTTTTTTACTGCAGTTTGAAGTGTATTAGATGGATGGGCTGTTGAGGGAATATTCAGTTCCTGCCCATGTTGTCGTGGCTACTGGGTCTGTGGCTCTTGGGAGCGCACTCACATACCCGCTTGATTCGGTTAAAGTTCTTTTACAGGTTTGATGAACAATTCATGAGTTTTATCTTATTCTGCTAGTTAAATAATTCCTAGGATACATGACTTGGTCGGTAATTTTTGTGCTTAAATGGTGAAGTTCACCAATATTTTGTTATGAACCATTTTGGGCAGTCTATATCGGGCACTTGTTGTTGAGTTAATTACTGTTAAGTCCATTAGTACAGCTACATTCAAACTATGGAGGTTAAGATCTTGAAATTTGTTTAGCTAGTATGTAAAGTATACAAATTAATGTATATAACACGCCCCATCCCTTCAGGACTGAATTTTAGACTCTGGTTAAGTCCGTCGAGAATTTAGCCCTTAGAATATATGTATGTGTCTCTCTATATATATATGTATGTATATGTATATATATGTAGACATGTATGCACATTCTAACGCAGTGGAGTATATCATTTGATAAGTTAAGACAGCATGCTATAAGGCTAAATGAGGCAACTCTGATTTGGACTATGCATAGAGGATACTTCCATGCATTGGGCTATCCGCTTACTTGTTATATAGAGAATCTTGATTAACTACAAATATTTATTATAGTTTTAGGCTTAACTGTTATCCTGATATTCGTATGAATTTAATTTGTGATGTGTGGGTTTACAGGTTGGCTCAGGTTCAAGTAAACAATTTTCTCCATTTCAAGTTGTGGATAGAGTACAAAGGTTATCCGGGATCACAGGTTAGCTCAATCCGTTAAGAAGCAAACTTTGTTCCATTGGATGCGACCGTAGATTTTGGGTGTTTTTTTTTTCACTTTTCCTTATTTAAGGTTTTATGTTCTGAATCAGCAATTATATCTCATTCTGTTGAGTCCAAATCAAAAAGTGATTTTTGGTGTCGACGTATGTGTGTAGAGGGGGAAGAAGGCAGGGGCACTATTTTTTAATTTTTTAATTTTTATGTGAAATACTATCAATCAGCTGGCAGGACATATGTGCTCTGAAATCGTTTCCCTTTTCCTATTTTTAGCTAAACGGTGAAGTTGCAGCTATTTGAGTCAGTGAGAGTTAGTCGCATAATCAAACTTAAGATGCTTCAAGAATATATACGAAAGAGTATTCAATTCCAGATTCTTGGTTAGCATGGATAGTTTGAAGCTGATATAAATTTTCTTTTCAATCAGTTCAATCGTTGTCCTGCAAGAGTGAGCTTGTTTCCAAAAGTGTTGTCTTCTTGACCTGGATATTTTTTAGTAATGCATAAAAGCGCGAATATATTTCATGGATCAGCTTTTGAGGTTGCAATGGGATAATTCCTCCTTTGTTATTCACTTTTCATATGACAGCTTTCAACTGGCTTCTGAAGCATACATATTTTTTATTTTATTTTATTTTATATTTTTGCTTTTGCTTTGAAAGGATCAGTGCATATGTAGACATAAAGGAAGTGGCTAGGACAGTTTCCACTGATTGATCTTTTCGGTTACTACTAATCTAGGGCTGTACAGAGGGATTTGGTGGCTGATACCAGGGAGAATCTTTGGTTTGGGTGCTCGCTTTGGTGTTTATGAAATATTGACAGCATTCTACAAAGGTATGCCCTGAAAGTTATTTCTTTTCTTTTTGTTTTTCCATCTACTTTTTGTGATCGGAAGTTCTATTCTTATTTTGGATTTTTTCTTTTGCACTTTGAAAATGAGACCCTCAAGTATCTCAGTAGTCTCCTCCGAAAAAGTATTTCAGTATCCAAGATGAAACATTTGGTCATGCTTGATGCTTTGATGTGGTCCAGAACAACGTATCTTTGTAAACAAATTAGTTGCAGGAGCTCTAATGATATGATAATGTTTGCTAGGCATATTCTAAGTTAAGGAGCTCTAGTGATAGGATAAAGTTTGCCAGGAATATTCAAAGTTAAGGCATCATCTGCATGATCAATATCATACGATACTCAGGATTGTTCGCTGACCCAAGCATTGCTATATTTACCCTGAGTTACAGATAATCAGCAGAATCTTGATAGAGTTATTTACTTTCTGTGACTTATAAGCCATGTTGGAAAGAAATACCAAGGTAATTTATATTTACTTTTCACATTCAGCTTAGATGTCCTCTTTGTGGCATACTAGAATTCTTGCAGGGAATTCAGTAGATAATACTACAATAATATATAAGGTTTTGTCTTGGTCATACTTATGTTCAACAGAGAAAAAGGACATGGAAAATCCTAGCTGCTTGCTTTCCCGTTTCTAATAGTACATGGAGGATATTATTTGTTAGATGCTAGTATGGTCCTGGATTACATAGGATTTCAGCCTTGATGTAGCGAGTCTAGTAGACAATTTCCTCATTATGCTCAGTAAATACCATCCTTAAGCATTTCTTCCAGATCTCATTTTGTTCGACTTTCCATTTAATCATGAAAAGTAAACTAAGAACTGCGTCACATGCTCTTGCCACAACAAGTGACACAACACACTTGTACACCATTGATCATGGTCTACGACCTATTGATTCATATGGGTCCCACCATGATCAATGGTGTAAATGTTCGTTGTGTCACTTGTTGTGGCAATAGCATTCCCGTAAATTGTATGCATTAATGCATTGACGCTCTTCTTAGTTTTTATTCAACATTATATGGTGGTAACTTTAGTTGCTTGGGTTAGTGAAGAGAAAATAAATGCATATGACATCTACTGGCAGCATTAAATTGAAAATTGTTTAGCCTTAGAGCACTCTGAGGTTGTGTTCAAGTTGCCCATTTTTCTGTTTGAAATATGGCTGCCAAGTAATTTGCTCAATACAATTATTTAATGTGAAAGATGTGATATTATTGAAATAATAGCAAAGCTCGTACATTATTAAGTACAATATACTAGCTAAAAGGTTTAAACGCGTACCTAAAAAATATTAGGTCCTTACTCCTGCGGAGTAGGTGTGGCCTGATTTAATATTTTAAATTTTCCTCAATCTTATTCTCTTAAAAAGTTGTTTTGGATACACCAATTATATTGGCCTTTCGGGAGGCTTGAAAAAATCGTCAGTGGAATGGTCTTGCTGGCTTTTTAAACAAGTGAAGAGTAGAACCAAAAAAATTATGAAAGAAATTAAATAAAATAATCTAACCATTACTAGTAACAAGAATGATAATAACAAGCCACAGCAGCAATTCTCAAAAAAAGAAAAAAAGAAAAAAAGAAAGGAAAACAAAACAACAGCAGCAACAACAGTTCAACATGAAATGAAGAACATTAGCTTTATATTCACCAGAAGGTCTGATACATGGCTGTGGAACTTATTTTGCTTAAACATGCTTCTGTCTATTAGATGGCCGACCTGACAATTACGTGTCTGTTGGAGAGGCTATGATGGCTGGAATTGCTGCTGGTGCTGTGGAATCAGTGATATTTACACCATTTGAAATTGTTAAACTCCGTTCCCAAGTGAGTTCGGCTACTCGCGTTTCAATAGCTCGTGCAGTAGCTGAGAACCAAAGTATTTCTCCTCTAATTGCAAGATTACTAAGTGGATACTCTCCAGAGAAGAGTGCTTTTAACAACTCAGTTGGCCTTCTATCGACTCTAACAGCCAAATATCCAAATATGTATAATTACCTCAAAGAGTATCCCTGGATGATGACAGGAAGTGGCAGAGCGCCTTCTGTCTCTGATGTAAGAAGGCCATCAGACATTTTCACATTGGAAGGTCCGGGTGCTTTCTGGAGAGGTCTGAGACCTGGAATAGTGCGTGATTCAGTATTTGCTGGCATATTTTTTTCTAGCTGGCAGTTTTTACACCAAGTGATGCTCGATTGGAAAGCAGTGGGGATGAAGCCTCCACCAAGGTTTGTAATTATCCATACTGGTGTTATTTTTGTAGTTTTTATTTATTTATTATTATTATTAATTTGTTTTTACTAATAATATAGCTACTAGCTGTCGTCCCTTTTTAAAGTTCCCGTTTCTCTTTAAGATTGAAAGACTTTAATTCAGTTGCGTAGCGGATGCTTTGAAGCATTGTGCAGTTTCAATTGCTGGATTGTAATGACTCTCTACTTAGAATACAGATATGCTGTGCTGCCAAATCTATTGGCTTGCATGGCTAAAAAGGACAAACAGTGCAAAATTTTGTGTGCACTCCTTAGAGTGATTATATCTTGTTTTTATGCATGCAATCTTTTCATTTCTTTGTATCAAAGACAAAGGTGACTAGTTAACTATCTCTATGGAGAATTGGCGAGTACAGAGCACTTCAAACTTGGCCAGTTTGGACTTTTTAGTATCATCTTCTTAGAGAGATATCATTAATGCTTTATCTAGTAATAAAAATACTTGCGACTTATCATTTTTACCCTCCAATAGATTGCTTTGAGTAAGTTAGAAATAATGGTTAAGTCGGCGTGTTATTATGTTAGAGTAGTAGGGAATAAAGCGGTGTCTTGTGTGAATGGGATTAGAACAGCACGGTTCGTGATTTAGTATTTATCCTTTTTTGCTGAGTGACTGAGTCTATCTTATTATAGGTTATCTAATAGTTATTGTATAAAGGCTGAACGCCTTTATATGTTTGTTAACTAGAAGAAGTAGGCACTTTTCTGCGCTCTTCTGTTTCCATGTTTATCTTTAACATGGTATCAGAGCCTTTTACCACCGATCCTTGTTCAACCAAAATACCTAATTCACCCGTCGTCTCCTTAATCTGTTAGCATGGAAGGCAAATCTGAAAACCCCAACATTAGTTCGAGTATAATCTCCAATTTGAACACGTACTTCCCAATCGTACCTCTCCCAGCCATTACCTCAGTAAAATTAAATGCCTAAAGTTGCACGTTGTGGCCGCGATCTGTTGGGATTTTCTTAACGGGAAAGGGTACGGATCATCATCTTATCAAGGATAAGGCCAATGCGGATGATCCGAGAGCATCATCATGGCGTCAAGATGATGCTCAGATCACGTGGTTGATGCTGAACAACATTGAAACCAATATTGGGTCAATTCTTTTATATCTAAATTATGCTAAGGACATGTGGATGGGATTGAAACACATGTATTCCAGATCTGAGAATCTGTCCAGAATTCATGATGTTTGTGTGAGAAGAAATTGAATAATTCTTATTATTGAATGAGGAATAATACAAGAGATTAAATAGGAGATTACATAATGGCTAGTTTGATCAAACAGCCTCTCCAACGTCTAGTTAATAAATAGAAAGACTCTTAAGCTTCAAGATGTGAAGGAGATCAGCTGTATTGATGATCAGTTGGAAGGAGATCAACTGTGTTGATGATCAGCTGTGAAGGTTCAGCTGTGTTGAGGTTCAACTTTGAAGGAGATCAGCAGTGTAAAATAGATCCATATATTCTGACAGTTTGTAAACAGTATTTCCAGATAAAAGAAGGAAGCCGAACACTCGAGGATTATTACTCCCATGTCATGAGTATCTGTCAAGAACGGGATCTATAGCAACCACTGTCAGATGATGTCACGTCCATGGAATGACAAAGAAACGACATGGACTTGATAAGGTTCTTAATTGACTTTGCAATTCATGTGTGTTGCAGGATCTCCAGACGGGGAAGACGATTGGTATGGGTCATGAACAAGGGAATCTTTATCATTTTGATGAGCTTACCAACCTCACTGCACTCCAAAACAAGTCTCTCTCTATTGGATTGACATTGCAGATTGGGACATCCTTCCCTCCCAATTGTGAAACAACAAGCCGATGGAATTTCTTATTTAAAGTCTTTATAGTGTGAAACATGTCGAATTAGTAAGCATCATAGGTCTTCTTTTAGTAGTAGTATCCATCAACGAAGACTTTGAATTATTTCATTAAGATGTATCAGGTCCTTTCCATATTACTTCAAATAAATTTAGATACTTTGTCTCATTTGTCGATGATCACTCTCATATGACCTGATTATGTTTAATGAATTCTAGATCTGAAATTATATCTTGCTTTCATCTTTCTCACCAAGAAGTTAAAACCCAATTTGCAACCCAAATTAGGCAGTGCGAACATATAATGCCTAGGAATACAACAGTGAATTGTCAATATTTAACACAAAACGGCATTATCCATCAATCCTCTTGTGCATACACACCACAACAAAATGGCGTGGCGGAACGCAAAACCGTCATCTCGTAAATGTCGCACGAACCATTATGATTTATATGAATGTGCCAAATTCACCTTTTTCGTATTGTTTCCATCTGGATCTCCATTCCCTCTTGGACCAAAATTTTTTGGGTGTGTATGCTATGTTATAACCTTGGTTCGGGATTCGATAAAATTGATCCCCGGGTAACCAAGTGTATATATTTGGGTAACTCTCACACCCAAAAAGAATATAGATGCTTCGGTCCAACTTTGCATCAATATTTTATTTCGGCTGATGTTACTTTTGCGGAGCACACCATATTATTCTATACCACTTCAGAACACTGGCTTCCTAGATCCTATACTTGATGCGCCTCTCACTAACCAGGTCCAAAATCCTTTCTTACCAGCACCGAATCTTGATACTTTCTTAGCTCCACACATCGAACACACTCATCATAGCACTCGTCCTCCAATCACCAAGGTTTACAGATTGAGTAAGCCAACTTCACATGCCCAGGACCGCGCGTCTTCACCACAGGGATCCAAATCATCATTAGGAAATCTGCCTATTGCTCACCGCAATGGTATTTGATCATGTACCACATGGCATCCAATTGGTAACTAATTATGTTTCCTTACAAAATTTATCTACATATGTGTGTTTCATGTCAGCTGTTTCTGGCACTTCTGTTCCTAAGTCGTCACAGAAAGCTATTCATTCTGGGTGGAAAAAGGCCATGGTTGATGAGATGGATGCACTTGTAAGTAATGACGCATGGGACCTTGTTAAACTTCCTCTTGGGAGGAAAGCTGTTGGGTGCCGATGGGTATACACAACCAAATTAATCCAGATGAAACAGTGGAACGTCTTAAAGCTCGGTTGTGGTAGCCAAGGGCTACACTCAAACGTATGTAGTAGACTAGGAGGAGACATTCTCTCCTGTG
Source organism: Gentiana macrophylla (assembly GCA_026214975.1). Taxonomy (NCBI): domain Eukaryota; kingdom Viridiplantae; phylum Streptophyta; class Magnoliopsida; order Gentianales; family Gentianaceae; genus Gentiana; species Gentiana macrophylla. Next base: position 29,608,612 of record CM047814.1, read on the forward strand.
GAATAGATGCCATCTATTCGTATTATTCATCTACAGTAGCACCAAAGGTTGACCACTGTAACAATTGGATGTCAAAGACGCTTTTCTACATGGTGATCTACAAAAGGAGGTATACATGGAGCAACCACTGGGTTTGTTGCTCAGGGGTGGTGGTGGTGGTATGGCACCGTGTGCAAGTTCAAAAAGGTGTTGTATGGTCTCAAATAGTCTCCATGAGCGTGGTTTGGGAAATTTTGAGAGATGATGAAATCATTTGGTCTAAAACATTGTTAGACATATTATTCAGTTTTCCATGTGTATGTTGATGGATAAATTGTTATTCAGTTGAAAAAGGTGTTGTATGATCTCAAACAAACTCCACGAGCCTGGTTTGGAAAATTTTCTGAGATGGTGGGGCGGCGGCAAAGCCAAGTATTTGGGTCACTTGACCCAAATCTAAAATAAAAAAAAAAAAAAATTCAGTGTATTTTTTATACTATTTAAAATTTTTATGTACTAATATCTACTGACTGATCCGCTAAAATTTTCAAATATGGACTCTTGACCCATAATATACATATATTTTTTTATATAATGCATTAGAAACTTGTAATACGATGTGTCGTTATCGATTCCTGACCCGTGTCACACAATTCCTGCAGCCGCCCGTGATATCATTTGGTTTAAAACTATGTTAGACAGATTAATCAGCTTTCCATGTGTACGGAAGATGCTATATTTTTCTGGTTGTGTACGGAAGATGATATGTTATTAAGCATTCATGAGCAAACAGTTTCATACTAAAGACACGGGGCACCTCCGGTATTTTCTTGATCACATAGAGGTTTATTTCTATGCCAAAGGAAGTATGTCCTTGATCTGTTAACAGATATAGGATTTCTTGGTGAACGTCCAATGGAGACGCCTATTGACCGTAATCTGAAGTTGGTAGGAGATAAAGGAGAGATACTTGACTCTTCTACACAGTATATAAGATTAGTTGTCAGACTCAACTATTTGACCATTACAACACCGAATATATCATATGCAGTAAGCGTGGTGAGTCAGTTTTTGGGATGTCCTAGACAACCTCATTGGGATGCAGCTGTGCGGGTTGTTAGTTATCTGAAACGAGCTCCAGGTGTAGCCAGCATTCTGTACAAATCGAATGGACATCTCAGAGTAGAGGGATACACTGATGCAGATTGGGTTGGTTCTCCATCAGACAGAAGGTCCACTACAGGCTATTGCATTCTGTACAAATCGAATGGACATCTCAGAGTAGAGGGATACACTGATGCAGATTGGGTTGGTTCTCCATCAGACAGAAGGTCCACTACAGGCTATTGCACCTTTCTAGGTGGAAATTTGATTACATGGAAGAGTAAGAAACAACATGTAGTAGCTAGATCAATTGCTTATTATAGTAGTCATCTAATAGTTATCGTGTAAAGGCTGAACGCCTATATAAGTCTGTTTAATGAGAAGAAGTAGACTATTTTCTGCAACTCCTTCTGTTATCATGTTTATCTTTAACACAGTAAATGCATTTGTTGGCTTAAATTATTACAATGGCTATATTGGAACTTAAGATAAGGTAAGTGGACATATTTTGGGACATCAATAACATAAATACGTCCCAAACAAAATGAGACGTTGGCGGTAATGGGGTATTTGGGAATCTGTTCTTGATTTGTTCGTTGTCGGCATTTTGCATTCTATGATATTTGTAGGTTAAGGACACAACTACATGCTCCCTGTAATTTAGGTTCAACATGATTGTACACTATTTGAGCCCGGTTGTTGCCATGTGTTAGTTCTGATTTGTTTGTGTTGAACTTCCGTCTTCTCCCAAATGCTTAAGCTGATGGGAGGTAGATAATTAACACTTTGGACACTTCAACAGTTTGCTACACCCTGAACCATTTTAAGCTACTTGAGCTTGCTCAATGCGGCAAATATTTACCTTCAAACAGATTGAATGTGCTCCTGGGTGTACACCACCTCTTGCCTTTGCATGTGTTTTTATATCCAAAATGGTGTGGTTTATCATATCAGCAATGTTGTATAATTATAGAGCTATCTTTGTTCAGGTCGGATGATGAAATAGGCCCGTTATCTCCTTTAGCTGTAAGTCTTGGTGCTGGCATTTCTGGTTCAATTGCTGCTGCTGCTTCTCATAGTTTTGACACGGCTAAAGCTAGAGCACAATGCATCGTACTTCCCAAGGTATGCAGCATTAACAACAAATATCAATTTTTTATTTAATCGATGTATGATGACTTATTTTCGTGTTGATAAGTAATGCGTCTAAAAACGCGATTACCGAATAACAAAATTAAACCTATTTAATTAATCACTGATGTACTCATTTTAACTTTTGTAATGCTTCCTCAGCTAGGTAATCTAAGTCAATACTATTTTCCTCCCCCCCTGCTCATCGTAAAAGGAATTTGTTAATTCACATGTAAGAATCAATAGAAGAATTTATCAAGCAGGGTCTTAGATCACAATCTTGTTTAGAAGTGCTTTTTTTTCCAGAGAAAAGATATGCACATAATATTTTTTGTATAAAACAGGGGGTAGAGTAAAGGTACCACGTACCGGGGCCAAAGTAGCTTCTTTGGCTACCTAGCTTTGCCAGTTATCTTTGGGTCTATTGAACAATCGAGGGCTATCTCCAATGTTGTCTTGTTTTCCCTCACTTCCCGAACTAATCTTTTTTTGCTTAGACATTGATTGAACTGATTTCTGTTACTACTTAAAAGTCCCCTCTATGTTGTGCAAGCCAAAAGAGAAGGATGAAAAATAATTCTTCAGGAAGGCTAGAGCAGAACAGTTTTGGTCGAGTATGACCATATTGTTTAAGAGTTGTTGTGTTCATCAATAATATCCTCTCTGATTTCCATTTTGATCATGATGTAGTCTTTTGGGGAAGTAGTGTGGCCATTCACTGTTATAATTGTTTCAGTGACCGTACATAATTTGAGTTGGTTTCTTGCAGTATGTAACCATGGAGAGGAAGATTCTTAAGTGGACACGGCCAGGGAAGTTCTTTGAGAGACTCACGGGGATCCACCCTAGTGACAGGAATCTTTTGTCTCGTGGCATTTGGTTGCGAATGGCGCGTTGTGGAGTTTCCTCATTTGTGATTGTAGGAAGTTATTACTGGGTTATTGACCATATTGTTCTTTAATAGAATCTTTTTTTATTATAGCTTCTCCACTTGTTTTACCTTGAAAAGTTCCATTGCAACAATGTTATCTGGACAACAAAAATAATAAAACATGTTTGTAGAAGTTATGGTAGGTCATTTTGTAGTTGTGTTAAGTGCTACAAATTTTTTTAGGACATATAATATAGATTCAGGTAATTCATATAACTTTCATACTTTCAGTCATAGATACAATTTCTACTAGTATTGAATATGGCTTTGATTTCCTTTTTTTTATTTTGGGAGCAAATTCGATGTGATTCAGCCATCAATTCAAGAGCTGAATATACATCGATGGTTGATTGTTTGAAGTATTCAACTTATCTGTTGTCCATGATCGAATTATGTGCGTACCTATGATAACAAGCGTTAGTTGCTTATTTTATACGATGTATGACCTGTATAGTAGTTATTCGATTCATGAATAGTTAATTCGAATCGAGTATTTGTAGTATAATTGATGTGTCGACATATTTGAGTTGTTGGGGTCGTTCTTGTTTGGTTAATTCTGGATATCTGACTTATTTATATGTGTGTAGAGAGTAATTAACTCTAGGCACGATATCGTAGGTTGTTCCCGATTACCAGTTCACGGTGAAGAATTAGTTAGTGACGAGGTTATATAGGTTCACTGAGTGGTCTTCATCCCGGTTCAAGGAGTGGTTCGAAATATTAAAGTTATATCTACTAAAGTTATATCTACTAGATTGGGGACGATTAACTCATTCATGGTTCGATTAGCTCAAATCTCGTAATTTTGGTTTGAATTGCTTTTGTCTTTGTGTCCCAGATCCTTGTGGCACAGATTCATTATCCCCTGGATATGGCCTAGTGGTGAGGAGTGGGGTGTTATCAATGACAATCGGACCCTGACCCTGGAGAGTCGAGTTTGATTCCCGTAAATGGGTTGATTTCAGATCATGGCTAAAACTTGATGATGGTAACCAAGACAACCTCGATTTCTAGGCTCAGAGCTCACGATTAACCTCTCTCGCATTCATTCATTGTGGGACGTGCGAGGCGGCTACTAAGCAGTGTTAGGGTTTTTTTTTTTTTTTTTTTTGTGTCCGAGATTCATCTATTTTTTAATTTACAACTAATATACCATAACAATTAATATAACATTTCCCAACAAATGAGAGATTGTCATAATAATAAACAATTTAGACTTGGAAAACAAGAAAACCTAATTAAGTCGAAAGCAGCCAAGCCAACAATTGGGTTCAGCATTAAAATGTCTCAACTCAATTCAACTCGGTGTGCAAGTGGTATCTCCACTTAGCATGCCGTTGTCTCTTATGGTTACCATTGTCACTTTCAGTCAATTCTTTTGCTTTTTAATCTCATCACAAAGTGGTGTTGACTCACTTGAGGTTTGCCATTGACTATTGATGTTGATTTAACATAATAAGTATTTAGCTTTGCGGTTGTCAAAATAAAAAAGTAATTAGCTTTGCTAAAAAGCTACATGTAGATGGAGGGAGGGAGGGTCATCGATGATTCATTTTGTCGTCTCTCCCTCCCTGGTCAGTAAATTTTGTCACTATGTGTAACATCATGACTTATATGAGTTTTATGAATTAGTCCAAAAGTTACGTTTTCGGTTATTAGCTCGGTTTCTGTAATGGAGTGTTATATATCTATCTATATCTATATCACAATAAAAATGCGATGAGGTGTTTCTCACAAAAAATGTTTCCTACCCTCGGTGTTTCCTTCCAAAAAGTGTTTCTTACCCTCGATGTTTCTTCCATATTTTTTTCTTCTTTTTTTTTTTTTTTTTTTTAGTTAGTTACATATGTTTTCTAATTTGCCAAACCTCAGTGTGTTTATTCCAGGGCAGGCCCTGACATTTATTGGGTTTAAAGCCAAGTCCCCGAATTGGGCCTTTTAGTTGAAGTTGTTTTTTTTTTGGTTGTTGAAAAACATACTTATCGCGTTTTTAACATCCGTAAATACAAAATTCAATTTATTGATAGCCTCAAAACATACCTACAAAGTGTTAGATATTTTTTCATAAATAAATATTTTGATTATCGTTTGCATACGAGTTGCCGTACGAATTAATATTATCGCAACGAAACGGGGTTCGACCTGCCCGGTCAGGTCGCGGTGGGTCGAGGGGGCAGAGCCCCTTCGCAGGGGTCGAGGGGGCAGCGCCAACTCGTTGGGGTTCGGGGGCAACGCCTCCGAAACCTAAACGGATACATGCATCAGCTCATGAACGAGATTCAAGCATTTTTTCCGAATCCATGCATCAGTTCGTGAACAGATTCATGAAGATTCATGAACCTACGAATGGATGCAACTCAGAAAATTCAAGAGTTGCATGTTTTAGGCCGAACCGACATGATTCTACTCTTTCATGCAAGGAGTACCTCCATTCGTTTATGAGGTACCTTCAACCTATAAAAGACACCAGTATGCAGTCGAAATTCAGATAGTTTACAGCATCATTAGAACAAATATTGAGTGTCCTCGGGTTTGATTCAAACAAGTCACTATTCGAATCAAACACCTCAATTGTATCCCGAGAGAGATTTTCGTTTGAATCCTTAAGTGACAATCTGCGTGGGACGAAACATCTCTTTAAAGATAACGTTCTTACGTGCCTTGGAGTTTTTCCTGAGTCTGTCAAATTCTTATTCATCAAAATTTTCCAACACAAAGTAGTATTTTTAATTTCTATAGTTTTCCGAACAAAAAGTTAACAAAACTTGTTTGTATGTCTAATTTTTTTTTGGGCCAAGTAAATTTTTTTATTGGGACCTTTATCGATTGAAGTAAAAAAAATTTGGGCCTTTAAAAAAAAATTTAACATATTATATCAGAATGAATCAGATTGGATCTACACGGATTTTTTTTTAGCGAAACATGTACCGTTGGGCTTAAGATTGCCGTCTCTCCGGCTTCACAGGAGGGCCGGCCCTGGTTTATTCCATATTATATAGTATTATTATACATGTACATGCGTTGGAAAAAGCATGCATATCCTCAACACCCCCTCCCTCTGTTAATACCTTTCTCAGCATGCATATTTTTTTGTTGAGCAAATTAGCATTCATTTACGCTTGTTTTTTTAGAATTTTATTTATATTATTATCCGCATAGAGTTTAAATATTTTATACTAGTAGGGAACCCGTGCGATGCACGGAGAACGTTATATTTAAAAATTAAACATCGAAGGAAAATAATATGTTATGAAAAAATGTCGTGTTTAAACAAACTAACATATAAAAAAATGATTTTATCCATAAAAATCATAGAATAAATTTAATTTTTTGCAAAAATGAAAAAAAAAGTCTAATCTATGTGGTGAGGGATATGGTTTAAGAAATTCGCATAAGTGAGGGATATATATATATATGGTGCCTGTAGTGAGGAGGGAGAAAAAAAAACCTTAGCAAAATCAATACTTTGACCCCAAGTCCGAATACCAGAGCCATGAATAATATCCCCGTTTAATTGCCTTAGGCATGAACCCATGTATCATGCATGACATAACATAACTTTTCCATAAATAAGTAAATCTGTATAAATATATTAAAATAAAATAAAAAATGAAAAGAAGATAAGTATATCTTTGTAGGTAAAAGAATAATGATTTTTTTAGTTGATCGCTCGTTGAAGTTCCATTTCATATTGCCAAACATCAACTAATTTCTTCTTCAACATACAAATACCCTGTCCAACATGAAAAACATTGTTGTCAAATTAAATGCGGTCAACGGGAGTCAGGACCATATGTTGTTAAGAAAATAAAATGGCAAAAATGAGAACACGAAATGCCACACACACACATACAACAATGTTTTAAGGTGAAACAAACATGTCACAACATGACATCATTCTATCACAATCCACTTAAAGTCAATAGCAATTGATCCACCCAACATCACTTAATGAAGATAATCTCCTTAAAAACCAGTTGTTGCAATCATATTAGATGATAATCATAACACATGATACTGCAAAAAAATTTGAATAAGTATGGCGTTTGAAATTTCCTCAAAAAATCATAGAGAGGAAAAAACAAAAAAACAGTGACAACTTGACGAACCACAAACGATAACCTGTCTTACAATCACATTAAATCCATATAACACATTTTAACAGTAACAAAATCCATAAATTATCTTTACCTCTTCAGAGAATTGTTTAGCTTCTGTATGTTTTGCTGGTAAAGATCGAAACTTCGCGTGTATCGGTAGATAAATGGTCTATTTCATTACAACATTTCTCATCACCATGACAGAGCCATGCTTTAATCTGTTATTTTAACAGATCCTTATTCCATGCTAGAGCAAATTAATCAGCTTAACTGGAAAAGAAATGACCATAATGAACAAAATAAATGTATTGAACATATACCTTGGGGTCGGGCACTGGGTCTCAGACATTTCACCATGACTTAGCCCTGCTTAAGTCTATTAATTCAACCGATCCTCATCTGAAGACAAAGCAAATTATGAAAAATTATACCGAAATGAATAATCAAATCACTTGAAGATACCTGCATTGGGTCCGCGCCCATCGAGCGAGCACACCTTAAGCCCGGTCGTGATCTTGATTTCTCATCACCGCATGTAGAATTCACACACCCAAAAAAACATCTTAAAATTGACGCGATGCTAATCTCGATCTCCCAACCATGGTTAAAATATTCTTTTGTTTTAAACACAAAAATATAGAGGGGAAATTTGAAATTGACACTACATTAGACAGAAGAAAAAAATTGGGTATGTCAAAACTGATGTTGAATACTGATTTCGATTCATGTAGATTCTTTCAGGTTGTAGCAAAAAACAACAATTTAGTATTATTTTGAAAGGGAGAAGCAAAAGACATAAACTTGCAGCCCAAATTATAAGCATATGTTGTAAGCAGATTTGTTAATTCTTAGGAGATCAAATTATTAGGTTTCTTAATTCTTAGAACAAATGCGAAAAGAAAAACACAAAACCTGTGAAAGACTGATATCTCACCCTGAAAATACCATTCTTTCGAACCAAAGTTGCTTCCTATAATTTTTTTCTTCCAACCCAAAATTGACAGTGAGTCAAAATTTGTTCCCCATCTACGATGAACCTCCACCCCAAATCTGAAAATCAAACATAAAAAATTCCATATAACCAGACATAATTATTTTAGGAATGGGTACCGTAGGTGTTGCTATCCATCAAATCGTCATCCAATGATGAAATCCACATTTGGATCTGCAATGCCGCCAACGCCCCTGTCCCCTGATACGAAATATGATGAGTATGAGGGGTTTTAGCAGAGAACTAGAGTTAATGAGGTTGAGGAATTTCATATAGAAAGTTGATCGTAGGTTGTGAAATGGAAGTGCAGGGAGAAAATGGTGAAACAAAAGCCAGAATTTGATTTAATGAGAATGAAAGGTGGGAGTTATATTTATTTAATTTACCTGTAAATAACTTCCTTGGAAGTTATGGCAGAATGGGGCATTAGAAAGGCCATGTCCAAATCTTTTTTCCCCCTTCCCCTCCTTTTTTACTTCCTTTGCAACTGCTACTCCCATCCTGTCGTGCGTTGTTGGTTATTTTTTTTTTCCTGGTAATGTAGGAAACCCGGGTTTGGGTCGGGTAATCATAGAAAAACGGGTCAATTGGTAGTTATTTACTCTAAATATTAATATAGATAATAATAATATTTACGAACTTTAGCACTTATATTCATACGCTTTTCTTATAATTTTTTTCTATCATTATCCACGTATCCATGTATTGTTTAAATATATTATACATCATTTCCTACAAAAAAAATTATTATGCATCAAGATTTATAATTATTATAACAACCCAACAAAATAAAACATTAAAGCCAACAAATAATAATAATAATAATAATAATAATAATACATACATACATACATCCAACAAAATTAAATATTACAATACAGCCAACAAAATAACAATAAAATATTATAAATATAGTACATTGATATTTTGTGGTGCTTCCCCATATTTTCACTTTAAATTTAGTTGATTAATTAATCAATTTTGTTTTCATTTTCAATACTTCCCCTTGACTGACACGAGTATGACACGAGTATGACCCGACTTCATATACGTGACATTCAAAGATTCAGTTTGGACCTTCTAAGTAAAACGGGCCTAACGATCTCAGCTCGATATTGAGTATTGAATAGACATTGGTCTCAACGGGGTAGACTTTATGAAGTGTAGGTCGCCCTAAATACATCAACATTACGCAGGTTGTCCGCTATCCCTTATGATCAGTTCGAAGTATGATAATGGCCTAGAGCAGACCAAATATTCTATTCTAAGGGATCAAGACACTTTTGCTCTAATTGTTCCACGATTTTTGCGTATGTACTTCTATTCTCGATGTTTCATATGGGCAATTTTACCATTAATGTATGCACTTACCTTTTCAGTTCATTTTTGTCACATGTCAAGTTCGTCTTGGTTGTAATGCAGGGTGTTAGACACGTGACACTTTGAAAAGAACATATAAAAAAAGATGTATGGGTGTGGAATAAGAGTGCCAAGATTAAATGCTGAGAACATAAGTATAGTAATCATGAAACAAAAATAAACATAAAGGAACAAAAGTGCCGATGTCCCAATATTCTTAATTTTTCTATGTTATTCGATTGAATACGCCGGTGAGAAATTGATTAGTGTCATCTGAACTGGATTGATCTTTGAATTTTTGATGCTATATTGGCATGGAATGATGTTATTTAATACTTCCTATTCACAATAAGAGGGATAATTATCAGATTAGGTTTGGTTAGGTGGAATGTCAAATGAAGAGTAATCCCGTTGATTAACCAAAACTCAGACGAATACCCTTTGGATTTGATGCACCAACGAATATATTAGAGTGTGACACCAATATTATTAGTGGACACCCTTTGAAAAAATATTATCAGTGGGCACCCTTTGCAAAATAATGTTCGTTATTAATTATAATAAGTTCATTTACATATATGAATATTTTATGATCAATGTTCATCATTATCGAACTTCAAAGATGAATTGTCATAATGGTTTAACGTGATTATATAACTATGCATACAAAAATAAAATTATATTATACTCATGTTGCATGAATAGTGATTATATCATAATTAAAATATTTATTCACACATTATCATACTTTTGTTTTATAACAATAATTTTATTTCACATAACAACATCGATAATAACAAAATTAAAAAACACATTTCAAGTGCATTAAAGAATGCAAATACTACAATATCATACTTTCATCAATATAACTATTATTTTAACTACGTAAGTAGGAGTTATCATACATGGTAATTATAAATGCCATAAAAATATATTTTCACTAAGATATAACATGCCGATAATTTTTTTCCAAAAAAAATGTTGATAATTTGTTCTGAATGGAAAATATTTTTCATAATTAAAATTTCAAAACTTAAGCCCTAAAACTTATGATGAAATACATGATATCGTCAGACTCATTTTGAAACCTAATCGTCTTTGTCTACTAAGAAAAATTAAAATAAAATTGAATTGTAATTGTAGTTTCTTAGTCCCGTAATGCAAAAAAGATGCCCCGAAAGTATAAACAATTATTCGTATTATTACCTAAATTATATAGTATTACCAAAAATATATATGTTATTAGAAAGTCATTGTTATGACGGATCGATCAAGAACTGATGGTGATTGTGAGTAAAGATAAGCAATTAACAAGTAAACAAACACAAAAACAAGAACTCAGATTTAACGTGGTTTCCGGAAATGTGCCGACTACTCCATGGATAAATGAGGATATTTTATTACCACGAGAAACTTATAAGTTACAACAGATACAAACGGTATTTATAGTCTTGGGAATCAAACCCTTACCGACTAAACAGCCAAACCAGAAAATGACTGAAATACTCTAGAAGTAACTTCACCAAAACGGAACCATGCGCGCAGAGCGTGTTTCCTAAGTCTCATTGTGAAACATCGACTCAACTTCAAGAAATTTTATCTTCAAGAGTTGATCAACCTCGTTGATCCGCCCTTGGTGAACACCAGATCATAGCTTCCATACCAGACTCAGCAGAGTATTACACTCAGCTGACCCAACTCAGTAGCATAGTTTAAGTCACCATTACAAATCTCCACTTTGACTTCAACTTCATGCAAACTGACCAGATGCACAACCAAGAGCCATAAATCCTCTTTGTCTTCAGATTTGAATACCTCAAACAGACTTCACCTTAGGTGAGTATTCCTGCATTGGTCATGACTTTGGATATTTAGCAAGTCCAGAAACAACTGAAACTTGCCCCTTGGAACTGGTTTAGTGAACATATCTGCAGGATTTACATCAGTACTGATCTTCTCCACTTTGACGCTCCTTTCATTCCTTAGAAAATGGTACCTAAAATCAATGTGCTTGGTTCTCTCATGATGAACCTGATCCTTAGCCAAACATATTGCACTGAGACTGTCACAATACACCCTGGCTTGATCTTGATGCAGACTCAGATCATTGACTAGCCCTTTTAACCAGATTGCCTCATTTGCTGCTTCTGTCCGTGCCATGTATTCTGCTTCAGTAGTAGATAATGTCAGTGTACCCTGTAAAGTTTCCTTCCAACTTACCACAGAACCACCCAAAGTAAACACATACCCAGTCATAGATCTTCTGCTGTCCACATCAGCAGCATAATCAGAATCACAATACCCTGTGACAAAACATTGAGTACCACCTCCATAAATGAGTCCAATATCTGATGTAACCATAAGGTACCTAAATATCCTTTTCACTGCCTTCCAGTGTTCCTTTCCAGGTTGAGCCATAAACCTGATGACAACACTGACTGCCTGAGCCAAATCAGGCCTAATACAGACCATGGCATACATTAAACTACCCACTGCACTAGCATAAGGAACCATTGACTTGTATTCTTCCTCTTCAGCTGACTGTGGAGCAAACACAACAGACATATGGAGATTTGGCGCCATAGGCGTATTTATAGGTTTGGCTACTGACGCCAAACTTGGATAACATCTTTTCAATATACCCCTGCTGAGACAAGAACAACTTCCCCTGCTTTCTATCCCTATCTATCCCTAGAATTTTCTTTGCATTCCCCAAATCCTTCATCTCAAATTCAGCCTTAAGCAGATTCTTCAGATCTTGAATATCAGACTTGTTCATAGCATCTATCAATATATCATCCACTTACAAAACCAGATAGATGATTGAACCATCCTTCAACTTGTTGTGATAAACACATCAATCATATGGACTCATGCTATGACCCTGCTGAACCATATAACTGTCAAACTTCTTATACCACTGTCTTGGGGCCTGCTTAAGTCCATATAAGGACTTCTTCAACTTGAAAACATATCCTTCCTTGCCAGGAACTTAGAAACCCTCTGGCCGAGACATATAAATTTCCTTATCTACATCTCTATGTAGAAAGGCTGTTTTCACATCCAATTGCTCAAGTTCAAGATTACGATGTGCCACTATTGCTAACAGCACCCTGATGGAAGTGTGTCTTACCACTGGAGAAATATCTCTTCATAGTCTACCCCCTCTTTCTGACTGAACCCTATGGCAACCAAACATGCCTTATATCTGATGCCCTCAGTAGATGTCATTCCTTCATTTTTCTTAAAGATCCATTTGTAGCTGACCACCCTTCGATCCTGTGGTTGTTTGACCAAATCCTAAGTCTCATTCTTCTGAAGTGACTCCATTTCTTCTCCCATGGCAACAAGCCAATGAGATACCTCAAAACATATCATAGTTTCCCAGTAAGTGTTTGGTTCAAAACCATCCATTTCTTTAGCTACCTGTAGTGCATATCCAACCATATCCTCCTCAAACCCATATCTTCTTGGGGGTGTGATATTGGTCCTCCTAGCTCTGCTGAGAGCTATACCCTGCTGACCAACATCAATTTGTTTGAGCATCTCACGACCCTTGTTTGAGACCGGCTTGAATCCAGCCTGATCTCGCCGATTGTTGACTATCCCCTGCTGAGTCTTTTAATTAAGCAGATTCTACTTGAAGCTCCACCTGTTTGTCAACCTTCTCAGTTTTATATCCAATTTCAGATTCAGATGTGGCCCTAACAGATGAGTTAAGAATAGAGTTTTCATCAAAGACTACACTCCTGCTGAGTATAACCATATTTTCAGCTGATGACCAGATTCTATACCTTTTTACTCCATCTTCATATCCAACAAACACTCCCTTCTTGGCTCTAGGTTCCAGTTTACCTTCACTGAAATGATAGTAGATTGTGCTTCCAAAAACCCTTAGACCAGAGCAGTCTGCTGACTTTCCGGACAAAACCTCAAGTGGTGTTTTGAGCTTGATCCCAGTGTAAGGCCCCCTATTGATTAAGTAGCATGCTGTGTTAGCAGCCTCTGCCCAAAATCTTCTTGTTAGACCAGAATTAGAGAGCATGCACCTTGCCCTCTCCAGAACAGTTTGATTCATTCTTTCTACAACACCATTCTGCTGTGGAGTGTCTCTGACAGTATGGTTCCTAGCAATGCCTTCATACTTGAAAAATTCATCTAACTCAGACCAACATAATTCTAGTCCATTATCAGTTCTAAGTCTCTTGATCTTCTTCCCTGTCTGATTCTCAACCAAAGCCTTTTACTGCTTGAAGTGCTTTAATGCTTCACTCTTGTGCTTCATATAACTACCCAAACCATCCTTGAGTAATCATCTATAAAAGACACAAAATACCTGTGACCACCCCACCCTTGAAGGTCCCCAACAATCAGAATGGACATAATCAAGTGTCCTTTTGTGATGTGAATTGCTTTTGGGAACTTGCTCCTATGTAGCTTCCCAAACACACAGTGCTCACAATATTCCAACTCCTTGACCTTATGTCCCCCAAGTAGATCAGAATTAAACAAAATTTGCATCCCTCTTTCACCTATATGACCCAATCTCATATGCTACAACTTGGTCAGCTATGACTGGTGAACCTCTAATGATGCTACAACAGTAGAACCTGATACAATAGACCCTTGTAGTACATACAGTGTCCCCTATCTGATACCCTTTAGAATCACAGCCGAACCCTTGTAGACATTCACCACTCCACCTTCACCCCTAAACTTGAACCCTTTGTTGTCTAGTAGACTAAGTGATATCAAATTCTTGGTCATCTGTGGAACATGCCTAACCTCATTCAATGTGCAAAATTTACCATCATGTGTCCTCAACTGAAGAGATCTAATCCCAACTATTTTGCAGACCTTGCTGTTGGCCATGGCAATATGGCCTCCATCCATCTGCTGATAAGTTGAAAACCACTCCATGTTTGGACACACATGATAAGATGTCCCAGTGTCTAGAATCCACACATCTCTGTGCCTTGATGACTCTGAAACTGCTAAGGCTAGATCTTCTTCGGAGTTGGTGTCTTGTTCTGCCAGAGCAACAATACCCTGCTGAGTACCCTGCTGCTTCTTCCTCTTTGGGTATTCATTTTTCCAATGTCCCTGCTCCTTGCAGTAGTTACAGATATCATTAGCTTTAGGACGCTTGGAAGTTCTCTTGGATTTCTTCTTTTCTGAATTCCCTGTTCCCCTGCAGATTCCACTGGCCACCAATCCAGCAGACTGACTGTCAGTCCCAGAACTAGATGCCTTATGGCGTAGCTCTCGAGCATGGAGTGAAGATCTCACATCCTCCAATGCCACTGAGTCATTCCCAACAATAAAGGACTGCACAAAGTTCTCATATGATTCAGGCAATGAAACAAGTAGGATCAGTGCTGCATCTTCATCTTCAATCTTCACATCAATATTCCTTAAGTCAAGTAATATTGTGTTCAGCTGATCTAGATGATCCCTCAGCCGAGTGCCCTCATGCATCCTTAAACTGAACATACGTTGTTTCAATAACAACTTGTTGGTTAGAGACTTTGTCATGTACAGACTCTCAAGATTGGACCACAGCTTCTCTGCTGTGTCCTCTTCAGCAACCTTCTTGATAATATCATCTGACAAGCATAACATGATTGTTGAGTGTGCTTTCTCCTCCAGACTGGCTCTCTCAGCAGCATTTCCTTCTGTTGATTTAGACAAAGGACCACCATAATCCCTGTTACTTCAACAAAGTGTCCCGGATTTTATCAATATAAAACAACAAGTAATAAACCGGTTAACCTCAAGTGCAAGGATCGTAGTATGGAGGCTAATGCCGGGTCGATCTTACGGGGAACTAGACGAATGTGAATCCTAGCTTTTGTTTTTAACTAAACTATTGTCACGAAACTAACCTAAACGAAGAACTAACCTAAACAAATATGCATAAAAGTAACTAGACAGAGGAAATTAATCCAATGCTAGGCAAGATTGAAAGCGATAAAAACTAGAGTGCAATTAAAAGTAAACTAATCTAGCAATTCAAGTTTAAAGGATTAAAATCAAATTATAACGAACGAACAAGCAATTGATCCACCTATCCTATCAACATTCAATTCTAATTCGGATTAATTCGTGATCTCTACTCAAGTCGTGATTCACCTAATCGAAGGCATAAACTCCTACTCTCGTAGACAAGTTCGTTTCCTAATCTTTTATCTTTCGATGTTAAAGATTACGTCTTTCTAACCTAGGCGTGAAATCTTTCAATTTCTAATCTAGAAAATCAATCTAATAACTCTCGTTTTAGTTAGATCGAAGATCTATTCTTTTAGCATGGTGATCTAATGTTTATATGATTTTCATCAATAAAACAATCATAAAGCAAACATCTTTCGATACGACTTGCAATAAAACAATGTAAAGCATGATAAAAGAAACAAACTTGAGATAGAAACTCACAAATCAATCACGAATCAAACTGAATTGTTGATGGACGGCTTCACAACGCTTGTTCAAGAAGGTTTAGCCTCTTAACATCCTTGTTGCAACTCGAATTGATGAAATAAAAGACATGAATCTATCTAATCTAATCTAGGAATTGAATTGCATAAAAGTAGATAAAAACTGTAGAAAAACGCAGCCAAGCTGCCCCTAGGTTTTTAGGGTTCGAATTGTGTCTAGGGTTTGAGAAATCGCGCCTATTTATAGATTTTTAGGTCGGTTTAGGCTAAGGCGGTGCTTGGACGCCCGTCCACTATCTTGGACGCTCGTCCAACAGCTTCTGGACGGAGGTGAACGCTCGTCTATGCAGCGTTTGAAGGCTCGAATGTAAATCGCACCTCGAACGCTCGTTCGGTTGAGCAAACGCCCGTCCACCATGGACGGACCGTGGACGCGCTCGTCCATCGATGCTGGAACTCGATCTCTTGATCATTATCTCTTCCTTCTTCCATCTTTATCCTTCTTTTCTCATCTCTATCTCTATTTAGCTCGAATTATATCAACATTTGATCATCAATTTAGCCTCCAACATGTATCTACATCACATTAAGACATCGCAAAACGTAACACAATCCAAATACTCATAAAACCATAATCAAAACACGTACACAACCTCATTTTGCGAATAAACTAATTAAAATCTCACTTGCTTAATAAATCATTTAAAACCACATTTCCTATGCAAATCATATGAATTATGGGGGCGAACATCATAAAATACAACGTTATAAAACGTATAAATTCACCCTTAACAACTCCCCCACACTTAAACTTTGCTCGTCCCGAGCAAAACAAAACAAGATAAAGGCTCGGAAAGAATATAGACACCTCAACACATATACCACATAGTCAATAAATTAGAAGTTCACCATCGTGTGTGTGCATAGCCATAGAGAACTTCCACTAAATCCAAACTTGAAAAACTCAAAGCAAAACTAGCTAATACCCCCTTCAAACTAGTAATAAAAGATACTTATAAGATGCACCCTACAAAACGGAACATATCCCGAGAAGAATGATCGAATATATCTAGGGCCTTTCTGAAATACTCAGAGGATAATCCCTACAGCATATCTGTCAGTTTCTACTGGGGATAAGATAGACGATAACTTAGTCTTATACACATTTCATAACACTTCTTTAGTTGATTTAACTTTTTCACTTTTAAACGCACATTAGGATAAGCTATTGCCCTCATAGTAGAATAGGACATTTCGAGATAATCCCCTACCTTACTCCAATCATAAGGCAGCTTTTCCTAACTGTCGTGAGCTCTTAGTCATCATAGTGGTATAGGACATACGTGGTATACCCTACCTCACTCCAATCATCGACCAACTTCCGACACACACTATTGATTTCATTATTAACTCAACTTTTTCAAAGGACATTAGCTACGTATTACTTATCACATTCAAACTTCTAGATATTCACAGTACATCGTACTTGGAACTAAATACAAACTATCATAAGTCTCACGATATGTACGTAGCACTAAGCACACGACTTATAAGACAATCAGAAATCACTCGTCCAAAAGGGGTATAACTTTATAAATTAGCTCATCATTCACTATGGCACGTGAAAAATAAATCTTGGTGAAACATCTAACCTATGGAACATATGGCATAAGGCATCGATGAATATAACAAACCGAACAAAAACATGCATTGCTCACTCGAGACAAATCAAAAATTTTGAAAATTTAGCATCATTTTAGCATAGAAATAATATCATGTATGCAAGTGCATAGATACATACCGACTAATGATGTATTATTTTTATATGATTGAATTTACGTGATTTTATTACGTTTTGTTGACAAATTCTATGTAAAATATCTAAAATTATGATATAATTAGTATAAAATATTAATCTTTGTAGTTTAGTATAGTTAGTAGTAAAAGTTAGTATTTATAGTAGAAAGTTGTAGTTTTTGTACCGGTTTTAGTAACGGAATATTGTGTCTATTTTACACGGGTATTTTGTGTTTATTTCATTGCGTAATCCTAAGATGAATCAAATCCCGAGTATCGACACTTTTTGAAGTCAATACAAGTCGTTGAAAGGAAGTTATAAAGCGCCACCGATATAAATGATCAAGGGAATAATTGTTTTTAATCTCGAGAACGACATATATATTGAAATGGCTCGTTAAAAGACATTTTCTCGGGAAAACGTTCTTCATGGAAGTTGAAGATCTTCATATGAGCTTTCTAATGCATTTTGAATCATGAAGATTGGAGGTCTACAACTCAAATGGTGATTAAGTGGTCATTTGATTTCTATTAGTAAAAGTATCAAATACGTTCGAGGACAACGGGGTTATCAAAACGACGTTTTCAAGAAGAGTCTTTCATGAAAGTTGAAGAGTTTTCAGAGAATTTTTTATGGCATTTTGATCATATCGCTTGGAGTCCGAATCAAAAGATATGAATTTTATAAGTTAAAAATAATATTAATTACAAATAAAATCAAATAAAATCTTCACATGATGATTAGGGAGTAACATGGGGGAACATGCTGATGACAAGCTGTAATGATTATCATCATTACACCGGACCGATCCGGCAAGTTTTCAGGACCGGTCCGGGAAGGAAGAAAGTCTATAAAAGGGGAGCATCAGAGGCTTCATTTGGGGGTGTACCAAATTATATATATAAACCATATTCTATATATATAACTCTTTCCCTCTTTCTTTTATAGTTGTAAATAGGCCTTATGCCAAAATAATGTAGTAGTAGTACGGTAGTAATGTTCGGGAAATTCTCGAAGGTTCAGTGTTGCTGAAGTCGTTGTAATACCTGGGAAAAGACGATTTCTGAGTCAACAGTTGTAATCGGGTAATTTCTATAATAATTATGTTTATGTTTGTTATTTTCTTCTTTTTTATAATGTTATTAGGCTAGATCTAATAACTAACCAAAGTTATGTAATCGTATTATTTTGATCTTTTCGGTAATGGAATGCTGTTAAAATAAAATTGACTAAAATTGAGTAAAATGAATCTTTTTCTATTTCGCTACGTAATGATAACATATTCGGAATGAAGTAATCAATCATGATGAATACTACATATAACTGGGCGATGAACTCCGACCAGAGAAGTCGGATATGAGTAAAAATAGAAAACCGAGGGTAAAATGGCCGTCGATTAACGGAATCCTATTTCCTACCCGGGGCGATTTGTCCTGGAAAGATAAATCTTATTAAAATTTGTACTCGAGATCTTAATAATGTTAAAATCACGTTTAATTGAAACTACACCGCTTGTATTAAATCGATCCGCTTGACAACCGGAGCCTCTTGAATAACATCGCCATTTGACAAATGGAATCACCTCTCTTTATCCGGGGTAGATTTGTACTGCACTGCTTTGACTAACTAAGTTTAGCATGGGGCGCTTGTGGACCTTGGATCGATGACTTTTGACATATGACAATTTCATACGCCGTGTGAGGAGGAATTGTTGACATTAGGAGTACACCGTTTCATTCACTCAATTGGACCTAAAAAGGAAGATCGAACACATTCCATTAATCGAAAAGATCATATAAATTGATTACATATACTTTGGTTAGTCTCGTTATATATATTATATTTTGGTATCTATATATTTATATATATATATATATTTTACTATTTATGTACATCTATATATATTTATATATCTATATATATTATATTAAAATAACTTTTAAATTACGATTTATTTTATGTTAGTTAGAGTAGTAGTAATCTGTGTTATAAAATTGCATGTTTAGATCGAGTTAATAGCAGCTCTTTGGTGTTTAACCACACTTAAAAGAATTACCACTTTTTTTCCCGAGGATTCGACACCGACTCACCACTTTATCACTACAATTTGACCCGGCACATCGCCGGTTAGATCCGTCTAACCTAGAAAAGGTCCGTCCCCTTCTTGACGCCGCTTCTAAGGTCCGGTTTGGTGATCGCCGCTTTTCCGGCGCCGCTGCCGGGAGACAAAGTCGCTATTTTTTTTTTTTTTTGTGTCTATGGTTACTACTTGTATTAGCTTAAAATTTCGAGGATAAACCAACACTCTTCTTATCACATTTCTTTTTTTTTTATTTTTCGTTGGTATCTACTTTCTTTTAGTACCAATTTTCTTCTTCTTTAAAACTCGAGCATTTTTCTATTTTAATTAGTTGATGACCAAGCGGTAAAGCCTCACTTACTCCTTATAAGCCTCGATATAAACGCTACTAAAAGGCAATTGCGGATAGAGAGTAAACGTGGTCAAACCAAACCAGACTCCTTGGAAAATCTCCAACGGAATCATCTTCTAATAAAAATAAAGAAATGGTCAAACTAGTGATGAAACAAACGAACAGAGGCTAGATCATGCTTTAGTGGCATGGACAAAACCCTCGTTAATATTAATAATAATCGAATAATAATAATAGGAACAATCAAGATCGGAACTGTAATAATCGTGAATAATCCGCCAAACCCGAGACCTATCTCGTGATCAAACTGTAAGGAGAAACCGGACTAATAATCCCATACTTTTACCGAATGAAGGAGCGAATAATTTCAAATTAAGTCTCATCTTTTGGTTTAATTGACGCAAGAGCCCAATTTCTAGGAGAAGATGATGAAGATCCACATCATCATCTCTATCTATTTGAAGAATCGTGCAATACACCAAAAGTCAAGGTGCTCATAAGGAATTAACGAGGATGACTATGTTTCCTTTTCTTTAAAAGGAAGAGCCCGAGATTGGTTTATGTCTCTTCCACACCACTCGTTAACTAGTTGGGAGGATATTCAAACCGAATTTCAAACAATATTTCACTGTGACGGAATTTGGAATTAAAAGTCGAGGTTGCTAATTTTAGACAAGGATCTCAAGAAACACTGGGAATGCGTGGGAAAGGTTTAAAAATTGTTAAGAGCTTGTCCCGATCATGGTTATTCCTTAGATATGCAAATTCAACTTTTCTCGTCAGAAATTAAGAAAAGATTCACGGCAGATGTAGATCATGCATGTGGTGGTTCGTTAATGATGAGTGAAGCTCAAACAGCTTTTATTTACGATGCTATAGAAAAGATTTCCAAAACAATAGAATGTGGGAAACCGGTTCTAGCACTAGAAAAGTAGCTTTTGCGTAAGGATGTACGCCAAATACGGAAGTTCTAGCACATTTGGAGAATTTAAGTAGAAAGTTTGATGGATTACAACAAGGTAAGAATCAAAATTCGTAAAATAGTACTCCAACCGAATACTCAAATCATGATAATGTGTCATTAGGGATAAGAACCAACAGGATATTCAAAAGAGGAAGTGAGTTTTCTTCAAGAAAGATAGGAATTTGAACAATGCATATTCAAACTCATTTAATGCTATTTAAGAGACCACCCAACTTTTAGATGGTCTCAAAACCCTAGTAAGCCGTGACAACCGCCGTATCCAGGCCAAAGATAAGAATATGAATAATAATCAAGTTTATCAAGGAAATACATCTAATCGAATTTACAATCATTACCTAGATCCTATCCTCAACATACCACTCAAAGTATACCAAGAACTCAAAGTTCAACTCAACCGCGAAGGGGTTGAAAATGGGAAAACTCGATGGAAAATATGATGGGTGTAGTATCTACTCAAGCTAAGAATATGGAAACAATGATGACTTCTATAGGTTCAATCAAGAAGGACATGAGTACAATGAAAACATCTATGAGTGGACATGATACTAATGAGAACGATAGAAGCTTCATTAAGGAATATGGAAGATCATTTGAGTAGGAAGGTGAACGTAACAACAAGAGACTCTCCGGAGGATTACCAAGTAATACTGAAAGAAACCCAAGAGAGGTAAATGTTGTAGTTACGAGAAGTAGGAAACTCTATGGTAGTAATGGAGTAGAAAACTTCGGGAATAATGAAGTAGAAAATGATTTAGATAAAAATGAAGAGACTAAAGATGAACTTGAATTTACTGATGAGGAAGAAGAAATCATAGAGAATTTCTTGAAAAGGAATAGAAGTTTGGAACTTGAGAAGGAAGGTGAAAAATGGGTAAAAATCCCTAGAATTTTGAAAGACCCCATGGATAAAGATTTAAGGAATCTATTTAAGGAACATGTTAGAGTAGAAGATAAAGAAAACAAGGATGAGAAACAGGAAGAACTGAAGGAATATGAAGTAGAGATTGATTCAGGGAACAAATTAAAAGAAAAAATTCAAGAACCTGAAACATGGCGATCAAGTAATACCCCAAAGGATAAAGGAAAAGAGAGAATGACTTCGAAACCAAAGGTTATAGATTTAGAGTCTTTACCTTTTCCACCTAAAGATCAAATTAAAAAGATTAAGACTGATCAGAAGTATGCTCGTTTCCTTGATACTTTTCGTCATATTAATGTTAATATCCCTGGTTATCGAAGCTCGATAAATATGCCTACCTATGGAAAGTTTTTGAAGGATATACTATCAAATAAGAAAAAATTAGAGGAATATGAGAATATATGCCTAAATGAAGAATGTTCTCGCAATTCTGCAAAGATAAGTTACCACCTAAACTAAAAGATCCCGGAAGTTTTACGATTCCGTGTGAAATTGGAGGATTTTTGTTTAAGAAGGTCTTATGTGATCTCTGGGAGCTAGTATAAATCTCATGTCTTATGAGGATTATAGAAAGCTAGGCATAGGAAAGCTTACTAAGATCGAAATGACTCGCAAATGGCGCATGCATGATCGATTAAGTACCCTAGAGGAATTATTGAGGACGATTGGTTAAAGTAGACAAGTTCTATTTTCCAAGAGACTTTGTAGTTATGGAAATGGAAGAAGGATTTTCAGCACCGCTATCTTAGGACGCCCATTTCTAGCTACAGGAGAACTTTAATCGATGTTCGTAAAGGAGAATTAATTTTGAGAGTCAATGAAGATGAAGTTGCTTTCAATATTTTCAAAGCTATGAACCATCAATACACATCACCGTAATCATGTTCTTTTATAGAAGATATTCATTCGGTCTATGATAATCGCTACCAACTTTTGAAGATAGATTAGAAGAATGTTTAACTTTATCTATCTATAAAGAAGATGAGGAAGACATTGAAATGAAAGAGATAATCCTTTCTCTAGATAAAGGAAGTTTTACTTTTAAACCACCATGGCATAAGTATTTAGAATTAGAACTAGAAGGACCGGTTCTAAATCATCAATCGAAGATCCGCCTAAGAACTGGAATTGAAACCGTTACCTTTAAATCAAATATGCTTTTCTTGAAAATGATAACCTTTACCGCTTATTATTTCATCAACTTTAACGGAGCAACAAGAAGATCAATTACTAGGAATGTTGAAAAAGCATAAGAAAGCTTTTGGATGGACAGTTGCCGATATTCAAGGTATTAGTCCGGAGATATGTGTCCATAAGATAATTCTAAAAGAAGATGCTAAACCTTGTATTCAACCGCAACGCCGCCTCAACCCGAATTTACAGTTAATCGTTAAGAAAGAGGTTATTAAGCTATTAGAAATGGGAATAATTTTTCCTATATCGGATAGTGAATGGGTAAGTCCAACTCAAGTTGTACCAAAGAAAGGAGGTTTCACAAAGGAAAGAGAATGATAAGAATGAATGGATTCCAACAAGGGAAATTACAGATATCGAATGTGCATTGATTTTAGAAAACTAAATGATCATACTAAGAAAGATCATCATCCACTTCCATTCATAGTACAAATGTTGGAACGCTTAAGTGGTCATAAGTATTACATCGCTTTCTTAGATGGTTATTCAGATATTTACTGATTTTCATTGCAAAGCAGGAGATAGGAAAAGACTACTTTCACTTGTCCTTATGGAACTTTTGCGTATAAAAGAATGCCGCTTTGGTTTATGTAATGCTCCCGCCACGTTTCAAAGATGTATGATGTCTATATTTTCTCGATATGGTTGAGAAATTCTTAGAAATTTTTATGGACGACTTTAGTGTTTACGGAGACTCTTTTAATGGCTGTTTGTTACACTTAGAACGAGTGTTACAACGCCGTGAGGATACCAATTTAGTGCTTAATCGGGAAAAATGTCATTTAATGGTATCGTAAGGAATTGTACTAGGTCATAGAATCTCTCAAGTAGGAATTGAAGTTGATAAAGCTAAAGTCGAGGTAATCGAAAAATTGCCTCCACCAATTAATCTAAGAACGTTAAGAGGATTTCTTGGACATGCAGGATTTTATAGAGATTTATTGCAGATTTTTCAAAAATAGCAAAGCCTCTAAGTCATTTGCTTGAAAAAGAAGTATCTTTTAATTTTGATAATAAATGTATGGAAGCATTTAAGACCCTCAAAGCTTAAGTTGATTATCGCACAAGATTGGTGGCACCAGATCGATTTACCTTTTGAGATTATGTGTGATGCAAGCGATTTAATTGTAGGAGCTGTTTTAGGTCAAAGGTATAATAGAATTCTCAAAGCTATTTACTATGCATCTCATACGTTAAATGCAAACTCAACTAAACTATGCAACTACGTAAAAGAACTGCTATCTGTAATTTTTGCCTTAGATAAGTTTAGATCGTATATTGTTGGCTCTAAGGTAATAGTTTATACTGCATCATTCAAAGATTGAAATATTTTCTTGAGTAAGAAAGATGCGAAACCACGCCTTCTTAGATGGATTCTTCTACTTCAAGAATTTGATATTGAGATTAAAGATAAAAAAGGAAGTGAGAATGTAGAGCAGATCATCTAAGTAGAATGGAAAATCGAGGAAGAAATAGAAATGAAATTAAGGATTCGTTTCGATGAACAACTGCTTAGAATCGATATGCCTTCAACCATGCAGCTTATTAAAGAAAAGAATTCCTTCTAAGGAAAATTCACCTTGGTTTGGAGATATCATTAACTACTTAACTCGTGATTACATTCCGCCTCATTGACTTGGCAAACAAAAAGAAGTTCTTTTATGACTTAAAATTTTATTACTTGGGAGGAACCAGATCTTTTCCGTAAATGTTCGGATGGAATAATCGTAAAATGTGTGCCTGATAATGAAATCTTAAGTGTTTTATCGCTTTGTCATGATCGTGAGGCAGGAGGTCATCATGGAGGTTGGAAAACCGCTTTTAAAGTCTTGCAATGTGGTTTTTATTGGCCTACACTTTATAAAGATGCTTATACATATGTTAAATCTTGTGAATCTTGTCAAAATGGGGAAATGTATCTAAAAACATGAAATGCCTATGCAACCTATTTTAGAATGTGAGTTATTTGATGTTTGGGGTATAGATTTCATGGACCTTTCCCTATATCGCTTGGAAAAAGATTTATTCTTGTAATGGTAGATTATGTTTGAAATGGGTAGAAAGTCAAGCTCTTCCCACTAATGATACCAAGGTTGTCATACGATTTCTTAAAAAGAACATATTCACTAGATATGGCATTCCAAGGGCGATCATTAGTGATGAGAGGTTCGCACTTTTGCAATCGACCATTTACTAAGTTAATTGAAAAATATGGTGTAACGATAAGTTAGGAACGCCTTATCATCCGCAAACCGGTGGTCGCAGAGGTGTCGAAAGAGAGATTAAAAGAATCATAGAAAAACAAGTGGATTCAAACCGTAAAAATCGGGCGCTTAGACTAGATGATGCGTTATGGGCATACTGAATGTGCCTTTTAAAACTCCAATTGGTCGTTCTCCTACAAATTAGTCTTTGGTAAATCTTGTCATCTCCCAAGAGAGTTAGAACACCGAGCATTCGGGCTATTAGATTTTTAAATTTCGATCCTAAGGTCAGCCGGTGATCATAGATTACTTGCTAATGTAATTAGAAGAATTTCGCTTGATTCATATGAAAATGCTCGAATCTACAAGAACGCACTAAATCCTTCCATGATAAGAGAATATATAGTCGTGAGTTCCATGTAGGTGATCGAGTGTTATTGTACAATTCACGCTTAAAGTTGTTTCGTGTAAGCTTAAATCAAGATGGGACAGTCCATTTAAAGTAACACGAGTTTATAAACCTGAGTCGTTGAACTAATCGATGGGAATACAACTTTTATAGCCAATGGTCACAGGTGAAGCTATTTTTCGGAAGGTGAAGAAATCTCTCGATAAATGAAGTGATGTTGCCGATCGACCCTCCAAAGACTAAAAAGCAAAGGTTTTAAAAGTCGAAAGTATCAAATTACCAGTGTTTTATCTTTACTTTTATATGTCTAAACTAGTTTCGTCTTTTACCGGATAGACGTAAAAGAACCTGGATGTTTTTTAGATAGATTAGAGTTTTTGTTTTGCTTTTGAAGTTTGGTTTTAATAGAGATATCGCTTTACTATAGAAACCTTAGTTTTTGAAAAGAACAAGCAATTGTTGAGAGAGAAAAATTGAAAGAAGTTTGTAATGGTACGCGTCGAGAAGCTCGATAAAGAGAAGGGCTAAGTTTTTAAGGAAGTGTAGAATCTGTGGAAAAATTGAACACAGTGGGAGATGTGGGAAAAATATAACTCAATCTCAGAGTGAGTGTTTGAATGTAATTAAGAAAGGAACGACAGTGGTTAACCGAAAATCCCGATGGACTTCAAGACTTAATTCAAACGCTACATTTCTAGGATATAGTTTGCTTGAAAGGTACGTTAGAATCTGAGTTTGTAGAAATTGAAGAATTAGAAACCCCGTAAGTTCAAGTCTTTTATTGTTTTTAGTTTTATAAAATTCTTGCATAACTTTGAAAATTTTATAAAATTGATCTTTATAAAATTAAGGAGTTTTATAAAAGTTTTATAAAAAGTTCTTTAAGTTTTTAGATATTTTATAAGAATTAATAGAAATTTATTGAATTTTTATAAACTTTTAAATAAGTTTTATAAAGATTTTATAAGTTTTGAGAAATTGTTATAAAATTTATAAATTTTATTTTAAAGTTTTTATTAAAGTTTTATAAGTTTTATATCAAAAAACCAAAAAAAATAAATAAAAAAAAAATTTTTCGAAAAATCATAAAAATTGCACACGGACCGATCCGGCCCTTATCAGGACCGGTCCGGGTTCGAGTTAACCTAAAAGGACGGGATCTTTTCTTCTTCTTCATTTCTCCTCTTTTTTCAACAGCAGCCGCAGCATCACCTCCTTCAACTCGAAATTTTTTTTTATTTTTTCTCAAAAATACAAATTACACTACACCATTACATACATTCTTTCCTCTTTACTCTCTCTCTTTAACACAAGTGAAAAATTTGAAAAGATCGAACACAAGCTCCATTTCATCCCGGAGGCTTATACGACTTTTCCGGCCACTTTTCACGGTTTTGTTCATTATAAGGTATAATTTGTTTACTTTACTTATCAATTTCATAATTTTTATAATTTTTAGATTTATTTTCAACTGCTTTTGAATTTTACGTGTGTTGTGACATTTTATTTTGTGTTGTTTTTTCGTTGTTTTTATTGTTGTTTTGTCAATTCAATATCGTAGAATGGCCTCATCCAATGAAAAATCTCTAAGAAAAGAAAGCCTAATATTCCAATAGAAGTACCGGTCGAGAATTAAAAGATTTAACACCGGAAGAAGAATCTGTTAGTTTTGCCTCACATGCCTTCACCTCAAGCTAAGAATGCTTATAAAAATATCTATAGTAAATGTGGAGTTGTGTTGGAAAGAGGCTTAGATTTTGATGACTTAGGAGAGGAGGTTAGCGTATTTTTGCGAGACGCCAATGGTTGGATTTTGCACTGTGAGGACAGAGAGAGATCAATACTACCTTAGTGGCGCGAATTTTATGCGCTTTTGTCTACTTTGACACCCACCGAGGGTAGTATGATGTAGTCTATTCCCTTAGGTCTAGACATGTTTCTTTTAGTCCGAACTCGATTAATGCTTTTTTTAGGGGTAGAAGTTTTTCCAGATGAAGAAGATTATAGAGTCTGTTTATAGATTAGATGATCCCGCTATGTATGAGCAGATTGCCTCAGAGCTCGAGAGGAGTTTGATGCTACAAAGCAGAATGGGTGGACAAATGATTTAATTATGGGAAGTGTTTTAGAGATCCGAGGGCAATCAAAAGATTTTTGAGCCATACTCTATCCCACTACCAAACACACCGCTTTGGTAAAGAAGATTTATGCATTACTTGGGCGATGATTCATGATGTTAAGGTGGATGGGGAAGATTATGTATAGAAGGGTTTTCGAGTTTATTGTTATCGCCAAGGCAGTGGAGTCACATGTACTTTCCTGGCTTTATTTTCGATTTATGTCGTAGAGATCAGAGTTCCTTTCTGCCTAACGACAAGTTGATGATGGCAGATGAGTCCTCGATAGGCCCTAGTCCGAGGAGGTCTCCGGAGGGTTCGATAGACTCGATAGTTAGACGTAGTACCCTCCACCACTCCACCGGCTCCACCTGGGCCAAGATTTTCATCTTTTTTCTCGAGCAACAATGCACTTCTCTCCCAAACACTATTACATACGATATGTTTCAATCCTTAGTATCGATGTAGCCCGAGGACAAAGCTAATATGGCTTTGTTTGTCGAAAGCAGAGTAGGCAAAGTGGAGTGATGATTTACGTAGAGGATGCCGAGGCACGAGCAGATGCATCTTGATCCTTCTTTCGATAGAACCGCCTATCCGCCTCGTCAATCTAACCCGTATAACGCTACTGTAATGGATAGCACCTATTCCACCATCTCGTAGCTTTCATCATATGCCAAATCCTTTTGGAAGCCGCCTAGTGGTCGTGGTGTCTTTTATACTGTGTTCTCGTGGTGTCGTTACATCTAGTCGGGAGGATTTTCGGATTTTGTAAGGATGACGTCAAGTATGAGTTCGATGGATCTCGGCAGATTCGGGCCGACCACGACCACGTTTCCACAACCCGATTACGCCATCGGTTCCAAGTATGAATGATCCGATTTACATCGCCGCCGACGATGATGATGTTGACATTGTTTGATTTTAAACAACTTTTATTATTTCTAAACATTTTATGACTCATTTATTTTATTTTTTGATTTTAACTTTAGTTGATAAGTTTGCTAGTTTAATAAGTTTTCGATTTCATTAATCATATATTCGTCGTAGTCGTAAATTTATTTTTAATAGTATTTAAATATTTCATAAAAATCAAAAATCTAAAAAAAAAAAAATATATTTAGCATTCGCATGTCATATTCGTGTGTCGTTTTATCCGTATCGGTGAGATAATATTGAACAAAGTTAATTTGAATTTACAACCTTTATAGCTTTATAGCTTCTCAAATAGCTTGAAGGCTATTAAGTTGAACAAAGCAAACTTGAACTTTACAACCTTCACACGGTAAAAATATTTTAAAGCCGGACCGGTCCGGCCGGGCCAGATCGATCCGGGAGTAAAATCGCTTAGTCATGTTGAGAGTGTTAGTATGCATGCACGTGTACTCTAATTTTATCCATTTAAGGAAAAGAGGTTGAAAGTAAAAATTTGCAAATTCACTTTTACTACTTTCTATCTTTTTATTTTTTTCATCTGCTTAAACTAAAATGTCAAACCGATCATCACCATCATCAATTCATACGATCCGGAGGCGTTGATGTTTTTGTCCCGGAGTCTAGCGCTTCAAATGTTAATTTGTTGGTGAATGCGAGGTTTGCAAATTCTCCTATATTAATGGAAAGGGTATCAATTTTGAAAAATTGATCGATTCGAAGGATTTAATTCGTAATCAAGGATGGAAAAATTTGTTAAGCAACCCTCGGAAGAATTAATGTTTTATTGTTGTTGGGAATTTTATTCACTTCTTTCATCAGCATTACGGTAGATCCGTCACAGCTTATATCTGTTCGTGGTACACTTATTCACCTGTCACCTCATATTATCAATCATATCTACGAGATACCGATTTTCAATCAAATCCATAATCTTCATTATGAATATCAATGGGCATTAGGGAACTCTTGTCATGTTGTTAACTATGTCACGGAAGCTTTTCCGTATTTGTTTCCAGAGTTCGATCAAAATTACGATTCTACCACTTTCTCCCTACTCGCCTCATCTGAGAGCATGGAAACACTTCATTAACTCACGAGTCTATCCGACTAGTGACTTTGCATGGGTTAGTGATAGTGAGATACTTCTGTTGTTTGCATTGATAACTGGAGCTTATGTGGACTGGGGGATTTTGATTTTTAGGACGGCAGTAAACTTTGCAGTGGAACGGTATAATAATGGAAGGCCGATGCCTTTTGCTTGGTTAATTTCAAGGTTATGTATTCATTTGAATGAAGTCCTCAAATTGCTTCGATGAGATATATCCGCCTCGTGATTGTCGTAGAGGATTGCTACCGGCAGAGAACTGGTTGTTCGCCAACTATTTGAGATAGTTGTTAGTGGTTTTATTTAATTTAGTTTAAGTTTGGTTTGCTTTAATAAGTTAAAGTTGCTTAAGGTTAGTAAGTTAATAGTAAGTTTGTTTTATTTTTAGTCTGTAATAGTTTCTTTTTGTTTAATATATATGTTGTTTGATTTTAATATACGTGTGTTATCGATGTTTATAACGATCATCTATAATTTTAATTTAATTTTCGAACCTACTTTTTCATACTTATTGAACATCGGACGATGTCACTCGTCGATGGGGAGTAGAGTTAGGTTTGAAAATTCATTAAAATTTAAAAAAAAAAAAAAAAAAAAATAATAATAATAAATATTTATAGAATATAATCTTTTCATATAAATTAGTACTTTAATTACTTATTTCTTAGTTTTAATTTTTCTTGAATAATTTAAGTTGGTTAATATATGAATAAAAATGATATAATTCGAGAGGATTAATTTTTGATTTAGTAAAATATATTAGATATATAATGAATATGTTTTATATCTTTTATAAGATTTTTAAGATTTTGAGTATGTATAACTAAATAATTTTTATCAAATATTTCTTTTATGGAATTATTCAAGTAATTTTTATATTTATAAATAAATTTTTAGATAATTTCTTTTTAAGATTAATTATGAATTTGGAATCAAAATTAGAATGATGATTTTGGCACCACAAAAATATAACTATAGCCAAATAACCTACCTGAATAAAATTTCCAATTTTTGACCCCACCTCAGTTTTTTTTAAAGAGTGATCAAGACCTCACTCGGAATTTAGCCATTTTCCGACCTTTAGCTTGTTTTGGTTTACATTTCTTTGACATCCTTCGAGTTTGTACGTACTTATGAGAGGAGATGATGACAGAAAAAGTTAAGAGTTGAGAAAAATGGTATATGCTGAGATTGGAATGAGTTCAGATATGTTAGTGTCTTATGGAAAATTTTTAAGAATTAAAGCACCATTTTTACACAGAATAAATCGAATATCAAGTATCTTCCCTATCTTTGATCGACCAAATATATGTCTGATGATAGTAGTCCAGCTAGGGGATTATCTCGAAATGTCCTATTGCTGAGAATGAAGGCATAAGTCGAATCAAAAGATCTCAAGAATGATTACGTGTTTAAGGAAACCGGACTCGTAATTTTAGATCGAAAGAGTAGTACTCCGATCAATCTTGATGAAGCAATGCTTGTGAATTTGATTATTTACACACACTCACGCTTTAGTTCTTAATATATGTTTGTTAAAAAAAAATAAAATAAAAAAAAAAATAAAAAAAAAGAGAAGAGAGAAAATCTGAAAAATGTTGGAATAAAAGGATGTTACTAATCGAATTGCTTTTGATCAAGAATGTGAAGACGTAGTAAGACGCATTTACTTGCATCTTTCTTTTGATTTCCTTTTCTATCTTTTCGATTAACCAATGTCCTATCCTAATATATTAAGCCACTATGTCTTCTATCCGACTTAGTTAATGATTCCGTAAATTGTAATAATCGAGATAGAAAGTATTTCTAATATTTTATTTATATTTCTGAATTATTGCATGCATGTTTCCATCTAATTCATATTTGATACTTAATTCATTTAAGTTGTATAATCTCCTTTCTTAAATTTCTATAAAATTTATAAATTATATGTTTGTAATATTGACGATATATATTACTTTTGAAATTTTAATCTGATCAATTATATTATCTGTTATTTATATATTACCGCTTATTTTTGCTCGAGGACGATCAAAAGCTAAGTGGGGAGTAATTTGATGTATTATTTTTATATGATTGAATTTACGTGATTTTATTACGTTTTGTTGACAAATTCTATGTAAAATATCTAAAATTATGATATAATTAGTATAAAATATTAATCTTTGTAGTTTAGTATAGTTAGTAGTAAAAGTTAGTATTTATAGTAGAAAGTTGTAGTTTTTGTACCGGTTTTAGTAACCGGAATATTGTGTCTATTTTACACGGGTATTTTGTGTTTATTTCATTGCAGAATCCTAAGATGAACTGAAATCCCGAGTATCGACACTTTTTGAAGTCAATACAAGTCAGTGAAAGGAAGTTATAAAGCGTCACTGATATAAATGATCAAGGGAATAATTGTTTCTTAATCTCGAGAACGACATATATTGAAATGGCTCGTTAAAAGACATTTTTCGGGAAAACGTTCTTCATGGAAGTTGAAGATCTTCATATGAGCTTTCTAATGCATTTTGAATCATGAAGATTGGAGGTCTACAACTCAAATGGTGATTAAGTGGTCATTTGATTTCTATTAGTAAAAGTATCAAATACGCTCGAGGACAACGGGTTATCAAAACGACGTTTTCAAGAAGAGTCTTTCATGAAAGTTGAAGAGTTTTAGAGAATTTTTTATGGCATTTTGATCATATCGCTTGGAGTCCGAATCAAAAGATATGAATTTTATAAGTTAAAAATAATATTAATTACAAATAAAATCAAATAAAATCTTCACATGATGATTAGGGAGTAACATGGGGAACATGTCGATGACAAGTCTGTAATGATTATCATCATTACACCGGACCGATCCGGCAAGTTTTCAGGACCGGTCCGGGAAGGAAGAAAGTCTATAAAAGGGGAGCATCAGAGGCTTCATTTGGAGGTGTACCAAATTATATATATAAACCATATTCTATATATATAACTCTTTCCCTCTTTCTTTTATAGTTGTAAATAGGCCTTATGCCAAAATAATGTAGTAGTAGTACGGTAGTAATGTTCGGAAAATTCTCGAAGGTTCAGTGTTGCTGAAGTCGTTGTAATACCTGGGAAAAGACGATTTCTGAGTCAACAGTTGTAATCGGGTAATTTCTATAATAATTATGTTTATGTTTGTTATTTTCTTTTTTATAATGTTATTAGGCTAGATCTAATAACTAACCAAAGTTATGTAATCGTATTATTTTGATCTTTTCGGTAATGGAATGTGTTAAAATAAAATTGACTAAAATTGAGTAAAATGAATTTTTCTATTTCGCCACGTAATGATAACATATTCGGAATGAAGTAATCAATCATGATGAATACTACATATAACCTGGCGATGAACTCGACCGGAGAAGTCGGGATATGAGTAAAAATAGAAAACCGGAGGGTAAAATGGCCGCCTCGATTAACGGAATCCTATTTCCTACCCGGGGCGATTTGTCCTGGAAAGATAAATCTTATTAAAATTTGTACTCGAGATCTTAATAATGTTAAAATCACGCTTTAATTGAAACTACACCGCTTGTATTAAATCGATCCGCTTGACAACCGGAGCCTCTTGAATAACATCGCCATTTGACAAATGGAATCACCTCTTTTATCCGGGGTAGATTTGTACTGCACTGCTTTTGACTAACTAAGTTTAGCATGGGGCGCTTGTGGACCTTGGATCGATGACTTTTGACATATGACAATTTCATACGCTCGTGTGAGGAGGAATTGTTGACATTAGAGTACACCGCTTCATTCACTCAATTGGACCTAAAAAGGAAGATCGAACACATTCCATTAATCTAAAAGATCATATAAAGTGATTACATATACTTTGGTTAGTCTGGTTATATATTATATTTTGGTATCTATATATATATATATATATATATATTTTACTATTTATGTACATCTATATATATTTATATATCTATATATATTATATTAAAATAACTTTTAAATTACGCATTTATTTTATGTTAGTTAGAGTAGTAGTAACTGTGTTATAAAATTGCGGTTTAGATCGAGTTAATAGCAGCCTCTTTGGTGTTTAACCACACTTAAAAGAATTACCACTTTTTCCCCGAGGATTCGACACCGACTCACCACTTTATCACTACAATTTGACCCGGTACACGCGCCGGTTAGGATCCGTCTAACCTAGAAAAGGTCTGTCCCTTCTTCTTGACGCCGTTTCTAAGGTCCGGTTTGGTGACGTCAACTAATCCCTCCCCACACTTAAATGACAACATGTCCTCATGGTGTGCGAGAATTAAAAAAGAAAGAAAGTACTTAGCTGATTGTAGTTATAAAGAAACACTTCAGAAGCGTATCGATCCACCTCGAAATGCTCGATGAATGCGATGAAGATCGTGGACCATCCACGGGCGACATCATCTGAAATCGCACAAAAGCTAATGCAAATTCCTCGCACTCATGAAAACAAAGAAATACCTCGGGGGATACAAGAGATTATATCGTAGCGTACAAAAGTGATAAAGAAAGAGAAGTCGAGATTGAAAAGCATCCACAGCAGTGCCTCAACAAAAACAGCAAATTCCATTCAAAACACCAATGCACCCCTTTTTTTTAAAAACAGAAAAAATTTCAAATACAAAAACTGGAAATCATAAAAATCCGAGCCTACGAGAAACCGACAGTAGCTCGAAAAACTAAGAAATAAATAAACAAAACAAAAGAAAAGAGTGGGTTGCCTCCCACCAAGCGCTTTGTTTAACGTCGAGAGCCCGACGCAATGAAGGCTCAGCCTGGATCAGGCCATTTGACTTTTCTGCCAGCCACTACCTCGTGTAAGCTCCCATCAGTAGTGTGGCTGCAGAAACAGCAGCGAACACAAGGGGTTAATTCTTTAATAGCTCTCCAAACACGCTTGAACTTCCCCATGGTCGATTTCTTCTTTGCCAGCTTCCTCTTGAGTTGTTGCTCTTTGAAAAACTCTTCCATATCCCAACTACCTGCTAGAACTTCTTCCGATTTACCACAACCGTCATCCTCGGAAAATAAGTCGGGCGAGAACTCGTCAAACTCATCGACTTTAGGGTGCTACACCGAGGATATCGAGAAATCGAGCAGTCAAAGGCTTTACCTTGGGTTCACCAATGTAATGCTTGCATCTCTCGACCATTCACTCGGAGCGGTTGATCGCCGTAACGCTAGCGACTCTGTAACGCCTCCAGAATGATTTGGAGAATCTCAAAAGGACCGGACCAACGTGTTCTCAACTTCCCAGAAACAAATGTAACCTAGAATTGTATAAGAGAACTTGCTCGCCGACACTGAATTCTCTCTTCTTTATCCTGGCGTCATGGAGTAGTTTCATCTTCTCTTTACTAATCTGGCGCTTTCATAAGCTGGAGTCTAAATTCATCCGGCTCATGCAAGCTCTTTGCAATCGATGTTTCCCACGAGATTGGGAATCGAAGTTCAAAAACTTCGTAGCCCAATACGCCTGCGTGCTCTAACTCGATGGCGAGATGGCATGGCTTACCGTAAACCATTTGATATGGCGATGTACCCATGGGGTCTTATAGGCGATCTATATGCCCAAAGTACATCGTCCAACTTCGACTCGATCTTTTCTATGACTATTCACCGTCTTCTCCAGGATTTTCTTAAGACTCACGGTTGCTTCTCTCAACGACGACCACTAGTCATCGGATGATATGGTGTGCCGCTTTATGGCGAACACCATACTTCTCAGACTTTTTCCAAAGGTCGGTTGCGAAGTGTGTCCCTTCATCACCGATCAAGGCACGTGGACATCCAAACCTCACAAAGATGTTCTTCTTCGAAATTTCATGACCGTTTTATGATCATTGTGAGGAGTGGCAATTGCCTCCACCCATTTTGAAACATAATCAACATGAGACTAAGATGTATTTGTTGCCACACGATGACGGAAAGGTCCCATAAAATCGATGCCCCAAACATCAAAGACTTCGCATTCAAGGATGGGTTTCAACGGCATGTCAAACCGCCTTGTCAAAGCTCGGTTCTTTGGCAATGATCACAAGCTTTCTGAAAGCTTGCGTCCTTAAAGATCGTGGGCCAATAGAAACCGGATGGAAGATCTTCGCAACCGTTTTCCAAGGACCAAAGTGACCACTGTGGGTCCACTATGGCATTGCTCGATTATATCGCGTTGCTCGGATTACGGAACACATCTCCTAAGCAAACCATCTTTATAGATCTTGAAAAGATAAGGTTCATCCCAAACGAAATATTTCATATCATCGAGAAGAACTTCTTCTTCTCTTGATAAGACATTTCGAGGATCGAGATAACGGGCATGAAGGTAGTTTACAATGGAGGAATACCATGGAACATCGGGAGGACAACCGTCTATCAACATAATGTTCTCTCAGAGGAAAGTAAAGATCTATATCATCCGGTTCATCCTTTTCCTCACTTAACACCCTAGAAACATGATCCGCCACTACGTTCTCTCACGCGCCTTCTTATCTTTGATTTGAGCGTCAAACTCTTGAAGGTCGTATCCAACGCATGAGAGGCGTGGTTTAGCTTCCTTTTGGTCATGAGATATCGCAAAGCAGCGTGGTCAGTCCACACAATCACTTGAGCACCCAGCAAGTAACTACGAAACTTATCCATAGCAAAGACTACGGCTAATAGTTCCTTTTCAGTTGTCGTGTAGTTAACTTGAGAAGGATTCAGTGTGTGACTGGCATAATAGATAGGCTGGAACTTTCCATTAAGCTTTTGCCCTAAGACTGCACCAACAGCATAGTTGGATGCATCACACATAAGCTCAAAGGGTAGGTTCCAGTCTGGCGATATAAGAATTGGAGCAGAGATCAGTCTACTCTTAAGCTCCTCAAACGCGCGCTTGCAATTCTCATCAAAATCAAAAGTAACGTCTTCTTTGAGTAAAGTAGACAGGGGCTTGGCAATCTTTGAAAAGTCTGGATGAACCTCTATAGAAGCCGACATGTCCGAGAAAACCTCGGACTTCCCGAACATTCTTAGGATAACTCATCTTCTCAATAGCTTCAACCTTGGCCCTATCTACTTCTATACCTTTGGCTGACACTTTGTGGCCAAGAACTATGCCTTCATCTACCATGAAATGGCATTTTTCCCAATTGAGCACTAAGTCCTTTTCCACACATCTAGACAACACCTGATCAAGATTATCGAGGCAATCATCGAAGGATTGACCAAAGACGAGAAATCATCCATAAAAATCTCCATGCACTTTTCAACTAGCCCGTCAAAGATTGCCATCATACACCTTTGAAAGGTGGCCGGGCATTCAGAGACCAAATGGCATCCGCTTTGTGGCGAATGTCCCGTAAGGGCAAGTGAAAGTGGTCTTCTCTTGGTCAACAGGATCGATGGGTATCTGGAAGTATCCACGAATATCCATCCAGGAAGCGATAGAATCGTGCCCCCGCAGGACGCTCAAGCATCCGGTCAATGAATGGAAGGGAAATGATCTTTCATTGTGACCTCATTGAGTTTTCTATAATCGATACATACTACTGTATCGATGCTTGAGCCTCAATGCTATCTCTTCTCCCTTCTCATTCTTCTCAATAGTAATTCCAACTTTCTTGGGAACTACTTGAGTTGGGGATACCCACTCTTTATATGCAATGGCGTAAATGATACCCATATCTAGAAGCTTTATAATTTCCTTCTTGACTACCTCTTGCATGTGAGGTTGAGCCTTCTCTCGAGGTTTGTCTAACTCGTTTTGCACCCTCCTCGTCTTGATCTTGTGCATCTGAGATGTCGGGAGATATCCTCGGATATCTCCCACCCGCCATCCAAAGGCTTTCTCATTTTTGCGCAAGGCGTTTAATGATTTAAGCTCTTCTATTCGAGACGGCTTGGCGAGAGATGATCAAAGGAAGCTTGTCACCTTCTCTCAGAAATACATACTTAAGATGTTTAGGCAACGGCTTCAGAACCAAGTCTACAGGGGGTTCCTCTAGACTTGATTTAAGATCTCCACTCCTCAACTCAACATCGTTGAGTTTACTTAGTGGCCCTACTGCCAAAGCTTCTTCTCTTAGCCCATCCTCAAAATCAGCTGCTAACTGGTCTAGATTGACCACACCATGATTATTCAGATTATCGATCAATCGCTCATATTCTGCTTCTACAGCCAAGACTTGCTTATCCATGAAGTCATTGAAGTCATCAGACGTCTCCTCAATGGAAAAGCCGGTTGGAGAACCGGAGGGTACTTGAATAGATTTAGAAACACTATAGCTCACCTCTTGGTCACCAACTCGGATAGTTACTTTCCCACCATCACAATCGATGAGGGCTCTAGCTGTAGATAGGAAAGGTCTTCCAAGAATCGAGAGGACATTTTCATTTTCTCCATATCTAAGACATACCAGTCAACGGGAAAGGTAAACCTACCAACTTGAACCAATACGTCCTTTAGGATCCCGAGGCTTTCTTTGAAGATCTATCGTGATTGCAAGTTCATGGTAGTGGGTTCTAGAAGACTTTGTAAACCAATTTGCTTGCAAATAGATAATGGCATCAAGCTTATGGATGCACCCAGTCACATAAAGATTTGGAAAGACTAGGCCTCCCATCCGCAATGTGAGCACGAATTTCCCGGGGTCACCTCTTTTGATTGGTAAGTCGGATAATTGATCATTGAACAATCCTCACCAATTGCATGATCCATTTCGCTAACTTCTTCTTGAAGAAACAACATCCTTTATGAATTTGGTGTACTTAGGCATCTCTACCAAGACATCGACAATGGAAGATTTACGAGTATTTTTCAACAAATTAAGCACCTTTTCATACTTCTTATCTTCGCTCAATGGGATGTTGCTCTTTCTAGGTGGAAAGGAAGCTTTTTCAAATCCTCCTCGGAAAATACTTTCTTCGAGGCGAACTAACGGCCTTGTCTTCCAAATCTTTCCATCGAACTGTCTTTTCATTCTTTTTGCTAGTCAGGGGATCAACCACCTGACTATCATTTAACTCATCATTCCTCAGGGGATCAGCCACCTGAGGATCCTCAAATGTTTCACTTCTCGAGAACAGACCACCGAGGACTTCCAATTGATTCTTTATTCCTCGAGGATCAGCCACTTGAGGAATCTCAACTCTTTCTTCTATCGGGGATCACCACGATTTTCCTTCTGCGACCAAGGGATGATGGGTGCTCAACTTCCCTCCGCCTTACCAATGGCGAGGAGGGGCTAGTGGTTTCCTGGAAGCCGGGGGACCACCAACTTGAGAACCACTTCTCAAATTCATTGCACCGGCCTCTTCTCTACCGTCACGGAGTGAAGGTACCAGTCGGTGCATTGCTCGCCGCTTAAATCGGCCTGGCGACTTGACCGCCTCTTGGATTCTTTTCCGTGAAGTCGGGCAAGCCGCCTGACGGTCTCAGAGGCTAATCGCTCACCAATTGCCCGATTTGCCTCTCAAGACTTTTCATCGTCCTGCTTTGCTCCTCCCGAAATGAATCCCATTCGGCTTTTATATCGTCCTGGTGGGAGGGGCCTTGAGAGTTTTGAAAGTTCTGGGGAATGGCTGGCTTGGCCGACTTTGGAACGCAGAATTAGAATTTGCGGGCCAATTCTGATTGAACCTTTGCTGTGGATTGGAAGAATTATAGCTTGGGTTCTGATTATAACCAGGGTTTCTATTGAAGTTCGAATTAGGATTAAATCCCGAAGACTGATTAAACCCTTGGTTTTGGAAGCTGATCGCCGGAGAATTGGTTATTGAATCTCTGATTTGTCTGGCCAGAGAAAGCATTGACTTCCGCATTCTGCCCAATCATGGGACAGAAGCGAGCAGTGTGCCCCATGCTATCACATACTTGGCATGTGATTGGATTATGCTGTCCATAGTCATGAACATCATTGACTTGCTGAGCAGAGGGGGAAGAAAATTGACATTGGCCAGTCATATGGCCAGTCTGACAGCAAGCTTCACAGTACAGAACTTGAGAGTTCTGTGAAGGTGAAGGAGCCTGATAACTCGGATTTGAGAAGTTTTGAGAGGCTGCCATTTGAGAGGTTGCCATTTGCTTCTGCAACATGGCAACGAGATTTTGCATAGTCACCTCTTCGACCTTGGGAGGCGGAGGAGGTGCTTGGATGGCTTGATAAGAGGGGGCATAATTGTACTTGGCAATGTCCTCGAACAGCGCCCACCCTCATCAGTGTTTTCTTGAGAAATGCCCCACCAGAGGAACTATTGACCATGCCCTTGGTGAGCTCGGTCAATCCATCGAAGAAAGTATGGACTTGCCTTTGCTTTGGCAAGCCATGATGGGGACAACTGCAGAGAGACTTAAACCTTTCCACGCCTCAAAGAATGACTCATTTTCCGGTGACGGAATGTGAAGATTTCGTTCGCAGGCAGTGAAATTTTTTTGAAGGAGGAAAGTATTGACTTAGAAATTCCTTCTCGAGCTCCGCCCACGTAGTGATGGATTCAGAGGGGAGAGAGTGATACCACTCGAGTGCCTCCCCCCGTAAGGAAAATGGAAATAGTTTAAGCTTGATGGCGTCCTCACTTACACCTTGGATACGGGTAGTACCGCATATTTGCAAGAATGTGTGTAAGTGAGTGTGGGGGTTTCAGGATGGGAAACCATGGAAAATTGATGCATCTTTGCATCATCTCGAATAAGTCCGGTTTAAGCTCGAAGTTTGGAGCGATAATGGTAGGCATGGCGATAGCCGGGTTGATGGTATTGTGCGGGCATGGCATAGTCGGCCAACGTCCGTCTATCTTCCGCCGCCATTATTACTATTCTTCGATTTCTCTGAAAGATATTGCTCAAATTCTTGATCTAGAGCGTTTCCTTCGTCGAAACGAAGTCTCCGCCTATTGGGTCGGACTATGGTCCGCTCGGGGTCAGGGGAATAGATTAGTGGTCCCTTATGACTACGAGTTTGCATAAACCGAACACCAACTCAAGGTGTTGAGCAAGAAAGGATAGAAGGTGACGAAAGGACAGATCAGACAGAGGGAGAGGATAACTAAACCTAGAGGAATCAAAAACTACGAAACTTAACTACGAAAAATTTAAAACAGAAAAACAGAAAATACTAAAAAGGCAAGAAAAAAAAACGTGTTGAAATCTTCTGAGCCCAAAATGGAAGGGAAAACAGTGGATTTTGACCTCGAAAACGGTGTCGGACGGCCTCCGGCATTTTCCACGTCATCGGCGTCGGAACGAGCTTTCCGAATTGGGGTCCTGCGCGCCAATCCGACACTCGAGCCGAAAGTTATGGCCAAAATACTATCAAGTGCTAAAACGGACCCTTTTATCCTAAAATTTGATCGTGAAAGGTGTGGAGTCAGATGATTCAACCTTAGATGTCACCGAATCAACGTGGAAACTAGAAAGGATAGAAACAAAAACCCTACCTACGAAAAAGACATCGAAGCAGGAGGAGGACAGGCGGGCGTTTGGAAATCGAGCGCGTCGTCCGCAGTCGAATTTGTACATGATTGAAGAATTTTCGGTGGACGGGCGCCCGATAAACTAAACGCCGTCCGATCGGTGAAGCAAGAAGCTGGACGGGCGTGCGGTAAAGCGGACTTCGTCCAACCGGGAATAAACGATTAGTAAAGCAGTACGGTAAGCGTAAAAAGCAGTATAGGTTAAGAGCTAAGATTTTCTATCAATTACTAACAAAAACACAATTAAAAGCGATAGACAATTGAACAAAAACAACTACACTACTAACCACAAGCAGAAATTGAAAATATCTAACCTAAAAGCAGAATTAAAAGCAAAATAAAAACTAGAACAAAAACTAGGCAACCGTCCGGTTCCCGGCTTGGCGCCAAAAACTTGTCCTGGATTTTATCAATATAAAACAACAAGTAATAAACCGGTTAACCTCAAGTGCAAGGATCGTAGTATGGAGGCTAATGCCGGGTCGATCTTACGGGAACTAGGCGAATGTGAATCCTAGCTTTTGTTTTTAACTAAACTATTGTCACGAAACTAACCTAAACGAAGAACTAACCTAAACAAATATGCATAAAAGTAACTAGACAGAGGAAATTAATCAATTCTAGGCAAGATTGAAAGCGATAAAAACTAGAGTGCAATTAAAAGTAAACTAATCTAGCAATTCAAGTTTAAAGGATTAAAATCAAATTATAACGAACGAACAAGCAATTGATCCACCTATCCTATCAACATTCAATTCTAATTCGGATTAATTCGTGATCTCTACTCAAGTCGTGATTCACCTAATCGAAGGCATAAACTCCTACTCTCGTAGACAAGTTCGTTTCTAATCTTTTATCTTTCGATGTTAAAGATTACGTCTTTCTAACCTAGGCGTGAAATCTTTCAATTTCTAATCTAGAAAATCAATCTAATAACTCTCGTTTTAGTTAGATCGAAGATCTATTCTTTTAGCATGGTGATCTAATGTTTATATGATTTTCATCAATAAAACAATCATAAAGCAAACATCTTTTCGATCGACTTGCAATAAAACAATGTAAAGCATGATAAAAGAAACAAACTTGAGATAGAAACTCACAAATCAATCACGAATCAAATGAATTGTTGATGGACGGCTTCACAACGCTTGTTCAAGAAGGTTTAGCCTCTTAACATCCTTGTTGCAACTCGAATTGATGAAATAAAAGACATGAATCTATCTAATCTAATCTAGGAATTAAATTGCATAAAAGTAGATAAAAGCGTAGAAAACGCAGCCAAGGCGCCCCTAGGTTTTTAGGGTTCGAATTGTGTCTAGGGTTTGAGAAATCGTGCCTATTTATAGATTTTTAGGTCGGTTTAGGCTAAAGGCGGTGCTTGGACGCCCGTCCACTATCTTGGGACTTCGTCCAACGGCCACAGACGGAGGTGAACGCCGTCTATGCAGCGCTTGAAGGCTCGAATGTAATCGCACCTCTCGAACGCTCGTTCGGTTGAGCAAACGCCCGTCCACCATGGACGGACCGTGGGACGCCGTCCATCGATCTTTGGAACTCGATCTCTTGATCATTATCTCTTCCTTCTTCCATCTTTATCCTTCTTTTCTCATCTCTATCTCGATTTAGCTCGAATTATATCAACATTTGATCATCAATTTAGCCTCCAACATGTATCTACATCACATTAAGACATCGCAAAACGTAACACAATCCAAATACTCATAAAACCATAATCAAAACACGTACACAACCTCATTTTGCGAATAAACTAATTAAAATCTCACTTGCTTAATAAATCATTTAAAACCACATTTCCTATGCAAATCATATGAATTATGGGGGCGAACATCATAAAATACAACGTTATAAAACGTATAAATTCACCCTTAACACAAAGCACGCACCTTGATCTGCCACAGACTAAATTTTTTTCTTCCTGTGAACTTGTCAATCTTGACATTTAAAGCATACATCTTTCTCACCAGATAAGCTTGCGTAGATCCCAAATCCTAGCATCAATTATGACCTTGGTGCCAATCTACCTTGCTTTAAACAGATTAACAGATTTCTTGATGAACCTGGACGCTCTGATACCAGTTTGTTATGACGGATCGATCAAGAAGTGATGGTGATTGTGAGTAAAGATAAGCAATTAACTAGTAAACAAACACAAACACAATAAGAACACATATTTAACGTTGTTTCCGACAATATGCCGACTATTCCACGGACAAACGAGGATATTTTATTATCATGAGAAATTTACAAGTTACAACAGATACATTCGGTGTTTATAGTCTTGGGAATCAAACCCTAACAGACTAAACAGCCAAACCAGATAATGACTGAAATACCCCAGAAGTAACTTCACCAAAACGGAAACCATGCAGCAGACGTGTTCCCTAAGTCTGCTGTGAAGCAGCAGACTCAACTTCAGCAGCCTTATCTTCAGTAGGTTGATCAACCCTGCTGATCTGCCAGCTGAACACCATCATAGCTTCCATACCAGACTCAACAAAGTATTACACTCAGCTGACCCAATTCAGTAGCATAGTTTAAGTCACCATTACAGTCACTAAGAATCGTTCTATAAAAGTCATTAAGAATTCGGAAATTACTAAAACTAGGTTATCAATTATAAGATAACCTGAAGGGAGCATAACAAACATCAAAACATGAAACAAGAATCATTTTATTATACTCAGTTAATATAATAATAATTTATGTTACAAAAAACGAACACAAGCGATAGCCTTTAACAATGATAAAAAAAAGTAACGGAAGGAAAAAAAGATAAAACACCAAATTTACGTGGTTCGGTCAATATGACCTACATCCACGCGCGAAAGAGAGAATATTATTATATTGGAGATATACATAAAAAAACAACTCTCTTTAAACCTAAAGGTAAAAGACAAAATAGGCTAAGACATTGAAGAGTTTATCTTAATTGGTAAATCGTAAAATAATAGGCTCAAGCACATTAAATACTAAGCCATTGTCGACTTTTAAATCTAAACCGACGATGTGGAAATTTGCTTAACAAACAGACGACGCTTTGTAATAGCTAACTCTGAACATGATGATGTAAAGATTGCATAAGTGCCAATGACTGTGGATTTCTGAAAAATACACAAAGTACCATACCTGTAAGCTTTCATGGCAACCAGAGCGCATTTAATTATTTTCGAAACTCCACCTTCAGCGGTGTACCTATCTCCAAGAGTCTTAAATGCGCTCAAAGAGATGAGATTTTTCTTCAAATTAAGTCTGACTTGCGTAAATGTCTTGACAACACGATCATGGGTGTTGATTCTAACCATA
Source organism: Gentiana macrophylla (assembly GCA_026214975.1). Lineage (NCBI taxonomy): Eukaryota > Viridiplantae > Streptophyta > Magnoliopsida > Gentianales > Gentianaceae > Gentiana > Gentiana macrophylla. The sequence goes on from CM047814.1 coordinate 29,653,530, forward strand.
CCAATACCGACAACCTTGTAAATTGTCCCATCAAAACAACTCCGCCTTGAATTGACTCATACATGGTGTATTTATCTTCTATTATGGGAAATAGACTTAAGGTCTGGATTCCATCAAATTTTTGTGAATGAGGATGATGTCCAGAAGAATGTCGTTGTAACTCATCATGACCAATTTGAATTCGAAATGATGTCATGGAAGTATGAATGAGATGTTGAGACCTTATTTAAGGAAGTTTGTGTTTGTATTTTTTGATGACATCGTAATCTTTGTCCCTGACATGGATTCCCACATACAACATCTTAAAGTGGTTCTAGAAGTTTTGAAGAAGAAGTAATACTATGCTAAATTGTCCAAATTTTCTTTTGGACAAACCAAGGTGGAATACTTGGTTCATATCATACATGAGGTTGAAGTGCATGTTGACCCAAGAAAGATTCAAGCCATGCAGATTGGCTCTGGCCTCATAATGTGACTGAACCAAGAGGGTTTTTGGGCCCCTATTTTTATAGGATGTTTGTGCCTTATTATGTGATTATGGCTAAACACTTAAATGACCTACTCAAGAAAAATGGGTTATACTGGTCATTTGGTGCCACAGAAGGATTCTAGAAACTCAAAGAGGCCATGTGCAAATTATTAGTACTTGTTTTACCAGAATTTAGAATTCCATTTTGCATTGAAACATATGAATGTGGCAAAAGCTTAAGGGCTATTTTACATCATAACACCTTAATTTATCATATGTGCCCAGTCCGTATTCGGGCACATATGATACGTGCAACCAGAATCAACGACAATCACTTTCATCTTCTATGATACTGGCCTGAGCAGACTCTTTTCCAAATGTTCTTTTTTTCATTACGTTTTTCTTGTTCTTAAGTCGAAAGCAATCAGATCTGATATGCCAATCTTTTTACAACAATCATATCAAATTTTTACTTATGGGATTCAAATAAGAAGTTTCACTATATGCATCCTTCTTAACTGATCTGCCCCGAACTACCAATATGTCTAATGAAAACTTCTTCCCATAGTTACATCTTTATTAATCCGATCTTTTGATTTCAAAATCGGCTAACTTTCCTTGTAAGAAATAGTATCTTTACTATAGAGCATTGTTTCTATAGTATGCTTAAACGATTGGGGAAGTGAACATGATAAGAATAGGGCATGATCCTCATCATCAATCTTAACATCTATATTACTCAAATCCGTAAGCAGGGAATCAAATTTATCCAAAAGCGATATACAAACATATACAAACTCTACTTTTAAATAAAGCCTATTCTCCACATGTTTTTTTTTTTTCATATACAAGGATTTTGATATCCCCCACAAATCCTTAGCAGTAACCTCAGTGGATTGCTCTCTTAAACCGCATCAAAAAGACATATTATGATACTTAACTTGGCCTTCTTATCGAGAACAACAAACTCCTCATCTCACATATTCTTTGGCTTTTTCTCATTCCCAAGTAGTGGAACATCCAAGGCATCCTGAATTAGTATGACCTTCATCTTCAACTGTCACATCTCGAAGTTGACGTTTCTTTCGAGCTTCTCAAAATAATACTTAGTTACCGTCATAATTGCTAATTTTCAAAAGCTTGAAAAACCTCATCAATGATACCAGTTTGTTAAGAAAAACAAACCCGAGTGATAGCCCTTAACGACGGCAACACAAAATAACCGACGGAAGGAAAAAGATAAAACATCATTTTTACGTGGTTGGGCAATATGGCCTAATCCACAGGCGAAAGATTGAATATTTCTATAGTGGAGAAATACAAAAGATACAACATTCCTGAAGCCTAAAAACAAAAGTCAAAATAAGATAAGACAATTGAGAGTTTGTATTAATTGGTACGTCTTAAAATAATAGGCTCAACCCTATTATATACTAAGCCATTGTCGGCTCTTGAGCTTAATTGACGACGTGAGACTTTGATCCCGCAACTTAACAATTTATGTAGAATATATACAAACAAAAAATGATTATATATAGTATTATTCATCCTTATATAGCTTAAAATACAAAAAATATTATCATCATATAACATAAGTATATAATTATGCATGAACAAATAAAATTCATGTATACTGATATAGCTAGCATAAATATTTATTGTATCTGTTTCAATTTTTTTTATTGTATCATAATAGAATATTTATTTATTTCATACAATTAAGTTGAAGTATAATTTGGTGTATCTTTGTGTGTTATTTTATTATGTTAATAATAATAAAATTAAATATTAAAATCATAAATAAGTTTTTAACCACATATATTTGAATTTTATTTAACTAGAAATTGTACAATGTCATAGTTATCTAATATAACCGATAATGATAAAAATAAAATTGTCTAATTCTTGATGTAGCATATGACTGATATTGTTAGTTGGTTTCTACCATAACATGTTTCTCATTATTTATTAACGTATTTATTTTCCATCAAATATAGTCGTTATTTATTTATTTATTTTTCAATTCTTATCAAGCTTAAGATAATATTATGACATGCTTCTTTTAAATGATCGATTGTTATACAAGACATAGAGCTTTGTATTACTCATGTAACATCAATCATAATTCTCCATCTACATGGTCAAGAAATACGATTGACAATAAATTTCATAACAAATATTATTTGCAGCTAAAATAAAATAAAACTATTAAAATATATCTATTTAAAATTGCATGCATGACTGTTTGAATGCCTATGATTTTGATGATATTATTTAGGCAGGGAGAAACTTATAAATATCCACACACACAAAAACATATACCAAAGATTTGATGCAAACCCATTATTTGTTCAAGTCAATAATACGATTTCGTAACAAATAATTCTAATCATATTAAAAAGAACGATAAACGTAACATGTAAATATTTATTCAATGTGCATGCAAAAAAATAATAATTTAATTACACCAAGCATGAATTTCTTTTATTTAAATTTTCATATTCAATATACAATTACTTTATAAATCAAATATATACTTAACAATGGATGTAATATTATACTACATTTCAAATTTTCTTAAGTATAAAATATTTGTTTAATTTAAACACGTGCAATGCACGTGCATTTTGCCTACATTTCAAATTTTCTTAAGTATAAAATATTTGTTTAGATAAACACGTGCAACGCACGTGTATTTTGTTTGTGTGTGTGTGTGTGTGTGTATATATATATATATATATATATATATATATATATATATATATATATATATATATATATAAGGGTAATGCTATTGTCACAACTATTTAGTCATTCAGCCACAACGAGTGTGGTAATGTTAATCTCACAACCATTCAGCGACATCGAGTGGGCCGGGTAATGTTAATGTTACCATCACAATCACATAGCCACAACAAGTGGGGTAATCATACTTCCACATTCAATTAGCCACGAGGGACACAACCTACTTCTACGAGTAATGATACAAAAATAACACTTCAACCATAACGAGTGGCATAATATGTATTTACACCATTTGATTATGATGTAGGTTCCATAGATCACGATGTATATCAATCATAATCAATGGTGTAAATACACGTTGTGGCTGAACGGTTTTGCCTGTATCTTTACTCATACTTCTACACTCTTGATTATAGTGGGTTACTCAAGCATAACGAGTAACGCATCAACTTCTACACCCTTAAACAGTGGCAGATCCAGAAATTATGTTCAGCTGGATCCGTAAATCTTTTATAAAGTAAATAATTTTTTCACGGGGTCCGAAATATTTTTCTATAGATAAAATATAACGTATTCTTAAATTTAACGGAGTCCGCGGACCCTATTTACTTGTATGTGCATCCTCCCTTGCCCTTAACTATAATTAGTCTATATTATAATTTATGAGTTTATATCATGATCAATGGTGTAAAATAAAGTTAATTCACCGGTTGTGATTAGCATTACCCTATCCATAAGGGGGGGGGGGAATTGGAGGAGGTGCGATTCTTTCATGTCCTTATATTGTAGCTTGCTTTCGTCATTTCAGTTATGTCATTATCAACTAAAAACTGCATCACACACTTTATGAGCAAGCTGAGAATGGCCCATAAGAAAGCATGTCTTTTGAAACAGACCATAATGGCATTCATCTTGATTTGGTCTCTCTAAGCCATTAAAATATATACCCCATCAATTAATATTACAAATGAGATTGAGTTTCCTTAGCAAACAATTTACTTCTTCATCAGAGTGTGCTCCTAATTTATATACACATTCCTCTCTCTTGCATGTGCTGTTGTTTTGTAAATGCAGGGTTTGTGTATGGGCGAGATCATTAACGTTCTTGAAGATTACCAGCAAATTAAGCAATCAGTTTTGAAACGTATTAAAATGCAAGTATATTGGTTCATGCATGTGGGATGAAATAAGGAGTCATTGAGCTAAATATTAAAACGTAATTATATATAATTCAATCGCAAAATTTATGGTAACTCCACATCTATGGAGTTATCTATATAGATCAATCTGGACCACAAAATTTAATTTACACACAATAAAAACAGAATGAAACCATGTGGTGCATATTTATCCACATTCTAACTCCATAAACGTGGGTTACCACCCAAGAATAACCCAATTCAATCAACATTAATGACGATGAATGATATCGTCCAAAATTACCTGACCGTTGATGGTCTTAAATGAGCTTCTTGTAAAGTGTCCTGCTAGCCTGAACTGCTACGATGTGTGTAATACAAAGCAATCATTAGGGGTCTTGGAGTTCTATCACCGAGAAAACCCTCCGACGCTCAAATTAGTGATATGCACTTTGAGGTGGAACTTTCAGTAATAAATTTGGTGGAGTAACAGTTATTAGGTTAACATACCAGGTATGGAGGGGTAGATCCCTTTATATAGTGAAACTTTGCTGGAGTGGCAGTCCAATCGGAGATGGTAGCATGAATGATGTTTCTTATTTAGTTTGTATTGCATCGATGCCCAATGCATGTTAAGTGCGAGGATAGCTTGTGGAAGTCGACGTCCTGACGTCATGCCAGCTGTTGTCAGGGCGTTAGCCAGATTTGCGTAGGACTATCTTAATTAATGTGACTGAGATAGAGCTGTGACTGAACTAACCATGGACAAATGAAGCTTATTCCACGTTGTAAGTAAATTCACACTATGAACTTGAGTTTGAGACGTGTTCAACTCGGGACAACCAAAAAATACATATGAAGTAAATTTAGAGTTTTATTCTGGCCCCTTGTGATTGATAGCCGCTGCATAGCAGAATCTTGCCGCTTTTAAGTCTCCTCGGACAGTTGAAGTTCTTGTTCGGGTCAGAATATTATGCAAACATGGGCTATTGAGATGACCGCATGCAGTTTGATCATTGCCCGCCTACCTTGGCTGACATTATGAGCCGAATTCCCTTTGACCACCACATAGTTTACGGGAACGGTCTTGCTTTTGTGAACTTTTCCGAGAGATGTTTCCAGTCTTATTAACATGTGCTCCGGTAAACCCGAAGAGAGGTGTGGCTACCCGCATGACATCCCTTTCTTTTAGTTTTAATGACTTGAACACATTCTGGTATAGGATACTGTTGGAAATAAAATTTATGTTTTGATGATAATTCATCATATTTATTCAAAGTATTATCTTAACCTCATTGATGAAGTCTTTGAAGCTATTTGTTATAGTGAAAAGCTAAAAGATGTCTAGAATCGAATGTTTAGGTTTTACTGAAGTCGATATTTGTATAAGTTACATCGGACAAGCAATCGTAATAGTTAGTGTGTCGTGAAATCAAAACCGGAAGTCATCTAGAAAATCGGAAATCACTAAGACAAACAAACCGACTTGAATACACAAGATTGAATCAAGAAAATAAGTTATTTGAGGACACAGACTTAGTTGGCTTATCTACAGAAGATCAAGAAGCGAGGTTCAAACTCAGTTATGAAGATTACAAGTCGAGACTATGAAGTTAGACTTCAGGCAAGTTTGTGGTGACCTAAACTGACTTTGTGGATCTTGTATGAAGACCTAAGATTCATAAGGACAATGAATTCTTATAAGATATTTGCTTATGGTGTACTCTGATTAAGTCAATTATAATCAGATGTAAACTGGATTACTGATATTTGAAGAAGAGTAAAAATCTCAGTTAATGCTCCAAGTCAGTCAAGAAACTGACAACTGATAAACTCAGTATAAAACTGATCAGGAAACTCAGTTTTACATGCCATCCAACAAAGCGATAAGTGCAATCGAGCGTTTAAAAGAAGCGATTTTATTGGATGAGTTCTCGACACATCGAGCGGTCGTAAAATATAGCCGTTACAAGATGAGCGTTGATACAATTCGAATTCAAGCCAGATGAACGTTGGATCTCACACTATAAATAGAGGACCTTGCACCAAGGATTAAAATATAACAAGACGAAGATTTAATAGATTTACAAGCATATTTGTGAATTAGTCTTTTTATTCGAATTGCTATCATCTCAGTGCTATAACAAGATCACATCTATAATTTCTTCAAGTGTTCAAGCTACACAGAATTTATCCAGATTCAGACACTTTGAAGAACCACAAACAAGAATCAATGATTCTCAGCCCAACTTTGATTCTACATCAAAGGTTTAGACTGTGAAGCAAGCGGGAAGGTTTCGCCAAGGGCAGTTGTTACAAGCATTCGGGTAGTTGTGTTTGTGGTGGTAGTTGGTGAAGAGGCATACGTAACCCTTCAAGGACAGTGTTCAAGCAATTGAAGAGCGACAATTCTACATGTTCTACAAACTGTTTAGATAGTGAAGCTAGGGATTAGCCAAGGACTATTGTTTAGGACTTTTTGTGTGATTCACCTCAAGAAGTTCTAGTGGAATTTTCCTCCGCACCACAGGGGAAGAGAGGACGTACATGATTACACCACCTGGAACCTCTATAATATTTGCCTTATTTACTTTACGCACTTATTTACTTACTCAGCATTTATCTACAACATTTTGATAATTGATTGTTATACATCTCATAGTTCACTAACTGACATTCTTCAGAATTCAGTTTAACACACTCAGCTTTCACATAGAATAACAAGATCATGAAAAAGGCTAGAATTATATCCGCTGCCGGTTGACTCAGTTTTAAGCTTAAGTCAGTTTGACTTAAACTTAGCTTAGTCAGCTTAACTCCACACAAGTTTTAACTGAACTTTAATTTGTTTTAAATCCAGTTTTAGGGACAAGTTTATTCACCCCCTTCTAAACTTGTGTTAGCCTTTCAAGGGACCAACAATTGGTATCAGAGCAGTGTTTCTTTAACAAGCCATTGTTAAAAGCTCATTTGCTCTAATCTCCTCTAGTTGTTCTCATAAGAAAGCTCAGTTTTTAGTTATTACACAATCAGTTTTCACTCACTCACAATGGATAACAATCAGTATGCAAGACAGATGCTTATGTGCAACATGGACAGATTTGATGATTATAAACGTCGAATGCAGGCTTTTCTGGCAGCCACTCATGAAGAAATGATGGACGTACTCATTGATGGACCAATTCAGATCACTCACATGCAGACTGATGGTGATAGACAAGTACGAGTTACAAAGCCCAAAGCCGAATGGACTAGTGATGATCGCAAGCGAAACAATCTCAACAATGTTGCTATGGACTTTATCCTCAGAACTTTTGACAACAACATGTACTTAAAGGCGAAAGAATGCACAACTGCTAAAGAAATGTGGGATAAACTTCAGTTAGTTTGTGAAGAAACTGACTCAATCAAGGAGAACAAGATCTCAGTTGCAAAACAAAAGTTTGAGAATTTCAAGATGAAATCTGGAGAGACCATTGACCAAATGGAGACAAGATTCAGTGCTATAATGGATGAATTAGATCTACTCAAGATTGAATACTCAAAGAAAGTGATCAATACTAGAATCTTGAAGGCATTACCAATGTGCTGGAAGATGAAAGTCACTGCTATGGAAGAATCTAGAAGACTTGACATCGAAGACTCATTCAAAATCTTCTCAGATTTGAAAGCCTATGAATTCAGTGAAGATTTTACAAGTACAACTGCAATAATCAAAACTCTGGAAGAACCAAAAACCACAGCACTTACAGCAGCATCAAATGACTCTCAAGAAACATCCACAAATAATCTTCAACAGTTTGATGAAATGGAGGAACAAATGGCTCTTATGATGAGCAGAATCAGAAGGATGAAGAATGGTCATCCTGTAACCCAGAAGTTCATTAGAAGACTCCTGAGAAAAGAAAATATGATGAGTATCTTTGCTTCAACTGCAAGAAGCCAGGACATTACAAAGCTGAATGCCCAGAACTGACCAAGAAGACTCCGCCAAGAAGAGTTGGAAGGAGAGCACTCCTTGCTGGAGATGAGTCAGACTATGGTGAGTCTTGAAAGACTATCGGATGACACGACTTTAATGGCACACATGGAAGATACAAATGAGGTATGTGAATCCAATTCTAAATACTCTTGACTCAAATTTCCATGCAAAATGCATGTTCTTCGATTCTTGACTCAATCCAAAAATCTAGAATTAGAAGAAACACTTGACGAATTGATGAATCAGCTAGTAACTATTCAAGCTGGTTATGAATCAATTGAAGCTGAGAAAGAGAATCTAATTCTTGAAGTTGAAAGATTGAAGTCTGAACTAAAAATTTTGAAACTGACTAAAACTGATAAAGAAAAGATTCGAGATCGACCCTCTTGCATCGTGACAATCGAATCATTTGCTCAATCAAGTTCAATTACTGGATTCAAATCAGGAAAGCCTTATGGAGACAAAACAGGCTTAGGATTTGATACACAACAATCTTCTAAGGATAGAACTAGCAAAGCTGCTGAACCTAATATCAAAACTGGTATTAAGTTTGTAGCTGAGCAACTTCCACAAACTGAGAAAATTGCTAAACCAGTAAGGCCAGTATCATATAGGATAAATCAGTTTTCTAAGAAGAAAACTGAATCTACCAACAAAGGTAAATCAAATGGTAGATTAGCTATATCTAAAGGAAACCGAAATGGCAAATCAACTGCCAGATCTACAAAAACCAATCAAGTCAAGAACCAGAAAAATTACAATCAAGGTAAATCCAAGAATGTCAATCATTCAAAGATTCACACATTCAGGGGGAAAGGAAGATTATATCCCACTCGATGATGATTGGAATTTTATGCATCTATTAACAAAGCGATAATAACATTCATTCAGCATGAAAACTTATCACAAGTTTTGGTCAAAATTCAAGCAGAGCTAATCTCGAGTTCAAAGCAAAAGTACCAAGGTCATCCAGGACCTCGATGTATGAAGGAATGGCGGTTATTATTCAAGCTTCAATAATATAAAGCATCATGGAAATAAGTTTCAGTCAAAATATCTGAGAGATCATATAAATAAGACACAGTCCAAACATAGATACTATGGGAGTGTGGCTTACATATATGAAAACAAGTGCAACGATATCCGAAGAATACCTAAAGGATATATTCCTAGAGTTGTACTGACAACTGACCCCCATGGACCCAAACAGAGTTGGGTACCTAAATTTTTTTAACTTTTAATGCAGGATGTATGGTACTTTGACAGTGGTTGCTCAAGGCACATGACAAAGAGCAAAGACTGTCTCAGTAATTTTATTGCAAAAGATGGACCAAAAGTTAATTTTGGAAGTAAAGACAAACCTGGATACACCAAAGGGTATGGTACCTTAATCAGGAATGGACTTACAATCAAGAATGTATCTTATGTAGAAGGATTACATTACAATCTACTCAGCACCAGTCAATTTTGTGATATGGGATACAAAGTTACTTTTGATAAAGACTTCTGCATTGTCATCAGCGAAACAACATTTCAAGTTGTTTTAGCCGGAAGAAGAAAAGAGAATATGTATGTAGTAGATTGGACAACAGTCGTTGCTGAAACCTGTTTGCTTGTGCTTACCAAATCAGAAATTAGTTGGTTATGGCACAAGAAACTAAGTCATCTAAACTTTGATGATATCAACACACTCGTCAAGAAACAGCTAGTCATTGGACTACCAGAAATCTCATATAAGAAGGACAGCTTATGTGATGCTTGTCAACAAGGAAAACAAACAAAAGCAAGTTTCAAGACCAAGTCTCAGCATTCAACAACCAGAGTTCTTGAATTACTACATATGGATTTATTTGGACCTATTACACCAATTAGTATCAGTGGCAAGAAATATACATTGGTGGTGGTAGATGATTTTTCAAGATATACTTGGGTTATCTTTTTAACCAAGAAAAGTGAAACCAAGCAAAGACTTACAGAATTACTTAAGAGACTTCAGAATCAGAAAGGTGTATCAGTTGTAAAGATAAGATCAGATAAAGGAACTGAATTCCTAAACACTGTGATTATTGAATACTGTGAAGAAAATGGTGTTTTACACCAACTTGCTGCCACAGGAACACCTCAACAAAATGGTGTAGCTGAAAGGAGAAATAGAACACTCAAAGAAGCAGGAAGGACGATGATCTGTGAAGCAAAACTACCTAAAAGATATTGGGTAGAGGCAGTTAACACAGCTTGCTATACACAGAACAGAGCTCTCATGAATAAAAGGCATGAGAAGACCCCTTATGAAATTTGGAATGGAAGAAAACCAAATGTTTCATACTTTCATGCTTTTGGAAGCAAATGTTTCATACACAATAATGGGAAAGATCAACTTCATGTTTTTCAGCCCAAAGCTGATGAAGGAATCTTTCTAGGATATTCAAGTGTCAGCAAAGCATTTAGAGTACTAAATAAAATGACACTTAAGCATGAGGAATCAATTCATGTGGTGTTTGATGAACCCAACTTTCCTGGTGAAACAACTGAAGACAGACCCGAACTAGTTTCTCAGTCTCAGTTACCAGTCATGCCAGAATCAATTTCTGTTGATATTGGAAGACTACAAATTTCAGAATCTTCAGATCCCGATCAGTCTCAGTTTCCAACTACTCAACAACTCACACCTGAACAACATGACTCTGATTCAGTTGAAGAAATTCAAGAACCAGTCGATTAAAATGCAAATCCTTTGATGCAAGCACCAGTTCATCAATGGATGAGAGATCACCCTGAAGAACAAGTTATTGGTGATACTCAAACTGGCGTTCGAACTAGACATCAACTAGATGCAATGATTGCATGCTTTCTATCTCAATCTGAACCTAAGGAAATTGAAGAAGCTTTGAAGGATCTAGACTGGATACTAGCTATGCAAGAAGAACTTAATGAATTCAAAAGAAATCAAGTATGGGAATTTGTGGAAAGACCAGTTCATGTGAATATCATTGGAACCAAATGGGTTTTCAGAAACAAACTTGATGAAGATGGGAATATCATCAGAAACAAAGCTAGACTTGTAGCTAAAGGATATTCTCAAGCTGAAGGAATAGACTTTGATGAAACTTATGCACCAGTTGCAAGATTGGAAGCAATCAGGCTGTTTCTCGCATTTGCAGCTCACAAAAAGTTCAAAGTATATCAGATGGACGTTAAAAGTTCATTTTTGAATGGAATTCTTGAAGAAGAAGTGTATGTTCATCAACCACATGGATTCGAGATCAAAGATCAAGCTGATAAAGTTTTCAAACTAAAGAAAGCTCTTTATGGACTTAAACAAGCACCAAGAGCTTGGTATGAAACTCTATCTCAGTTTCTAGTGGATAATGGATTTATCAAAGGAACAATCGACAAAACATTATTCAGGATGAAAAATGGAGAGAGCACTCTACTTGTTCAGATCTATGTTGATGATATTATTTTTGGATCAGATAATGAACAATTATGTGAGAAATTTTCAAGTTTAATGAAGAGCAAATTTCAGATGAGTATGATGGGAGAATTGAATTATTTTCTCGGATTACAAGTTAAATAATTAGATGATGGAATTTTCATTCACCAAACCAAGTATACAAGAGAACTTATCAAAAAGTTTGGAATGGAAAAATCAACTGGAATTTCTACACCAATGGGGACCAACATCAGGCTAGATGAAGACAAAGAGGGAAAAGATGTTGATCAAACACTTTACAGAAGAATGATTGGAAGCTTACTCTATCTTACAGTAAATAGGCCAGATATATCTTTTACTGTCGGTGTATGTGTAAGATTTCAGTCAAAACCAAAGGAAAGTCATCTCACAGTTGTAAAAAGAACCTTGAAGTATCTAAAGGATACAGATGGAGTTGGAATTTGGTACTCAAAAGTAGGAGAATTCAAGCTGATATCTTATTCAGACTCAGATTATGCTGGATGCAAAGTGGACAGAAAGAGCACCTCAGGCACATGTCAGTTATTAGGAAATAGACTTGTGTCATGGTTTAGCAAAAAGCAAAATTCTATCTCAACTTCAACAGCTGAAGCAGAGTATATAGCAGCTGGAAGTTGTTGTGCTTAAGTATTATGGGTTAGACATCAATTAAGAGATTATGGGATAGAAGAAGGAACAATTCCCATAATGTGTGATAACACAAGCGCAATTGCAATTACTGACAATCCAGTTTTACACTCAAGGACAAAGCACATTGATGTGCGTCACCACTTTATAAGAGATCATGCGGAGAAAAAGGATATAACAGTTCTTTATGTACCTACTGAAGATCAGTTGGCCGATATCTTTACAAAGCCATTGGACAAAGATAGATTTGCCAAACTAAGAACTGAATTGGGGATAACCAAAGTCAGTTAAATCAGTTAAGCCAGAGATTCGTCAAGGGGATTAATCTTTGTTATGTTGGGTGCACTCACTTAACAGATTAGTCATTGACATCAACAATCTCAAACTGATTAACTGAAACTGAAAATTTGACAGAACTTATAGTTCACTATAAAACTGACCTCAGCATTAGTTTCTTCTCCAGTCAACTTTAGTCAAAGGTTGATATGATAAAATCAACAGCAGTTATATCGCATTTAATTACTGCAGTTCTTTTGTCAGAATACAATACATGTACACCCCACTAATTTCAGAACAGTACATGCATCGGTTACCCAAACCATCATGGAATTTGAAAGGTTGTACTAATCAACCGCCAGTACATCCTACCTATTTATTCAACCTTCGTTCACACTCTTTTCAATCAAAATTTCAAATTATCAGTCTCTTTCCTAAAAACAAAATCAGACCTTTCGCAATCTTTTCATCTCAAAAATCAATTTTTGTGTTCACACCCAGATATGGCCACTTCAAAGAAATCACAAGAAGAAAGATTGATCACAGAGTTAGATGAGTTTTCATTCAAAATTTATGAAGCAGTGTGCAAAAACATTATATTAGTAAGCTGGATCTGTGATAAAATCCAGAAACAACCAGGTTTGAGAAACATTCTGGAAGTTAAGTTCAACGAAAAACGTGATGTGGAAGGGATTTTGCAATTATGGGAGAATATGCGTTTGGTACAAGACTCTCTAGTCACTACAGTTCGAGGTGATCGTATTATTATCAATGAACGAGTCATGAAGTCACTATTTTGTTTCACAAATTCATCTGTGACATCAATAGATTTGACTACTCTACCATTAAAAAGAGACGCTGTTAAGGGTGATTTTATACGTTTTATAAGGATATATTTTATGTCAATTTCCCCCATATCTGGATGTTTTTCATAGAAATCGAGCTTTATATTGAAATATTGAGCAAGTGATGTTTTCAATAGTTAAATTGCAAAACGTAACGAATTATGTGCTTAAATTGTGATTTTATATTATTTTGGAATTATGTTACGCTTTGGTATGTTTTATTATCTTTTAGATACATGTTTTCGAGCTAAAAGAGGATTAGAAGAGGCTGCATTCGGATTTTCTGATGAAGAGAAGAGATAGAGATGAGGAAATCAAGATTTGATCGACACTGGACTGGCGTCCAGAAGAATGAACTAATGTCCAGGTTGGACGGGCGTCCATCAAAGTGGACGGGCGTCCAAGACAGAAAATTGATACAGAGAGTTTGGACGCTGGAGTGGACGGACGTCTGAAGAGTCTGGACGAGCGTCCAGAAGGAGTGGACGGGCGTCCACGGCCGACTTAAGCATAACCGACCTAGTTTTTGACCTAGCTGACTTATACTCCTATAAATAGCAGCTGCGCCCCAACCCTAAATCACAATCAAATTCTTCATACACCAAATATACAAAGCAGCCGCCACTTTTCTGAGGTCTCAAGGCCGATCACCCGAGCCTTGTGATCGGGTGATCCGGGTTAGATTAGGATGCTTTTCTTTTCGTTTGTTGATTCATGGAGATCATCCATTGTACCAAACTATGTGAGTTTAATCCTTTTTAATTTATTCAGTCCTTTGTTTATTTTTATGATCTTTGATTCGTTTTGTATCTTTCTATGATTTATGATGCTATTGTGTGACTAGATCGAGAGATCGGTTGCTAATTGTTGTCTAACGTTGATGAGAGTCATTGTTAGGCTAGATCACCATAGAAAGATAGGATCTTTAATCGTTAATTCGTGACAAATTAATTGGTTAATTATCTAGGTTGCTAGATTCTAAAATACGGGAGTTAACCTGAATCTACACCTTCGTTTTGTATGGAATTGGTCTCAACATTCGGGAGAGGAGAGATCGGTAATTGAATTCACTAAGGAATTAGGAATTCATAGCTTGAGAAACGGATTCACTAAGGAATTAGGAGTTTGTATCTCGTGTAAAGGTGAAACCACAATATTGAATTAAAATCATGCGATAAACTTGGATTGAAATCACTTGGTTTGTATATTGTTTGATCCCATGTATCGTTATTTTATGTTTTTCTTAGTTTTTATAGTTTAGATTTATTTTATCTGTTCTATGTGTTTATATGTTTGTTCTTTCGTTTATTTGTTTTATTGAGTAACAATTGAAAGGAATTAATAAAACTAGATTCAACATCCCAATTCCCTGTGGATCGATACGAACAAATTTGTTTATCAGGGATCAAAAGAACAGTAGAATAACCAGAATCAACCACACAACAATCACACAACCATATTATGATCGGAATATGATTTTATTGGTATGATCAATCTCAAAACCGATTAAACTCCTTTAACTCAATTCCTAGGGTTTATGTTTTCTTTTCCAAGCAAAACAATTAAACATACAGCACAAGATCATTAATTTGTTCCCAAATTATGTAACCCAATTAACAATAAATGATTCCTCAGATTACTATTAATTGTATCGATTGAAACGGCTCTATTGATGAATTATATTTCCATACAAATTCAAATTAACATATGGTTTCATTGATATTCCTATCTAACAAAACACTCAACAAACAATCCAAATATCAACCGATAAATAAAACAATATTCGAATCATAAATAAAAATAACCTAACAATCCATGGTTGTGGTGATGTTGATGTGGTATCCTCCCGTTGTTCTACTGCGAATTGCTTAGCCTTGCATCCTCATCTGACTCCAAAATCGGATGGAAAGGAATGAACTCATTGTGGTGCGGCTGCTCTCTTGTATTAGGTCTCAGCCGCTGTGTTTTTTTTCGATGATGTGATCCCTCCCTAGGGTTTAGAATAAGCGCTGTATTTATAGGATTTTGAGGCGGCTAGGGTTAAAATCGGTGGTGGACGCCCGTCCAAAACACCTGGACGCCCGTCCAGTGTGCAAAACTTGTTTGAGTCGGGCCGAGCTGGGCCTGGATGCACGTCCTTCTTTAATTTGGACAAAATCAGACGCCAGTTCAGCAAAATTCTCAGCATCCTGAATCAAAATTCTTCCAGTGGACGCCAGTCCACTATTCCGGACGCCCGTCCAGGGGACGGGACATCAAACGCTCGTTTAGCTTTCTGGACGCCAGTTCAATACTTCAGACGTTCGTCCAGCATGCCTTCAAATTCGACCTTTCATCTTTATCTCTTTATTCTTCAGCTCCCACTCTTCAGAGCACGATTACACACTTTAAATCATCTTTTTCCAGCCGCATTCAACACCTGCAAGTCATTGAAAGCATACCAAAGTGTAACACGACTCAAACCAACATAAAATCATCATTTTAAACACGTAATTGGCACGTTTTACACTTTTTATAACTCTACAACCATTTCTTCAATTTATTCATTTAATACGCAATTTTCTATAAAAATTACTAAAACACGGGGATTATTGTTATGAAATATTGCAATATAAATCATAAAATTCACCGAGAACAGACGCTTTTCTTAAGCAACTTACTTTTTCTAAGGAACCAGTAGAAGTTGATATTCATGTTGACAAACTCAAGCCAAAATTTGCGCATCTCAGCAGATGGCTCAGCAAACATGTCATTGGAAAATCCAAAGGAATCAGTACACTATCCGATGAAAACATTTATCTGATGAACATAATTAGGGATTACAATTCAATTGGGCATGATATGTAGTCAATCAGATAAAGAAGCCACACTTAGCTAAATTAGAAAGTGTATGAAGAGCTCAAGCTGAAGGTCAAGCAACTGTTGGCAGATTCCGACTAAAGAAGACACTCAGTGGAATCATTCAATTTTATCTGGAGGCACTCAAGGCAGGGAAGAAAGAAAGACAAACTGTAGAGGAAATAGCAGCAGTCACAAGAACAACTTCCCAACCTAAAGCTGGACAGAAAACTGTGTCTCAGCAGGAAGCTGAACACAAAGGCATCAAGTGGAAAGCGGACTCAGCAAAAGAAAGATCAGTTGTAAAATGTTTATACCCAGGAACCTCAAGTGAAATCACCAACTGAGGGGGAACAACAACTGACAACCGAAGTTTCCAAGGAAAATATCGTTGCTGACCATACTTCTCAGTTACAAGACCAATCAGATTAGCAACCAGTCTCAGTTTTTGAAGCTGATAGAATCATCAAACTGATGAAAATGAAGCTTGAACCAGAAGATTCTCGTGATGTCAGTCTACAGACTGAAGAGAAACTACTCTTGGAGAAATTGGAAATCAGAGACCTTTACACTCTGTTTCCTATATCAGAATTTCTTGAAAATTGCTTCAAAAGATTCACTGAACTAGCTAAAAGAAGAGAATTAGGCTCATCATCCACCCCTAAAGTTATTTCAATGGATGATGATGACCATGATGATTCAAGAAAAGAAGCTGATTTGACTATAGGTTTGCAAACAGATATTCAACCTCAACTTTAGGCAAGGCAAACTGTAACTCAGCAAGAAGATTCGCCAGTTGGAAATCAGACAACTGACAATCAGCAAGCAGCTGATGGAATTGATAATCAACAACTTATGATCATTGAAGATATCACTCAGTTTAAGGATCAAACAGAAGCTACATATGATCCTTCTGATATCCTAACAAAGGAGGAATTGGCCAAAGTTCATGAGAACTTGAAGATCGTGCTCAGTCAACGGGATATACAAAATGGCCTTTTATCAAATATCTCTGGATATCTAGATTATAGAACTAGAATAGATGTCTCAGTTCATACAAGACTAGAGATGATTAATAAGTCAAGTTCAAGTTCTGCTTCAGAAATTTTGTCACTTAAACAAAAACTTGAAGACTCAACCGCAGTAGATAGGGAAACACATGCACAGGCTCACTGGCATATGAATCAACACATCTACGGGTTAGAAACTCAGCTCAAAGAAGTACTTGCTTCTCAGCAACAAATCTCAGCCGATCAAAAAGCAACCCATGCTCTGGTAGATCAGTTATATGATGCCAAAAAGGGGGAAGCTGAAGAAGAAAAGCTGAAGTTACTCAAGGAAAAGAAGCAACTTGAAGACGAGTTGGAAAAATACAAATCAGATCAAAAATTCTTACAAAAAGAATTAACTGACGAGCAGCTCTTTGTAAAATATAGTCAACCTGGAGATCGGAGAGCTACTCTAACAAAGGATCTATGGTTAAAGTTTGTCAAAGATCATAATCCTATCAAAGCCAAGTACAAGGATAAGACTTTTGAAGAATCCTTGAACTACTTTCTATCTGATGAATTCTACAATCAGAAAATGGCACAGTATAAGAAGATCAAAAGGATCGAAGACAAACTGAAGATTAAAGACAAAACTGAATAGATGAAAGCTGATGTAGTAGAATTTGAGAAATACTACGTGAATGAATCAGCCTTACCAAAGTTAATCTTATGGAGAAAATGGAAAGAAGGAAGTCAAGTAGACTACAACAAGACCTTTTCTAAGGAAGACTCCAAGCTAGAATATGATTATCGTCTACACGACAAAGAGATGAAGTTTATTTCAGTCACAGAAAAAGCATAGAAAAAGGCTTAGTCTTTAGCCAAAATTCATTTGAACAAAATGTAACTATTCCAGTTTTTGCGTATTCTAATGAGATCCAGTTTCCCGTTTTACATTGTTTTGATCTTTAAGCTTTTCTTTTAGGGAGAGTTTTGGCATCATAAAAAAAGGGGAAATTGTTGGAAATAAAATTTATGTTTTGATGATAATTCATCATATTTATTCAAAGTATTATCTTAACCTCATTGATGAAGTGCTGAAGCTAGCTGATATAGTGAAAAGCTAAAAGATGTCTAGAACTGAATGTTTAGGTTTTACTAGAGTCTGATATTTGTATAAGTTACATCAGACAAGCAATCGTAATAGTTCTTGTGTCGTGGCGAAAACCGGAAGTCATCTAGAAAACTGGAAATCACTAAGACAAACAAACTGACTCAGAATACACCAGTATTGAACTGAAGAAAATAAGTTCACTGTGGGACACAGACTCAGTTGGATTATCTAGAAGACTGAAGAACTGAGGGTTCAAACTCATTTATTGAAGACTGGAGAACTGAGGGTTCAAACTCAGTTATGAAGATTACAAGTCGAGACTATGAAGTTAGACTTCAGGCAAGTTTGTGGTGACCTGAACTGACTTTGTGGATCTTGTATAAAGACCTAAGATTCATAAGGACAATGAATTCTTAGAAGATATTTGCTTATGGTGTACTCTGATTAAGTCAATTATAATCAGATGTAAACTGGAGTACTGATATTTGAAGAAGAGTAAAAATCTCAGTTAATGCTCCAAGTCAGTCAAGAAACTGACAACTGATAAACTCAGTATAAAACTGATCAGGAAACTCTGTTTTACATGTCAGCCACCCAACAAACTAATAGTACATTCGAACGTTTTAAATGAAGCGATTTTATTGGATGAGTTACTGACACATTAGAACGGTCAGAAAATATAGCCGTTACAAGATAGACGTTGATACAATTCGAATTCAAGCCAGATGAACGTTGGATCTCACACTATAAATAGAGGACCTTGCACCAAGGATTAAAATATAACAAGACGAAGATTTAACAGATTTACAAGCATATTTGTGAATTAGTCTTTTTATTCGAATTGCTATCATCTCAGTGCTATAACAAGATCACATCTAGAATTTCTTCAAGTGTTCTAGCTACACAGAATTTATCCAGATTCAGACACTTTGAAGAACCACAAACAATAATCAATTTATTGATTCTCAGCCCAACTTTTATTCTACATCAAAGGTTTAGACTGTGAAGCAAACCGGGAAGGTTTCGCCAAGGACAGTTGTTACAAGCAGTCGGGTATACTGTGTTTGTGGTGGTAGCTGGTGAAGAGGCATACGTAACCATTCAAGGACCAGTGTTCAAGCAATTGAAGAGCAACAATTCTACCTGTTCTACAACTATTTAGATAGTGAAGCTAGGGATAGCCAAGGACTATTGTTTAGGACTTTTTGTAACAGTTCACCTCAAGAAGTTCTAGTGGAATTTTCCTCCGCACCATAGGGGAAGAGAGGACGTACATGATTACACCACCTGGAACCTCTATAATATTTGCCTTATTTACTTTACGCACTTATTTACTTACTCAACATTTATCTACAACATTTTGATAATTGATTGTTATACATCTCACAGTTCACTAACTGACATTCTTCAGAATTCAGTTTAACACACTCAGCTTTCACATAGAATAACAAGATCAAGAAAAAGGCTAGAATTATATCCGCTGCCGGTTGACTCAGTTTTAAGCTTAAGTCAGTTTGACTTAAACTCAGCTTAGTCATCTTAACTCCACACAAGTTTAACTGAACTTTAATTTGTTTTAAATCCAGTTTTAGGGACAAGTTTATTCACCCCCCCCTTTAAATTTGTGTTAGCCTTTCAAAGGACCAGCAGATACTTACATCGCTCCCAATGTCTACAAAAATCATTTTGACCAAGCATTTATGAATGATGGATTTTATAACCAAGCCCTCGTTGTTGGTTACTATCAGAAGGGGATCCTTCGGCCCGAAAGTTATTTTTTCCAGGCCCTTATCCCTTTTCCCTATCCAGTTTGAACCGGGTTGCTTTTGATTTGGATAGCCCGATGTTCATGAAAATCATGACTACACTAACAAGTCGACTAGGTCAACCGTAGCATAGCTCAATTCGTGATCAAGGTCGATCCCACAAGGACTCGTTCGATAATATGCAAACATAGTTTTAACATTCTAGATTAAGAAAGTTGTGGTCTTTGACCAAAATAAATTCGGAAAAAGTAAATAATCATGGATTATCAAATCAAGAACAAGTTCTATCCACATTCGAGAAAGTAGATCGAACTGAACTAGTTAATTCTTCCCTAATCATTGTCTAATATTGATTCATACACTTTTTATCATTAATGTTCCAAGAATCTAGTTGATTACTTGCGTATTTCCCTAAAATGGCTCCTCGATCGTGCTCGGACTCGAGAACCCTACGAATAGTTAAAATTCTACCCTGATCATGCTAGGAAAAATTAACTAAACACAAATTAAGTACTAGGAAATACCTTTAGAAATACCGTAAATCTTGCTACGTAACCACCTCGCTAGGGCTAGTTAACTGATAACGATCTAATTATTTCTTGTCTAATTAGCCTCTTCAACCTAAGTTCCTTCGAAATTAATTTACAAAAAAAAAACATGCAAAGAGTTGATCAAGTTCTAAACAGGTATTTATTAACACCAAACAATAGAAGCACTCGGAAAGATTTATATCGGGGAAAATAAATTATGAAGGCTTTTCCCAATATAGACCATTGGGTACTCATCCAAGAAGAAGTCTTTTCTCCGAGACCTAGTGTTTTCCATGTATGAATCAATATAAACTACGATTATTTAAAAATTAACATCGTTCATGTCAAGATCAAGCGCTTACCGTTGTACTAAAACCAATTGGTGTTAGTAAAGACGCTACTATATTTCTTTATAGATTCAAGAGTGTGGGCAATCTCTCCCAACACCCCCCTCAAGTGTGGGCAATCTGTCCTAACACTTGCACAATTAATTTTTTTAAATAATGTTCCAACCAAGGTTCGATCCCGTGACCTCTGGCTCTAATACCATGTCAAGATCAAGCGCTTACCATTGTACTAAAACCAATTGGTGTTAGTAAAGATGCTACTATATTTCTTTATAGATTCAAGAGTGTGGGCAATCTCTTCCAACAGTTCAACTCGATCAAAAAGCAATTTAGGCTTGCTTAATTGGATAAACGAAACGACAATGAATTTATTAAACATCAAAGAACTAGTAAGCATAATTACCTCGTAACACACCACTAACTACTCATAGATAACGCCTCCGTATAGAATTGCAATCACAAGAATAAAAAAGCTGCATTTACTTTTCGAACGATGAATAAAAACTTGAAATTTGCTGACATCTTTACAAGTGGATTTATTTGGACCAGTAATAACAACAAGTGTAACAGGAAAGAAGTACACTCTGATAGTTGTGGATGATTATTCAAGATACACTTGGGTAATATTTATGAACAAGAAAAGTGAAACACTTCAAAAGATGCCTGAACTTTTGAAGAAACCGCAAAATGAGAAAAGTTTGACAGTATTAAGATCAGACCAGACAAGGGAACTGAGTTTCTCAATAAAGTCATAAGAGAATATTGTGAAGAAAATGGTGTGCTGCATCAATTAGCAGCTGCTAGAACACCTCAGCAAAATGGGGTTGCTGAAAAAAGAAACATGACTTTAAAAGAAGCAGGAAGGACTATGATTTGTGAAGCATTACTACCTGAAAGATATTGGGATGAAGCAATCAATACAACATGCTACACACAAAATAGGACCTCAGTAAACAAAAAGCTGCTGAAGACACCTTATAAGATATGGAATGGAAGAAAACCAAATATATCTTACTTCCATCCATTTGGGAGCAAATGTTTTATTTTAAATCATAAGGAACAACTGAAGACCTTCCAACCAAAATCAGATGAAGGAATCTTTTTGGGATATTCTTCAGTCAGCAAAGGCATTCAAGGTACTGAACAAGAGGACACTAAAACATGAAGAATCAATACATGTTGTTTTTGATGAACCTAAGTTCACTGGAATGGAAGATGAAGTTTCAGAACCTGCTGAGAATCTCCAAGTCACAGATCCAGATTATGTTGATGTTTTAAAAAAGATAAATGACTTAAAAGTTTCTGACTCTGCCCCTGCTGAAGAACCTGCTGGTAACACTACTGATGCAACAACAGATGCAGTTCAAGGATCTGCTGATCCCCTACTGAAGCAACAACAGACCCTACTGAAGATGAGGTTCCTATAAATCAAACAAATCAAGATTTACAATGTTTAAAGGATCACCCTGCTGGACAAGTAATTGGTGACATACATCAAGGAGTAAGGACTAGAAGACAATTGGAAGATATGTTTACTTGTTTTCTATCTCAAATGGAGCCTAAAGTTGTTGAAGAAGCAATATTTGATCCAGACTGGATAATTTCTATGCAAGAAGAATTGAATGAGTTAGAAAGAAATCAAGTTTGGACACTAGTGGAGAGGCCTAATCATGCAAACATAATTGGAACAAAATGGGTATACAGAAACAAATTGGATGAATCTGGTACCATTGTTGGAAACAAGGCCAGACTAGTGGCAAAGGCTATTCTCAAGCAGAAGGAATAGATTTTGATGAGACATATGCCCCAGTTGCAAGATTGGAAGCTATAAGATTATTTTTGGCATATGCTGCTTACAAAAACTTCAAAGTATACCAGATGGATGTCAAAAGTGCATTTTTTAAATGGCATTCTGGAAGAAGAGGTTTATGTTCAGCAACCTCCAAGTTTTGAAGTTAAAGATCAAGAAGATAAAGTGTACAGACTCAATAAGGCACTTTATGGTTTGAAACAAGCACCAAGAGCATGGTATGAAACCCTATCTCAATTATTGGTGAACAATGGTTTTACCAAAGGTACCATTGACAAGACTCTTTTCAGAATCAATAAAGGGGACAACACCCTGCTGGTACAGATTTATGTGGATGACATAATATTTGGTTCTGAAAATGAATTGCTGTGTGAAAAATTTGCTAATCTCATGAAAAGCAAGTTCCAAATGAGTATGATGGGAGAAATGAACTACTTTTGGGATTACAAGTCAAACAGATGAAAGATGAAATCTTCATTCATCAAACTAAATATACCAAGGAGCTGCTAAAGAAGTTTGGTATGGAAAATAACACCAAAGTATCAACTCCTATGAGTATAAGAATTAGACTAGATGAAGATAAATAAGTCAAAGATGTTGATCATACCTTATACAGAAGGATGATAGGCAGTCTGCTGTACCTCACTGCCAGCAGACCTGACATATCCTTTGTAGTAGGTGTTTTTGAAAGATTTCAATCTAAACCTAAGGAAAAGTCACTTAGCTGCAGTCAAGAGGATTCTCAAGTATCTAAAAGAGACTTTAGGAGTAGGGATATGGTATTCAAAAGGTGGAAGTTTCAAAGTTATATCCTACTCAGATTCTTATTTTGCTGGATGCAAGATTGATAGAAAAAGCACCACAGAAACTTGTCAGTTGATGGGAAATAGACTTGTTTCCTGGTTTAGCAAGAAACAGATTCAATATCTACTTCCACTACTGAAGCTGAATACATTGCTGATTAAAGTTGCTGTGCACAAATACTATGGTTGAGACAGTGATCGGTCTTTTTAACTGTATGTCCAATCTTACCGGCAGTGTACCGGGTCAAATTGTAGTCTAGTCTGGCGAATCAAGATCGTATCCCTCAGGGAAATGAAAATGTAATTCAAAATGTGGTTAAACACCAATTAGATATTATTATCTTGATCTAAGTCGCAGTCCTTACCAATTAGAGTTATTAATATGATACTAATGTAATAAATAAGTAGATATTTATATAGATATATAGATACCAATATAATAAATATAGATAGTTATATAATAAGAATTAACCAAGACAATATTATTGAACTATGATCTCTTTTAGTTTAATGGATGTGATCGTACTTCCTAT
The DNA here is from genome assembly GCA_026214975.1 of Gentiana macrophylla. NCBI lineage: Eukaryota > Viridiplantae > Streptophyta > Magnoliopsida > Gentianales > Gentianaceae > Gentiana > Gentiana macrophylla. The sequence goes on from CM047814.1 coordinate 29,677,815, forward strand.
TTTAAGGTGTTATTGAGTATGTGAAACGGTATACTCCTCAGCTAACAAATTCCCCTCATACGAGTGCACGAATTTGTTCTATGCCTCCTCCTTGGTAAAACCGCGATTAAACCTAATGATTTGACATGATAATCTCTCGAGTATAAATATTCTATCCCTAGATAAGAAAGAGGGTTCCGTTTGTGAGACGGCCAATTTTACCTTCCAGTCTTTCTACCTTTTTCTCATACCCTAACGTCTCTGGTCAGTTCATGATTAGGTTATGTCTCTGTCCATACTGGTTAATTACGTCAATACAGACTGTCAATTAGTTCAAGTAGAAAAAGATTCATCATATTCAATTTTTTTATCAAAATTTTAACATAGTCATCATCCAATTCCCTAAAAGATAAACATATTTCAATTATATGTCTTGGCTAGTTGTATAATTAGCCTACAGTCATTATTAAACTATTATATAAAATTGTACATAAACAACAAACATACTAACATTAGAATATTACCGATTACAATTGTCGACGTGGGCTTTATCCTCTGAATGTAACATCAGTGATGAAATCAATAACCTTCGATGATTATTCTAAATATTATAATGATACTAGTACTATTTTTATGGTAGAATGCCTACTGAAATAATATTTACAGAGAGTAGATAAGAAAATATATATAATGATAGAGATATATATATTGGTACAGGTTTTTTTTTTCTCTCGTAAATGAGGCTATTTATAGGCAGTGTTTACTAATCCGGCGTACGCCGAGACTGATCCGGCGTACGCCGAGACTGATCCGGCGTGCGCCGGATTAACCGAAATTGAGTACACTTTGTCAAACGCATGTGGAGTAACATGGGTTAATCATCAAATAATCCGGCGTGAACCGGCTTCCTCCGGCCTGCGCCGGATTTGACAAATATCAGCCACTTGATCAGATTTTTATGTTTTTCGATTCTAATTCTTCTACTTTGTATCATCTGCATAATTCAAAACTGCATAATTAACAAAAAATAATTTGTATTACGTTATTTATTTGTACTATTAGATTTTTATAAGTTATTTTACTATCTTTTAAGATATTTAGATAAAATTAATCAATAATATGTGTAAAATGTTATAAATTTTAGTTATAAATTTAACATATATCAACTACTCCCACTTAGTTTTTGATCGTCCTCGAGCAAAATAAGCGATGATAATAAATAAAAATTCATAATGTAAACAATATAGTTTATCTAGACTAAATTTCTAATTTAGTAACGCATGCTGTCAATATTATAATTATATTAATTTTTTTTCTATCTAAGATTATTTAAGAAGACAAAAAGTGTGTATAACTCAATAAATCAATTATAGAATATTATCTAAATGAAATTCTACATGAATTACTTAATAATAAAAATAAAAATATTTAAAATAACTTTCAAATCACCACTATACGAATTATCGGAATCAAGGACTAGGTCAAGTAGTTGACAAATTGGCTTATAACGTTTAGGCTCAGGGTAGTTGGCTAATCGAAAGGATAATAAAGGAAAATCAAAAGGGTTAGAAGCAAGTCGTACGTACTTACACCTTCAACTTTTGATCAAAAATATCTTGATCAGTAACATCCTGACACTGTTTTTCAAAATTTAATTTTAACAACCATATTTTTTTCATTTTTCCCTTCTCTCTTTTTTTTATTATTTTTTTTATTTTTTAAACAACAAACATACTGCCAACAACATGATTTTGTAGAAATGCTCATCCGGATACAAATCTCAAATTTTGCCATTTGTATTGCATCGACTCTTTTATTTCGATGTTGTCACCGCTATCCATAAGTATATACTGAACTTGAGGGATTCCAAGGAAATGTAGACCAAATTAAGTTAAGGGTCGGTTTTATCTAGTTGATCATAATGACTAATTTCGAGTGAGGTCTTGATCACTCTACAAGGCTGAGGTGGGGACAAAATTGGAAATTATGTTCGGGTAGGCTATTTGGCTCTAGTTAGTCAAAGTTATGTCAAAAATCGTCATCTATAATCCGATTCCAATTTCATACTTGTCTTGAAAAGAAAATTATTCTAAAATTTTATTATAATTATAAGTAACTTTTGTCTAATTTCATAAAAAAAATATTTCATAATATTTATCTAGATAATACATACTTAAATTCTTGTTAAAATCTAAAATAGATATAAATAATATAGAAATAATATATCAAGATTACTTTACTTAATTAAAAATTTATTCTATCAAAATATATCATTTTTATTATAATAATTATATATTATTTCATTTATTTCCTTAAGAATAATTAAACTAAGTGTATAAGTATTTGATATATTAATTTCATTTTATTTACTAACCTAACTCTACTCCCCACCTGCGAACTGGCATTGTCCCGATGATAAGTGAGTAAAAAGTTGGGTAGAAAATAAAAGGAATCTTTTTAATTAAGGTGATGCGAGTTGGTTGTTTAGAAAGAAAATTAATATAACAAACTATAATTTTTTTAGAAAAAACAAACATTAATATTACATAAGACATAAAGACATAATTAAACAAACTTACGACTCAACTTAAACGATTTAAACGAAACTTTAAAACTTAAAATATCTTATTCCATCAACTAAACAAACCACTTAAACTCCTGCCATTGCACACATATGAAATTACTCCTCTAATCTTCTGCTGTAGATGAACCACGTGGCACATCTACTGGGAGCAAACCTAGAAGAGGTTGACGAGAAGGAAAAAGCTCATCCGTTGCAGTTTCTGGAACTCCAGCAAAACGGACACAGATTCCAGAGATCAACCACGCATAAGGCATCGGTTGACGAAAATTTCGTCTACCGAGTGCAAAGTTGATGGCCGTCTTGTGGATCAGGACTCCCAGTCAATAATACCTCCAATCGTAATAGCATAAAGCAGCAACATCTCATCATCAGAAACCTCTGAAAAATCCAAAGTTGGAAAAACTCGTGAATTTATAAAATGTTTCCAGGTTCGAAGATGAGGAAGCAGAGCTGAAGTGGACACATCACGATCACGGTTGTAATTTGGAAAGAGAATTTGGAAAGCTTCGGCACACTTATCAATAACACCATTAACAGTGTGCAAATTCCACTGTGATTCGTAATGACTATTTGGGGTAGTGTGGACAGGGGGTATTTGAAAAGCTTGATTAATGACTGACTGTGTAAAAGGAACGGTAGCAGTTCTAAGGGAAACAGATGTCAAAGGGCCATCCTCTACAGGCTCATAAGCAGCAATAACAGAATAAAATTCAGAAACCATCGTGGCATTAACAGGGTCAACACGCTCGTGGGCAATTTCCATCCACCCTCTACTCTCAAAAATTGCCTTCAATTCAGGTCCTAAGGCATTAAAATCTATGCCACGTTCTAGCAATACTGAACATCTCGAAAAATACCTATCAAAAGCGGCTACGGCAGCAGGACTAGCAGTGTTTCTAAAGGATATAGCCTTTTCTTCCGGTGTTAGAGGCCTAGGCTCATGCACAGGTATTACAGGTGGTAGGTCAGATTTTCTTTTCTTAGTACCCTTTTTACGAGAAGATGATTCAGCCATCTACGAATGTGGTATCAACAACAACACAAATAATGAAAACAACAACCAATTAACATTGATAATAATTAAAACCAAATGATTAAAATGATATAATAATATTATAAAAATGATAAATATATAAATTAGATGATTACCTGAATATGTGAGGGATGTAAAAAAAAAAGCTAGGTGGCCGGAAAAAATGTCAATTCGCCGGAGTTTGTAGTAGAGGTGAACTTATGTCAAAAATCACGAAACTTTTGAGTGTCATGTATGAAATTGTAGTGTTTGTGGTAGAAGAGGTGTTGAAATAAGGAATTTTAGGAAGGAAAAGAAGTAATATTATGGTGTAAAGAGGTGGGGGAAATTGGGAGGGGGGCGGCGCTGAAAGAAAGAAAAAGGGGAGAAGAAGAAAGAAAGAAAGAACCCGGTAGGGTTATGTGTAATTAAATCCGGCGTGGGCTGGTCAAGTCTGGTCTACGCCGGAGTATTAAAATTCATTTTTTTTTTCGCAAGCAAACATAAAACTTAATCTAATTCTACTCCTGTTATTCTTAAATCTTCAAGATTTCTATAATAACGGTCCATCAACCTAATTCCTAGAAATGATGCGTTTGAATTCTCTCTTTGTTGTCCATCGGGATTTTCGGATAACCACCTAGTCGTTCCCATCTTAATTACCTTCAAACATTCATCCCGGGATTTGGTTGTCTTTGTCTCCACATTTTCCAAAGATGTTCACTTTTCCCACAGATTCTACATCTCATTAGAAATCTTGTCCTTCTCTTTATAGCACTTCTCGATTTTCCATTACAAAGATCTCTTTCTCTGATTTTTCTTATCAGTTCCTTGTTTAAATTAAAAACTAAGGCTTCTATTATAAAGGCAACATCTTTATCTAAACCTAATTTTAAAAGTAAAATAAAAACTTCTATTCTATCTATAAAAGGCATTCCAGTTCTTTAACGTCTATTCGGTAAAAGACGAAACTAATTAAATTGCATAAAAAAAGTGAATTAAAAAGATAGTACCCGTAATCGGCTGAGTTTAGAATTCCTGCTTCCTTAATCCGTTGGAGGGTCGTTAAGGTACATAACCTCTCTTGTTAGAGGTATTCCTTCTTCTTTTACAAATAATTTCACTCTGTGGCCATTGGCTATAAAAGTCGTGTACCCATCAGTTAATTCTACAGCTCCTGACTTGTATATTTTTGTTACATCATATGGACCTGTCCATCTTGATTTAAGCTTATTTGGAAACCACTTCAAACGTGAATTATATAAGAGTACTCGATCACCTACATGAAACTCACGACGATAGATCCTCTTATCATGGAAAGATTTCGTGCGTTCCTTGTAAATTCGAGCGTTTTCATAAGCATCGAGACGAAACTCATCCGATTCACATTAATCAAGTAATCTATAATCACCAACAGCCTTCGGATCAAAATTTAGAAATTTAATAGCCCAAAAGGCTCGGTGTTCTAATTCAACAGGGAGATGACAAGATTTACCAAAAACTAATTTATAGAGAGAACAACCAATTGGTGTTTTAAAGGCTGTTCTATACGCCCATAATGCATCATCTAGTCTTTCTGCCCAGTTTTTACGATTTGACTCAATAGTTTTTTCCATGATCCTTTTTATTTCTCTATTAGATACTTCTACTTGTCCACTAGTTTGTGGATGATATGGTGTACCAAGTTTATGTTTTACACCATACTTCTCAATTATTTTTGTAAATGGACGGTTGCAAAAATGTGATCCTCGGTCACTAATGACAGCCCTAGGAGTGCCAAATCTCGTGAATATATTCTTTTTAAGGAATTTTAACACTACCCTAGAATCATTAGTGGGAAGAGCTTCAGCCTCTACCCATTTGGATACATAATCGACCATCACTAAGATGAACTTCTTACCAAATGATGGGGGAAAAGGGCCCATAAAATCAATACCCCAGACATCAAACAATTCACACTCCAAAATAGGTTGGAGAGGCATCTCGTGTTTTTTAGAAATATTTCCCCATTTTTGGCATGATTCACAAAACCGTGCATAGTGGTGTGCATCTTTATATAGAAGTAGGCCAGTAAAACCCACATTGCAAGACTTTGTAAGTGGTTTTCCACCCTCCATGGTGGTGGCAGCCTCACGATCATGACAAAAGGATAGTATACTTAAAATATCATCATTGGGCACACATTTCCTAATTATGCCATCCGAACACTTTCGAAAAAGATCCGGTTTTTCCCAATAGTAAAATTTTAGATCATAAAAGAACTTCTTTTTCTGTTGCCATGTCCAATGAGATGGAATATACTCACAGGTAAAGTAATTAACAATATTACCGAACCATGGCGAGCTCTCCTTGGATATATTACCAGCTTTAACAAGTTGCATTCTTGGAGGAGCATCAACCATGAGGAGTTGTTCATCCGAAATGAATCTTTGATCTCTGTCTCCTCCTTTTCCTTCTTCAAACTCCATACGACTCAAATGGTGCGCCACTACGTTCAACGCTCTTTTATCTTTAATTTCAATGTCAAACTCTTGAAGTAACAGAATCCATCTAAGAAGACGAGGCTTCGCATCTTTCTTTTTTAACAAATATTTTAATGCTGAATGATCGGTATAAACAATTACTTTAGAACCAATGAGATACGATCGAAATTTGTCTAAAGCAAAGATTACAGCTAGCAGTTCTTTTTCTGTGGTGGCGTAGTTAAGCTGGGTTGTGTTTAAAGTATGGGATGCATAGTAGATCGCCTTAAGTACTTTGTTATGGCGTTGACCTAGAAACGACTCGATCGCTGCGGATCACTTGCATCGCACATAAGTTCAAATGGTAAGTTCCAGTCTGGTGCCACTAGCACTGGTGCAGTTACCAATCGTGCCTTCAAAGCTTCAAATGCTTCCATACATTTGTCATCAAACTTAAATGGTACTTCTTTTTCAAGCAAACGACTGAGAGGTTTCGCTATGCGTGAAAAATCTGCAATAAATCTTCTATAGAAACCAAAGATGTCCAAGAAATCCTCTCGAGTTTTCAGATTTCTTGGTGGAGGTAACTTTTAATTAATTCAACTTTGGCTTTATCTACCTCAACACCTTCTTCGTAAATTCGATGACCTAAAACAATACCATCGATACCATTAGATGACACTTTTCCCAATTTAAAACTAAGTTTGTGTCTTCACGGCGTTTAAGCATGCGTTCAAGTGTAGGAGACATTCTTCAAAAGAATCTCCAAAAACGCTGAAGTCATCCATAAAGATTTCAAAAACTTTTCTACCATATCTGAAAATATTGCCATCATGCATCTCTGAAACGTAGCTGGTGCGTTACATAATCCAAACGGCATTCTTTTATAAGCAAAAGTTCCATATGGACAAGTGAAAGTCGTTTTCTCTCTATCTCCTGCTGCAATAAATATCTCAGTAAATAACCCTGAATAACCATCCAAGAAACAATAAAATTTATGTCCACTTAACCGTTCTAACATGCATGCGATGAACGGAAGTGGATGATGGTCTTTCTTAGTGTGCTCATTCAGTTTGCGGAAATCGATGCACATTCGATATCTTGTGACTTCCCTTGTTGGAATCCATTCATGTTTATCATTTTCCTTTATCGTGAATCCGCCCTTTTTTGGTACTACTTGGGTGGGACTTACCCATTTGCTGTCGGATATGGGAAAGATTATCCCCATCTTCAGTAGCTTAATAACCTCTTTCTTGATTACTTGTTGCATATTCGGGTTGAGACGGCGTTGTGGCTGGATACACGGTTTGGCTCCTTCATTCAAGATGATCTTGTGTACACAAATCTCAGGACTTATTCCTTGAATATCTGCCACTGTCCATCCAAACGCTTTCTTATGTTGTCTTAACATTCTTAACAATTGATCTTCCTGTGACTTGGTTAATGATGATGAAACAATAACAGGAAGCAAATTATTAGTTTCAAGAAAGGCATATTTGAGATTCGAAGGGAGAGGTTTTAATTCCAGATTCCTTGGTGGCTCTTCTACCGAAGGTTTCAATACCGGGCCATCCAGTTCTAAATCCAAATAACGATGCCATGGCCGTTTCTCAAAAGAACTTCCGGTGTCGAGATAAACAATGATTTCTTTCATTTCTTGGTTGTCTCCTTCATAGATAGATAAGGCTAAACATTCTTCGAGCTTATCTTCAAAATTCTGCGATTCAGCATAGTTCATATACATAGAAGATATACTTTCTATGAATGAACATGATTCTAGTGATTTGTATGGATGTTTCATAGCCTTAAAGATATTAAAGGTGACCTCATCTTCATTGACTCTTAAAATTAATTCGCCTTTTTGGACATCGATAAGAGTTCTTCCTATAGCTAGAAATGGTCGACCTAGAATAAGAGGTGCTGAAAATCCTTCTTCCATCTCCATGACTACGAAGTCAACTGGAAAGTAAAACTTATCTATCTTAACCAATACATCTTCGATGACTCCTTTAGGACGTTTAATAGATCTATCTGCCATCTGGAGAGTCATCTCGGTGTTTTTAAGTTTTCCTATTCCGAGTTTCCTATAATCCTCATAAGACATAAGATTAATGCTAGCTCCGAGATCACAGAGTACTTTTTTAAACAAAAAAACCCCAATCTCACATGGGATGGTAAAACTACCTGGGTCTTTTAGTTTAGGAGGAAGCTTGTGCTGTAATACTGCGGAACATTCCTCATTAAGGCAGATGTTCTCATATTCTTCTAAACGTTTTTTGTTTGAGAGAATATCCTTAAGAAACTTGGCATAAGTAGGCATATTGATTAGTGCTTCAATGACAGGAATATTGACATTCAGGTGACGAAATGTATCAAGGAAACGTGCATACTTTTTATCCGTTTTCAACTTTTTAATTTGATCTCTGGGTGGGTAAGGTAAAGATTCAAGGTCAATAAATTTATGGTTTGGAGTCATGCCTTCCTTACCTTTTTCCTTAGATGGTGATGCTTCCTTAAATGTTTGAGCATTTGGTGGTCGCCATGTGTCATGATCCTGCTCTATCTTCTTTGAAATTTGTCCTAAATTCTTCTTTACTTGTTCTGTTAGGGTGTTGCTACTCCCTACTTGGGCTGTACTATTAGTAACTTCATCTTTCCTGACATGTTCATTGAATAAGGTCCGTAGATCGCTAGCCCTTGGATTTTTCAGTATTCTCGGGACTTTGATCCATTCCTCTTCTTCTATTTTGGTTTCAACATGATTATTACGACTTAAGAAATCATCAATGATTTCTTCTTCCTCTTTACTGAATTCTGGTTCGTCCTTGCTTTCTAAGTCCTTTTCGAATTTATCATCCAAATCATCTTCTACTTCATTGTTTCCGGAGTTTTCTACTCCGTTACTTCCACATATCTTTCTGCTTCGGGTAATAACAGCATTCACCTCTCTCGGGTTTCTTTCAGTATTACTAGGTAATCCTCCCGGAGGTCTACTGTTCTTTCGTTCTCCTTCTCTACTCAAGTGATCTTCCATATTTCGTACCGATGCCTCTATAGTTCTCATTCTCGTGTCATGTCCACTCATGGATGTTTTCAAAGTACTCATACCCTTAGTGACTGTTCCTATAGAAGTCATCATGGTTTCCATATTCTGAGCTTGGGTGGACATTACACCCATCATATTTTCCATTAATTTTCCCACTTATCAACTCCTAGTACGGGCTGAGTTGAGCTTTGAGTAACTGGTATACTTTGCGTGGTGTGTTGTGAGTATAATCTGGGTGGTGATTGATGGTTTTGATCTGAAGAATTTCCCTGGTAACTTTGGTTTTGACTATTAGTATTATACGAGCTTTTGTATTGAGTTGGATAGGATGGTTGTCCTTGCTTACTTGGGTTTTCAGACCAACGAAAGGTAGGATGGTCTCTTCTAATGGCATTGAATGAGTTTGAATAGGCATTATTCAAATTCCTATGCTGTTGCAGAAAACTTACTTCTTCCCTCGAGTATTCTTCGGATTCTTCTATTCCTTTGTCATTATTTCTCATACCATCATTCGAATATTCATTTGAAAACTTTCCTTCTGAGCCAGAATTCTTGTTTCCTTGTAAGCCATCAAACTTTCTACTAAGATTTTCCAGGTGTGCTAAGACTTCTGAGTTTGATGTAGATTCACCTACAAATGCTACTTTCCTCGTACTAGAACCGGTTTCCCACATTCGGTTATTCTTAGAAATTTTTTCAATAGCATCGTAGACAAGTTGTGCTTCACTCATCATTAAAGAGCCCCCACATGCATGATCAACATCAGCACGTGAGTCCTTTCTTAGTTTACGACATAAAAGTTGAATTTGCATGTCAAGAGAGTAACCATGATCGGGACAAGCTCTTAACAATTTTTTAAATCTTTCCCACGCATTTCCAAGTGTTTCCTCGGATCCTTGTCTAAAATTAGCAATTTCGACCTTCAATTCCAAATTCCTACCTGGAGTGAAATATTGTTTTAGAAACTCAGTTTAAATGTCCTGCCATCTTGTCAACGAATGATGTGGGAGTGACATAAACCAATCTCTTGCCCTTCCTTTTAAAGAAAAAGGAAACATTGACATCCTTGTCAATTCACGATGAACACCTTGGCTTTTGGCAGTCTTACACAATTCTTCAAAAAGATATAGGTGATGATGTGGATCTTCGTCATCTTCACCAAGAAATTGAGCTCTTGTGTCAATCAAACCAAAAAGATGGGATTTTATTTCAAAGTTATTTGCTCCATCATTGGGTAAACGAATTGGATTGTTAGTTTCATTTCTTCTCAAGGTCTGATCACAAATCGGTCTTGGGTTTGGTGGGTTATTATTATGATGATTATTCTGATTTTGGTTCTGGTTATTCCGATTATTGGGATTCTGGTTGTTGGGATGTGGTGGTGGTGGAAGATTTTGTAACGGTGGATTAGGATTATTGGGGTTTTGTCCATGTCCTTGGGCATGAGCAAGCCCTTGTTCAGGTGGTGTTTCTTCACTGGCCTCGGCCATTTCCGTACCTCGAGTTGATGATTCCTGGGGAGATATATCTCCAAGATGTCCTTGGCTGGTTTGGCCACGTCTATTTTCTCCTCTTAACTGCCTTTCGTAAGTATTTATATCGGGCTTATAAGGAGTAAGTGGGGCCTTACCGCTTCGGGTCATCAACTACAAAAATGGAAAACAAACGAAAACAGTAAAAAAAAACGTGGCTACTTACCAATGAGGTAAGTACCAAAGAAACAAAAGTAGAAATGAGATTAAGAAAAGTGTTGACTTATTCTCAAGAGTTTTGAGCTAATGCAAGTAGTAACCATAGACATAATGAATTAACGTCGTTTCCCCGGCAACGGCGCCAAAAACTTGATCGGTCTTTTTAACTGTATGTCCAATCTTACCGGCAGTGTACCGGGTCAAATTGTAGTCTAGTCTGGCGAATCAAGATCGTATCCCTCAGGGAAATGAAAATGTAATTCAAAATGTGGTTAAACACCAATTAGCTATTATTATCTTGATCTAAGTCGCAGTCCTTACCAATTAGAGTTATTAATATGATACTAATGTAATAAATAAGTAGATATTTATATAGATATATAGATACCATTATAATTAATATAGATAGTTATATAATAAGAACTAACCAAGACAATATTATTGAACTATGATCTCTTTTAGTTTAATGGATGTGATCGTACTTCCTATTTTAAGGTGTTATTGAGTATGTGAAACGGTATACTCCTCAGCTAATAAATTCCCCTCATACGAGTGCACGAATTTGTTCTATGCCTCCTCCTTGGTAAAACCACGATTAAACCTAATGATTTGACATGATAATCTCTCGAGTATAAATATTCTATCCCTAGATAAGAAAAAGGGTTCCGTTTGTCAGACGGCCAATTTTACCTTCCAGTCTTTCTACCTTTTTCTCATACCCTAACGTCTCTGGTCAGTTCATGATTAGGTTATGTCTCTGTCCATACTGGTTAATTACGTCAATACAGACTGTCAATTAGTTCAAGTAGAAAAAGATTCATCATATTCAATTTTTTTATCAAAATTTTAACATAGTCATCATCCAATTCCCTAAAAGATAAACATATTTCAATTACATGTCTTGGCTAGTTGTATAATTAGCCTACAGTCATTATTAAAAAAATGGTAAACCCTACCATTAAGGGTCCCCTCACCCCCGATCCCACAGGAAAGTGAGGAGAGGTTAATCAGGTAACCTAGTAGCTCCAACATGGGCTGCCTTTGAAACCTCTACACTGAAGGGTGTTATCAATCGGAAATCAACCCCATTACGGGAATCGAACCGCTGACCTCCAGCTTAGGTTAGACTCCAGCAGAATGCCTACTGAAATAATATTTACAGAGAGTAGATAAGAAAATATATATAATGATAGAGATATATATATTGGTACATGTTTTTTTTTCTCTCGTAAAAGAGGCTATTTATAGGCAGTGTTTTCTGATCCGGCGTACGCCGAGACTGATCCGGCGTGCGCCGGATTAACTGAAATTGAGTACACTTTGTCAGACGCATGTGGAGTAACATGGGTTAATCATCAAATAATCCGGCGTGAACCGGCTTCCTCCGGCCTGCGCCGGATTTGACAAATATCAGCCACTTGATCAGATTTTTATGTTTTTCGATTCCAATTCTTCTACTTTGTATCACATAATACCTGCATAATTCAAAAAAACAACAAAACCACAGGTAAATCTGATAACAAAAGTTATAATTTGTATTACGTTATTTATTTGTACTATTAGATTTTTATAAGTTATTTTACTATCTTTTAAGATATTTAGATAAAATTAATCAATAATATGTGTAAAATGTTATAAATTTTAGTTATAAATTTAACATATATCAGACAACAATTAAGGGATTATGAGATTGAGGAAAAAGAAATTCCCATAACGTGTGATAACACAAGTGCAATTGCAATCACAGAAAATCCTGTTTTGCACTCAAGAACCAAGCACATTGATGTAAGACATCATTTTATAAGAGATCATGTTGAAAAGAAAGATGTGGTTCTTTACATCCCTACTGAAGATCAACTTGCTGAGATCTTTACAAAACCATTGGACAGTGAAAGATTTGCTAAGTTAAGAACTGAACTTGGCATCATAAAAGTTGACTGATATGTTAATGGTCAGCAGAGTACTGGAATTCACCAAAGGCATTAGTCTTTGCCCTGCTGGGTGCGCTCACTTGGCAGATTAGTCATTGGTATCAAAAATCCCATGTACCTAAATAGTTTGGACAATTGAGCAAATGAAGTTGCCAAGGGGATTGGTCTTTGTCCTGTTGGGTGAGCTCACTTGATAGATCAGTCATTGGTATTAAACTTCATCTTGTATTATCAGTTGGACAAAACTAGACTGTATGAAGATCAGCAGAGTATTCTTGTCAGTAGGCTGCTGAGTCATCTTTTGATCAGCAGAGTAAAATCGAAGTAACCCTGCTAAAGCTCAACTCTCCTGAAGACCAAGTTTGCTGAATTATACGTTATGAAGACAGTCAAACTTTAATGAAAGTCAACAGTAAAGGGATATTATTCTTATCCATTATAACTGCGGTTACAATATCCAACGGTTACAACTCTTAATGAGACAAGTTAGTGGGACACGTGGCAACATCACATTTATTCCAAGATTAATCATGGTTAAATGCTACAGTACGTGCACAGTACTTTCCTGACAGTTATCACCCACTTTATTTCCTTATATATACAGACATATACACAGAAGATACATACAGAACTCAGATCAATTTTCTCTGAAAACATACAAGTGTGAACACAGATTTGCAAAGTTTTCTCCTTCATCTTTTTCATATTTCTACAATGGCGGACAAAGGAGATGTTCATATTGGTACAAGCCAAAGTGTTAGAGGCTTTTTTGTTGATGCTAACAAGTCTAAGTTAGCCATCAACATTGGAAGAAGAATCAGAAGATGTGAAGGACCGAAAGCTGTCCTAAATCTAAGATTGGAAAGTATTTCATACACAAATGTTGTTAACTTCTGGAAGAATATGGTGATAAAAGATGATAGAGAGGCATTCACTACAACTGTTAATGCCCGGCAGATTGAAATCACATCAGAAATGCTGAGAGAGGTGTTTAGATTTTGACTTGGAAATGGTGCCCCTACAAATCCTGAATTGATGGAGTTATCAAGATTGTAATTTGTTGAATCAATAAAGACAAACAAGTCTGTACCAACAGTCTTGAGTATCAATGTGAAGAATATTATATTGGAATATAACCTGCTGAGCAAGATTATTGCCAAAAATATTCTGGGATTTAGTGGAAGTCTTGATACACTCTCTGGATCAAAGATAGACCTGATGATAATCATTTGCAGAAGCTTGAAATTTGATTGGGCCGGATTATTTGTTCAATACATGAAGAAGGTTGTGACAGAAGACAGAGATGGAACAAGGAAGTCTAAGACAAAACCTTTGGGTTTGATGATTTAGGCCCTGCTGAATCACTTGCAGATTGCTCGATGTTGCACCTGCAAAAATCAACAAGTCAAGGTACAAACCAGAAATCAACTATCCTTGTTAGGAACATTTTATTATGTTTTGATGATGACCATACTAGATGTTATAGCAAGCCTGAAATAAGTTAGAATTCTCTGTATGAGTTTTTACTCAGAGTCTGACATGTTGTATAAGTTGAGTCAGACAAGTATTGTACTAGTTGGTAGGACGGCAAAGTGAAACAGATTTTCGGCAGAGTAAAGCTAGCCAAGTACCAGCAGAGAAGAATGAAGACATTATGGTCTGACTTATAACCAAGGAAGTCTGTGATGACCTTGGATAAGTCTAAGTTATGTTTCAAGTGATGAAACTCAATGTTTAAATATGGTGTACACTGATCTCACACAAATCAAGGATCAGTGAAGTACAAGGATTCTCCTGAACTGAAAAGAATGAAGGAAACAATGAATCGGAAAAGTAAACTGACTATCGGCTGAGTAAAGACAAAGCAGTGAAGGAAGATCTAAGTGGCTGAGTCAGATGGGTCACTTGACCGTTCAGAGAACAGCTAAGTAAACCTTACTTAATCAGATTTTGAAATATGAATAAGATACAGAAGATCAAGCATTAAATGCACAATCAATAGAGGATCAATCCAGGACGGATTTTCTGATAAATGTTTGAAGAAAAATCCGATCACTGAAATCAAGGAGAATATAATTAAGTGGGAATCAAGAATAAAATCAAGGATTATTCCCCTAATTAATTTAGCCAACGGACGAAAATTTAAATCAAGGATTATCAAGGCTATAAATAGAAGGCATTGACAGACAAGAAAATAAACAAGAGAACGATTGAGCCTAATAACTTACAATCATAAACTCTGTCAAAGTAACAAGCCTTCATCTGTACTAAAATGAAATATCTAGAGATCAACTCAGGAACCAGAACTTTAACAGCAATATCAAGCTCTGAGATTGATCACCAAATCTGTGAATACAATTCACATCAATTGAAGCAATTGAATCAGAGGAATCTGAGAAGGAGTTGCACCCTTTGTGATAGCTGCTGAAGGACTTGTTCTCAAGGAGCAGTGATAGAGACTGAGTCACTGAAGCTTTTGAAGCAAGGGAGTGATAGTCTTGCCAATTGTGAAGCTTGTGAAGTCAAGGACAATCGTACTATTGTATCTGTGAAAACAATAGTGAATTCCTCCAATCATCACAGGAGAACAGCGGATTAAGGGATTACACCACTCTAAACCACTATAAACCTTTGTGTCTATTTACTTACAACAATTTACTTTTCAGTAATTTACTTAACTGCATTCTATATATCTGTGATTGCATAATCTACTTTGAAACAACTTATTAAGAAAGAACTTATCCGCTGCCCAAAAGCTTTTAAATACAAGAAATGTTTTTGAAACTCCACTATAGTCATTCACCCCCCTCTGACTATAGTTTTACCCTTCTCTGGGACCAACAATTGGTAGCAGAGCAGTGTTCCTAGTATCAGAACCTGTTCAGATCTAATTTCTGGTAACAAGGAGATCACATATTTTCAAAGTAGTTTTCAAATTTGCGCTTTCTATATATACACATATATACCTCTTATTTGTACTTATGGATTCCTCAAACTTTATGTCAAAAGTACCTGTTTTCAATGTTAATAATTTTGATGAATATAAAATAAGAATGTTGTCTCATCTTGCAGCAACTCATGAGGAGATGCTGGATGTAATTAATGATGGCCCAATCATGATCATGACTGTGGTAGCCACATGAGCAGATCAAGGAAATGAAGTGGACAAACCCAAGAAAGATTGGACCAAGGATGACATGAGAAGAGAAAATCTAGACTTTGTTGCAAAAGATATGATCTTGAAGACCCTGGATAGCAACATGTTCATGAGAATCAAAGATTGCAAAACAACAAAGGAGATGTGGGACAAGCTGGCACTGATAAATGAAGGATCTGAAGCAGTTAAAGAAAACAAATTATCTGTTGTAAAACAGAAATTTGAGAACTTCAAAATGAAGGCTGGTGAATCCATCGATCAAATGGAAAACAGATTCTCAAGCATCACCAGTGAACTGCAACAGCTTGGACACACATATCCTCAGAAAGAAGTGTGCTTGAAGATCTTGAGAGGATTGCCTGAAAGATGGAAGATCATCACATCAGTAATCCGAGGGACAAGAAATCTTACTAACACTGATACTCTGACCCTAATGTCTCAACTAAAGGCTCATGAATTTGAGTTGAGCAGCGAATAATAAATGCACCAAACAGAGGCACATAAGGCGCTGGTTTGGTTGCACCCCAGAAAAGTCAAACAGCTGATGCAAACTGCAAAGAGACACAAGAGCTGAAGAAACATGTAGCTTTATTAGTAAAACACTTTGACAGGTTTAGCAAAAAGAAGATATTCAAAGGAGGATCATCATCAAACAAAAAGTCAAGCACAAGCAAAGACACCAAGAGAAAAGATGATGAATACAGATGCTTCAACTGTAATAAGAAAGGCCACTTCAAGGCTGATTGCCCTGAAGAAAAAGACAAACTTGAGGACAAGAAGAAGTACAAGACAACCGAAAAGACAAAAAGCAAGAAAGCACTCAAAGCTGAATCTAGCAGTGAAAAGAATGAAGAGTCATCTGAAAATGATTCTGATGATGATGAGGGTGACAGCTCAGACAATGAAAAAGCCTATCTATGTCTTATGGCTAAAGAGTCAAATGAAACTGAGGTAACATCTAGTCCATACTCATCATCTAGATCATCCACATCTAACACTACACAATCTTCTGTTTTCCCCTTAGACTCTGCAAACCTAATCCAAAATCTCATGCGCAAATTTGAACAAATTGAGTTGAATCATGAAATTTTGGAACAGGAGTGTGAGAATCTAAGAAAGGAAAATAAAAGATTAAAGAAAACTGGATAAAGCAAAAGCTGAACTAACTAGTAAGGAGACTTACTCAAATGATCAACAAGCAGCAGATGATCATACATCTGGTGTTGTCAGATCGGTTGAGAAAAACCCTACCAGTTAAGACCACCACTGCACCTTTAAATGCACCAGCTTACAAACCCTCAAAAAGGTTTGGATCCAGATCTGGTCTTGGCTACAACAGTCGGGACGAGAATAGAAACAATGGACCAAAGTTCAGAAAAGGACAGACCATAGTTTCAACCACTCATCCTGTACCGGTGAAGTCAAAACCAGTGCAGTGAAACAACAGACTAAACCCTCAATCTAGTCAACCAAAAGCAAAGACTTTCTGAGAGGTAAAGGAAGACTTTATCCTTCAGAGGATGATTGGAATGTTGCACCTCCAAAATACAAGAAGAAAACCATTTCATGCCATGCATCATGTGTTTAAGAAAAACCAACCAATGTATGTTCCTAGACACATGAAGCAACATAGGTTTTCCACTGCATATTGGAAAGTGAAAACGAATGCAAATGCACCAAAAAGTAGAGAAAAGTATCAGAATGCCTTCAGTAGAAATATTAGAAGCTATTCTGCCATGCCATATACATATGAAGTTGATGACTTTAATTATCCAAAAAGAAGATCATTTGGATATACACTTGGTATAGGAGGCATGACTGCTAACAGGTATGAACCCAAACAGTGTTGGGTACCTAAACGTAATTAATTTGTTTTGTAGGATGTCTGGTACATAGACAATGGATGTTCCAGACACATGACAGGAAACAATGGATGGCTCACTGACTTTAAATCTTTTGATGGACCTAAAGTCACCTTTGGAGGCAAAGAAAACCCTGGTAAAATTAAGGGGGAAGGCACAATGCTCAAGAACAATTTGAAGATTCAAAATGTGGCATATGTTAAAGGACTAAATTTCAATCTGCTAAGCATCAGTCAATTCTGTGACAAAGGCTACAATGTACACTTCAACAAGGAAGGATGCAAGGTGATTCATAGTCAAACCAACATAGTGGTTCTTGCAGAAAGAAGAGAAGACAACATGTATGTGGTGGATTGGAGAACAGCTAAAGTAGAAACATGCTTGCTTGTCAAAAATAAACAATCAACCAGCTGGATTTGGCATAGAAGATTAAATCACCTAAATTTCAAGACCATCAACACATTATCAAAGAACAAGTTAGTTGAAGGCCTGCCCGAGATCACATTCAAGAAGGAAAGCCTCTGTGATGCATGCCAAAAAGGAAAGCAAATCAAAAGCTCATTCAAGTCAAAGCCCTATCAATCAACAACAAGAATTCTACATCTGCCACATATGGACCTGTTTGGACCAGTCACACCAGTAAGTGTAAGTGGAAAGAAATACACTCCAGTAGTGGTGGATGACTTCTCCAAATTCACCTGGACCATATTCATGAACAAGAAGAGAGAAACACTCAAGAAGCTGCCAGATTTATTAAGAAGAATTCAAAATGAGAAAGAACTGATCTCTTTCTGGCGGTTTAACATATGCAGGGTTGATACAGAACGACTCAAGACTCAAAATAAAATAAAATAAAATAAAAACGACTTCTTAATTAGAATTAAAACGTTTATATTTAAAAATTGGCCATTGTCCTCGGCAACGGCGCCAAAAATCTTGATCGCGTGTAAGTCACTAACGTCGATATTACTAGCAAGAATATTAAGTACATCGCAGTATAGTAAATGCGAGTCAAGGTCGATCCCACAGAGACAATGCAACTTATAAGTATAAACGATTCTAACCTAATTAAGAAGCAACATAGAGGCGGTCACTGACCAACAATAACATAAAAGAAAATAAACATGATATTCCTCTCCTCACCGATCTACTAACTTGGATTAGTTAATCATTACGTTTACTTCCCCACATAATTTCCTTAGATTAATCGTGAGCTTTTAATGATTATTATCATATTTATCAGCTACGGGTGCAATTCCTAACCCTATCTACTCCGACAATGGCAGCAGACAATCTATATGCAAGCTACCCTCCTTAATTGGTCCGTAATAGCCCATACGCATAAAGAACTAGAATTGCCAATATTGAGCGCTAACTCATACCGCTAACCCACCTAGACAGCTATCGACATTGACCAGCATGTTCCTAGGGTCCATCAAGACTATGTCCTAATTAACACTTCACTTGTGGTCCTTCATGTTAATTTATGAATTACGAATATTAGATGGGCTAGACCTACTACTCGTTTTAATTATTCCTGCCGATCAACGTAGCTGTAGTGAATCCCAGTATAGGGTTTCTAAAATATGCCTCGGTAAACCGGTATAGACCGCCGGTTTACCGGGGGCGGCTTTTCCTAATTTCTGAATCTACATTGCTCAATACGATTAAACTAAGTAAATTATGGGGTTGTTAAACATGCAGATTAACTAAAACACATAAATACGAACAGATCTACCATATTGAAGACAAAAAGGAACGTTCAAAGATTCATACCTTCAATAATGGCGATCTAGCTCGATCTACTCAAGCTAGAGATGATGGAGGAAGGGAGGAAACCGAAAATAAATCTCCAAAGCTCAAGAAAACTTTATTTCATCAAATTTGTATAATAAAATTGAATATAATTGAGTGCTTATGAAAACTTATGCAATAACGTGTAAATGCGGCCTTATATAGATACAATGACTGACTTAAGACTCTCTAAAACCCTAACCGACCTAGATAATGCGGCAGATGCAGTTTCGTGTTCCATAAGACGCCGGTTTACCGGGCCTAACCCTCGGGTTACCGGGCCTACTTTTCTCCTTTTTCTTCAGCAGTCTTCTTCTTGGACTTCAATCACTTGGCCCAATGTACTTCTTTTGGTCCAGATCCGTTCTCCAATGCTCCAGTTTCGGTACATCCTATAAAAATGCAAAACGAGACAAAATAGTACCAAAACATCAGGAAAATAGCATAGATGCAGAATTACGATCCTGGAAACACTCACATAGCATTTAACATATATTCCACATAATAACGAGCCTATCTATCCTCTCTTGAGCAGAATTTGGGGTGAATATATGTATAATTATTGGTACCATTTAGAGCGTTATCACTTACATCCACTTTTTGCTTCATTATTTAACCCGTTGGCTTCCTCACTCTGGCAGTGTTTGTGCACTATCTGCATGCCTTCAACTAAGGTTCAAGGAGCTTACTAATCAGCTTTCCGTAAACCATTCCACCCCTTAATTCTTCGATGAGCGAGGTGATCATTGTCTGTTCATCAACGTCCAGAAACCTATTTGGATTCGTCCATAAAACGTCTTATGTATTCAAGAGTTATTTCTTTCTCCTTCTTCTTAATGATGAGAAGGCGTGTCAAGTTCCTTTAGAAGGGCCTCGCCATGCTGAAGGCTTGGGAAAATTGACATTCCAGTTCCTTAAAACAACTAATGGAGCGAGCCGGCAACCTTTTAAACCATTATCTTGCTTTCCATGTGAGTGGGGTGGGAAGGCTTTGCGCCTCATTCTATCCGGTGCACTGCATAACATCATGTTTTGTACGTATTGGTGTAAATGATCTGCATGATCACTGGTTCCTTTGTAAGAATCCATCTTTGGTAATTTAAACCTAACAGGTTGTTGGTTTTGTTCAATATGGGAGGTGAAATGAGAGATATTATATATCTGTATTCCTGCCTCAACCATGAACCTATTCACCTCATATTGGGATGATTTGTTCACCTTTTGATGGGGTTAGCTCTCATCATGCATACCTTTAGGCTCATGTTTGGTACTAGACACATCAATCTTGCCATTTCAAAGCAGGTTAGATATTTTTGATGTCTTGGACGTTTCCGGAAGTTCTAGTCCAATCCTTTTTTACTATCTGATCATATAAAGTGGCAAACACATCCGGGTGGACCTGCTTCAATTGTTCACCAATCTAGACCATAGCATGGGAGGCATCCAGTTGGCCAGTGGTTGGATTAGACGCATCGGATTTTATTTCCTCGTGAAATCTGGGAAGGGTCAGTCTAGCTTGATTTCCATCTGCTCCAGCTTCCTGACCGGAGTTCACATTGCTTTGGCTCTCGATGTTATTCTTTTTGTTGTGATCTTTTGGTGGCATGCCTATTATTTTCCCAAGATTCTCAAAAGGCTTGATGTTTTAGGCCCTTCCTTTAGTGCCATATGATGATGCCTAAAATCCTCACATATGGAATCGGGTTAAGAGTCGGGTAATTGGACTTCATGAGGATAATCTAATCACTATAACCCGTGGTTTAGTTGATGAGATATAGCTAGGACAACTAGGAATTGGCTGCCTACATACCCATGTATTGTGAGAGATCAATATATTGTAACGTAATTCTGGAGGTTGAAGGAAGCCTCCCTCCAGGGGCAGTTGTGCAGCAATTGAAGACATGATCAATGGTCTATGGAAATTAAACAGGTGATTATGGAGTAGTCATGCTCATTTATACATAGATCATAGAACCGTTATGAGATAATTTGTTTAAGTCTGATTGACTGTATAACTGTCGTTTGAGTTCGTCAAGGCTTATACCGAGCTGTGGGTACTGGGGTTGTAATCGAACTGAATCAAGTCAATACTCCCCAAGCCTTGAGCTCGAGTTGACTAAAAATATTTAGGCTCAAAACTCGGCTCGAGCTCGATCAAGCCATAAAAGGCAAGATGGAACTCGACTCTCTAAGTACTCGATATAGCTCAACTCGGCTTGTAAGCTCGATTATTTTCTTAGAATTCATTTTTTTCATATAAAGTATGGCAAGATCGAGCTCGACTCAAATAATATTTTAGGAATTATAAAAATATTATTTAATAATATTTAAATATAATTAATTAAATAGTTTTTTAATCAAGCTCGATTATCTCGCGAGCTACTTGATTACTATATTTTAAAGAACGAGATCGTCTCGAAAAAAAACCGCATTGAGTCAAACTCTCTTGCGAGTAGAGTACGAGTAACTCGCAAGTAGCCCAATTCACTTACAGGCCTAGTGGGCACCTAGACCATGGTGAGTATGCACCATGTCGATGGTACGAGCTGTTAAGTGTCCCGTGTCGAATTGACTTAGGGATTTACGGAAAGACGTGTACCGGTCATACTTGATGTCTGATATAGTATCGAGCTTACTTAGAAGATTCGAATTGTGTCATGTGCATGAATCAGGTCATACCCACGTCAATAATGAATCTAGACGATTTAAATCTCTATATTACATATTTATTTATATTACATATTGAAAATTGTTTCTTTCTTTTCAACCCAGTGTAATATTCCGTTTTTCTGGAAAGGGCAGACGTGTCATTTTGCGAGAACATAATATTAGATTCATCTTATTTTGGATTAATGATTATAATGTGTGTGTGTGTGTATATATATATATATATATATATATATATATATATATATATATATATATTAAAGAAATTGTAGACTCATTTGTAATTAAGAGGTAATTGAGGGAATTAAAAGAAATTAAGGATGCGAGTTATTTTTGGAGAAAATAACCCCCTACTAAGTACGTTACTTGTCAGAATTCTGATTTCCAATTACGTTGTTTCAACTTCTACGCTTGAGAGAAACTAAGAAAGGGAAAGGAAGCTTCTTCAAATTTCTTATTAGATTCTTGACGGATTTCAGATCAAAGTAAAGCACCAGAATCGTGAGAGCGCATGGATCGTGTTGATATCAAAAGTTTGAAGTGTTATCAAGGCATGGAAATAGCCCTAAATCTAGTTTTCTTCATGTTTGATCATGTTTGGGTTGAAGAAAGTGTGTAATTCGTAGTTCTATATAGTTATAAACCTGGGTCCTAACTAGTTCTTGAATTGGTTGTGGATCAAATAGGTTTTCGTTGAAGTTTGAAGTAGTGCTGTAGATTTTCTACAAATTTGGCTTTGGTTGTGCTCGGTCAAGTAAGAAAATCTTTCCTATTGCTTTAATTTTGGTTTGGTAAAGTTAGGGTTTGGTATTGGAAACGTTTTGATGCTTGAATTCATGTATAAGTGTTACTTTGCAAGCATATGATGTTATGGGTTGATAAAGTGGTGTTTTTCTGCTGTTATGCTTAGATTGATGTTAAACTTGTTTGGAATTGGTTGGGAATCGATAAAGTGCAGAAAACTGTATGTTGGGGTGAAAATACGCTCAATGTGTGATGGGCAATGTGTGCGCATTGCTTGAACATGATGTCTGGTTTGTGATTCTTCTGAATGCGTGCGCATTGCCACTATAGAAAGTTCTGTTGAGTTTCTGGTCACTCAATACGTATGCATTGAGTCAGAATGCGCATGCATTGGGACAGTTTTGGGGTTTTGCTTGTTTTGAGCCCCGAGTCTAGTTTTAAATGTTGTTTCTTGATCTAATAACATCATATGAACATGAACAAGCCTTGATTAAGCTTCTGACGGGTTTAGTTTCGGCACCGAATGTACTCTTCCACAGAGTTGAAGTTCGGGACCGTCGGAAGAGTAAGATTGGCTTGTGCTTTGATGAATAAAACTTCATCAATGTCTGTGTACGTGCCTAGGGTGTTGTGTCTAGAGTCTAAGTGAGGGAGTAAAGTTGTTAAGTGAGTTTTTACCTTGAAAATACTTAGGTGGCTAGTTAATGACTAATAATTTACGTAAGTGTAGTAAATGACTAAACATCGTAACATTCTTGGTAAAGAACTTATCTATATAGCGATGTGTGGGCGGTCAGATAAAGTGAATAATTCTACTGGCCTATAAACGGCTAAATGGTAGAGGGACTTCACCGAACGTGTACACTATCGGGTCTTAACCCGTGGCTATTGGTGTGATCCACTAATAGGTTGCAAACGATACTTTGTGGTGAGTAACACCATGCGTAGTGCCCTTGAATGCCGGGGTAACAAACTTGAGTTAAGCTAGAAACACTTAGTCACAACATGTTGATAGTCATGAAGTGAACCCTAGAATTGAGTCGGAATCATATACATAACTTAATGATTAATTAAACCTCTTTATGGAACTTAATTAATGCAATATCTTCTGTTTCTTACTAAGTATCTTTGTACCTAACTCAAATTAATGTTTGTTTGTGTTTGGGGTTGAGAAGACGAACATGAGTTTGATGAGGAATTTGAAGATGATATATGATCATGCTTGATATGTTATGATAGACCTTTCCTTATTGTTTCCTAAATTATGTTATATACTATGTTGACTTTCCTTTTAAAGACATGTTGTACTTTCTTTTGAAACTTGTAAGACGAGATGTTGTACTTTCTTTCTTTATGGTTTCATACAGTTGTAAGACTTATGTATTGTTGTTGTAAGATATTTCTATCTTTAGTATGGCTGTGTTTCTATTCTTATCTTGTATTCAAAAAAAATACCCGACTCTTTAGTTTCCGTTAATGCTAAACTCGATACGACGTAATAGAGGTTTACGTATAATATTAATTTAATTAATATTATACGTGTCGAACGTTTCTTGTCCGGATATAGACTCGGTGTCCGGGAATGGGCGTTACACCCGGTATTGGTTGAGTGCTACAATTAAGCAACTAGTAATTAATTAGATAAGACTATAGCCTAACAGGTAGCATTAGTAGAAATGGCAATGTTAATGGAATCACATCCAATATACTCGGGCAACACACCTGTGTAAAATTCGACTTTTTAGAGGTCGAAATAACACATTTCGATTTTTCGGGAGTTGAAATAACATATTTCGACCTTTAAAAAGTCGAATTTTGCACAGATATGATGTCCAAATATATTGGGTGTGGTGCCATTAACAATGCCCTAGTAGAAATCATCCAAGAAATTAGTGGAGATAGAATCTTAAGTTAACTTTGGGTACAAGTTTCCTCGTTTTAGTCGTTTGAGAGAAGACAGTAATTAAATAGTTGACCTTGGATCAAGGGTTCTTTTTTCGACAAAGTTAAAAGTTTAGGCTTTAGTGTCTCCTTTTCCAAAGTTAATATTTTTAAGGATTCTATAGCGACTTTAGAAAGAAGAAGAAGTACTAGTAGTAATGTCACGAGTGCTCAAAAGCCTAACTTTAGTCAAAATCTACTTTAGGGAACAATCGTGCTGAACTTTGGCATCCTAATTACTCAAGTGATCGAAAGGGAAATTCAATAGTCAATACTACAAGTTACTAACTACTGTCTTCTTCTTTCTTTATTTCATTTTATTTTATTTTTATTTTTATTAAATGAAAATGTTCTGTTTTTATTTTAAATACACGGAAATGCCAAGCATATACAAAAATTCTAAAAAGCTATAAAAAAAAACAAACAAAACAACACAGAGTTATAGTTTTTCTAAGCCCCAAGCTAGTTTAATATTCCTAGCTCTTTCCACCATTTGAGCAATGAAGATATGTGGCGGAGGGCAACGGCAAGCCTCCCCAAAAATTCGTTTATTGCGCCAGAACCAAATACCGTAAACAAGCTCCCTCCAAATGTATTTGCATTTCAGAGACTCCACGGAAGTGCATGCAGAGTGTAACGACAAAGCAACCCGGTCTTTAATTGTCCCAGAACCAAAAAAAAAAACATTCCAACGGGTAGGATCAAGGAATCTCTTTCAAATTGCTTTAGGCCTGCAACATTCTCGATGAGCATGTAGGGATGTCTCTTCAGCAAGACCACATAAACCACAGATATCCGAATCCACCACTTGACAACGATATAAGCGTGTATTGACGGTAGAACATCATGACACAACATTCAAATAAAATGATTACCTCTACATAGACCTTTTAGTCCACAAATAGCATTCCAAATAGGATCTAGGTTTTGTTGAACCACAATATGCATTTGACGACGGCCGAGTATTGTCCCTTTGAGTTATCCCTCCACACAGGAGCGCCGTCAAGCATCTCGGCTCCCTCATTTATGGTGTTAACCCTGCTTTTAATACTTCTCCACATTGTTGAGCTTCCTTGCTTCAAAGGTTGATGAATTTTCCCATATTTTTCTTTCAGGACTTCAACCCACAAAGCATTCTTGTCCTTCATATATTTTTAGGCAAGCTTTGCTAAAAAAGCTTGATTCATGCCTGCCAAATTTTAGAAGCCTAGGCCGCCTGCTTCTTTTGGCACACATAATTTATTGTTGGGAGATATTGCCCACACTCTTGAATGTATAAGGAAATATAGTAGCACATTTTTAACACCAATTGGTTTTAGTACAAAGGTAAGCGCTTGATTCTAACATGATAGCAGGTCCATAGGTCATAAGATCGAACATTGGTGTAAACATTATTTTCACAATTTATTGTGCAAGTATTGGGAGAGATTGCTCACACTTTTGAGTGTGTAAGGAAATATAGTAGCTCCTTTATTAACACCAATTGATTTTAGTAGAAAGGTAAGCGCTTGATCCTAACATATATCCTGAGCGATATGGTGCATCGTTGTCTTTTCCGTTGTATCTCCCAATAAGAAACCTCTTCTTCCATAAAGAAATATCCAAGTTTTGTTTTCATACAAATTTAAAAAAAGGCTAACATGTTTTGTGTTTTTTAAATACTCCCGCAGTTCTAATTTAACTGGTATAGCTATCAAGAATATTGTTACAATTTATTTAATGGAGTTACATTTACAAAACAATATTTATTATATTTTTTCTATATGTACCATTACTTATTAAGGTATGACGAAATACAAATAACAATGCATTAATTATATTTAAAGTTTTTTTTAGTCATTTTGGTGTTAAAGTAAAAACATTATAGAAGTCACATCTTTAATATGTGTCCTTTTGTCAACCGCATCATTTATTTTAGAACAAAAGAAGTATTAATGACATATATGCAAATATCTCATTCTGAATGTTTGTTTTATAACATTAAATGAGAATACAAATAATAGATATCACATCCGTCCCAAAATGTAAGTTTGTATAGACATTTTCACACGGCATAAGAAAATGGTTAAGTGTCATAAATTTAACGATAAAAATATAGAATACCATTTGACTGTGAATTTATTATAATAAATCTGGGATAAAATGAAGAAAAATGTAATAAATACTCCATTGGTATTTTGAATGAACTAGTATTATAAGACAAATTTAAAAATTTTAACGGATTTATATTTTGAGACGGAAGTAGTATTATGATAATGATATGTTTAGGGGAAAAAAACATTAAAAGATACTACCTCCGTCCCAAATTAAGTGTCTTCTTTTTAGTTTTCACACATATTAAGAAATGTAATTAATGTATTGTGTTTTTATACTACATTGACATACTTACCCCTAACAAATAATAAATGTTTGTTTTGAGATGTGAATTGAGTGCAATAAATAAATGTTTGATTAAGGGTATCTTTAGAAAATAAACATTAAATGATGCATTGGTAATATAAAGTGACACTTTTTATGGAACAATTTTTTTCTAAAATATGGACACTTATTATGGGACAGAGGTAGTATATGAGTTATTTAAATTTACACATTTTACGAGACATTTTTTTTCGAAAGTGAATATTCTTCCTTTCAAAAAAGAAAGCGAATATTCTTTTTTTAGTTTTTTTTTTTTTTTGACTAATTCTTTTTTTAGTTAAATATCAAAAAAGATACTTTTAAGAAGATTTAGGAAAAAAAGGGCTAGTTAATAAGTTCAAAGTGATGAAGGACAATTTTTTTTTGAGACGTAAAGGATGTAATATTTCGATTTTTGGGAAATGACAGACGTGTCATTTTACGAAAACGAAATATTAGATTCATTCTTTTTATGGAATAAATAAAGTATAATTGTATATATATATATATATATATATATATATATATATATAGTTGGGGACTAAACTGTAATTAAAAATTAACTAAGCGAGTTAAAGGGAATTAAGAGGATGGGAGTTATTTTTGGAGAAAATAACCCCTCACCATGTAAAGAAGTTATCAGAATTTTGAATACAATTCCTGCAAATTGAGAGCAAAAGAAAAGAGCAAGATTTCTCCTTCAAAAGTGAATCCTTGATCGTTTTCAGATACAAGTAGAGAAACAGAATCGTGAGAGCGCAAGGATTGTGCTGATACTAAAAGATGGGAGTTTTATCATGGTATGAATATGGCCCTAAATTTGGTTTTCTTCATGATTGATCATGTTTGGGATGAAGAAAGGGTGTAATTCGTAGTTTCTTATAGTTAGAAACCTTAATCCTAACTAGTTCTTGAATTGGTTGTGGATTAAATAGGTTTTTGTTGGAGTTGAAGGTCTTGCTGCAGATTTTCTGCAAGTTGCTTTGGTTTTGTGCTTTGATCAAGTAAGAAAATCTTCTCTATTTCGTTCATTAATTCTGGTTTGGTAGAGATAAGGTTTGGTGTTGGAAGTAATATGATGTAAATTTCTTGTATAAGTGTTACCTTGCTAGTGTAGGATGCTCTATGTTGTTAAAGTAGCACTTTTATACTGTTTTGATGAGTATAAGGTTGAAGAGCATGTTTGGAAGTGGTAGGGATTTGATAAAGTGCAGAAAACTGAGTTTTTTGGGTTTACTACGTGCACCGAGGCCAGTGCGGGCGCACTGGAAGAGCAGGAGGTCCAATTTCACATTCAGAGCCTTGGTGCAGGCGCACCAGAACCCAGTGCGGGCACACCGGACAGTCAGAAGGGTATGAATGGCTTATGCTTTAATGAATTAGTATTCATCAATGTCTGTGTATGTGTCTAGTGTGTTGTGTCTAGAGTCTAAGCGAGGGAGTAGAGTTGTTAAGTGAGCTCCTAACTTGAAAACACTTAGGTGGCTAGTTAATGATTAATAATTTATATAAGTGTGTAGTAAAAGACTAAACATCGTAACATTCTTGGTAAGGTACTTGTTTATATCGTGATGTGTTGGCGGTCAGATAAAGTGAATAACTCTACTAGCCTATAAACGGCTAAATGGTCAGGGGACTTCGCCGAACGTGTACATTATTGGGTCTTAACCCATGGCTATTGGTGTGATCCACTAATAGGTTGCAAATGATAACTTGTGGTGGGTAGCACTATGCGTAGTTCCCTTGAATTCAGGTGTAACAAACTTGAGTTAAGTTAGAAACGTTTAGTCACAACGTGTTGATGAGAATGAAGTGAACCCTAGAATTGAGTCGGTCAAATAAAGATAACTTAATTATTTTGTAAATCCTTCTTTATAAAACCTAGTTAATGCAATAGCTTCTGTTTCTTGCTAAGTACCTTTGTACTTACCTTAAATACATGTTTGTTGTGTTTGGGTTGAGAATACGAACATGTGGAACAGGAGTTCGATGAGGACTTCGAGGATGATGTTTGATGACTTGACATGCTATGCTTTTATCATATTTTATTGTTACTAGACCATGTTGTTTCCCTTCAAGACTTATGTTGTAATTTCATTTCAAGACATGTTGTATTTCTTTCTTTTCTCTGAACATGGCATGGTTGTAAGATTTGATGTTCGTTGTTGTAAGATATCTTTTCTATCTTTAGTATGGTTGTGTTTCTATTCTTATCTTGTATAAAAAAAAATACACCCGAGTCTTTTAGCTTCCGTAAATACGAAACTCGATACGACGTAATAGAGGCTTACGTATAATATAGAATTCATTTTATATTATACGTGCCGAACATTCTATTTCCGGATAAGGACTCGGTATCCGGGAACGGGGCATTACGGTTGGTATCAGAGCGAAGCGTCCTTTAGGCTTCCTATCTTGAGATAAGTTTCTTTAGATCACTTAGTAGCATTTTGATCTTGTTGATCTTTCAGAATGGTAACCACTAGGAGAGGT
The DNA here is from genome assembly GCA_026214975.1 of Gentiana macrophylla. Taxonomy (NCBI): domain Eukaryota; kingdom Viridiplantae; phylum Streptophyta; class Magnoliopsida; order Gentianales; family Gentianaceae; genus Gentiana; species Gentiana macrophylla. The sequence goes on from CM047814.1 coordinate 29,707,575, forward strand.
GTTCATGGGGCCGAGGGTTCGGGAGTCAGACCAGAGGCAGGCACTTCTACACCAGTGGTAGGGAGCGGAGCTTTAAGACCTTACGTACCACCTCAACAGAATCAGTCACCACGGGCTCAACATGAGCAACCTCCACAGTGGCATATGGGAGGATCGGTTCAGGTTACTTTGGTAAATGACATCCCAGCAGATTTTGTGCCACCAGTAACAGAAGTTTATCCTTCACCACCACTAGTAAGCTATCCTTCAACCTCAGTTTACCTTCCACAACAACAGACCTTCTACCCTTCACGCGCAAGTCAACCACCTCAACCTACAATGATCGGGTATATAGAGAGGCTTGGGAACCTAGGATTGCTGTGGGGTCACACGTGCTTAAAATGATCGGGTATATAGAGAGGCTTAGGAAGCTGGGCCATAAGTTGGAACGAGAGTTGAGTATTGACTTGATTCTGCAATCTCTACCTGATTCATTCTCGCAGTTCGTGATGAACTATCACATGAACAAGATAGATTGCTCCCTTGTGGAGTTATTGAACATGTTGAAGACTCGGCGAGGCTTTGTGGGGAAGGAAAGCAAGTGTTCTTTGGTCACTTCAAGCAAGGGCAAGGCAAAAGCCAGAGAAAAAGTCCAAGAAGGCGAAGGCTGCACCTAAGCCAACGCCTAAGATAGCGAAAGACAAATCCAAGGATGCTTGCTTCCATTGCAGTGAGACCGGACATTGGAGGAGAAATTGCAAGGGCTTCTTGAGTACCAAGAAAAAGCATTCTGATGCTTCGACTTCTGGTATATTTATGATTGAGATCAACATTACTTCTTCTAAGTCTAACCACTGGGTATTAGATACTGGTTGTGGTTCTCATATTTGTACGAATATGCAGGCACTAAGAAGAGATAGAGATCTGAAGAAAGGAGAGGTGGACCTACGCGTTGGAAATGGAGCAAGTGTTGCTGCACTAGCCGTAGGAGTTTATTTTCTTTCATTGCCCAGTGGGCTAGTACTTGAACTTAGTAACTGTTATTTTGTTCCTGCTCTTACGAAGAGCATTATTTCCATTTCCGCATTAGACGTTGATGGTTTTTCATTTACGTTTGAGAATAAATGTTGTTCTTTTTCACGTGATGGAATCTTTTATGGTACTGGCATACTTAGCAATGGTCTCTACATATTAGATATGAACAACAAGAAAGCCAAAACAAATGACTTGAATGAATCCTACTTATGGCATTGTAGACTTGGCCATATACATAAGAATCGCATTTCCAAACTCCATAAAGATGGAATGTTGGATCAATTCGATTACGAATCGTTTGATACATGCGAAGCTTGTTTACTTGGCAAGATGACAAAGTCACCTTTTAGTGGCAAATGGATAAGATCCAATGAATTGCTCGAGCTCATACATACTGATGTATGTGGCCCAATGTCAATTCAAGCCAAAGGAGGATACTCTTATTTTATCACTTTCACTGATGACCATTCTCGTTATGGTTATATATACTTAATGAAGTATAAGTCTGAAGCCTTTGAAAAGTTCAAGGAATTCAGAAGTGAAGTGGAGAAACAACTAGGTAAAGAAATCAAAATGCTTGGATCTGATCGAGGTGGAGAATACCTAGATGGAGAGTTTCAAGATTATTTAAAGGAGAATGGGATTCTACCTGAATGGACCCCTCTAGGGATGCCTCAAATGAATGGCATATCTGAGAGGAGGAACCATACTTTGTTAGACATGGTACGATCCATGATGAGCTATGCAGTTCTTCCAAAATCATTTTGGGGGTATGCTCTTGAAACCGCATCCTATACACTGAACCGAGTTCCATCAAAGACGGTTGAATCCACACCATACGAGGTATGCCATAAGAGGAAACCGAGTCTAGCCTATCTTAAACCTTAGGGTTGTCCGACTTATGTGAAGAGGATGATGTCCGACAAATTAGAAGCTAGATCTGACAAATGTCTATTTGTGGGTTATCCTAGAGAAACTAGAGGATACCAATTTTACCATTCTGAGGAACAAAAGGTGTTTGTTGCCAGGACTGGCCACTTTCTGGAAAAAGAGTTTATTCTGGATAGGGTCAGTGGGAGTAAGATTGATTTTGAAGAAATTCGAGAACCACTTACGGATAACAGTCCGTTGATGGAAGTAGAGGAGACACCACCTACAAATGTGGGGCCACCCTCTACCGTAGACACACTAGCACCTCGAAGATCCACTAGGGAACGCCGTGAACCTGAAAGGTATACTGGCGTGTATCTCTTGCAAGATGAGGACCTTAGAACTTATGAGGAGGTGCTACTAAGGCATGACAAAGAGAAATGGCTGGAAGTCATGAATTCTGAAATGGAATCCATGAAAGACAACCAAGTTTGGAACTTAGTTGATCCACATGAGGGAATAGTTCTCATAGGGTGTAAATGGGTCTTTAAGAGAAAGACCGACATGGACGGTAACGTGACTACCTACAAGGCTAGGTTAATGGCAAAAGGATATAAGCAAAGACAAGGAGTTGACTATGACGAAACCTTTTCACCTGTTGCCATGTTAAAATCCATTAGAATTTTGCTCGCTATTGCAGCATACCATGATTACGAAATCTGGCAGATGGATGTGAAAACAGCTTTCCTTAACGGGAACCTATCTGAGGAAGTGTATATGACATAGCCTGAGGGTTTCACAACCAATGATGCCGGGATGGTATGTAAACTGCAAAGATCCATTTATGGGTTAAAGCAAGCTTCTCGGAGTTGGAATCTTCGCTTTGATGAGATAATCAAACAGTTTGATTTCATCAAGAACAAAGATGAGCCCTGTGTTTACAAGAAGGTTAGTGGGAGTGCCATTGTGTTCTTAGTGATTTATGTAGATGACATATTGCTCATAGGGAATGATGTGCCTATGTTACAATCAGTAAAAGCTTGGTTATCCAAGAACTTCTCAATGAAGGACTTGGGTGAGGCAGCCTATATTCTAGGAATAAAGATCTATAGAGATAGATCTAAAGGTTGCTTGGTCTGTCGCAATCCACCTATATAGACAAGATGATGAAGAGATTCAGCATGGAGCAGTCCAAGAAAGGATTGCTGCCCATGTCACATGGGGTCTACCTGTCGAAGGGAATGAGTCCTAAGACAGGGGAGGAAAGGGCACAAATGAGTAAAGTCCCTTATGCTTCGGCAATCGGGTCTATCATTTATGCCATGTTATGCACAAGACCAGATGTCTCGTACCCTCTTTGTATGACTAGTAGGTACCAGTCCAATCCAGGTGATGGTCACTGGATTGCTGTCAAGAATATCCTTAAGTACTTGAGACGTACTAGGGATATGTTCCTGGTTTCGGGAATGATGATTTAGTATTACGAGGTTACACAGATGCCAGTTTCCAAACTGACAAGGATGACTTTAAGTCACAATCTGGATTTGTTTTTCGCGCTTGGCGCGGAGCAGGTGAGTGGTGGAAGAGTTCCAAGCAGGAGACTACTACGGACTCTACAACGGAAGCCGAATACATAGCAGCCTCGGAGGCGGCAAAGGAAGCAGTTTGGATGAAGAAGTTCATTACTAAACTTGGTGTGGTTCCCTCCATTGAAGGTCCAGTGCCTCTGTACTGTGATAATAATGGAGCGATATCTCAGTCAAAGGAACCAAGGTCTCATCAGAAGTCCAAACATGTGCTACGGCACTATCACTTGATAAGAGAGATAGTAGATAGAGGAGATGTAAAGATAGAGAAAGTCCACACGGATGATAACATAGCTGATCCGTTGACCAAGGCATTGTCTCAAGCTAAGCACGAGAAACATGTTCACTTTCACGGGCTTAGGAATATGGGTGATTGGCTTTAGGCCAAGTGGGAGAATGTTGGAAAGGTGTCATAAACCCAATCGGGTTGGACCAGGATCCGACCGGGTCGGGTCATTTACAGTCTATTTAGTTCGTGTAATAACTTTATTATGATTAATAAAAGCACTTATGTTATTATATATAATTTATCTTCATATTATTTGTTGTATATATATATAGTAACGTCCCTAGTATCAATCTGTGATAGAGAAACCATAATAGTGATTATGGTTGATGAGATCTCTAATCACTATAACAAGATTAGTACTTAAATGTCTCTAATATTACATATTATCAAAAGGGGACATTGATAGTATATTCAGACTAGCACGTATTGGATGTCTTCTATCTTTTAGAAGATAGGGATAGATCTCGTCTATCGAAGTGTAGAGACACTTGGACTGTACGTGGACGTGTATTAGAGAATGCGTACGTTAGACTGACCCACTTACATTAAGTGTCACACTATGTGGCGGTTGTGTAATTATCCTTTAGACCGGAGTCTTCATGGCATCACGGTGTGGATTGTCATGCTTTGACACTATTGAGATTTCTCCTAACCACGGGGCGATCATGCGGTAGTGATTGGGTGTGATATTGAAGCATGCGGAGTATACATGACTGGTCGTCCGGGAATCGCGTATCCTATGATTGAGATCGAATATCCGAAATGGCCTTCTTATAAGGAATGTCTAGCTCTCGAGAATCTTTGCAAAAGTGGGAGTAAATGTGTTATTCCGAGAGAGCATGATATCCAGATTATACGATACGATCGTCAATGTATTGACGCTCGAGATACGATCGTATGGATATTGTTACAGCGATAGGATTGTAAGTTACACGGTAACTGTTTCACATGAAAGGTAGTAGTCATTGCTTTTGACTCTTTCGATGATTGGGGGTCACGGTGTGTTGCTAGACGCTATCCCGTGATCGTTAGGTATGAAGGGCATTTTAGTAAATTGCACTTTGTGTCTACGGCCAACATATTCGGAAGCCTATCGGGTCACACACATATGAACATCGAGTCGGATTAAAATGCGGTTATAGTTGATAACCAAATAAGGAAAGTTTATCTCAAGACTATAAAGGTTGTAGTGGTAAATTAATATGGTGGTATTTATTTATTATGAATAAATAAAATACAAGATATTAATTATATATAAATTATATTAATTAAAGAATATTCCGGAAGTCAATTAATTGACTAATGGGGCGCCATTTTAAGTGTATAAGATACAATTGGATTGTGCACTTTAATTAATAAGATTGTCGTAATATTAATATAAGATATTAATTGATTTTGAAAAATAGATTTATGGTAATAAGATAATTATAATCAATATAAGATATTGGCAAAATAAATTATAATTAAAGAGATAAATCAATCTAGTTGATTTTCCTTATTTTATTGGGAAAAGATTTTCTTCTCCTACACACATATGGGGCGCCACTTTTGACTATAAATAAGAGGTGGGTGTCAAGCTCTTTGGTACATCACAATTGCAAGAGCTCATAGTTCTTGTGTAAAATAGAGAGCTATCCATAGTGAGTTTGTGAGGGAAGAAAAGGTCCGGTCTAGCAGCTAGAGTTTTTCCGATAGCAATCCAAGAAGGATTCTGGCAAGGGGTTCGTGTGGATTAGCGATAGAGGCCGGACGCGTGGACGGCTTGCGCATTGAACTACTCTCCGTTGGCGGTCAAAGCGACGATCTTATAGATCATCTAAGGTATAACCGTCAAACTACTTAACGTGTTTATTGCATTAAACGAAGAACGATCTAGAAAAGGAAATCAAATTTTAAATTTCGCTGCGTTAAACTAGTGATTTCCTAACAGTGGTATCAGAGACAGACTTCGAGCTTAAGTAATAAGCATAAATTGATTGCGTAGTATTTAATCGATAGATGCAAGATTTAAATCACGAAACGTTAAAACAAAAAAGGGTTTATGGGGGGTCGGCCGACTGGTGGCGTCCCCTTCCTCAGCGGCGGCGGCGGTGGCCCTAGGGCTGCCGTCCGTCGGCTGTCTTCTTCCAATGGGGAGATCGACCCTTTTCGTTTTGTGATATTTATTGTGCATAGATATCTCGTTTGTTTAGTTGTGTCACATGGCCAACCAATGGTTTAAATAGTTTGAGCCATTGGGAAACCATTTGGCATATTGGCCTTTCCATATTTTGATTTGGAATAGGCCTAGGCCCTTTTCAAATATTTGATTTGTAAAAGGCCTAGGCCACTTCTAAAATTTTGATTTTGGAAAGTGGCCAGGCCTAAACTAAAATAGTTTGGCATTTTCAAATATTTGATTTGGAATAGGCCTAGGCCCTTTTCAAATATTTGATTTGTAAAAGGCCTAGGCCTAGGCCACTTCCAAAATTTTGATTTTGGAAAGTGGCCAGGCCTAGACTAAAATAGTTTGGCCTTTCCAAATATTTGATTTGGAATAGGCCTAGGCCCTTTTCAAATATTTGATTTGTAAAATGGCTAGAAGCTCAGCCACTTCCAAAATTTTATTTTTGGAAAGTGGTCAGGCCTAAGCCAAATTTAGTTTTGGAAAGGAAACAAATAGGAGACTTAGTAATTTTAATTTTATTTTGAATAGTTCAAATTTAATTGAAATTAAAATCGATTTAAAGTTAAATGTTAATTTTAGTTTTCGATTAAGTCATATAATTAATTAAATAAAGAACCCATTGGCGTACAACAATAAAGATCCTATTGGCGGTTGCAGATACCCTTAGTTTGTGACCCGCGGTTTCGTCAGTTTGTATTCGAAACCGCACCTAGGAAAAGTCCATGATCATACCGGTTATTTTATGCACGGAATGTTGTGTATGTTTTACTTTATATGATATTGTAGTAATATGCACATAGTAGATGAGACCATACTTAAACCAAATTAATTATGTGAATTAATTTAAAATATTCCCATGTCAAAAATCGAGCCAAAATTGTCTCCCAATATTATAATGACGGTGAAGAGCCCTTGTTCGGATCCAACTGATCGGCCCTCGTCGGGAGTTGACCTACCACGGGTATATCGTTATTATTGAGATATGATCGTTATGAGATCTCATGAATATTGGGGTTCCGCTTCACTTAGAATCTTACGGTGATTGGCCCTCGTCAGGACCGTCTAATTTTAGAGACAAGGGGTTGACTATCACATAGAGATGTGAAAAGTCAAAGAGTTGACTAGTCAGCCACTGGGAATCGCATGCGATGCGACTGGTAAGAGTACCTACCTGTCGAAATTATCTCGGTTGATCGGCCCTCGTCGGGAATCGAGGTAACTAGATGGGATCCCAGCCGCTAAAGAATTAATTAAATTCTTGAAAGCCAATAGGGAATAGTTGGCTAGTGGGAGTAAAACCTTATAAAATTTTTAAGTGCAAATTTAGGGTTTTCATACATGAAATTTTACTTATTCTATCTTTATTTATTGTTGTAGAAAATGTCAAACAAATTGAACCTTCGTTTTATCATCTAAAACAAGCTTGACGAAACTAATTTTCTTGACTGGGAAAGGAACCTCAAAATCGTTTTGAGGCACGAGAAGGTTGGCTATGTCTTGGACGAGGCCCTACCGGAAAAAAAGCCGCGAGGGTCGAATTGCAGATGTTGTCGAGAAGTACAACAAGCTAACTTTTTCGACAGAGATCGATGCTACATTTATCATGCATGCTTCTATGACACCTGAACTGCAGAAACAACATAAGTCTATGGACGCCTACTCTATCATGGTCCATCTAAAGGAACTCTATGCTTCTCAGTCTCGCACTGAGAGGTACGAGGTCTCAAAGGCCCTGTTTAGTTGTAAGATGGCATCTGGGACTGCTGTGGGGTCACACGTGCTTAAAATGATCGGGTATATAGAGAGGCTTGGGAAGCTGGGCCACAAGTTGGAACGAGAGTTGAGTATTGACTTGATTCTGCAATCTCTACCTGATTCATTCTCACAGTTCGTGATGAACTATCACAACAACAAGATAGATTAATCCTTTGCAGAGTTATTGAACATGTTGAAGACTGCTGAGGGCACTGTGGGGAAGGGAAAGCAAGTGTTGCTGGTCACTTCAAGCAAGGGCAAAGCAAAAGCCCAGAAAAAGTCCAAGAAGGCGAAGGTTGCACCTAAGCCAACGCCTAAGATAGCGAAAGACAAATCCAAGGATGCTTGCTTCCATTGCGGTGAGACCGGACATTGGAGGAGAAATTGCAAGGGCTTACGACTGTATGTGGACGTGTATTAGAGAATGCGTACGTTAGACTGACCCACTTACATTAAGTGTCACACTATGTGGCGGTTGTGTAATTATCCTTTTGACCGGAGTCTTCATGGCATCACGGTGTGGATTGTCATGCTTTGACACTATTGAGATTTCTCCTAACCACGGGGCGATCATGCGGTAGTGATTGGGTGTGATATTGAAGCATGCGGAGTATACATGACTGGTCGTCCGGGAATCACGTATCCTATGATTGGGATCGAATATCCGAAATGGCCTTCTTATAAGGAATGTCTAGCTCTCGAGAATCTTTGCAAAGTGGGAGTAAATGTGTTATTCCGAGAGAGCATGATATCCAGATTATAAGATACGATCGTCAATGTATTGACACTCGAGATACGATTGTATGGATATTGTTACAGCGATAGGATTGTAAGTTACACGGTAACTGCTTCACATGAAAACTAGTAGTCATTTCTTTTGACTCTTCCGATGATTGGGGGTCACGGTGTGTTGCTAGACGCTATCCCGTGATCGTTAGGTATGAAGGGCATTTTAGTAAATTGCACTTTGTGTCTACGGACCACATATTCGGAAGCCTATCGGGTCACACACATATGAACATCGAGTCGGATTAAAATGCGGTTATAGTTGATAACCAAATAAGGAAAGTTTATCTCTAGACTATAAAGGTTGTAGTGGTAAATTAATATGGTGGTATTTATTTATTATGAATAAATAAAATACAAGATATTAATTATATATAAATTATATTAATTAAAAAATATTCCGGAAGTCAATTAATTGACTAATGGGGCGCCATTTTAAGTGTATAAGATACACTTGGATTGTGCACTTTAATTAATAAGATTGTCATAATATTAATATAAGATATTAATTGATTTTGAAAAATAGATTTATGGTAAGATAATTATAATCAATATAAGATATTGGCAAAATAAATTATAATAAAAGAGATAAATCAATCTAGTTGATTTTCCTTATTTTATTGGGAAAATGTTTTCTTCTCCTACACACATATGGGGCGCCACTTTTGACTATAAATAAGAGGTGGGTGTCAAGTTCTTTGGTACATCACAATTGTAAGAGCTCATAGTTCTTGTTTAAAATAGAGAGCTATCCATAGTGAGTTTGTGAGGGAAGAAAAGGTCCGGTCTAGCAGCCGGAGTTTTTCCGATAGCAATCCAAGAAGGATTCCGGCAAGGGGTTCGTGTGGATTAGCGATAGAGGCCGGACGCGTCGACGGATTGCGCATTGAACTACTCTCCTTTGGCGGTCAAAGCGACGATCTTATAGATCATCTAAGGTATAACCGTCAAACTACTTAACGTGTTTATTGCATTAAACGAAGAACGATCTAGAAAAGGAAATCAAATTTTAAATTCTGCTGCGTTGAACTAGTGATTTCCTAACAAGTCAAGGCCAACATATGACCGTGTCTCAATATACTTACCGTTTCAATGAGTTAGGAAGGTTTTATCCTGAAATCATGAGATTTGAGGAGAAGAAAATGGCCCTTTATAAGAACGGTTTATCTCGTGAGATCCAAGTTGGTATGATGGGAGCTTCGCCGAGGAATATGGCGGAATTGTTGAACAAGGCCATAGAAGTGGAAACTTTTAAAAATAGACCTTCAGTGATAGTTGGCGCAAAGAGAATGTTTGTGACGAGTCAAGGAAGTAGTCGGGCAGCACCTCACCAAAATATGAAGAAGACTTCAGCGTCCTTGTCAACAACACCCTCAGCAAGTGCATCCCTTTGTCAGAAATGCAAGAGGCATCATTCGGGTGAGTGCAAGGCTAGCACGGGCAGTTGTTACTACTGTGGATATCCTGGACACTTTGCAAGGAATTGTCCAACCAAGGGAGGTAAAGAAAATCAGGGTCAAGCATGCGGAAAAGGAAGTTCAAGTCGACCGGTTTGAGTTTTTGCTATGGAGTCAGAGATTGTGAAGCCAGATGACAATGTTATCTCAAGTACTTTTAATTTGTTCATTCTTTGTTATTAAAGTACTATTATAGCACGTTAAACCATGTTATAGTTGTATTTAAATAAACGAATTTACATTTTTAGGTACGATAATATCAGACGATCTAGCAGTTAAGGCTTTGTTTGATACCAGGGCGTCTAGCTCTTTTGTGTCTTCTAAGGTTTCTAAGAAACTAAACTTACCTATGGAGCTTTAAGAAATACATTGGAAATAACTACACCTTTAGGAAGAGTTACTAAAGTGACGAAGTTGATACCTCAAGTAGACATTCGTGTAGGATCTTACAGTTGTAAGAGTGATCTTACAGTGTTGGACTTTACGGACTTTGACGTGATCTTGGGAATAGATTGATTTTCCAAGAACTATGTACACTTGGACTGTAGGGAAAAGCGAGTAACCTTTAAGGTGTAACATGTATAAGCCGAGTAAGAAGCGTCATCCGATAATCTCAGCAGTTAAGGATATAAGAGCATTTCAAAATGGTTGTGAATGCTACTTTTTGTATGCAATAGATATAGAGCAAGTTAAGCCTAAGTTGGAAGAAACCCTTATAGCAAGAGAATATCCCGAGGTATTTCCGGATGATTTACCGGGCAATATGCCGGATAGGGAAATTGAGTTTGAAATCAAGTTAGTACCGGGGGCAACACTAGTAGAAAAAGCACCATATAGGATGGCACTGGCTAAATTAAAGGAATTGAAAGCTCAGTTAAAGGATATGTTAGAAAGGAATATAATTCAGCCAAGTACTTCACCGTGGGGAGCCCCTGTGTTGTTCGTAAAGAAGAAGGATGGTAGAATGAGGATGTGTATAGATTATAGAGCTTTGAACAACCTCACCATCAAGAACAAGTATCCACTACCAAGGATTGATGACTTGTTTAATCAGTTGCAAGGAAAGAGAGTGTTTTCTAAGATTGATCTTAGGTCCGGTTATCATCAGCTGAAAATTAAGATGGCAGACATACCTAAGACAGCTTTTAGTACAAGGTATGGACATTACGAGTTCTTGGTTATGCCTTTTGGACTCACTAATGCTCCTTCAGCATTCATGGATTTGATGCAACGTGTTTTCATGCCTTATTTGGATAAGTTTGTGATGGTCTTCATAGATGATATCCGTGTCTACTCAAAGGATGAGAAAGAGCATGAAGATCACTTAAAAACAGTGTTGAAGACTTTGAAAGAAAAACAGTTGTTTGCTAACTTTTTGAAACGTGAGTTTTGGTTGAAGGAAGTCAGTTTTCTGGGGCATGTGATATTTGGGGATGGTATAGAAGTAGCCCCTGCAAAGATAGAAGCGGTTGAGAATTGGCCAAGACCTAACACAGTTTCAGAAGTAAGAAGTTTTCTGGGGTTAGCCAGATACTACATGAAGTTCGTACAAGACTTTTCCAAGATAGCCACACCACTCACCAAACTCATACAAAAGAATGTGAAGTTTGAATGGAGTAGTGAGTGTGAGACAGCCTTTCGGACGTTGAAGGATAGGTTAACTACGGCACCAGTTTTGGCAGTTCTGGAGATTTTTGATAATTAAGATATGTACACCGATGCTTCGGGACAAGGTTTAGGTTGTGTGTTGATGCAAAGGGGCAAAGTCATAGCCTATGCATCTAGACAGTTAAAGGTACACGAGAAAGAACTACCCAACATACGACTTAGAGTTGGCAGCGGTAGTGTTTGCCTTAAAGACTTGGAGGCACTACTTGTACGGAGTCAAGGCAAGAATCTTCACGGACCACAAGAGTTTAAAATAATATTTCACTCAAGATAATTTGAATACGAGGCAATGAAGATGGTTAGAGTTCGTGAAGGATTATGACTTGGATATTCAGCATCATCCGGGTAAAGCAAATGTGGTTGCAGATGCATTGAGTAGGAAGCCAGTGTATGCGGTTTTAGGGGTTGAAGATGTGGCAGAACAATTAAATAAGCTGAAAATCTGGAGTTTTGATCAGTTTGGGAATCGACAGTTTGTGGCACAATTGTTGGCTAGGTCAGAGTTGATGGATGATATCCGGGGTAAGCAAGATGAAGACCCAGCTTTGGTGGATTTAAAACGAGTCACAAGAGAAAAGCCTACAGTGGGGTATGCGCTAGATAAGAGTGGAAATCTTTGGTACCAAGATCGGTTATGTGTGCCTAATGTAGGTGACCTGAGACAGAGAGTTATGGATGAAGCACACAGAATCGCCTTTGTGGTGCATCCAGGAGCTACAAAAATGTATGGAGATTTGAAGGAACGCTTTTGGTGGCCTTAAATGAAGTTGGAGATAGCCAAGTTTGTAGCTGAATGTGATACGTGTCAGAAAGTCAAGGCCGAACATAGGAAACCAGGAGTTTTGCTTAAACCTTTACATATCCCCGAATGGAAATGAGATATGTTCACAATGGATTTTATCACCGGTTTGCCAAGGTCGAAGAGTGGACATGATATGATTTGGGTCATTGTGGATAGATTAACGAAGTCGGCTCATTTTTTACTTACGAAAGTTGACATGTTATTAAAGAAGATGACTACACTCTATTTGGACAATATTGTGAAACTACATGGAGTGCCTATCTCAATTGTATCAGATCGTGACAGCCGGTTTATTAGTCGTTTTGGAAGAGTTTACAAATGCTTTGGGCACAACGTTGGACTTGAGTATGGCCTTTCACCCTCAAATGGATGGAAAATCAAAAAGAACAATCCAAACATTAGAAGATATGTTAAGAGCTTGTGTTTTGGAAGTAGGTGGATCATGGGATGATTACCTACCCATAGCTGAGTTCGCTTACAACAACAGTTATCATGCAAGTTTGGGGATGCCGCCGTTTGAAGCTTTGTATGGTTGAAGATGTCGAACACCACTGTTTTGGAATGAAGTTGGGGAGAAGCAACTTACCTGGCTAGAATTGGTTGAACAAGCTAAGGAAAGGGTCTTGTAGGTTAAAAAGAACTTGTAGGCAGCTCAAGGCCGTCAGAAAAGTTGGGCCGATGTTCATAGAAGACCTTTGGAATTTGATGTTGGTTAAAGAGTATACCTTCGAGCTTCACCGATGAAAGGAGTAAAATGTTTTGGACAAAAGGGAAAGTTAAGTCAAAGGTATGTTGGACCTTTTGAGATCCTTGAGAGAGTTGGACCGTTCGCATATAAGCTCAAGTTTCCAGATTTAATGTCAAGAGTCCACAACGTGTTTCATGTATCGATGTTGAAGAAGTGTTTGACGAAGTCGGATGTTGAAGCTACAATTTATCCAAAAATACTTCAAGACAACCTTGCCTATGATGAAAAGCCAGTTAAGATCTTGGATAGAAGATGATCAAGAGGCGGATGATTCCTTTGGTGTTAGTATAATGGAGCAACCATACATCAAACGAAGCAACTTGGGAAGTGGAAGATGATATGATCACAGAGTTTTTTTTGAATATACCAGGTATGTTCAAGTTTCGAGGACGAAACTCCTCCTAAGGGGGAAGAAATGTAATATTCCGATTTTAGGGAAATGACAGACGTGTCATTTTGTAAAAACAAAATATTAGATTCATTCTTTTTATAGAATAAAGAAAGTATAATTATATATATGTACATATTCGTGTTAGGTGTAGTGCCCGAAAGACAATTTGTGTAATTGTTTTTAATAATGAATGACAGAATTTATCTCACCTTATTACTTGCTTTGTGCTTGTAAAGCTACACTGCTGCAAACCCTAAGTATATCTGTATGTAACCACTTAACTCAGTGTATGGATTACACGTGAGGATTGATTTAGTGGAGATATGCTTAAACTGTTAGTCCATGGTGAACTTAATCAGAGTTTAGGGTCTCTTGATTAAAACACCAATAATGCGCCCATAACACCTTAAGGTGTGATAGTCTTATCCGGACTATCGGTAGAGGGTACCTACGTGGGGCATTTATATATGATGGCATTCATATAGGACTGGACCGATTTAATCTAAATTTCTCGATATAATTCCGTAATCGAGGAATCTTATTAAATCATTAGATGATCATATATGGATCAACCTTAATCCTGAGGTGATCACAGGGTGCTGCTTGTCTCGGGGTAGTGTTTGATGTGTTAGTTACGGTTCACTTAGATATGTGTTCCAAGCCACTTCTCATTGGCACTATCTCCTGATGAGTGAGTAGTTCTGATTTTCACAGACATGGAATCCATTCCTTCCTGCGGGAAGTAGAGAGACAGTCCCCTTATTTGTTAGCCTTAAGAAAGTGATCGATCCCGGGAGTTCGCATTTGACTAATTAGCTACTAGTCAGATATGCATACTAATTGATCATCAGGGGGTTAATGGTAAATAAGGATAAGATATTCTGAGTCGGGTTCACGGAGACTTCACACTCAGAATGGACAGTCTATGGAGGGTTAATCCGTATGTAGTGATTATATCAATGGATGCTTATTCACTCTATGGGTTGAGTATAAGTATACATCTATAATCGGTAGAGTTCAGTTTCGGGTTTATGGTGGCGTAATCCCGGAATTAATAATTAATGTACTTGTTCTGTTCGATGAATAATTAATTATTGGAGTTACTGGTTATAGGTCCATGGTCCCCGATGTGGCTCCTGTAATTCGGATGTTTTTCCTGTTTTTGGGCCTCAGTGATAATTAATTGGCTGGGCTAATTAATTGATATGCAAAATATTATTTAGTTGGGCTGAATAATATAATACACAGAAAAGACAATTTTTGTGGGCCTAAACCCTAGTGTGTGGCGCCTCCTAGCTATTAAAAGGGCAAGAATTGATTTTCTTGTGTGATTAATTATTTACTTGTTAAATAATTAATTAATAAAAGACAATTGATTTGTAATTGATTGATTGATTAATCACAATCTTTTATAAATGGAATTATCCTTTATTGTGATTTCTTTTAAATTATTTATTTAATTAATTAGAAACTTGGAGGCCAATGATTTACTCTCATATATAAAGAGAGTTCTTCCAAGACATATGGCAATGCAATTTTCGCCCCACACATACATACATAGAGAGAAAAATTTGTTTCTTGTCTTGGGTTTCTGGTTGGTGTTGCATATCAAGGAGGTTCGTTTATCAAGAAGGGTGTCCACCAACCGCCGTTTGGAGAACACATCGGAAGATCAAGGCGTCTCTTCCCGATATTGGTAACATGATCTTAACCCCCTTGTAGTAGTTTAAGTCCTTTAATTATGTATTGTGGTATATAAGTCGTGATCCATCCGCTGCGCGTAGATCTAACTCGTTTAGATATAAGATCCTACATCCTTCAATTCGATATATATATATATATATATATATATATATATAGTTGGGGACTAAACTATAATTAAAAATTAACTAAGGGATTTAAAGGGAATTAAGAGGATGGGAGTTATTTTTGGAGAAAATAACCCCCACCATGTAAAGAAGTTGTCAGAATTTTGAATACAATTCCTGCAAATTGAGAGCAAAAGAAAAGAGCAAGATTTCTCCTTCAAAGTTCTAAGTGAATCCTTGATCGTTTTCAGATACAAGTAGAGCAGCAGAATCGTGAGAGCGCAAGGATCGTGCTGATACTAAAAGTTGGAAGTTTTATTAAGGTATGAATATGGCCCTAAATCTGGTTTTATTCATGATTGATCATGTTTGGGATGAAAAAATGGTGTAATTCGTCGTTCCTTATAGTTAGAAACCTTAATCCTAAATAGTTCTTGAATTGGTTGTGGATTAAATAGTTGGAGTTGAAGGTCTTGCTGCAGATTTTTTGCAAGTTGTTTTGGTTTTGTGCTTTGATCAAGTAAGAAAATCTTCTCTATTGCTTTGATTATGGTTTGGTAGAGTTAAGGCTTGGTGTTGGAAGTAATATGATGTTAATTTCATGTATAAGTGTTACCTTGCTAGTGTAGGATGCTATATGTTGTTAAAGTGGCACTTTTCTACTGTTTTGATGAGTATATGGTTGAAGAACATGTTTTGAAGTGGTAGGGATCCGATAAAGTGCAGAAAACTAAGTTTTTTAGGGTTTACTGTGCTTGGTGTGGGCACACCAAGGCCAGTGCGGGCACACTGGAAGAGCAGGAGGTCCAATTTCATATTCAGAGCCTTGGTGCAGGCGCACCAGAACCCAGTGTGGGCGCACTGAAGCCAGTGCGGGCGTACCAGATCCAGTGCGGGCACACTGGACAGTCAGAAAAGTTCAATTTTACATTCAGAGGCTTGGTGCAACGCACCAGAATCCAGTGCAGGCGCACTGATACTGCCTGTGTCTTTTTTGTGTTTGATCAGTTTTGAGCCCCGAGTCTAGTTGTAAATGTTGTTTCTTGACCTTATAACATTATATGAACATGAATAAGCCTCGATTAAACTTTCGATGCGTTTAGTTACGGCACCGGATGTACTCTTCCATAGAGTTAAAGTTCGGGACTGTCGGAAGGGTATGAATGGCTTATGCTTTGATGAATTAGTATTCATCAATGTCTGTGTATGTGCCTAGTGTGTTGTGTCTAGAGTCTAAGCGAAGGAGTAGAGTTGTTAAGTGAGCTCTACCTTGAAAACATTTAGGTGGCTAGTTAATCATTAATAATTTACATAAGTGTGTAGTAAAAGACTAAACATCGTAACATTCTTGGTAAGGTACTTGTCTATATCGTGATGTGTGGGCTGTCAGATAAAGTGAATAACTCTACTGGCCTATAAACGGCAAAATGGTAGGGGGACTTCACCGAACGTGTACACTATCGGGTCTTAACCGGTGGCTATTGGTGTGATCCACTAATAGGTTGCAAACGATACATCGTGATGGGTAGCACCATGCGTAGTGCCCTTGAATGCCGGTGTAACAAACTTTAGTTAAGTTAGAAACGTTTAGTCACAACGTGTTGATGAGCATGAGGTGAACCCTAGAATTGAGTCGGTCAAATAAAGATAACTTAATTATTTTGTAAATCCTTCTTTATAAAACCTAGTTAATGCAATAGTTTCTGTTTCTTGGTAAGTACCTTTGTACTTACCTCGAATGCATGTTTGTTGTGTTTGGGGTTGAGAAGATGAACATGTGGAACAAGAGTTCGATGAGGACTTCGAGGATGATGTTTGATGACTTGACATGCTATGCTTTTATCATATTTTATTGTTAATAGACTATGTTGTTTCCCTTCAAGACTTATGTTGTAATTTCATTTCATGACATGTTGTATTTCTTTCTTTTCTCTGAACATCGTATGGTTGTAAGATTTGACGTTCGCTGTTGTAAGATATCTTTTCTATCTTTAGTATGGTTGTGTTTCTATTCTTATCTTGTATAAAAAAATACACCCGAGTCTTTTAGCTTCCGTAAATGCAAAAATCGATACGACGTAGTAGAGGTTTACGTATAATATATAATTTATCAGTGTTCTAAAAATCGCTAGGCGAGGTCGGCACGTCGCAGAGGCGCTAGCGCTAGGCGCTAGGCGGCGCCTAAGCGGCGCCAAAGGCGTTCTAGGGTTTTAAGGGGTTTTAGGGTTTTCGACACGCTGTTTGCGATTTTTAGAACACTGTAATTTATTTTATATTATACGTGCTGAACGTTTTATTTCCGGGTAAGGACTCGGTATCCGGGAACGGGGCGTTACAAAGGACTTCATTAATCACAATCTGCGGCACTAGCCAAAGTTACATGGGAGGGGAGAGAGGAACCCCAGACCTTACACCCAACTAGGTCTAGACCTTCCTTAGCTAAAAACTAAGTAGGGACCTTTCCTTGTCTTTTAACAAAGGAGAAAGAAACTGAAACAAAAGCTGGAAATAAGTGGCGACAGTCTTCTATAATACTACCCACATGAGAAAGGTCTTCAGATTGAGCTAATAGCTTATGATAGATGGTAAGAGAGTCACCCTCAACAATCACCCGAAAGTAACCCCATGTGAGTGCGTAAAACAATGCATGATATATGGCGAGTGCTTCCCTAACCAAAACATCGTGTCCGCCATCAAGCCGAGAAGAGAAGCTATTTAGGATATGTCCTTGGGAATTACGGATTAGCCCCAAGTTGCCGCTTTATCCGCCCCAAATGCTGCATCGACATTGAATTTTAAGAGACCGGGTTTCCGGATGTATCCAAGTGCAAGAGAGATGACGTGTAGTATTAATTGAGCGTTGTTTCATCATGCTTTGAGAGTACTCGTCAGCTTCACGAGTGGATTGCGCCAGAATACTGTTGACATGTACATCTTTTTTGTCATATAACCAAGCGCACCTCGTCTTCCAGATATTTCACATTAAACAAACTATTCGGAAAATTTGTTCCTCGTCCTCTTTTGATACGAGATAGTCAAAAAAATCTAGCAAAGACTGTACCCGGATCGTTTGCAAGTGGGCGCCATTAGGAAATTTTCCCCAGATTGCACATGGGATTTCACATTCGAACAAACAATGCCAGATCGATTCTTCCGCTTTGTTACAAACCCCACATATACCGTTGCCCACACCTCTACTCCAAAGTAGACCTGGGCGGTTCCGGGTCCAAATCCGGGTCGGACCCGGCGGTTCCACGGGTCCAGGAACCGGCGGGTCCAACCCGGTTCTAGGTTCCACCGGACCCGGCCCGGCCCGGCCGAACCGGCCGGAAAACCGGCGGTCGAACCGGCCCGGAGGACCCGAAACGTCGGTTCTATGTTTTTTTTCCTCCAAGTTGGGCCACCTTGAATCCAACGTATATTATTTCAAAAATTTTTGAATAATTTATTTTTTATCAATATAACCGTCATTTATTTTCTTAGCAATTCTTTTATTTATAAATAGTGTTTTTATTTAATGTATAAAATATACCATAAAATGTTGGAAAATCTATCTTTTGATTAAAAATATATTGTGACACTAGTGTCACAACATACTAATATATTGCTTTTTACTATTACTTTTTAGCCGAAATAAATTGTGACACATTGACTAATCAAATACTACTACTATTTAAATTATTATGACAAGGAAGAGCACATGCTAGTGTTTAGCAACCAATAATTTTTTTTTGTAACACTTATTCAATACACAACATACTAGTGTTTAGTTTTATGAAATTATAAAATAAAACACGTAAAACTTGAATGACAAATTTATTTTTAAATGTTACAAAATATTAATAAACTACATCCTACTCTTTTATTCGTATAAAATAAGTTTATTGGGTCCAGAAAGGTTGTCCGTATCATATAACTTACATATTATCTAGAATATAAGTTATGAAATTAAATATTATATATAGATTGGTTGAAATTAAATATTATACAAGCCGTATGTTTTTTTTTAAACATACTTATGAAATTAAATATTATATATAGTTTAATAACCAATTAGAATTTATTAATAATTTTAACGTAAGTTATACAAATTTTGTAATAGGAAAAGGTCGTAGAGGACGGGTTTACATCTTATTATTGTAAAAAGGACAAGAAAATAATGCAATTGTTGTAAAGGACAAAAAGTAATGTATATCAAAAAATACCCTTTATAATTATAACTACCCTCATTCCTCCATTATCCGACTCATTCATCCATTATCCCAAAATCTTGAAACCCTAGCCTCCATCCTCTGCAAATCCCCTCTGCAAATCCCATGAGGCGATGCTCCATCTGCAAATCGTGAGAGGTGATGCTCCATCTACTTGCCTTCCGTTTGATATCGAGCAATGAATTCTCGATTTGGTGATGATTTGCAATGAATTCTCGTTTGCATCTGAAATATGCTAATATCACTACTTCTTGCACAAGAGGTATGGCCAAGGATTCAATAGAAGCAAGCGTAGCAGCTCCAGGTAATAATAACTGCATATGTTTTTTTTTTTTTTTTATTTACGAAGAAAGGAACTGCATCTGTTTCCTTTTTTTTTTTTTTATTTACGAAGAAAGGAACTGCATCTGTTTCCTTTTTTTTTTTTTTTACGAAGAAAGGAAATGCATCTGTTTCCTTTGATCATCAATATTGGTGCAGAAAGTGGAATAATCACTTCCTCTGATGATTGATTTAATCTACACGAAGCAAGAGAGCAATAAACAACCGTAACCGTAATCGTCTCCGTTGAATTCGGAACTCGGAACTCGGAATTGCTCCATCCGAATTGGTTTTTGTTGATACACCAAGTGCATTCCGCATGTGATAATTACGAGCAAATCGAAGTTTAAATCGACTGCATTTAATTAGGCCGTATCCTTTTCGATTTAATGTTAATATCGTATCTTTTATTCTGATTTTAGAACGGTAATCTGCCTGATTTTGTGCTATTGTGTCTATTTGAAGGTTGAATATGAAAGGTTTGACCTTTCATCCGATTTGGTGAACGAGCCATTTGTGCTACTGTGTCTACATTTTGTGAATGAAAATATGACTGATTTGTGCTACTGTGTCTATGTTTTTACAGATTCAATGCTCCGATTTGGTTAACTATTTCCATTCATCTTGATTTACTTTTCAATTTCTTTTCTGATTCGTATTTTTGTATAACCGTTGTTTTGATTGCAGTGAGTCAAGGCTATGAGCTGAGAAAGGCAAGAAGAACCGGGGATTTGATATCCCTGATTCTCCGGTGACAATTTAATGCCTAAAGATGCCTACTTTCAGAGTTTAAAGGCAAGATTAGTTGCAGCAAATAAAGAGGGGGAAAAAAATAAGGATTGGTTCTACTATTTAGTTTAAATCACCGACTAGATTTTGCTACAGGCTAGCACAAACGAGCATTTTAAAGATGTTGTGATACTCAAATTAGAAGCAGGCAAGCAGCCCTATCAAAAGAAGGCAAAGGCACTTGTATATATCATGCTATTTTTGACAAAATGAAGACCATTTGATGTATATGTAGGAACACCATCATTTTTGGCAAGCAGCCTTATTTTTTCTTCCATCTTCATTTGATGTATATGTAGTAACACCATCATTCAAAAACCGATCAATATTATTGACATTTAATAATAGTCATGTAGTAACATGAACTTTCTCTGTAGTAACACTTGTTGCAACACATGCCCTTTTCATCATGTAGTAACACCACTATGCATACTCCATACAAAGAATGTAGTTTCGCATAATGTAGTATCATAGTGAAAGTCCACATATGAAATAACACGTATTTCACGTTGGTTCTGTGAACACTATCCGACGTAGTAACACCACTATGCAAACACCCTCAAACATAATAACACATAATGTAGTAACTCGTAGTAACACCAACACGTAGTAACACCAACACCCTGCAAATCCTTACCCGACTTTAATGTGAAAAAAAAAAAATTATTATCATTAAGGGTATTTTTGTACATCTCTTTATTTTTTGTCCTTCTCAACCACTGTCTTTGATTTTTGTCCTTTTTCATCATTTACCATCTTATATTGTCCTTTAGGCCCACCACCCGATTTTGTAAAAAAAAAAATTTGATTTTTTTGGAACCGGGATTGGAACCGTGATCGGAACCGTAATCGGAACCGTGATCTGAACCGTCTGACCTGGGAACCGCCGAGACCCGGACCCGGACCGGGGAACCGCCAAACCCGCCGGTTCCCGGGAACCGGCAGAACCGGCTAGAAATTGGAACCGACGGTTCCGGTTCCATTTTGGATCCGAAACCGGAGGGTCGTGCCATGGACCCGGAACCGGCCCGGAACCGGTCACGTCTACTACGAAGACCTTGAGCCATTGACAAACAGTTATTCAACACCTTCCATATCCTCACTTAGACTAATTTTATTATTTTCTTTCTACATATGTAGCTGCCACCTTCTTCTCTCATTTTTCTCACATCATTAATTTTACCCATTTCATGGCATTATTTTTTAACGCTAGTACCTTTTGATCTATAACTTTAAAAAGGTTAAATCTTGCACCCACTTCTTTATTTTTCGTCCTCATCGTTATGAAACTTCATATGATACAATCTGTCTTGTCATTCGTTATCAAATTCACTAGTGAATATAAAAAGTGAATCTATCAATAGTAGCCTAATTCTTTTTTTAAATGATAGGTGACAATTTTGTTTCGAAAATGTCACAGTGAATCAATCAACACATTTAGCGACTCAAGCAATGAAATATGTGTAGTGAATGTCATTACATCTTCGGTCACTCCAAAAGGACACCACTAATAAACTAATGATAAGTATATAAGTGATTCGTTTGGTTTGAATAAGTGTTTGTCTTATGATGATACGGGGATTAGCTCCTCAACGTGAAATTATCTGATTGGTCCAGCTGGCACGTGGAAAAGTCTGTGTTGGTCATCCACATCGGATCGATACGAGACGTACCAGTGAAGGCCGTTGCTCAGGGGAGATTCTACAAGTGTCCGGACTCGAACACCCACATTGGTGTCTATCGACTCGATACCATAGACTTCAGTCTAGGCTCCTGGACCCACATCCAGCAGGTTACTTGGGCAAGGAGGCAAGGCCCATTTAAGGGTAATTACGTCAATATACTAAACCGCCCCAAGTTTAGGGCAGAAGAAGGACATGTGCCTATAAATACATCATTCCAGGAACTACGAGAGGCTTGATTCCTGGACATTAGACAGGATACGTAGGCAATCCAAGATACATTCTTGGACTCAGCCATAAAACACCAAAAACACCATCTCTTACTTACTTTCAGCCATTCAATTCCCTTTACAGCTCACCCTTAGATTACACGTGGCCCGGATTTACAGGTGGTGCAATATTTGGCATCGTCATTTGGCGCTAGAAGGAGGGCCTTCTACCGGTGAGTTGGTAAAGAAATCGTATGGCACCACCAGCAAGGAAGAAACCGGCGAACAGTAAGAACATGCAGATCGAGGAGCACACGGATATAGATCAGCCAGGGTTCCATCTCGATTCAAGAAGTCCCCGCTGGATCTAGACCCGCGATTGCTGCAGATCCACCAGGCCTCGGCTTCCCCGCGACTACGAGGATATGGCGAGATCACTTAGCATCCTTAGATGAAGACGCCCTGAAAAGGGTGGTGGCGTCGGCATTCATAGGTAAGGGAATCTGTAACCCCCCTGAAGAACATTTGGTGGACCCTCTGAGTCGTAAGGAGGCTGATAAGGCTAAGGGGAAGAGGCCTGTCGAACCTCATGAAGAACGTGAGGAAGACGCAATTGAAATCAGCGTGACTAACGCTCACAGACGTCTTGGACAAGAAAGCCAACAACGGCAGGTCGAGGAGAGTATCCGAAATGAGTTCAACCGCATAGTAGGGAAGGAACAGGTCACAGAATGGCTCGAATCGCCATTTAGTCCCGAGATAGAGATATACACGATGCCTGAGTCATTCAAACCGCCCAAGATGGAACCTTATGACGGTACTACGGACCCAGAGGACCATCTATATCGGTATATATCGTTGATGAGGTTGAGGAACGCAAATGATGCCATGAAGTGTCGTGCTTTCGACACGTTGCTCACAGGTCGAGCTTGTGAGTGGTTCCACAAGCTACGTCCCGGGTCGATCTCAAGTTTTTTGCAGCTGGGACAAAAATTTCGAGATGCTTTTATTGGGATTAAGAAGTTCCACCTCAGTGCTACACACCTCATGAATATCAAGCAAGATAAATGGGAGTCGACTATCGACTTCATGAGACGTTTTAATCTTGAGGCCATGAAAGTGCATAACGCTAGTGATGCACTGCAGGTTAACGCTTTCGTTGGAGGTCTACGAAATATGAAGTTGTATGACAAATTGTCTAAAAAGATGCCGAATGATATGGACGAATGTGTGAACATAGTCCATAAGTTTTGCCAAGGTGAAGAGGCAGTGCGTTTGCACACCATCTCACTTGGCCTCAATTCGAGGAACGATTCCCGAAGCCAGACCAAGGGTCAGCCTAGGGGTCGGAATGAGGAAAGCAAGACCAATGTCTTTGATCGATTGACAGCTCCGATCTCGGATCGGCTTGGAAAGAAAGGGAACCTGAAAGAACGAGATTTTATACCCCTCAATCGATCTCGGGGGGAGGTGCTGGCGATTATGATAAAAAAGAATATTGCCCGAACGCCCAAGCTGATGTCCAAGGACCCTGAGAAAAGGAAAAATACCCACAAGTATTGCGACTATCACAGAGATGTGGGACACAACACAGAGGAATGTTTCGACTTGAAGAGGGATATCGACGCCTGCATTCAAGAGGGTCGATTGGATGAGGTGATTGACAGGTCAGAAAAGGACGAACCGAAAGGCCGTCGAGAGTATAAGAGGAAGACTTATAATGGAAAGAAAGATCGATCTCCGCGTCGTGACAATCGAAATCATCGAGACAGGTCAGCTGAGCCGGCATATCGAGATAACCGCCGTGACGACCATCGAGAAGAACAGAATCGAGACCCTCACCGAGATGATCGCGCCGGATATGATGTCAAAACGATTGTTGCAGAGCATGAATCAAATAGACCTCGATCTAGTCGACATTCTTCAGATAGATCTAGAGAATCGAAAAAGATCAGGTTTACGACGGAGGTGGGTTACGGACCCAAGGATGATGTTCCGAGTTCCCACAGTCATAGCGAAGGATTAGTGATCGAGGCAGTGATAAGCCGGGGGCGAATAAAAAGAGTTTGTGTCGACAGTGGGAGCGCCGTCAATATCCTTTACTACTCAGCCTTCAAAGCCATGAGGTTAAAGGATGAAGACATTATTCCGTTATCCACCCCTTTATTTGGGTTTACAGGGCAGGCCATTCACCCTGTCGGGTCGATCAATTTGTTAACTACGGTTGGAGACGGTGAGAAGGGTCGAACAATGGAAATGACCTACGTTGTAGTTAAAGCCCCTTCAGGGTACAACGCGATATTAGGTCGACCAGCTTTATACGATCTCAGAGCCATCATCTCGACATTCCACAACAGCATGAAGTTCCCCACCTGGTATGGAACCCATGAAGTCAAGGGAGACATCGAAGTAGCCAGGAGCTGTAGCCTGGTTACGATTAAAGGAAAAGGGGTCGGGCAGGTGCTGGTTTAGGAGTTGATACTTGAGGAGGAGGAAGATCGGAGTTGGGTGTCCGCCAACCCGACAGAGGAGGTTCGAGTGTGGAAGGAGGAAGAGGGCCAAGGGGTCCAGATCGGGAAGTGGATACCACACCCCGACATGAAAGCCTTGGTCGACCTCCTAGCTGAGTATCGAGACGTTTTCGCTTGGAAGGCAGATGACATGCCAGGTCTGGCGGCGGACATAGCAGTGCATCTACTCGACACTAGGCTTCGAAGTATTTTGTTTTCTCGATGCGTATAGGGGGCATTATCAAATATTCATGGACCCCCAGGACTCGGAAAAAACCGCGTTTATCACAGAATTTGGTACGTTTTGCTTTGTAACAATGCCGTTTGGTCTGAAGAATGCAGGGGCCACCTATCAGAGAGCTGTCAATAAAATTTTCGAGGAGCAGATAGGTCGAAATATGGAGGTTTATGTTGATGATTTATTAATCAAGAGCAAGTCCATGGGACAGTTTCTTGTCGATGTCATAGAGGTCTTTGAGGTACTGACGTGGGTTTTCCTAGTGCTATTCCAGTCCTTAACCGACAGTGTATCGGGTCAAACTGTAGTGCTAGTATGGTGAGTCAGGTGTCGAATCCTCAGGGAAACGTATGGTAATTCAGAGTGTGGCTAAACACCAAGAAGCTATTATTAACTCAATCTAAGTCTTAATTTTTTTTTTTTATTTAGTAACCTTAAAACATTAAATAAGTGCATAAAACTAAAATGTATATATATATAGATACATAAATATATATATATAAATATATATAAATATATATATATATATATATATATATATATATATATATATATATATATATATATATATATATATATATATAAATATATATAGTACCAATACAATATATAAGATATAAATACTAGTAATATTATAAAAGACTAGCCAAGAATATGTCATTTGAATCAAGATCTCTTTTAGTAGAAATAGATGTGCTCGATCTTTCCTTATTTTAAGGTGAATCAATTATATATGAATCGGTGTATTGTATTCTAAGCTAGACAACTCCTCCTCACACGAAGCGTATGAAATTGTCATATGTCAAATTGTCATCAGTTTAATCTCCACAACTGCCCCATGCTAATCTTAGTTAGTCTGAACAGGTACCGAGTACAAATCTACCCCGGATAAAAGAGGTTATTCCGTTTGTCAGACGGCCGATGTTATTCAAGAGGCTCCGGTTGTCAGGCGGATCGATTTAACACAAACGGTGTAGTTTTAATCAAACTGTGATTTTAACATTATTATGATCTTGAACACAAATTTAATAAGATTCATCTTTCCCAAGACAAATCTGCCCCCGGGTAGGAAATAGGATTCCGTTGTCACGTTTTCACTCGGCCATTTTTACCCTCCGGTTTTTCTATCCTTTATCTCATATCCTAACTTCTCTGGTCAGTTCATCGTTAGGTTATATGTTGCGATTCATCTTGGTTAATTACGTCAATACGAATATTATCAATACGTTGCAAGATAGAAAAAGATTCATTATAATCGATTTTAATTCAATTTTAACTTAGTCATCATCTATTTCCCTAAAAAGATAAACTAATTCAATTTCATATCTTGGCTAGATATAGAGTTAGCCTAATATCATTATAACTAATATATAGATACTAATAACAACAAACAAACATAAATACATTAAAAAGTTACCAGATTACAATTGTAGTGTCAGAGCCGTATTCTCCGGAAATAGCAACTCCTTTAGCAACAACGAGCCTTGATAAACCTTCTAAGTACTTAAACGATACTTATACTACAGTATTATTTCGACAGAGTGTCGTTTACGGTATTTGAGAACTACATACTAGATTAAGATAATATATATATATATATATATATATATATATATATATATATATATATATATATATATATATATATAAATATAAGTGATATATATATATATTGGTACAACTTCCTCAAGGTGCAAATGAGGAGTATTTATAGAGTGGATGTCAAGGCCGGCACGGGCCGGTGTAGTCCCGGCGCGGGCCGGTGCTACAGTGGAGATTCTCTCCTGACAGTCCCCATGTCTTTGGTGGCGAGAGAGATTCGGCTCGGGCCGGGTTTTTTCGGTTCGGGCCGGATCTTGAAAAATATCTTTCTTCCGTTTTCGCATCTTATTTGGTTTTAATTCTTGATTTTCTATCACACGCACTCAAACAGATCAAAAACACGAGCCACGATAATTTTGATCATAAAACTATAAGTTTTACTAAAATAATAACGATAATATCTATTTATAATGATTTCGATTTTTATGCGTTTTTAGATATATTTTTATAGAATTTATACGGTATTATCGTAAATACGATATAAAAAGTCATATAATATGATTATATTTTTATCATACATCAGGTACTGCGGGCCGCAAACATGAAGCTTAACCCAAAGAAATGTACCTTTGGAGTTCGATCTGGAAAATTTCTGGGGCACATGACATCGCGAGAAGGGATCAGAGCTAATCCGGATAAAATCGAGGCCCTCAGGAACATGCCTACGCCTCGTAACGTAAAGGAAGTGCAGCGATTAACGGGTCGAATGGCGGCCCTCAATCGATTCTTATCGGTATCAGCACAAAGGGCCCTACCATTCTTCAAGATATTAAAGAAAGCGAGTCCATTCCAGTGGGACGAGAAGTGTCAAAAAGCATTCGATGATTTGAAAGAGTATCTGTCTGATTTACCAACGCTGTCTTCACCTCGAGAAGGAGAGAAACTCCTGGTTTATCTAGCAGTCTGTGAAGAAGCAGTGAGTGCCGTGTTGGTTCGAGATGGAGACCAGGGTCAGATCCCAGTGTATTTCGTAAGCAAGGCATTGCATGGACCAGAGATTAGATACACACCGGCTGAAAAATTGGCATTAAGTTTGGTTCATGCATCAAGGAAATTGAAACCCTACTTCCAAGCACACCCCATCATTGTGGTCACCGACCCGCCTCACGAAGCGATTTTGGCAAAGCCGAGACATCGGGTCGATTGGCCAAGTGGGTTGTCGAGCTAGTGAATACGATATCGAAGTTTACGCAATGCACGCCATTAAGGGTCAAGCTCTAGCGGACTTCATAGCAGAAGGATTGTCGATTCAGCTGGAACATGATAAGCAGTCATCAGATGAGCAGTGGACCATCAATGTCGATGGTGCCTCGAGTAGAGAAGGAGCTGGGGCTGGTTTGTTATTGGTCAGTCCTAAGGGAGAAGAGTTTCCTTATGCGCTGCGGTTCGAATTCAAAGCTACAAACAACGAAGCCAAGTACGAGGCAATGATCACAGGTCTAAAGTTGGCCTTGAAATTAGGGGTCGAGAACCTCCTGGTTTACAGTGACTCTCAGCTCGTAGTGAATCACATACGAGGCGAGTATGAGGCCAAGGAAGAATCTATGAAGAATTATTTGAGAGTGGTTCAAGGACTGATGTCAAAGTTCAAAACGATTCGTATTGATCAGGTACCCCGAAGTGAGAACAAACGGACCGATGCATTGTCTAAACTCGCATCGAATTTCAAGTCGAAGAAGAAAGTCCTGGTGGAAATGCTAGCGGAGCGAAGCTATAACGAGGTCGATGTACAACCAGTGGTTCAAGGGTCGACATGGATGGATCCGATAGCATTATACTTAAAGGACGGAATTCGCCTGTCCGGTAAGTCTCAAGCCAGAAAAATCAGACTACATGCCTCGAGGTACGCTTTATTCGACTATGTGCTATATCGGAAATCGTTCGTAACCCCTTGGATGCGTTGCGCATCGGAAGACGAGGGGGCCTATCTACTCGAAGAGATACATCGAGGGGTTTGTGGTAACCATTGCGGAGCTCGGATGTTGGCAAGAAAATGCAATCTAGCAGGCTATTTTTGGCCAACGATGCAAAAGGACGACAATCGATTGGTGATGAGGTGCAGGGCTTGTCAGGTACACGATGTAGTGACCCATCAACAGGCGCAAGAGATGAACGCCATCGAATCGGTATGGCCGTTCGATGAGTGGGGGGTCGATATAGTCGGACCTTTACCTCGAGCCCCGGGCAATTTCAAGTATGTTGTAGTCGGGGTTGATTATTTCACGAAATGGGTCGAGGCCAAGGCTCTAACCGACATCAGAGCTCAGACCATCAAGAATTTTCTGTGGGAAAACATTTTGTGCAGGTTTGGAATTCCCAAGTATCTGATATCGGATAATGGGACTCAATTTCTAGATGACCGTGTGCAGGATTGGCTCAAAGAGTTCAAGATCGAACATAGAACGACATCGGTGGCCCGACCTCAGTCCAATGGACAGGTCGAGCAGACAAACAGGCAAATCAAGTTTGGGTTGAAGAAACGATTGGAAGACGAGGGTCGAGATTGGGCGGCTCGATTTACAAAGATATCTGCGTGGTCGTATCGGGAAAGACCCAATTCAACTACCAGAGACTCCATTCGCTATGGCTTATGGATGCGGCGATGATGATACCGGAGATCGGTGGCCTCACCTCGAATTCTGGCATATAACGTTGAAACAAACGCCACCGATCTGCTTCAAGAGAAGGATAACGTCGAAGAGAAGAGAGAGGTTGCGGCATATCGAATGGCCAATTATAAAAGGAAGATATCACAGTATTATAACGCGAGGGTAAAGTACAAATATTTTCAAGTGGGGGACCTCGTGTTGAGGAAGAACGGGTTGCCAGCGGGACCCAACAGCAAGCTCGAGCCGAATTGGGAAGGACCATATAAAATTCTGAAGGTGCACCCAAAAGGGTCGTATCAGTTGGGGAGATCGGACGGCAGCACAGTGCCCCGGACGTGGCACGCCACCAATCTCCGGAAATACTACGTTTAAGTTGTTTATTCAATTTATGACATTCGCAACTTCAATTTTTAGTTACTTGTAATATGTCGATGTGACAGTTGCTTTTAATGCCTTTTATTCAAGTAATTTTCTTTTCTAAATTGTGCTTAGTCATGTAAAAAAGAAAAGGGGGCTGGAAGAAAAAAGACCAAAAATCGACTCCAACAAGAGACCTCGACGCGACAGAGTCGGAGCAGTATGGTGAATAAAGCCAAGTCACTGACAGTGCTTATATCACCTCCAACCTGCAATACTTCGACACGAAGGGGTTAAAACGGAAAAGTGAATAAAGCCAAGTCATTGACAATGCTTACATCACTTCTGAGCTGCACACCATCGACTCGATGGAGTTGTAGCAAAATAGTGACAAAGCCAAGTCACCGACAGTGCTTATATCACTCCAGACCTGCCAATAAGCCACGATGCGAGGCAGGCGGAGGATCCCACGATGGATCCCTAACTCGACCAGATCATAAGCACCACGATGTGCGACAGTTGAGTACGGACTTTTTAATACGATGTCCTTTTAAGCCTGACAAGGCAGGATAATCGAGTCGAGCTCCGACCAAATAGCCAAGTCAAGCCAATAAGGCAGTACAATGCTAGGTCGACTCATACTCAAGTGTACTACGAGTCGTGTACTCATACTACACTTCGAGGGGCCAGCAGGGGAATTAAGTCTAAATGACTACACCCCATAAGGCAGTGTTTGCAAGGGAATTAAGTCCAAAGGACTACACCCTAAACAAATGATCAATGTCTATGATGTCGGATCGGATCAGTGAAATACGCATCTGAACGAATAAGAAAACATCAAAGATATGCAAACAAATCAAAGGAAAACGATTCAACAGAAGATCAATAAAGTGGTTACAACCAGATCGAATTAAATTGTTCAAAAAATAATAATGATAAAGGGAAATAATGTCAGGCAGCAGGCTGGTTGGCGTTGGGGTCAATGGGGTCTTCCGACTCGGCGTTCCCCTCACCGTCTCCCTCCAGGGCAGGGACCACATACTTGTCATAGAGAGACACGCCAGCCTTGAAGTCGGTGATATATCGACCATATCTGGGGATGGACTCTGGGTCATACAGGTAGGATTTATCGATACTTTTAACCTCAAAGTCAGGAATGACCATCTTGACTTGATCCAGTGCGTTCGAGAATCCCCCCTTCATTGCTTGAGTCATCAGTAGCGACAAATCGTTATCGAACTCCTCCGACGTCAGGAAATCCTTCTTAGTCGCTTCTAAGCGGGTTGGGAAGCTATCAACCTCGAGTTGAAGATCGTCCCGAGCCTTGATAGTTGCAGCCAGCTCAGCCCTAGTCTCGTCCAACTCCGATTTCACTACCGCCAACTCAGCTTCCCTAGCAGATATGTCTTTGTGTGCTTTAGACAGATCGGACTCCAGTTTCACGCATCGATCATCCAACTTGTTAACCTTGGCCTTCAGCTTCTCGAGTTCGGAGGTCAAGGTAGTGATAGTCTTTTTCTGCTCCTCCAAAGCTGCTGCAGGAGACTCGATTCTATTCAGAGCTACTTTAGTAGCGAGTCGATTCTGCAAAAAGGAATAGCGTTAACGTAGAAAACAGACAAAACATCACGAAGATACAAGGGAAATAAAAGAAGACTCACAACTCGATAACTCTTCATAATAAGGTCGTGTAGCTCCTCCGGAGTCATGGCCTCCATCTCTGCCACACTCGTCTCAGGGATCGGATCGGCGGAGTTCGGTGGGGCAAGGTTACGGGTCTCCTTCCCGACCCCATGCCGCACCTCGGTTGTTTTCTATCGTTTCCTCGAGACGAGGTCACCTTCGGTCCCCTCTACCACCCTAGCTTCGTCAGGCTGACCTCTTAAAATCTCAGATGTCGATACAGGGGTAGGAGTTCGGGTCGACCCCCTCTGTCCTGCGGATGTAACACCGGACGCTGGCTTCTTCGATTTAATGCCGGCCAGTTCTTGGATTTTCTTGGGGTCCGTCTTCTTGGGATCGGGCATCTTGCCCAATGCCTCCAACTTTGAAAAGTGTTCCACTACAAACAGAGACAAATCAACATTAATACATTACAAAAACCTTAATCGGTCTCGAAAAACAAAAGTGTAACGGCTCGACAGAGCGAAAAAGTATCCTACGCAAAACTTGAACGTCCTCGTCGAGTTCCAGATAGGCGCCAGGTCCTTCCGTCTCGATGTCAGCGAAAGGATACAGAGAGTGCAGACTTCGAGTCAAGACGTCGGGATGAATGCTCTCGATAATCCCGCATCCAGTGGGGACGTCCGAGTCAAGTCGATCATGCCATTTATACGGCCTCTTATACCAAGTGTGAATGTCGATGTCCACCAGCCCGTGTCGGATAAAAAAGAAATTAGGCTTCCAATCGCCTTGAGACGAGGTCACCTTTCTCACGAACTCCGATGCCAAAGGGCGCTTCTGAAATGTATACCACCCTGCATCCTGCAAGCTTGACAAGGCATAATACTGGCGGAATAGTCGAACCGAGAACTCAATCTTGGCGATTCGACATGCCAGCACGAAACCCATTACACTCCTAACCCCATTGGGAGCTAGCTGGGTGACACAGATCTTGTAGTGTTGGAGGATTGCGATGAGACACGGATCGAAAGGAAACCGAAGTCCCTCCCTCAATTGCGCCTCGTAAATGGCGCAGAACCCAGGGGGAGGGTCACAAGCGAACTGATGCTGGCCGTGTGATACTGCGATATGTTCAGGGGAGTAAGGAATGCCATATCGAAGGCAAATGACTTTGGCTTTTTTTGGGGTGAGATTGGATATGCAACCATATGGCCCTTGGCCCTTCATCCTAGTTTGGCGCCTGGCCACAGGTCGAGAAGACGATTCCTCTCCTCCTCCTTCACCTCCCTCTTCTTCTCCGGTAGCTTTCTCACCGGAAATAGTTGGATACTCAGAAATCGTTTCCTCCGTCGACTCTTCTTCAATTCCGATAACCTCCTCTCTATTTTGGGAATCGCTTTCACTACTTGACATGGGGGTGAAGAGGGCAAAGAAATAAAAGACAAAGGAAAAACTTGAGTAAATTGGGGCTTACTTGAGATTTTAGACGAAAACTGAGATTTGCAGAAGTTGTAATAGCAAGTGGGAGGCTTCTGTGGCCTGGACTCCTTATATGCGTGCGTATCTTGCAAATGATTTGAAAGGGTGGAATTTGGGGGCAGTTATAGAGTACATAACGCGAGAATCAAGGATGGTGGGCCGGATAAAACGCTTCGTTTCCTACACCCATTAATGCTGGTACAGTGTGACGTCACCTTACGACAGCCTATATCGGCTAGGGGAGGCAGCTGTGTTCCCACCTAGAGTGGACCACGTGTCGGAGAGGTTATTCAAATTTTCAGATCCGACCTCAGCATTCGAGATGAGCTTCCCTCCGATCTGGGGGGCTTATGATGATACGGGGATTAGCTCCTCCACGTGGAATTATCTGATTGGTCCAGCTGGCACGTGGAAAAGTCTGTGTTGGTCATCCACATCGGATCGATACGAGACGTACCAGTGAAGGCCGTTGCTCAGGGGAGATTCTACAAGTGTCCGGACTCGAACACCCACATCGGTGTCTATCGACTCGATACCATAGACATCAGTCTAGGCTCCTGGACCCACATCCAGCAGGTTACTTGGGCAAGGAGGCAAGGCCCATTTAAGGGTAATTACGTCAATATACTGAACCGCCCCAAGTTTAGGGCAGAAGAAGGACATGTGCCTATAAATACATCATTCCAGGAACTACGTGAGGCTTGATTCCTGGACATTAGACAGGATACGTAGGCAATCCAAGATACATTCTTGGACTCAGCCATAAAACACCAAAAACACCATCTCTTACTTACTTTCAGCCATTCAATTCCCTTTACAGCTCACCCTTAGATTACACGTGGCCCGGATTTACAGGTGGTGCAATATTTGGCATCGTCATCTTACGTCTTGTATAACAGTACTCATAATTTTGGTGTCTAATGGTTGAATCGCAAACCTTAGGCTTAAAAATAATTTGAATCAATAAAAACGAAGTGAAATTATATACTATTGGAAGATTTTGTGTCATAATTCACTATTAAAATTTGACATTAAATTATCAAAAACCAATGAATTTTAATGTGAATTTCAAAATTCATGTCAGAATGTGATAATGTGAGTCTTAAAAGAAAGAAGACAAAAAAAATTGATGAAAAAATTATAATTTAAAAAAAAATAGTTTGTAAGATATGAGCGTTTGAAAATAATAAAAAAGATTTTCAAGGAAAAAAAAATCAAAAAGAGAGAAAAATTAGTTATCTCTCTCCAAATAATAGAAGTAGGCCCCTCTTTTTTTCCATCTCTAAAGCAAGGATAAAAAGAGTGTAGTATATGTTTTTGTCCTTCATCTCAAAGTTTTATAAACTTATCTTTTTTCTCAATTTGAATATTTATTTGTCCTAATCCTCAAATACGTTTTTTTGGTGTTTACACAATTTCTATTTAAAATAAATGAATCAGAATCTCTATAAAGTATAATTTATATAGAGAACCTATATTTAACGTACTAAATCTAGTGTCCAATTTATCTTAATTGTTTAAATGGAGACTCTACTACATATCATTTTTAGTAAAATTTGATGATTTAAAATTTGGTTTTACTCCCCTCAAAAAGAAAATTTCTATTTTATAAATTTATGTTATTTTACGATATCTACCACAAGTAAGTGTACTATGAGGATATTACTTTTTTTTTTCCACATGGGTTAGTCCTATACTACTATAATATAGGGAATTACCAAATGCCAACAACCCTCATCATTCCGCTTACTTGTAATTCAGAAAAAAAATCATCCATTTTGTTTTGATGCATTATTCAAACAAATTGGCCCGATTTTTTTCCCAGTGTGTTGATTGCTTGCTTGCATCATATATGACAGCATGCTTCTGTAAGCAGCCACCCACTTAGAAAAAAATGGTTATTTAGCTACACAACTCATCATAGTTGCGTCACAATAAAATGATACAACTGTTATCTACATCGTTGATAATTATGAGTATAAATTGATTATGATGTAAACCTGTTATCAACAGTATGTATGATCGTTGTGTTATTCGTTGTAACACAACGTTTGTGGGCTATATTATTAAAGTAGATATAAGAGGGAAACTATGAAAAGGCTTTTATACTAAATAGCAGCAGAAGGAACGAAGAATGAGAAAGAAATGCTCCCCACAAATAAACTCAATTGTGTGGTTATAGGGCTCCACATCATTCACAATCATCCTATCACATGAGAATCTCACTACATTAGAAAAATGATCACTTCAATTTCGAAGCAACAGTGGGTTTTGTATTTTTATCATCATTTTCTCTCAATTTTGATCTCACTTGATTTTGTAACTTATAAG
Source organism: Gentiana macrophylla (assembly GCA_026214975.1). Classification (NCBI taxonomy): domain Eukaryota; kingdom Viridiplantae; phylum Streptophyta; class Magnoliopsida; order Gentianales; family Gentianaceae; genus Gentiana; species Gentiana macrophylla. Next base: position 29,742,877 of record CM047814.1, read on the forward strand.
CATGATATTGGAGTTAACACATAAGACATAAAGTGCTAAGTACAATTTCAAGAGTCATTGAGGCATTTCATCAAACACTTTCACCAAAAGTCGGTTAGCTGATTTGTTGAAGGAAGTTACGGCAGCTAGAGTTGCTACAGCAGTTATATTAGCACCTATATAGACACTAATACAGTGTAGCATTATGAATTAACGAGTACCACTTGTAAAATCATCCAGAAATGCTGTTATGTTCAAGATTATAGAAGCAGTGTTCATTGTCACTGTTCTTTAGTTTCTTTCCAGTTTTCTTTCGTTTTCTATTTTAGTTTATCAAATTCTTCATGGTATCAGAGCAATTGTTGCTCCCTTTCATTGCGTCATACTCTAATGATTCTATAGAATCACTTGTTTTCCTATGTTCTTGAGATTCTTGAAGGAACTTCTTTGCTTCTTTGCTTTGTTCCTGCAAATTTTTCTCTATTTTTTTGGGTTTCATTTTTCTCTGTGATTATGGAAGCTACTGCCCAGAATCAAGGGATTCTTCCTGGTAGTCAACTCTACCTTCATCCTAATGAAAATTCAACATTAGTTCTAGTTCAACCGTTGCTTACCAATAAGAATTACCATCCATAGAGCTACTCGATGAAGATGGCTTTAATAACAAAGAACAAGATCGGGTTCATTGATGGCTCTATCACTAATCCTCTTATAACTTCCCTAGAATTTCAGGTTTGGCTCCAGTGTAATACCTTTGTGAAAACTTGGATTCTCAATTCTGTTATGCCCAATATTGCACAATCCGTTATGTATAAAGAGACATCAAGAGTAGTATGGCAAGATTTGCAGTCTAGATTTTCTTGATTGAATGTTTTTCGTCTAGGAGACTTGCAAGATCAAGTTTATGGTCTTAAAGTAGGGGATTTAGATGTTACAACCTATTTTACTAAACTGAAAACTTTGTGGGATGAGATAGCTGTTATGAGGCCAGATCCTATGTGCTCTTGTACTCCCAGGTGCCATTGTGATGTTATTAAAACTGTTATTGGTTATGCTGAGACTGATAAGGTTGTGAAGTTCTTGAAGGGGTTGAATTCAGAGTTTTAGCAAGTTTTAACTCAAGCACAGTTGATGGTACATGTGCCAGATTTACATTATGTTTTTGCTATGGCACTGAAGTTAGAGGATAAAAAAGAATCTAAGAATAGGTTCCCAGAAGACACAACTTTGTATAAAAGGTCTTTTAAAAATAATTCATCAAGTACAGTTGCAGTAAATACTTAGAATTTTAATGAGAATGCCACTGGTACTGGGAATTTCAAGAAAAACGTTGGGAGTAATTAAGCAGGAAAAAAGGTGCAATGTGCCTTCTGTAGATTTATTGGACACACAGTGGATAAGTGTTACAAAAAGCATGGTTATCCACCTGATTGGAAACCAAGAAGTAGAGTCAATATGGCAGAGGCAGTGTCAGAAGATCCAAGACAAGTTCCTGTTGAGCATTCTGTTTTACATGATCAAGATTCAGAGAATTTCAGCTTGAATAGGGCTCAGTATTACCAGTTACTTAAACTTTTGGATGTCCAGAAGTCAGATCCTTGTGAACATTTGGCCAATCAAGCAACAATTCTTTCTACAAACTTTGTTCCTACCAGTGTTGCATCAGGTTTGTCTAAACCTTGTTCTTATTTGTCTTGGATTGTAGATTCTGGTGCTACTGATCATATAGTCAGTAACAATCATTATCTACATTCTTCCAAGCCTGTTCACAACATGTTGGTAGGATTTCCTAATGGTAATACTGTTAAAGTCACACACATAGGCTCAGTTTGGTTATCTGATCAACTTTTGCTAACAAATGTTTTGTGCATTTTATAATTCAATATTAATCTTATTCCATTGGCCAAGTTAACTGCTAATGCTGGTTTGTCTATTATTTTTTATCTTGATTCTTGTCTCATACATGACAAGAGACTTGGGATTCAGATTGGATTAGATAAGAAAGAGAAGGGGCTATATGTTTTGAAAACTAGTCACAAGTCTTTAGCACAATCTAATGCTATCCATAGTGTGTATGATCAATATGTTATTACAGATGACTAGTTATGGAATTATAGACTTGGTCATCTGTCCAATAAGAGATTGACAGATTTGAAATATATAAATTCTTCTTTGCATGATGATATAGTTTTCCATATTGTCAATTAGCTAAACAAAAGAGGAATTTCTTTCCTTTAAGTCAAACTTGTGTTCAGAATATATTTGACCGTGTTCATTTTGATGGGCCTTATAAACAAGCAACTGTGCATGGCCATTCTTACTTTCTTACTGCTGTTGATGATTATTCCAGACTTACTTGGGTATATTTGTTGAAACACAAATCTGAAGTTAGACAGATTGTTCATCTTTTGTCCAGTATGCCTTTGTTCAGTTTAATAAACATGTTAAGATAATTAGGACAGACAATGGTGCGGAGTTTGACATGCCTTCTTATTACTCATAAAAGGGAATTTTGCATCAGACATCTTGTGTACACACACCCCAACAAAATGCGATAGTAGAAAGGAAACACCAACGTATATTCAATGTTTCTAGGGCCTTTAAGTTTCAGTCTAATTTTCCTATTAAGTATTGGGGATATTGTGTTTTACATGTTGTTTACTTGATTAACATTACTCTTTCACCAGTTATAAAAAAACCACACTCCTTACACTTTGTTATATGATAAATCTTTTGATTAGACCGAATTAAAGGTGTTTGGTTCTTTTGTTGATGCTTGTACACCCTCACACAACAGGTCCAAGTTTGATCCTAGATCCAGACAATGTGTGTATCTTGGTGTTCCACAATTTACTAAAGGATACATATTTTTAGATCAGCAAACTAAGGACATATTTGTGTCCAGTGATGTACATTTCTATGAGAAAGTGTTTCCTTTACACATAGCATAGATAGATAGGTGCAGGGAAGGGGTGCCCCTACCAGTGCCTTATGCAAATGCTGAAGATGAGCCTGTATCACACATTTCAATTCCTACCTCCACTGTAGATCAACCAGCAACTGTCCAGGTTCCTCCAGATCCTATACCACAACAGACAAGAACATCTACTCGACAAAGGACTACACCAGGGTATCTTAGGGAATATGTCATTCCTACCAGACAATCACCACATTCTATCAATAATATGGTTAGTTATGACAAGGTTACCAACAACTACAAGCAATTTGTGTATCTTGCAGACCAGATTCAAGAACCTAAGACATACAACCAAGCCATTAAATATGACTGTTGGAAAGAGGCAATGCAGAAGGAGTTAGATGCTTTGCAGGCCACCAAAACATGAGAAATAATGTCACTACCACCTGGAAAATCCACAATTGGATGTAAATGGGTGTACAAAGTTAAATATCATGTTGATGGTTCAATGGAAGGATATAAGGCAAGGTTAGTAGCTAAAGGCTACACACAAACATATGGGATAGACTATCAAGAAACTTTCTCTCATGTAGCAAAGGTTACTACAATCAGAAATGTTATAGCACTTGCGCTTCAAAAAGATGGCACATCCATCAAATTGATGTAAATAATGCCTTTCTCTATGGTGAATTAGATGAAGAAGTTTACATGGATATGCCACTAGGGTTCAAGACTGAGAAACCTAATTAGGCTTGCAAGTTGACCAAGTCACTATATGGCCTTAAACATGCTAGCAGACAGTGGAACTCTAAGTTAACATTTGCATTGATAGAAATAGGATTTCAACAATTTGCTAATGACCATAGCTTGTTCACAAGAGGTACATGTGAAGGTTTTGTGGCAGTCCTAGTTTATATTGATGACATAATAGCTACAAGTTCACCAATGGATCTAATTAAAAAAGAGGTGTTGCATCAGAAATTTCAAATAAAAGACATTGGAGAGCTTAGGTATTTTCTAGGGATTGAAGTTGCTAGATCTGGCAAAAGGATATACATCAACCAAAGAAAGTACACCCTCAATCTGCTAGAGGAGTATGGATTTCTAGAAGCAAAACCTATTACTACCCCTATGCACTCAAAACAGAAGCTAACTTCAGGGGACTCAGAATTACTTGCAGACAACACACCTTATAGAACACTAGTTGGAAAACTCATGTATCTTTCATTTACAAGACCTGATATAGCTTATGTTATGCAACAACTAAGCTAGTTTCTGTCTAATCCAACCACTAACCATATATGACTGCTCATAGGGTCTTGAGATACCTAAAAGGCAACCCTGGACAATGTATCCTATTTGAAACAAACAACGATCTCATACTGAAAAGTTATACATACTCTGATTGGGCTGGTTGTGAAGAATCCAAGAAGTCTATTTCAGGTTACATCATGTTCCTTGGGACAACACCGGTCTCTTGGAAATCCAAGAAACAACGTACTATTGCCAAAAAGCTCATCTGAGGCAGAATATAGAGCTATGGCAAATGCAACTTGTGAGCTACAGTGGTTGGTTTATATCACGATGGACATGCAAATTCTTGTTTCACTGCCTATTCTCCTATTTTGTGACAATGCAAGTGCAATCCACATTGCTAAAAATCCTATATTTCATGAAAGGACAAAACACATAGAACTTTTTTTTTAGGGGAAACACATAGAACTTGATTGCCAAATTAATAGAGCCAAAGTTCATGTAGGTTTTCTTAGACTTATGCCAGTCAGAACTACAGACCAATTGGCAGACATCTTAACCAAACCATTGGATTATCCTATCTTCAGCTATATGTTACAGAAACTTGGAGTCTATTCCATATTCAAACCAGTTAACACATAGGACATCAAGTGCTAAGTACAAGTCTAAGTGCAAGCATCAACATGGTCTCAGCTTGAGGGGGTATTGGAGTTAACACATAGGACATCAAGTGCTAAGTACAAGTCCAGGTGTCATTGAGGTATTTCATCAAACACTTTCACCAAAATTCGGTTAGCTGATTTGCTGAAGGAAGTTACGACAGTTAGAGTAACTACAGCAGTTAGATTAGCACCTATATAGACACTAATACAGTGTAGCATTATGAATTAACGAGTACCACTTGTAAAATCATCCAGAAATGCTATTATATTCAAGATTATAGAAGAAGTGTTCATTGTCAGTGTTCTTCAGTTTCTTTCCAGTTTTCTTTCGTTTTCTTTGTTAGTTTATCAAATTCTTCACATGATGACCAAGTCCAGTGGCTAATATCTACAGTAACTCTCAAAGTGTAAACTCGGTCAACTTTGGCTAGGCTCGGGTCCTAAGACCTATATAAGGCTTCAATTCGATTCATGTTAATTATTATGGATTTGATTTCGTTTGATGTATGTGCGTGTGACTGTAATTTTCTAGATAAAGTAGCATAATTCTAACCTTATACAAGTGAGACAAAAAAAGTCCTGTCAATCCTTAAAAAAATATTCTCAACTGGGGTCAAGGACGAATCCACATTAAGGGATTACCGGCTTAGGGTGGCTAAGTCCATCCGATTGTTATTTTTGGTACACCAAAAATCCTATGGAATTCAGTTCAACACAGTCAGTTATCTTAATACAACCCACCTGACCATACACAGATATTTCACTAGCCCACCCTAGGATAAATTGGTATCAGAGCCGATTGCCAAATGCAACTATGTGCTGCACCTTAAGAGACGAGTCTTGTCAACTAAGGTTAGATTTTTTAGGCCAAGGGAAAACGATTATCTAAGTGGTTAACCGGGTCATTTATGCATCAATTAGCGCTGCTAACACATGTTTGAGGTGGTACAATGACATGCTCTGTAATAGCATAGTCCCCGTCAGTGGAGTTTACAGTCTCGTTGGAGCTTTTTATTATGTTTGAGGGTGGTACAGTGACATGCTCTGTAATAGCATAGTCTCCGTCAGTGGAGTTTATAGTCTCGCTAGAGCTTTTTATTTAAACTATTTATCGATAAGTTGTTATTATTATTATTGTTGTTGTTGTTGTTGTTGTTGTTATTATTATTATTATTAACTATTATTTTTCTTTCAGAAACGAAATACCATATTTAGTGGTGGACAATAAATTAAACTCTTTTTCAACAAGTAATTACTATTATTAATAATATTATTATTTTTCTTTCAAAAACGAAATCACACATTTAGCGGTGGACAATAAACTCACTCATATGATGAGACTTGAATCGAGGACATGTGCTTAACCACTTGAGTTAATCCTCATTCTCAATAAGTTATTAAAATGATTATATTTAATTTTTCTTTTAAAATTAAAATAAAAATTCTTTGGCCAGTGAAGTAAAAAGTCTTTTTTTTAAGAAGGAAATAAATTTTTTTTCGTACGAAACTCCCATAAGGTGGGATCGAAAAATAATTAATTCCGCATGTCTGTCCTCGTCTTTCGAGTAATAATGCGAGCACAATAATTTTGTCACAATGAGCAACATAACGATCATCTGACCATTGATTTATTATGATTCTAAATTGAGTACTTATAGTGGCACAACAAAATGACCACAACATTGCGCACAATACACTTTAGAACCATTGATTATGATGTGGGACCTATTGAACCATATGGATCCCATAAAAATCAATGACTTAAAAATGTGTTGTGGTATTTGTTGTACACATTTTGTTGTGGCATAAACGTTTCTATTCTAAATTCATCATTATGTAAACCAATGGTTTTTTTTTTGTTGTTGAAGAAAGATGTAAACCAATGATAATCAACAAGACTGATCTTGCATTTCAGATCACTATTTGACAACAAATTGTCTTTCAGATCATTACTCTCATCTATATATTTTTCTCTGGTTTTATTTTTCTTGCTTATCTACTCTTTATTTTATTTCATTTCAATTGATTTTTCTTCTTCTATTTGGCGATCATTTGTGGTAAAAAGAATTACAATTTCTGATATGGATCAGGTTTGAGCCCCCCAATAAAACCAAAAATCCCCTTCCCCACCCAAAATAAAAAATAAAAAATAAATAAATAAATAAAGGTTGGCTATTCGTGAGTTTCTTGGTCTTCAAATTAATTTTCCTACGTCCCAAGATCAGGAGAATTTTACATGCCTAAAAATAACATCAACCCCGAATACTAAAATCATGTCTATCGACGTAGCAAAGTACATCTCGTTAAAAATAAGAATACTATATATTTTACCTATAAAAAATATTTCGAACTCCATAAAAAAAATTATTTACTATGTTAAATATTTACGGACCCCACATAACAAAATTTCTGGATCCGCCACCCAATCACACTTTGACTAAATGGTCAAAGGTAAGGCTCATGACTAGAAGGTTTCGGGATCGAGCATGTTTGAGTTCTATAGATCCATATATTTCGTTATCGAATAAAAAAAACTAAGTTAATTAATTACTATCTCCGTCCCACAAAAAGTGTCCATAACGGAAAAATGAATTGTCCCATAAAAAGTGTCCATTTAAATTTCCAATACATCATTAAATACATTTTTTCCAATCATACCCATATTTTAACATTTAATTTTCCATAATCCTTTCATATTCCAAAACAAGCATTTGTGATTAGTTAAGGGTATATTTGTCTATTCATTCTTAAAATACAACATATTAATTATTTTCTTAATCTCCGCGTCCAACAAAAAATGGACACTTTTTATGGGACGGAGGTAGTACAAAACAACGAATATTTTTTTTTTTGAGAAAAAAACAACGAAATATTAAAACTATATTTAATCGAGTTAAAATACTTTCTCAACCCTAATTAAGCCTACTTTTGATCAATTAGGTCCACTTCACCTTTAGCGGTTGCATAAATTATACTTTGTCAATTATAAGAGGTAATTTCGTGTCTGTGAGATTTTTGTCTTAAAAACTTGGATTTTTTTTTTTTTTTCTGAGAAGGAAAACTTGGAAATAAAAAATACATAGAAAGTACCCTGCTCAAAGAAAGAAATAAATATTAGGGTCGGAAGTCATAGATGACAAAATAAGATCTGAAAATGGAAAAAAGAAAGAAAAAAAAAAATAATGGTTGAGAATAAAAACACGTCACATTACATGCTACATTGTGGTTGTAGAAGAATGTGTAAAGAATACGTGTAATAATACGCGGCGTTTTGTCTTTTCAACCACTATCTTTTTTTTCTTGTTATTTTTCCTTATTTTAGATCAAAAACAGTTCTTTACAACCTTTAACCTTAAATAATTATTAGGAAGTAGGAATAATTAAACAAATTCCATAAAGAAGAGAAAGAATTGGTTCAAACAATCAATTAATTAAAGGGATATATATGAACTACATATGACGTGGCTTCTCTTGAATTTCATTCTGAAAGAACATTTGATATTTACAGATTGAACAAAAAGCAGTGGAAATGAAATAAGACATTTTCTTTTAAGAAGAAAATTAAGATTTTTGACGTAATAATATTTTTTTTTTTTTTTTTTTTTTTTTGAGAGGCTAATATTTAATTTGATGGTAGGGTTATACAGCCGATCAAGGTTAATTCCACAATAAAACAACATACTGATAATAGTACGAGGCATATTAATTAATTAATAACACTCATCATAATAATTAATAGTGTAAAATTACGTGTTAGAAAATTTATTGTAACTATACTCCTATATATTGCTAGCTAGCTGCCATGATCGTAACTTTGAGTAATGTCGTCGAGATCGTCCAGTGATAGGAAAATTTCATCCAAGCATGAAAGCTCTATTCCATCATCACCAACATCATCTTCATGCCCATTGAGTTCGTACACTCGACATATCACCCATTTACTATGGTCCTGCATGCCCAAACCAAGCATATATTAAAAGATGGATATATATATATAATCATTTGTATTGAAAATGAATGTTACTATGTATACTCCCTCCGTTCTAAAATAACCGAGGCAATTACCAAAATGTTTTGTTTCAAAATAACTGAAGCATAACATTTTTCAAAGCAGCATTTATTGTTAATCTTCTTACTTTACCCTTATTTAATACTAGTAAAAAAGTTAAAAAGATGAATGCATTAATTGTATTATAGAGATTTTTTAGTCATTGTATACTTAAAGTCATAGCATTTAATCATATTTTTGATAAGCGTATTTTTTACAACTGTCTCAGATATTTCGGAACGAAGAGAGTATTTATTTATTGACCGATTAATTGATATAAAACTCACTTATACAACATTTGGGCTAAAGTTAAATTTAAAAGGAAGGAATAATGGATAACTTGACCTATCATGTATTTATATAAATCCCTTCCATTTGTTTTAATTTCATTATTTTTTACCACTAATTAGTATGATGACAACCATGATGAGACTACTAAAACAGAGACTAAGTTTCTTGACGTGCAAGAGAGACGCATGCATGTGAGTATAACCAATTTTCATATTCTTCACTATAAAATTATATCATTTATAAATTATTGATCGGTATTAATCAATTTGTTATATAATGATCAATATGTTAAAAGTAAAAAATGTGACAAAATGAATATGTTTTTTTTCCTCTCCAACAAAAAAAGAAATAAATAATTATACAGCCCTTAATTGACTTACTTTATTTGAATGCCTTTTCTTGGATAATTTGCTGGTGGAACCACCATTATCTTGAGAAAGTCTAAATTCTTGCATAAACCAATTTGTTCTGGTATCCTCACCAAGATAAAAGACGTAAATCCTCTTCATGCCGATCATTTGGCTGTTGCCGCCGCCGCCGGAGAATATGGGTTCCTCCACTCCCTGCGGCTTCCAACATCCATTGTGGGTAATCCGATTTTGCGTCCTCCGGCTGTAAAAGTACCATTTGTTCCCTTCCGACATAGCTTTACCTGCTTAATCATCAATTCCACTTTAATTACTCCAAATATCATAATTAATAAAATTATAAAAATTTGTATATAGCTAGCTATAGTGATAAAGGTTTAATTACCGTTTAAGTCCCAGGGATCATAGGGAGAAATATCAAGATCAGGGATGACGTCAGGATGACAAGGCAAAAGGGAAACTTTACGGTGGAGGAAATGGACGACGAGCTCCTCGTCGGTGGGACAGAATCGGAATCCGGGAGGGATTTTCATTTCGGCGGCGCCGTCTCTGTTTCTGTTCCCCATCGAGTCAATCAATCAAATCGATGTATAGTAAGAATGACTATATGTAAGTTTTTGATCGATTTTGTCAAATGTTTACGAAAGGATATTTATAGGAAACTGAGGTATCATATCAGATATGGTGGGGACATGATGAGGATAGAGAGAAGAAGATGTGTGATAACGTGAGATATAAGTTGTCCATCGAGGCTTCGTTTGTTTTATGTTGGAGTTTTTTTTTGTTTTTTGTTGTTGTTGTTGTTTTAGATAAAATGATTGAATTAATGATTAGAAAATTTGGATGTTTTTTTTGAAATTTGTGTAGATTATGAAATGATTGGTGAAAAAATTAAACTAAAGTAATATAATAAATAAAATAATGATAAAAAATGTTATAAACTTGATAAAGTTAAATGATTAGAGATAATTTAATATTTTTTTATTTGTAAGAAAACGATTGGTGAAGATGATGATAAGTGATATAAAAAAACTCAAAAAAAACTTTAACGAAAACAAACGGAGCCTCAGAATGCTTATTAAAAAGAGAGTGATGATAGAAGCACAACGGATTGCCACAACAACCATGTAAACCCTTTATTGTTGTGGGACCTAGATCAATCAATATAGGTCCCACAACAATGAAGGGTTTAGATAATGTTGTGTCAATCCGTTGTGTCTCTATCATTTCCATTAAAAAAACGGTTAAAATCCAGCCGAAAGGGTCAACATTCTTCTGTCTCACGGAATGAGTGGAGAGATTAATCAGCTAACCTAGTAGGTAGTGTTGTTAACGAGCCGAGCTGAGCCGAGTAGCTGATGTTCAAGCTCGAGCTCGTTTGTAATCGGGTAGGCTCGGCTCGGCTTGTTAACAAAAACGAGCCTAAAATCATGTTCGAGCTCGGCTCGATAAGTATAAAAAATGTTCGAGCTTGAGCTCGAGCTCGATATCAAGTTTGCGAACAGGTTCGAACTCGAGCTCGGCTGGTTCAATAGTATTTTTTTTTAAGGGGAATGATTTGTTTATATCCAATATATCCATTATTCAACCCAAAATACTCGTTTAATCAAACATCCATGAAATATTTGTTATTTGTTAAAAAATTTATGTGTATATTTTCCCTCAAAAAATAATTATGTGCATATATGATTTATATTTATTATTTATATTATATATTATATAAGTTTGCGGACACTAACGAGCGTTCACGAGCAAGCTCGTGTTCGCTCGTTTAGTAAACGAGCAGGAGAACCCGATGAGCTCGGCTCAATAGCATAAATGAACGAGCTCGAACGAGTTTAAACGACCGGGTTAGAACCTTGTTCGTGAACGCTCGGTTCGTTTAACAGCTCTACTAGTAGCTCAGAGTCATGGGCTGTCAGCTACCGGTCCAGCTGTTATTACGACACCAAAAACCCTTTACAACTAGGTCATGTCATTATCAATGTTTATTTATTTATTTTGAAAGATTAATGCACTTTTTTTTATTATTATTATTATTATTATTATTATTATTATTATTATTATTATTATTATTATTCACTCTTAAAAATGTTTTGTATCTTTATGTCCTAACATTATGTCTTTTGATGTAACAACTCTCGCTCTTGGATACCAAATCATTATCTAGAAATAGAACGGTTAACACGTGACTTTAGAAAAAACGTGGATACTCATGTAAGTTTAACGTTATATGTTAAATATTGCTATTTGAATATAAAGATAACATAACAAAGATTGAAGATAAAATAGTGTCTATTTCATTCATACAACAAAATTTGAAATAATTGGGTTTAAATAAGTTACAATTACAGAAAGAACGGAAAAAAGCCGTCGAGGGTGATTAGACACCAACCCACCTACTAAAAGAAGTAAGAGCCGTTATGCATAAGTACAAATCAATTACAAACTAACCAAGATACCATGATAGTAAAAAGGAACAATTCGTAATACAAAAAAGACGAATGACACAACGATACGAGAACAACAACTCTAGACAAGAAGGTTGAGACCAGAAGAGAAAGGTCAGTTGAGAGACAAACCGAGAGGGACTCAGCTAGTAGTGATTAGATGAGTAGTGACCAGGTGTGTAGTGACCAGTAGAGTAGACTCCTATCACATCTGATATCTTCAACACTCCCCCTCAAGCTAGGTTTGTATAGGTTCATCAAACCTAGCTTGCCTTTCCAGAACTACAAGGGTTGTTTGCTTAAACATTTGGTGAAGATATCAGCAACTTGTTGATGTGTTGGAATGTGAGTTACGCTGAAGTCCACTCTTTCGAACTTTTCTCTGATGAAGTTTCTGTCTATTTCAACATGCTTAGTCCTGTCATGTTGAGTTGGATTCTTGGTTATATCAATAGCAGATTTTCCATAATAGTAGATTTTGGTGGGTTCTTGAATTTTGATTCTCAATTCTTGTAACAACCTCTTCAAGCATAGAATCTCACAAAACACATGTGCAACAACCCTGTACTCTGCTTCTGCACTGCTTCTGGCCACCACTAATTCCTTCTTGCTTTTCCAGGATATTAAGTTTCCACCTAAAAGAACACAACAGCAAGAATTAGGCCTTTTATCTAATAAGGAACCAACACGGTCATCATTAACAAATGCTTTTGTGATGAGATCTCTCTCTGTCTTGAAGAACACGTTGTTGAAATAGTGTCCTAATCCCAATCGGGTTGGACCGGATCCAACCGGGTCGGATTATTTCTACTATTTCTTTATGATTATACATATATAATAAATGGCTTTTCTTTTGTCATATATTTGTTATTTTAAAGAACCAATTATGAATTCTTATATGATAACGTCCTTAGTATTAAACTGTGATAGAGAAACCATGATAGGAGATTATGGTTGATGAGATCTCTAATCACTTTAATAAGTATGATACTTAAATGTCTCTAGGCTTATGTACTATTAAACACGGCATTGATAGTACAAACATGCTAGCACGTATTAGATGTCTTTTGTCTTCAAGGGCAGGGATAGATCTCGTCTATCGAAGTGTAGAGATACTTGGACTGTACGTGGATGTGTATTAGAGAATGCGTATGTTAGATTGACCTACTTACACTGTTAAGTGTCACACTATGTGACGGTTGTATAATTATCCTTAGGACTGGAGTCTACATGGCATCACGGTGTGGATTGTCATGCTTTGACACTATTGAGGTTTCCCTTAGCCATGGGGTGATCATGCGGTAGTGATTGGGTGTGATACTAAAACATACGGAGTATACTTGTTTTGTCGTCCGGGAATCGCGTACCCTATCAATAGGAGTGAATAGGAATGTCATACTCTCGTGAATCTTTGCAAAGTGGAAGTAAATGAGTTACTTCAAGAGAATAGGATATCCCACTACAAAAAACTGAGCTTTTTGCGACGGAAGGTTATCGTCGCAAACTAGGCTCTTTCCGTCGCAAATCCTAATTTGCGACGGTTTTTATTAGTCGCAATTTTTAGTCGCAAAACCGAGTTTTTGCGACGGTTTATCCGTCGCAAATTATTTTGCGACGAATGTTGCGACGGATAATAACGTGTTTAATTTTTTAAAAAAAAATATAGTTTCCGTCGCAAAACAATGTAAACTCCGTCGCAAACAATTGTATAATCCGTCACAAAAATATATAATCCGTCGCAAAAAATTTATAATCCGTCGCAAATATTTTATAAACCGTCGCAAAAATTGTATATTCCGTCGCAAAAATTGTATAATCCGTCGCAAATATTTTTTATTAAATAATTTTTTTATTTTTAGATCCTTACATATCCGTCGCAAATACATTTTTCCGTCGCAAATGCAACTTTGCGACGGAATATTTCGTCGCAAAAGTTAAATTAATCGAGAAAATTATGGTCGTTTTTTGGCAGAAATGCCAAACCACCGCCGCAAACAACCTATAATTTTCCCGGTAGCATTACAATTGCTACCGGCTATCAACGACAACAATATAAAAGTGGATACGATACCAAAATAAATAAATCTGTTTTTCATGCACAACAGGCGGAAGATTGTATGGTGTCACCATGATCGCCAAAGCAGAGTAGTTCTTCCCAAAATTACCAAAAGGTGCAAAACCGTCTGTGCAAAGTCCTAACCGCACATTTCTAGGCTCCTTAGCAAACTCAGGGTGCATTTGGTCAAAATGCTTCCAAGCTTTCATTACTTGGGTGGGCCATTATACCGCTTGTCACGGGGTTTTCGCGTGCCACCTCATTTCCTTGCCTATATGTTTCGTGGCGTACAACCTTTGGAGTCTAGGTCCAATCGGGAAATAAGTCATTACTTTGTTAGGCACACGTTGACCTCTCTTGCGTGCGTTTCGGTTTATATCGATCATGGTCACACTTCCGACACTTGTCCGATTCGCGTCCTCCTCCCAAAATAACATACACCCCGCGGGACACACGTGTATTTTCTCACGGGTAGCTCTAATGCCTTTAACAACTTTTTGGTTTGATAGAAGTTCGAGGTCATTAAGTTATTCTTCGGAAGAATATCTCTCTATCAAACCGTAACCCCGTCGCATTTGTGAGAGAGGTTGTGATCACATTTCAAAGTGAGCAACCTAGAAGCCGCTTGCGATGACGGAGACACTACTTCATCACATACACAGTTCCTCTGCGTTTTCAAAGATTTCAAAAACGATGCAACTTCGTGGTTTGGTGTCTCATTGTTCTCCTCTTGGTTAAGCAATTCTTCTCTTACGTGATCAATCCTATCACGTAATGCGTCATTAACCATGTCGATAAGGGTTCACATTCCGTCTTTCTTTGAACGTTCATCGGAATGGGAAACTCTTCACCATGACACCCAATCATAGTAGTTTGCGCAAAACCCATATTTAGTTAAATGTAATCTAACGTCATGTTCGATCGAAAATTTAGTGTTCTTACACTTACTACATGGACACTTCATCATTCCATTATTTGCCCGAAACGAATCTAATCGCTTTGCATGTTTTATGAATTCCTCCACACCATTCACAAATACCGGGTTAAATTTCTTGTTAGCATCCAACCTCTCGTACATCCAACTACGTTCTATTCTCTTCATTTTCAATCCTACACATCATATCATACAAAAATGAGACTAACAATAGTCTTTGAAGGTTGTCTCAACACTTTTGCAAACTCAGGTTTTACTCAACTTACTATGAAACTAACAACACTTTAACCTAAATTTTTAATTCATGGTCAAGGTTCGACGTCAAAATAATTCGGAGGCTTTGCCGGATAACAAAGTACCCCCAGTACCATTTTCCAAACGGGTAGAATAAAGACCCTTTTCAACAAACCAATTCAACCACATACTTATCATCATTTCAATCCAAATTCAACAAACCAATTCAACCAACATCCGGTTTCTAAACTAACCATTTTCAACCAACATCCGGCTTTGCACATACTTAAGCATTCAACAAACCAATTCAACCAATTCAACCAACATCCGGCTTTTGTACATACTTAAGCATTTTCCTAACTTATCTAACTAATACACATAAGTAAGCATTTTCCTAACTTATAATTACAACACATATATATCTATAAATATATACTACATATGATACACTATATAAAAAATATAAAAAAAAAATAACTATAAAAACCGGCAATCCAAGGTGCAAGGAACTACCCCTACCGCGTCTACCTCTACCTCTACCTGACATCTATTTGACACAGAAAATGACGTTTATACTAATCTAAATGCAATTATAATAAAAAGGCGTTTATACTAATTAATAATATGTGCAAGGAAAGCGAGATTTTCTGTAGATCTCGTAACTACGGGGTTTGCAATAGATCCCCTAACTATTGAGATTTGCAGTAGCACCTCTAACTACACTGACCTCAAGCAATTTCTTTGTTTGCTAAGCCGAGTAACTACAACACCTTCTTCGGAAACTGTAAAAAAGTGCAGCAAAGTAAGTGGACTCCGCAAAAAAATAAGTTAGGTAAGTATAGCCGCACACCGAGTATCATATGTCAATCAAACAAAGGTGGCGAGGAATCAAAGGTGAAACTAAGCTAAGATAAAGTAGATGCACTTGAGATTCCAAAGGTGAAACTAAGCTAAGATAAAGTGATACCAAAATGATGATCATAAATCCCGTAGTCTTATGATTGACTACATTGTTGTTCCACCTCAAAGCATGTAAGTCTCTAGACATTATTAACTTAAAACAACAAGTAAAATACATCAATCATTCGTAAATGAGTATGCAAACGGACAGCACCTCCTCGAAAACACAATTGCACCAAATTGCGTTTTCTTTATATGGTTGGAAAGCTCAGAATGCAAGCTACAAAACGCATATTTCAGATCTCATTTTCATCCATCACACATCACACACCATGTCAAACAAAAACGCATCAGATATTGAAAATCTGTTTTACAGCTTTTCGATGTGGTTTTGTGTCGAACTTTGAGTACCCTATACTACTTGGCATGAGCTGAATTTTTGATGTGTTATATATTGCATATAGGGGTACATTTTTCATTGAGAAACCATTCTGGTTTGAGGCCTGTATAATAGTTAAATGTTGGTCACAAACTGCTTAGTCAAAACTGTCCGGTGGGAGCTAATTAAATTTGTGTGGTGTTTTTGAATGTCGGGTTGAAGCCCAAACGAGCTGAAAATTTAAGGGATTATAATTCAGAATATTATGAGCATTTTATCTTCTTAGACCAACTGATTTTGAGTTCGTTTTGATAGTAAGAAAGTGAGATAAACATAGGTCAAAATTTCATCAAAAATGAACTTTCATCCAAAATCTAACACAAAACAATCAAAACCCCAAACCACCCATCACCAAGCACCAACCGAGCAAACATCACATAGCTGTTTCATATCATACCGTGCCCTCTAAAACACATGACTTGTAAATGGACAAATACCCTTCTCATAAAACAAAAAAAAAAAAATGCAAATCATCAAATAAAAAATGCAAAAGGATTCAAGGACAGGGGGTGGGGGGGGGGGAGGGAAGAGGTTACCTTGTGAGTGGCTGCGGCGGTGGTGGAAGGAGGTGGCGCCGGAAACAGGTTCAGCAGGGGGGCGGCGGGAGAGAAGAGGGGAGAGAAGAAGAGAAATGAGGAAGAAAAGGGGATTATGCGACTGATATCCGCCGTTTTGCGACGGAATTTAATGTCCGTCGCAAAATAAACCTAATTCCGTCGCAAACATGTAAATTCAGAATAATAAAATAATTAATAAAAATGTATTAAATATTCCGTCGCAAAATAATACAAATGCCGTCGCAAAATGCCTTTTTGCGACGGAATTTAATTTCCGTCGCAAATTTTATCTAAATTCAGAATAATAAAATAATTTTATAAAATTTTATTGAATGGTCCGTCGCAAAATAATAAAAAGTCCGTCGCAAAATTGCCCGCCAAGTGGAAAAATCGGTCCCGCCAAGTGTCCCGTCGCAAACATTAAAACATCCGTCGCAAACGTAAATTTGCGACGGAAATAAGGTCCGTCGCAAAAACTCCGTCGCAAAACTGCTTTTTTTTGTAGTGTGCAGATTATAAGATACGGTCGTTGATGTTTGACACTCGACGTACAACCTTATGGATATTATTACAGTGATAGGATTTTATTTACACGGTAACTGTTTCACATGAAAGGGAGTAGTCATTGCATTTGTCTCTTCCGATGATTGGGGGTCACGGTGTATTGCTAGACGCTATCCCGTGATCGCTAGGTATGAAGGGCATTTTCGTAATTTGCACTTTGTGCCTACTGCCAACATATTCGGAAGCCTATCGGGTCACACACATAAGAACATCTAGCCAGATTAAAATGAGGTTATAGCGATAACCAAATAAGGAAAGTTTATCTCGACTATAAAGTGTTATAGTGATTAATATGGTGGTATTTATTTATTATGAATGAATATAATACAAGATATTAATTATATTGATTAATTAAAGAATATTCCGGATGCCAAATCTTTGGCTATATAGGGCGCATATAATAGTGTATTAAGATACACTTGAATTATGCAATTTAATTAATAGTATTACCAAATATTAATATTAGATATTAATATATAAATAATACATATGTATGCATGTGTGCACTAATGCAAATTGGGGATTTGCATGCACACCTAGTATATATATATATATATATATATATATATATATATATATATATATATATATATATATATATATATATATATATGTGTGTGTGTGTGTGATATATATATATATGTGTGTGTGTGTGATATATACATATGTGTAAATTGATTTATGGTAATAAGATAAAGATAGTCAATATTAGATATTGACAATATCTTGGAAATATTTAATATAAGATATTAAATTAAATGAGATAAATAAATCAAAGGTATGTTTCTTATTTTATGAGGAAAATGTTTTTCTTTCTCCCCAATCTACTAGTAAGCTTCTCCCAATCAGATTGGATTTTGTCTGGGTCAAACCTACCTCTATAAAAGCAAGGGGTTGGCTAACTATTTTGTACATCACAATTCCAAGAGACTAATAGTTTCTTGTGAAAAATAGAGAGCTTCGAGAGAGAGATTTGTGAGAGAGAAAAGGTCGGTCTAGCAACCGAGTTTTTCTAGTAGCAATCCAATGGTGGATTTCGGCGGTTGTTCGTATGGACTAGCGGTAGAGGCCGAACGCTTGGGCGGCTCCATGCACCACTACTCTCCTTAGACGGTCAAAGCGTCCATCTTTTAGATCAAGCAAGGTAACCACTGTATACTATCTTATTATGTTT
Source organism: Gentiana macrophylla (assembly GCA_026214975.1). Classification (NCBI taxonomy): domain Eukaryota; kingdom Viridiplantae; phylum Streptophyta; class Magnoliopsida; order Gentianales; family Gentianaceae; genus Gentiana; species Gentiana macrophylla. The sequence goes on from CM047814.1 coordinate 29,761,704, forward strand.
GTTGCTTAAACGAAGTCGATCCTGGTTAAATGAACTAAAATTTTGAATTCCGTTGCGTTCCCGCATAGATTTCCTGACACACTCCACTTCCAGGACTATCTTTTTAGTATTTCAGCATCCCGAAGGTTGTATCCATGTGTTTCCTTTTTGGTTTGTGTATGAGCTGACTGATCAGGATGACACCAAAGGTGATGTCTGGTCTTGTATGAGAAAAGTTTATTAGTCTCCAAACAAGTCTTTGATAATATTCAAGATCAATGTCTTCAGCGTCATCATATTTGTTACCAATCTTGTTATTGTATTCTATGGGAGTATTGATTGGTTTGATCCCCAATACCCCATAATCAATGAGTAGTGTTTGTGTCTTTTTTGAGTAATAGGAATTCCATCCTTAGATGTGGATACTACCATTCCAAAGAACAATTTCAGCTGACCCAAATCCTTTACTTCAAACTCACCGTTGAGAAGTTTCTTCAGGTGACTAATCTTTGACTGATTGTTTCATGTGATGATTATGTCATCTACATACACAATCAGAATAATGATCTGCCCAGATTCAAAGTGTTTGCAGAACATAGTGTGATCTGCTTGCCCTTGAGTGTAGCCATTTCATTTGATAGCAAGTGTGAATCTTTCAAACTAGGTCTTTCAAATAGATTTCCTCAGTCTGCATACCTTGTTAGCTTATTTACCACTATAGAAACCAGGTGGCAGATCATGTAGATTTCTTTCTTGAGATCACCATTCAGGAAAGCATTTTTATATCCATTTGAAAATAGTGGCCAATCATACCTTGCAACTAAAGTAATAAGCACTCAAACTGTATTCATCTTTGCAACTGATATGAAGGTTTCCAAATAGTCAACACTAGGGATTTGAGTTTATTCATTAGAAACAAGTATGGCCTTTTTCTTTTCAACGTCACCATTTGCACCATATTTAACATTAAATATCCACTTGAACCCCACTGTGTTGGTATTATTTGGTAGATAAGAGATGGTCCAGGTTCCATTCTTTTCCATGATGTTAATTCCTTCATGACTCCTTCATTCCAATCTGGATTCTTCATAGCTTCGTCAATATTTCTCGGGATCTGATTGGTTGTGAAACCAGCCTTGAACATATCATCTTTGTAGGTAGTGGATGGATTACCGTAGGAAATGTACTTGTTAATGGGATGATCAATACTGCCTCTTATTCCTTTCCTTTTTGTAATACGAAGATCAAAAGTAGCAGATTCTCAGCTAGATCAGTGTTCTAAGTTGGATTCTTTTGAGCTGGAACTGTTTTCTCAGCTGAACTGGTTTCCTCATGTGGAAAAATCTTCAGTTGAATTAATCTCATTCTCTTATAATCCAAGATTTTCTCACCTTAGTTGTTAGTTTAATTCCTCAATCAACAAAAGCATAGTAGAAGGACATGCCAAGAGTTCACTCCATCCTTATCAAGGTTATTACTACAATAATGTGGATCAGTTCAACAAAGGTGACATCAAAAGAGTAATACATCCGTCTATTAGTGGGATCATAACACGAATATCCACCATGAGTAAAAGAACAACCAAGAAAATTAGCTTTCACAGCCTTGGAAGTCTAATTTACCTCTTAAATGATCATTGATATGTACAAAAGTTGGTACATTCAAAGAATTTAAGGGGTAAATTAGCAACTAGATGTAAACCACGGAATGACTCAGAGAAGCATTCAATAGGAGTCTTAAAATTTAGAACCTTGGAGGGCCCTGTGGATAATATGAGTAGTAGTTAGGATAGCATTTTACCTCAATAATATTTAGGAAAATTATATGTAAGCATTAAAAATCTAGCTATTTCAAGAAGATGTATGTTCTTGCGTTTAGCCACCCCATTTTGTTGTGGAGTGTTGACACAAGAACTCTGATGGATAACACATTTTATTTCAAGAAATGAGCCAATTTCAGGTTGAAATACGCAGTACCCTTATCAGTCCATCATTTATCTGTTTTTGTTTCTTTCTGACGTTGATAAAACACAGAAACAAGTAGAACACAGTGATTTAACGTGGTTTCCGGCGTTTTGCCGACTACTCCCCGGACAGAAAATGAGATATTTATTATGCATAGAATTACAAGGTTTTCACAAGTCTGTGAATAACACTTTGAATGACACACATTGCATTGATTACAGCATTGGTATTTATAGACACAAGTCCCAAACCCTAACCGCCATAGATCTTTGTCGGAACTACCATAAATACCTCAGATGTGGACCCCAGCTCCACCTGTTATCCACCAGACGAAACCCAGTTCAAAAACTGACTTCCCAGACTTGTAATCATTTGCCCAAATGTAGAACTCAGCTATACTCAGCATAACTCAGTAGTCCAGAAACTGACTGCTGACTTCAGAAGAAACTCATCAAACTCACTTTCACAGAACTGTATATACTTAACTGAACTGACCATCAATCTCAGTCTCAGTTTTCCCAGATTACTTCCACCAGATATTTCTCAGTTTAGAGATCAAGTCACCAAAACTGACAAATCTCCACCTTGACTTGAACTCTCATTCAATGTCACCAGAATTGCATAATCATATATACTTGTACCAGATGCATTCGTCAATGCCAGGATGTACAGTACCAGACTTCTCCTCAGAATCCACTCAAATTGATCTGTCCTCAATTGAGTATCCTGAATTCAGTTTACAAGCTTTGAATATTCAGCAAGTTCAGACACAACTGAAACTTGATCTGCAGAAATGGTTTAGTGAACATATCAGCAGGATTTTCTTTGGTGCTGATCTTCTTCACTACAACCATTTTCTCATTTCTCAGAAAATGATACCTCACATCAATATGCTTGGTTCTCTCATGATGAACCTGATCCTTAGCTTGACAAATTGATCTTAAACTGTCACAATAAATCTCAGCTTGATCCTGATGTAGCCCCAAATCACTGACTAGTCCCTTCTGTTAGGTGTAGTGCCCGAAAGACAATTATCTAATTGTTTTTATGACAGAATTAATAATTCATCTTATTATATGCATGTATGCTTATAATTAAGATACTACTGAAAACCCTAAGTACCTCGTTTATGTAATCATATAACTCAGTGTATGGCTATACACAAGAGGATTGAGTTAGTGAGATGTACTTAAAATTAACTTAGTCTGTAGCGTTTATTAATCTGAGTACGGGTCTCAAGATTAATTTGCTAATAATGCACCGAGAACACTTTAGGTGTGACGGTCTTATCCGGACTGTCGGTAATTGGGTACCTAGTGGGGCATTTATATATGATGATAATCATATAGGGCTGGACCGATCTTGATATAATTCCGTGATCGAGAAGTCTTATCGAATCACAAGATGATCATATATGGATTAATCTCAATCCTGAGGTGATCACAGACGACTACTTAGACTAGGGTAGGGTTTGATGCGTTAGTAAGGATCACTTCGTAGTATGTGGTCCAACACTTCTCATTGGCTCTATTTTAGGATGAGTGAGTAGTCTATGCTATCACAGATATGGAATCCATTCCTTCCCTCGGGAAGTAGACAGACAGTTCCTTTATTTGTTAATCCTAGAAACTGATCGATGGCGCAAGTTCATATTATATTAGTTATGAACTAATTGATCACTAGGGGGTTAATGGTAAGTAAGGATAAGATGTTTCGAGTAGGGTTTACGGAAATATCCCGATTCGTAACGAACAGTCTATAGAGGATTTATCCGTATGTAATGATTATATCAGTGGACACCTTATGACTCATGGTTGAGTGTAAGTTTATATCTATATTCGGCAGAGTTCAGTTTCGGGTTTATGGTGGTGTAATCCCGGAATTAATAGATTGAATATTATTGTTCGGTTAGACGAATAATTTTATTCAATTTATTGTAGTTACTGAATATGAGTCCATGGTCCCCGACGTGGCTCCTAATATAGCATATACGTTTTCTTGTCATTTCACCTCAATTATAATTAAATAGTTGGATTGGCTATTTTATTGATATGTGGATTAATTGTTTAGTTGGACTAGATAATTAAATACATTGAAAAGAAATTTTTTGTGGACTCGGCCCAAATAAATGAAAAATGTGCATGACCTAATTAATTAGGTGTATGGCCGCATTTTGTATATTATTATTTGTTGGGAAATTAGTTTTCTTGATAAATAATAAGTCATGTGATTAAATTATTTATTTGTTAAATAATTTAAGGAAAAGAAAATCTTTTATTTATCCTAATTAATTTAGGAATATTCTAGATTTATCTTTTAAGGAAAATGATTATTTTGATTGATTTTGTATTAATTAAATAATGCTTTGGAGGCTAGGATTTCTCTCTTATATAAAGAGAGTTCTCCCAAGCCAATTGAGAACACATCACACGACTTTTGGTTAGTAAAATAGTTTTGATATTAAGGCTATTTTACTAAGGGTTCGAGTTTCAGAAAACTTCGGGTTTTCTAAGGTAGCATATCGAGGAGGTCCGGCGGCTTGAAACACCATCCACCTGGTGGTGCTTGGAGACACATGTTGGAAGACTTTGGCTTCTCAACTAGGCTCTCAACTAGCTCGGTTTGGATTGACCTTGTTCTTGGCGTTTTGCACCATAAAAAGGTTGGTAATCTAACCCCCTCGTAGGTTAGATTTATTATTCATGCATTTTGTTTGTTTAGATCTAGATCTAATATTTATTCCGCTGCGTAATCGGGTGAATCTTGATCCATCCGGTGATATTACTTCCTACAAGTGGTATCAGAGCGAGGTTTGGTTTCCGAAAGGATAGGATTTTGGGTACTCGTTGAGTCACTGACCGACCCTGCGGTGGAACACTCGGGGCGTACTTTGAGATATGATATAATAGGTCACACTCTTTATGGATATTTTTGAAATATCTAGGCTAGAAAAAGGAAGGTAATCAATGATTAAAGACCGGGATGTATGATTCCCGTGGGATGTTTGATTCTCAAGGTTTAATCATTGAGAGAGATTGTCTCAGTTTGATCGTCGCCTCTTTGACTGACCCTGCGGCGGCACTGAGGTGTGAGATTAAATCCTTGGAATGGTAGGATAGACTTTTAACAAGTTTATTATTCCTAAAATAAAAATCTAGTAGTGAAAATTTATTTTTTGAATTTACCTTTCTGTCATGTTTATTTTACAACTTTAATCTCTAGGCTACTAAACTGCTAGTAATAGGAATTCATTAAAAATGTGAAAGTAACAAGTACGTTGTAATTATCAAAAGAATGCAGTTAATTTTTCGGAAGAGATTTTTCCCTTGAGCCTTTAAAAACTTAAGTGACATAGTATAGATATGTCACGGATGTCACACGTGTTGAACGAGAGACGACCATACTTAGTTTACAAAAGATGATATAGGACTATCAGATAAATTCATTTAGTGAATTTTAAAAGGTGTATTTACACGGCAAAAATTTCTAATTGGAAAATTGGAAAATCATACATAAGGCGTTTGCTGGTTAGACGGTATTTGGAACCGATGAACTAGTGGGAGCCTTAGTCTCATGATTGTTTTTTTCTGAATCATTAGAAATGTGTAATAGACTGCACAAGAGTTTTTCCATTCATTGAAAAAATGAGAATAAAGCGTTACTAGTTAGACAGTATTTGGAACTGATAAACTAGTGGGAGTTTAGTTCTGGAGATTTTATAATGGAAACATCATGAACACAACATTTCTAGTTAGACAGTATTTGGAACTGATAAACTAGTAGGAGCTTAGTTCTAGGTGATGTTCTAATCTTTGAAAAATCATAAATACAAAGTGTCGCTAGTTAGACGGTATTTGAAACCGATAAACTAGTGGGAGCTTTGCTCTTATGATTTGTCGATTAGAAAAATCGAATAGTCCAAGCTAGTAACACTATCATTAGACATCCCACGGTTCAAGAGTAGTGTCTACTCAAACGAACTGCTAGTTCAAGACTGTTTCCATTTAAGGAAAGTCGAGAATGGGAAAGAATGTTTATACGTGTTAGTCATCTAAACTAAGTAGTTTTAAGGCTAAACCGGAAAATTAATAAATTGGAAATTAGAGGATAAGGAAAGTGATTTGGATCACTGACCAATGCATCATTAGCAGTTTTCTCAAAAGGTAAGTTCTTTGGAAGAACTAGGTAGCTTTGCATTAAACGATAAATAAAATAGACAACGGGCAGTTATTTCAGATAGACTAGTGGGAGTGATATAAGGAAGTGAATCTCGGATTCAATTCTTGAGTATCACAGAAAATTTATTTTCTATTTTCGGATTCGTTGGAACGAACATATTCATTTTCAATAGGATAATTTGTTTGTCTTATTGACGATGAATATAACATTCGTAGCACGAACCCAAGACTCGGACTATTGTTTGATAAAGTCAGAACCACTAAGAAATGCTGAATAGGTATATATAACACATCTTAAACAATATAAACGCAAATGGTTTCCGTATTTAGATAAACACTTCTTTATATACTATTAATTAGTGCATATTCCCTAACGACAAGATCTGCAGACTGGCTTAGGGTGATTCTTATCTCCCAGTCAAAGGAACCCTGTCTCAAAGGAACAATGCCGACCTTCGGGAAAGGGTAATAGATTTAAGTTACATAGCTTGTTCATATCGACCTTCGGGGTCATATGAAAGATACAAGCTAGTAGGAGTTTTTTCAAGTAGTGACATCTTGTCTGACAACTACTCGAAACTCCAATAAGTTTATCCAAAATATTAGGAGGAATATTTGATTTCACCAGAGATAGGGTATTCCATACTATAGGCTTTCGCATAGTCTTCGGGACTGATGCTCGGCCTACCTCCCAGTGGAATGTTTTCACTAAGGGATACACCATAAATTTGCCTTATATAGTTATTGATGTGCTACGATACACTGCTTAACTCATTTAAGATATTAGTTGCAATAATAACGGCTTACATTATCATATGGAACCGAGAAGTCTATCTAGAAGATGCCTACACATTTGTGGATACGGAGTGAATTCGGTTCACCCCACTTCCGCAAATATAGACATTTAGCACTTAGTTCTTGAAGGTAGGGCTGGAAATTTTGCGTACACGTTCAGAGCGTGAAATATCTTAATACATTGAGTAAAGGTTGATTATAAAACTCATAAAATCAGAGAATGACGGTTATATTGTCAAACTCGGTCTGATAGAGTCAATAAATTACAGCTTTGGATCTTGAAGTATTTGTACTCAAGATGTTACTAACTGATTTGTTCAGTCCACATCCAACACCGGCAGTTGGTGATAACCCTAATAAAAACCTACTAAACTAGATCAGTGTATCAATCCACCCTGAACGCAGTGGGAGTATGGTTTGTCCATTACCCATTGCGGGACCTTACGGTCTATAGGGTAGATTGATGACCTATAGTCCTTCGTGGGATGTATAGGATCCTGATCATAGAGGTTGGTTTAAAAGCCATAACCCTGTGAATGGAGTTTGATACTCCAGTTCTGTTGAAACTCTTGTAGAACCACCTGAATATCTCAGGCCCAGTGGGAGTAATTGGAACTACATGGAGAAGAGTCGAATGAACAGGAAAGTTTATCTTTCAACGCAAAGCTAAGTAATTTAGGGGTGATTCCCTAAAAGGTAGAGAGTTAACCAGACCGTGATCTCTCTTACCACTCAGTCTTGCTTGATTTCGTCAGAAAGCGGGAAATAGGGGTGATTCCCTAAGACTTCCTTGCCGAACAACGGAATCTGAACTCATTCAGAACAGAAAGGTTTTAGCTAAGAACAAATGACAGATTCCTTACAAAGCATAAAATAGGGGTGATTCCTTAAGACATTTTTTCGAGACTAACGGTATCTTAATTTATTCAGAAAGAACCTTTGGCAGGATGCCTGCCATAGCTTATATCCTTTAGGGATTAAAGCAAACCTCTAGGTCATTTCAAAGTCATATTTTTTTTAATATGTGGACTTGACCAGCATGTTGATAAGTCTTTCGTAGACTGGGCATCAATATTAGTAAAGTAGTATGTAGATTAGTGTTTGTGAATGGTAACACTGAAACTGTTGGAAACAACATGGGTGTGTTATCTGAAGTCAGAGGCTAACATGACATCAGGCTATTTTCTAAAGAATTTGACTCACTTGAATTCTTGAAAATAAGCAATTGGCAATCCCATTCATCCATCTCAATGGTTAAGATGTTCTTGCATTGAGGAATGCAACATTCAACGATGTAGTCTTTCCTACCTCTCAGGAATGCTTGTCTAAACCTGCGAATGAATACTAAATGGGATGTTTAGTAAATCCTCAAGTCTCTTCGGGAGAATGAGGAATAATATGCTGGTATATTCAGGTGCAAACTAGAATATAAGTGATAACACTGATTCTGGCTTTAGGTCAGATTGAGGATGATCGTTAAATCGATCTCGGTCTCAGTGTTTACTCATATGATAAAGTGTTATCCAGTAAGCCGATACCACTTCATTGTGAAAACATTGGAGAGGGCTAATAAGGATTTTGCAATCACTAGAGGTCATAAGCATATTGAAATCGTACCACTGGATTAGATGGAAAGGCGACGTTTTGATCCCAAAGATTGACTCAAGCCACCAACCTACCTGATCAGTGTACCAAGTCACATGGTATTCGGATTCTAAGTACGCGCCGGGTCACTGACCTACCCTGCGGCGGCACACTCCGGTCGTGCTTGGAAGGATGAATTACTAAGATGCGATTGATGGGTATGAACCTTGGGGATATGTCTCACTTGTTTTGAGCAAGTGGGAGAATGTTGTAGATATAGATATAAAGGGTGTGCTCTAAAACAATTAATCCACTTGCCTTTCATGCAAGTGGGAGATTGTTAGGTGTAGTGCCCGAAAAACAATTATCTAATTGTTTTTATGACAGAATTAATAATTCATCTTATTATATGCATGTATGCTTATAATTAATACACTACTGAAAACCCTAAGTACCTCGTTTATGTAATCACATAACTCAGTGTATGGCTATACACAAGAGGATTGAGTTAGTGTGATGTACTTAAAATTAACTTAGTCCGTAGCGTTTATTAATCTGAGTACGGGTCTCAAGATTAATTTGCTAATAATGCGCCAAGAACACTTTAGGTGTGACAGTCTTATCCGGACTGTCGGTAATAGGGTACCTAGTGGGGCATTTATATATGATGATAATCATATATAAATTTGGACCGATTTGATTTGAGTTCTCGATATAATTCCGTGATCGAGAAGTCTTATCGAATCACAAGATGATCATATATGGATTAATCTCAATCCTGAGGTGATCACAGACGACTGCTTAGACTAGGGTAGGGTTTGATGCATTAGTAAGGATCACTTCGTAGTATGTGGTCCAACACTTCTCATTGGCTCTATTTTAGGATTAGTGAGTAGTCTGTGCTATCACAGATATGGAACAGTTCCCTTATTTGTTAATCCTAGAAACTGATCGATGGTGCCAGTTCATATTATATTAGTTATACTCTTTCTGCCTCAATTATCCCTTCCTTCTTCTTGAAAATCCATTTGCAAGTAACAACTTTCCTATCAGCTAGATGTTTAACTAGATCCCAAGTCTGATTCTTCAGTAATGACTCCATTTCATCTCCCATGGCAGCAAGCCATTGAGATGCTTCAGAACATGTCACTGCTTCCCTGTAAGTAGAAGGTTTAAAACCATCCACTTCTTCTACAACTTGAAGTGTGTACCCAACCATATCATCAAACCCATACCTTCTAGGAGGTATCCCAACATTGGATCTTCTAGCTCTGCTGACCGCTATACTCTGCTGACCCACATTCTCAGTTTGACGCTTAACTGACATTTGCTAAGCTGACTGGTTTGGATTCAGTTCTGGTTCAACAACCAGATTAGATGAAAACTGACTTAGATCAGTTGATTGTTGCATTCCAACTGAATCCACCTGAAGCTCCACCTTAGTGTCAGTTTTCGCCAAGATCGGTTTGGTTTCGATTTCGATTATCATTCCCATCGATGAATCGAGTATAGAATTTTCATCTAAAATCGTATCTCTGCTTGTGAATGACTCTGCTTTTTCGCCGATGACCAAATTCACTGCACTTTACTCCATCACCATACCCCACAAACACTCCTTTCTTGGCCCTTGGTTCCAGTTTCCCTTCACTGACATGATAGTAGCATGTGCATCCAAATACCCTTAGAACTGAATAATCTGCAGGCTTACCTGACCACATCTCAACTGGTATTTTGAGATTGATCCCTGTGTGAGGACTCCTGTTGATTAAGTAGCAAGCTGTGGTAACAGCCTCTGCCCAAAATCTCCTGGAAAAACCAGCATGAGAAAGCATACATCTTGCTCTCTCCAGAAGAGTTTGATTCATTCTCTCAGCTACACCATTTTGCTGAGGAGTATTCCTGACTGTATGATGTCTGGAAATACCCTTATTTCTACACAACTCATCAAACTCATTCCAGCAGAATTCTAGACCATTATCTGTATGAAGCCTCTTGATCTTCTTCTCTAACTGATTTTCAACTAGAGCCTTCCATTGCATGAAGCTTTTGAATGCCTCACTTTTGTGTTTCATCAGTACCACCCAAGTCATCCTTGAATAGTCATCAATAAAGGACACAAAATATCTGTGACCACCCAATGACTCCACCTTTGATAGCCCTCAACAATCAGAATGAATGTAATCAAGTGATGACATTGTATTGTGTATCCCTTTTGAGAACTTGCTCCTATGTAGCTTTCCAAACACACAATGCTAACAAAAGTCCAGATTCTTGACTTTACATCCCCCAAGAAGATCTTTCTGAGAAAGAACCTGCATCCCATTTTCACCCATGTGACCCAGTCTCATGTGCCACAATTTTGTAAGCTATGATTGATGAATCTCAGCTGATGCCACAGCAGCAGAACCAGCAACAACTGACCCTTGTAATATATACAGAGTCCCTTTCTTGATTCCCTTGAGAACCTCAAATGAGTTTTTATAGACACTCAGCACACCACTTTCCCCCTTAAAACTGAATCCCCTGTTGTCCAAAGAACTGAGAGATACCAAGTTTTTGGTCATTTGTGGAACATGTCTAACTTCACTCAGTTTACAGAATCTTCCATCCTCTGTCCTCAACTGAACTGAGCCAATCCCAACTACCTTGCAGACCTTGCTGTTTGCCATAGATATATAACCACCATCGATCTGCTGATAACTTGAGAACCACTCTCTGTGAGGGCAAATATGAAAGGATGCCCCAAAGTCCAGAATCCACACATCAGTTTGATGTGCTGACTCTCGTGCCACTAGGAGCATGTCCTCATCTGAATCCTGCTGTTTCTTCCTCTTTGGACAATTGGACTTCCAATGTCCCTGCTCCTTACAATAATTACAGACATCTGTGGATTTAGGGCCTTTGGACCTTGTCTTCTTGGAACTTTTATTCCTAGACTGACCATGCTCTTTTCCACTGCTACAACTGACTATTAGTCCTACAGCCTGACTTTCTGCTCCAGCTGCCTTATGTCTCAGCTCCCTGGCATGTGAAGCTGGCCTTGCATCCTCTAAAGAAACTGTATCCTTCCCAACTATGAAGGACTGCACAATGTTCTTATAGGAAGCTGGTAATGAAACCAGCAAAATCAAAGCAGCATCTTCATCCTCAATCTTAACATCAATATTCCTGAGATCAAGTAATATTGTCTTCAGCTGATCAAGATGATCTCTCAACTGAGCCCCCTCATGCATCCTCAGGATGAACAGCCTCTGCTTCAGCAGCAAATTGTTGGTCAATGACTTAGTCATATACAGGCTTTCAAGCTTTAACCATAACTTGGCAGCGGTGTCTTCCTCAGAGACTTCTATGATAACATCATCAGACAAGCACAACATGATGGTTGAATGTGCTTTCTCCTCCAGACTGGCATTATCTGCAGAACTGGCATCCCCTCTACGTGATAAAGGAGTCCACAATCCGTGTTGCTTTAACAAGGCCCGCATCTTGATTTGCCATAAATCAAATCGTTCTTTCTCAGTAAATTTATCAATCTTCACGCTCATTCTTCGACATCCTTCTAATTAAAGAACAAACCTTTGATCACAAAATCCTAGCACCGGTCACCGGTCTTGGTGAAGATCAACTATGTTCACCGCAACTCCTGAATCTTGAACCTGACGCCCCTGATACCAGTTTGTTATAAACACAGATAGGAATATGCAGTTTAAGAAAGAAACAAACACAGATAGCAATGCAAACGTAAAAATGGCGGAATTGATAAAACACAGAAACAAGAAGAACACAGTGATTTAACGTGGTTTCCGGCGTTGTGTCGACTACTCCATGGACAGAAAAGGAGATATTTATTATGTACAGAATTACAAGGTTTTCACAAGTGTGTGAATAACACTTTGAATGACACACATTGCATTGATTACAACATTGGCATTTATAGACACAAGTCCCAAACCCTAACCGCCATAGATCTTTGTCGGAACTACCATAAATACCCTAGATGTGGACCCCAGCTCCAGCTGTTATCCACCAGACGAAACCCAGTTCAAAAATTGTATTCCCAGACTTGTAATCAGTTGCCCAGATGTAGAACTCAGTTATACTCAGCATAACTCAGTAGTCCAAAAACTGAGTGCTGACTTCAAAAGAAACTCAGTTGCACTTCATCAAACTGACTTTCACAGAACTGAATATACTTAACTGAACTAACCATCAGTCTCAGTCTCAGTTTTCCCAGATTAGTTCCACCAGATATTTCTCAGTTTAGAGATCAAGTCACCAAAACTGACTAGAACATTGAATTGTTAAGGGCTTTTATAATTTATACGTTTTATAACGTTGTATTTTATGATGTTCTCCCCCATAATTCATATGATTTGCATAGGAAATGTGGTTTTAAATGATTTATTAAGCAAGTGAGATTTTAATTAGTTTATTCGCAAAATGAGGTTGTGTACGTGTTTTGATTATGGTTTTATGAGCATTTGGATTGTGTTACGTTTTGCGATGTCTTAATGTGATGTAGATACATGTTGGAGGCTAAATTGATGATCAAATGTTGATATAATTCGAGCTAAATCGAGATAGAGATGAGAAAAGAAGGATAAAGATGGAAGAAGGAAGAGATAATGATCAAGAGATCGAGTTCCAAAGATAGATGGACGAAGCGCCCACGGTCCGTCCATGGTGGACGGCGTTTGCTCAACCGAACGAGCGTTCAGAGGTGCGATTTACATTCAGAGCCTTCAAACGCTGCATAGACGAGCGTTCACCTCCGTCCAGGCTCGTTTGGACGAGCGCCCAAGATAGTGGACGGGCGTCCAAGCACCGCCTTAGCCTAAACCGACCTAAAAATCTATAAATAGGCGCGATTTCTCAAACCCTAGACACACAATTCGAACCCTAAAATTTTAGGAGCAGCTTGGCTGCGGTTCTTTACTACTTTTATCAAATTTTATGCCTTTAAATTCCTAGGTTAGATTAATTAATTCCATGTACTTTTTATTCAACAATTCGATGTGCAAAGGATGCTGTAGGAGGCTAAATCCTCCTTGAACGAAAGCGCCAGAAGCCGTCCGTTTCAACAGTTTGATCTCTAGTTCGTGATTATTTTGTGAGTGTCTATTAAAGTTGTTACTTTTATCATGTTTTTATATGTTGATTGCATGCTATATCGAAAGATCCGTGCCTTTGTTTATTGTTTGCTTGATGAAAGTCATGTTAACCTTAGAACACCATGATAAAAGTTTAGACCTTTAATCTAATCACAACGAAAGTTATTAGATTGAATCTCTAGATTAGAAATTGAAAGATTTCACGCCTAGGTTAGAAAGACTTAATCTTTAATCGAAAGATCGAAGATTAGAAAACGAACTTGTCTACGAAAGTAGGTGTTCATGCCTTAGATAGGTGAATCACAACTAGAGTAGAGATCACGAAATAATCCGAATTAGTATCAAACGTTGATAGGATAGGTGGAACAATTGCTTGTAGATTCGTTAAAATTTGATTTAAATCACTTGACTCGAATTGCTTAGCTCGAGTTTAGTTTATTTTATTTTTCTGCGACTTAGTTAGTTTCTATTGCTTTCAATCTTGCCTAGCATTGGATTCAATCCTCTGTCTAGTTCCTTTTATGCATATTTGTTTAAATTAGTTTGCTGTTTAGTTTAGATTCTCGTGACAATAGTTAGTTTAGTTGAAAACAAAAGCTAGGATTCACATTCGTCTAGTTCCCCGTAAGATCGACCCGGCATAGCCTCTACACTACGATCCTTGCACTTGAGGTTAACCGGTTTATTACTTGTTGTTTTGTATTGATAAAATCCGGGACAAGTTTTTGGCGCCGTTGCCGGGAACCGGACGGTTGCCTAGTTTTTGTTCTAGTTTTTATTTTGCTTTTAATTCTGTTTTTTAGGTTAGATATTTTCAATTTCGTTTGTGGTTAGTAGTGTAGTTGTTTTTGTTCAATTGTCGTCGCTTTTAATTGTGTTTTTGTTAGTAGTTGATAGAAAATCTTAGCTCTTAACTACTACACTGCTTTCATTTACCGTACTCTGTTTTACTAATCGCTTTTATTCCAGTTGGACGAAGCGTCCGTTTTACCAGACGCCCGTCCGGTTCTTCTTTGCCGATCGGACGCGTTTAGTTTTATTGGGACGCCCGCCCATCGAAAATTCTTCAATCTGTACAAATTCGACTCATGGACGAGCGCTCGGATTTCCAAACGCCCGTCTGTCCTCCTCCTGCTTAGTGTCTCTTTCGTAGGTAGGGTTTTTGTTTCTATCCTTTCTAGTTTCCACGTTGATTCGGTGACATCTAAGGTTGAATCATCGACTCCACACATTTCACGATCAAATTTTAGGATAAAAGGGTCCGTTTTTAGCACTTGATAGTATTTTGGCCATAACTTTCGGCTCGAGTGTCGGATTGCGCGCAGGACCCCAATTCGAAAGCTCGTTCCGACGCCGACGACGTGGTAGACGGCCTTTGGCCGTCTGACACCGTTTTTGAGGTCAAAATCCACTGTTTTCCCTTCCATTTTGGGCTCAGAAGATTTCAACACGTTTTTAGTGTTTCCTGTTTTTCTGTTTTTAAATTTTTCGTAGTTAAGTTTCGTAGTTTTTGATTCCTCTAGGTTTAGTTATCCTTTCCCTCTATCTATCTGATCTGTCCTTTCGTCACTTTCTATCCTTTCTTGCTCAACACCTTGAGTTGGTGTTCGGTTTATGCAAACTCGTAGTCATAAGGGACCACTAATCTATTCCCCTGACCCCGAGCGGACCATAGTCCGACCCAATAGGCGGAGACTTCGTTTCGACGAAGGAAACGCTCTAGATCAAGAATTTGAGCAATATCTTTCAGAGAAATCGGAAGAATAGTAATAATGGCGGCGGAAGATAGACGGACGTTGGCCGACTATGCCATGCCCGGTACAAATCACCATCAACCCGGCTATCGTCATGCCTACCATTATCGCTCCAAACTTCGAGCTTAAACCCGGACTTATTCGGATGATGCAAAGATGCATCAATTTTCCATGGTTTCCCATCCGAAACCCCCACACACTCACTTACACACATTCTGCAAATATGCGGTACTACCCGTATCCAAGGTGTAAGTGAGGACGCCATCAAGCTTAAACTATTTCCATTTTCCTTACGGGGAGGCACTCGAGTGGTATCACTCTCTCCCTCTAAATCCATCACTACGTGGGCGGAGCTCGAGAAGGAATTTCTAAGTCAATACTTTCCTCCTTCAAAAACAGCCCACTGTCTGAACGAAATCTTCACATTCCGTCAGCTGGAAAATGAGTCATTCTTTGAGGCGTGGAAAAGGTTTAAGTCTCTCCTGCGCAAGTGTCCCCATCATGGCTTGCCAAAGCAAAGGCAAGTCCATACTTTCTTCAGTGGATTGACCGAGCTCACCAAGGGCATGGTCAATAGTTCCTCTGGTGGGGCATTTCTCAAGAAAACACCTGATGAGGGGTGGGCGCTGTTCGAGGACATTGCCAAGTACAATTATGCCCCCTCTTATCAAGCCATCCAAGCACCTCCTCCGCCTCCCAAGGTCGAAGAGGTGACTATGCAAAATCTCGTTGCCATGTTGCAGAAGCAAATGGCAACCTCTCAAATGGCAGCCTCTCAAAACTTCTCAAATCCGAGTTATCAGGCTCCTTCACCTTCACAGAACTCTCAAGTTATCAGATCGTGAAGCTTGTCGCCGACCGCCATATGGTCGCCAATGTCAATTTTCTTCCCCCTCTGCTCAGCAAGTCAATGTTGTTCATGACTATGGACAGCATAATCCAATCACATGCCAAGTATGTGACAGCATAGAACTGCTTGCATCGCCGCTTCGTCCCATGATTGGGCGAACGCGGAAGTCAATGCTTTCTCTGGCCAGACAAATCAGAGATTCAATAACCAATTCCCTGGCCAGAACAGTTTCCAAAATCAAGGGTTAAATCAGTCTTCGGGATTTAATCCTAATTCGAACTTCAATAGAAACCCTGGTTATAATCAGAACCCAAACTCTAATTTTTCCAATCAAACACAAAGGTTTAATCAGAATTGGCCCTCCATTTCCAATTCCAATTATCAGAATCGGCCCAGCCAGCCACAAAATCAAAATTTTTCCAATTCTCAAGGCCCCTCGGATTCCAATGACCTCAAGGCTGAGTGGAACTCATTCAAAGAGGAGCAAAACAAGAACATTCAGCTCCTGATGAGTACCAATAAGAACCTTGAAAGACAGATAGATAGGTAATTGGTCGAGCGCTTAGCATCAAGACCCCCTGGGCATCTGCCCAGTTTTACCGAGAAAAATCCTAAGGGCGGTCATGTTGCTCAGGCCGATTTAAGCAGCAGCCAATGTACTGACCTCGTACCAACAATGCATTATGGACAAGAGGAGGCCAGTACAATGAGTTTAAGAAGCGGTACACAGCTGAGTGGTCCCCCTGGCTTTCAGGGAAACCACTAGCCCCTCCTGCCATTGGTAAGGCAGGAGGGGAAGTTGAGCACCCATCATCCCCTTGGCTGCAGAAGGAAAATCAGGTGGCTGATCCCCTGATAGAAGAAAGAGTTGAGATTCCTCAAGTGGTTGATCCCTTGAGGAATAAAGAATCAATTGGAAGTCCTCGGTGGTTGTTCTCGAGAAGTGAAATATTTGAGGATCCTCGTGTTTGAACCCCGAGGAGTGATGAGTTAAATGATAGTCGTGTGGTGATCCCGACTAGCAAAAAGAATGAAAAGACGGTTCGATGGAAAGATCTGGAAGACAAGGCCGTTAGTTCGCCTCGAAGAAAGTATTTTCCGAGGAGGATTTGAAAAAGCTTCCTTTCCACCTAGAAAGAGCAACATCCCATTGAGCGAAGATAAGAAGTATGAAAAGGTGCTTAATTTGTTGAAAAATACTCGAGTAAATCTTCCATTGTCGATGTCTTGGTAGAGATGCCTAAGTACACCAAATTCATAAAGGATGTTGTTTCTTCAAGAATAAGTTAGCAGAAATGGATCGTGCAATTGGTGAGGATTGTTCAATGATCAATTATCCGGACTTACCAATCAAAAGAGGTGACCCGGGAAATTCGTGCTCACATTGTGGATGGGAGGCCTAGTCTTTCCAAATTCTTTATGTGGACTGGGTGCATCCATAAGCTTGATGCCATTATCTATTTGCAAGCATTTGGTTTACAAAGTCTTCTAGAACCCACTACCATGAACTTGCAAATTCATTGATAGATCTTCAAAGAAAGCCTCAGGGATCCTAAAGGACGTATTGGTTCAAGTTGGTAGGTTTACCTTTCCCGTTGACTGGTATGTCTTAGATATGGAGAAAATGAAAATGTCCTCTCGCTTCTTGGAAGACCTTTCCTATCTCACGACTAGAGCCCTCATCGATTGTGATGGTGGGAAAGTAACTATCCGAGTTGGTGACCAAGAGGTGAGCTATAGTGTTTCTAAATCTATTCAAGTACCCTCCGGTTCTCCAACCGGGTCGTTCCATTGAGGAGACGTCGATGACTTCTATGACTTCATGGATAAGCAAGTCTTGGTCAGAGAAGAGAATATGAGCGATTGATCGATAATCTAAACAATCATGGTGTGGTCAATCTAGACCGGTTAGCAAACTGATTTTGAGGATGGGCTAAGAGAAGAAGCTTTGCAAGTAGGGCCATTAAGTAAACTCAACGATGTTGAGTTGAGGAGTGGAGATCTTAAATCAAGTCTAGAGGAACCCCTGTAGATTTGCATCAAGCCGTTGCCTAAACATCTTAAGTATGTGTTTTTAAGAGAAGGTGACAAGCTTCCTTTGATCATCTCTCGCCAAGCAATCTCGTATAAGAGGAGCTTAAATTGTTAAACGCCTTGCGCAAAAATGAAAAAGCCTTTGATGGTAGGTGGGAGATATCCGAGGATATCTCCCGACATCCTGTATGCACAAGATCAAGGCGAGGAGGGTGCAAACGAGTTAGACAAGCCCCAAAGCGAGGCTCAACCTCACATGCAAGAGGTAGTCAAGAAGGAAATTATAAAGCTTCTAGATATGGGTATCATTTACGCCATTGCAGACAGTGAGTGGGTATCCCCAACTCAAGTAGTTCCCAAAAAAGGTGGAATTACTATTGAAAAGAATGAGAAGGGCGAAGAGATAGCATTGAGGCTCGTTACGGGATACAGAGTATGTATCGATTATCGAAAGCTCAATGAGGTCACCTTTGAAAGATCATTTCCTTCCATTCATTGACCAGATGCTTGAGCGTCTGGCGGGGCACGATTCTACCGCTTCTGGATGGATATTCAGGATACTTCCAGATACCCATCGATCCCGTTGACCAAGAGAAGACCACTTTCACTTGCCCTTATGGGACATTTCGCGCCACAGCGGATGCCATTTGTCTCTCAATGCCCCCACCACCTTTCAAAGGTGTATGATGGCAATCTTTGACGGGCTAGTTGAAAAGTGCATGGAGATTTTTATGGATGATTTCTCGGTCTTTGGTCAATCCTTCGATGATTGCCTCGATAATCTTGATCGTGTGTTGTCTAGATGTGTGGAAAAGGACTTAGTGCTCAATTGGGAAAAATGCCATTTCATGGTAGATGAAGGCATAGTTCTTGGCCACAAAGTGTCACCAAAGGTATAGAAGTAGATAGGGCCAAGGTTGAAGCTATTGAGAAGATGAGTTATCCTAAGAATGTTCGGGAGGTCCGAGGTTTTCTCGGACATGTCGGCTTTATAGGAGGTTCATCCAGACTTTTCAAAGATTGCCAAGCCCCTGTCTACTTTACTCAAAGAAGACGTTACTTTTGATTTTGATGAGAATTGCAAAGCGCTTGAGGAGCTTAAGAGTAGATCGATCTCTGCTCCAATTCTTATATCGCTGAGATGGAACCTACCTTTGAGCTTATGTGTGATGCATCCAACTATGTTGTTTGGTGCGATCTTAGGGAAAAAGCTTAATGGAAAGTTCCAACCTATCTATTATGCCAGCCACACATCGAATCCTTCTCAAGTTAACTACACGACAAACCGAAAAGGAACTATTAGCCGTAGTCTTTGCTATGGATAAGTTTCGTAGTTACTTTGCCGGGTGCTCAAGTGATTGTGTGGATCGACCACGCCGCTTGCGATATCTCATGACCAAAAGGAAGCTAAACCGCGCATTTGCGTTGGATACTAACCTCCAAGAGTTTGACGCTCAAATCAAAGATAAGAAGGCAAGTGAGAACGAGTGGCGGATCATGTTTCTAGGGTGTTAAATGAGGAAAAGGATGAACCAGATGATATAGATCTTTACTTTCCTCAGAGAACATTATGTTGATAGACGGTTGTCCTCCCGATGTTCCATGGTATTCCTCCATTGTAAACTACCTTCATGCCCGTTATCTCGATCCTCGAAATGTCTTATCAAGAGAAGAAGAAGTTCTTCTCTCGATATGAAATATTTCGTTTGGGATGAACCTTATCTTTTCAAGATCTGTAAAGATGGTTTGCTTGGGAGATGTGTTCCAGAATCCGAACAACGCGATATAATCGAGCAATGCCATAGTGGACCCACAGGTGGTCACTTTGGTCCTTGGAAAACGGTTGCGAAGATCTTCCATCCGGTTTCTATTGGCCCACGATCTTTAAGGACGCGAAGCTTTCGCAAAGCTTGTGATCGTTGCCAAAGAACCGGAGCTTTGACAAGGCGGTTTGACATGCCGTTGAAACCCATCCTTGAATGCGAAGTCTTTGATGTTTGGGGCATCGATTTTATGGGACCATTCCCATCATCTTGTGGCAACAAATACATCTTAGTCTGCGTTGACTATGTTTCGAAATGGGTGGAGGCAATTGCCACTCCTCACAATGATCATAAACGGTCATGAAATTTCGAAGAAGAACATCTTTGTGAGGTTTGGATGTCCACGTGCCTTGATCGGTGATGAAGGACACACTTCGCAACCGACCTTTGGAAAAAGTCTCGAGAAGTATGGTGTTTCGCCATAAAACGGCACACCATATCATCCGATGACTAGTGGTCGTTGAGCGAAGCAAACCGAGTCTTAAGAAAATCTCGGAGAAGACGGTGAATAGTCATAGAAAAGACTCGAGTTCGAAGTTGGACGATGTACTTTGGGCATATAGGATCGCCTATAAGACCCCTATGGGTACATCGCCATATCAAATGGTTTACGGTAAGCCATGCCATCCGCCGGTCGAGTTAGAGCACAGGCGTATTGGGCTACAAAGTTTTGAACTTCGATTCCCAATCTCGTGGGAAACATCGATTGCAAAGTTAGCTTGCATGAGTTGGATGAATTTAGACTCCGTGCTTATGAAAGCGCCAGGATTAGTAAAGAGAAGATGAAACTACTCCATGACGCCAGGATAAAGAAGAGAGAATTCCGTGTCGGCGAGCAAGTTCTCTTATACAATTCTAGGTTACATTTGTTTTCGGGAAGTTGAGAACACGTTGGTCCGGTCCTTTTGAGATTCTCCAAATCATTCCTGGAGGCGTTTAGAGAGCGCGGGTTACGGCGATCAACCGCTCCGAGTGAATGGTCGAGATGCAAGCATTACATTGGTGAACCCAAGGTAAAGCCTTTGACTGCTCGATTTCGATATCCTCGGTGTAGCATCCCTAAAGTCGATGAGTTTGACGAGTTCTCGCCCGACTTATTTTTCGAGGATGACGGTTGTGGTAAATCGTAAGAAGTTCTAGCGGTAGTTGGGATATGGAAGAGTTTTTCAAAGAGCAACAACTCAAGAGGAAGTCGGCAAAGAAGAAATCGACCATGGGAAGTTCAAGCGTGTTTGGAGAGCTATTAAAGAATTAACCCCTTGTGTCGTTTGCCGCTTCGCTGCAGCCACACCATCTGATGAGAGCTTACACGAGGTAGTGGTGGCGTAAAAGTCAAATGGCCTGATCCAGCCGAGCCTTCATTGCGCCGGGCTCTCGACGTTAAACAAAGCGCTTGGTGGGAGGCAACCCACTCTTTTCTTTTGTTTTGTTTATTTATTTCTTAGTTTTTTGAGCTCTCGTCGGTTTCTCGAGGCTCGGATTTTATGTTTTCCGCTTTTGTATTTGAAATTTTTTCTGCTTTTAAAAAAAGGGTGCATTGGTGTTTTGAATGGAATTTGTCGCTTTTGTTGAGGCAATCATTGTGGATGCTTTTCAATCTCGACTTCTCTTTCTTTATCACTTTTGTACGCTACGATATAATCCCTTGTATCCCCGAGGTATTTCTTTGTTTTCATGAGTGCAGTGGAATTTGCATTAGCTTTTGTGCGATTCGAGATGATGTCGGTTTTCCGTGGATGGTCCACCATCTCTCATGCATTCATCGAGCATTTCTGGAGGTGGATCGACACGCCTCGAAGTGTTTCTTTATAACTACAATCAGCTAAGTACTTTCTTTTTTTTTAATTCTCGCACACCATGAGGACATGTTGTCATTTAAGTGTGGGGAGGATTAGTCGGTATGTATCTATGCACTTGCTTACATGATATTATTTCTATGCTAAAATGATGCTAAATTTTCAAAATTTTTGATTTGTCTCGAGTGAGCAATGCATGTTTTTGTTCGGTTTGTTATATTCATCGATGCCTTATGCCATATGTTCCATAGGTTAGATGTTTCACCAAGATTTATTTTCACGTGCCATAGTGAATGATGAGCTAATTTATAAAGTTATACCCCTTTTGATTAGTGATGTTTGATTCCTTATAAGTCATGTGCTTAGTGCTAATGTACATATCGTGAGACTTATGATAGTTTGTATTTAGTTCCAAGTAATACGATGTAATCGTGAATATCTAGAAGTTTGAATGTGATAAGTAATACGTAGCTAATGTCCTTTGAAAAAGTTGAGCTAATAATGAAATCAATAGTGTGTGTCGGAAGTCGGGTCGATGATTTGAGTGCGGTAAGGCATTATCTCGAAATGTTTTATTCCACTATGATGACCAAAAGCTCACGATAATGTAAGAAGCTGCTTTATGATTTGAGTAAGGTAGGGTATACCACGTATGTCCTATTCTGCTATGATGAGCAATAGCTTATTCTGATGTGTGTTTAAATGTGAAATCAATTGAATCAACTTAGGAATTGGTATGAAAAGAATGAAATGAGACTTAGTTATCGTTAATCTTATCCCCAGATAAACCGATGGATATGTTGTAGGATTATCCTCTAAGTATGTCGGA
This sequence comes from Gentiana macrophylla, assembly GCA_026214975.1. Lineage (NCBI taxonomy): Eukaryota > Viridiplantae > Streptophyta > Magnoliopsida > Gentianales > Gentianaceae > Gentiana > Gentiana macrophylla. Next base: position 29,784,401 of record CM047814.1, read on the forward strand.
AAGGTCTTAAATGTGTTCTATCATCTTTTCCGGGATATGTTCCGTTTGTAGGGTGCATCTTATAAGTATCTTTTATTACTAGTTTGAAGGGGTATTAGCTAGTTTTGCTTTGAGTTTTTCAAGTTTGGATTTAGTGGAAGTTCTCTATGGCTATGCACACACACGATGGTGAACTTCTAATTTATTGACTATGTGGTATATGTGTTGAGGTGTCTATATTCTTTCCGAGCCTTTATCTTGTTTTGTTTTGCTCGGGACGAGCAAAGTTTAAGTGTGGGGAGTTGTTAAGGGTGAATTTATACGCTTTATAACGTTGTATTTTATGATGTTCTCCCCATAATTCATATGATTTGCATAGAAATGTGGTTTTAAATGATTTATTAAGCAAGTGAGATTTTAATTAGTTTATTCGCAAAATGAGGTTGTGTACGTGTTTTGATTATGGTTTTATGAGCATTTGGATTGTGTTACGTTTTGCGATGTCTTAATGTGATGTAGATACATGTTGGAGGCTAAATTGATGATCAAATGTTGATATAATTCGAGCTAAATCGAGATAGTAGATGAGAAAAGAAGGATAAAGATGGAAGAAGGAAGAGATAATGATCAAGAGATCGAGTTCCAAAGATAGATGGACGAAGCGCCCACGGTCCGTCCATGGTGGATATAAAATATCGTATTTTTGCTCAACCGAACGCAGCGTTCAGAGGTGCGATTTACATTCGTGAGCCTTCAAACGCCATTTTCAGGGGATGCATAGACGCAAGCGTTCACCTCCGTCTGATTAGTAAATAAGGCTGGATTTAGCGCCCAAGATAGTGGACGGGCGCCCAAGCACCGCTCACTTAGCCTAAACCGACCTAAAAATCTATAAATTGGAAGCGCGATTTCTCAAACCCTAGACACACAATTCGAACTATAATTATATAATTATGTAGCCATTATAATGTCCGTGTGTGAGAAAGAAAAAAAAGCGAAAAAATTTACTAGTTTATCGAAGTCTTTTAATATAATTTCAATTCCGCTCTTTCGGGTAGAGGCCTTGACCCATTTTCTATAAAAATTTTAGAGCACTTTTAAAAATGTTCTATTTTAATTGCGGTTCTTTACTACTTTTATCAAATTTTATATGGCTCGGCTATGCCTTTAAATCCTAGGTTAGATTAATTAATTCCATGTACTTTTTATTCAACAATTCGATGTGCAAAGGATGCTAGGAGGCTAAATCCTCCTTGAACGAAGCAAGCTGTGAAGCCGTATAAATTAGTATCCGATATTATATATATTCAACAGTTTGATCTCTAGTTCGAGTGATTATTTTGTGAGTGTCTATTAAAGTTGTTACTTTTATCATTGGCGAATTTTTCGCTCATCAAAAAAATTATGTGGAAATGTGATATTGTTGTGATATCTTGTAAGTGAACCGAAGGCTTGGGCCTAGGTTTTTATTTTCTTGTTTTATTTTTTATATGTTGATTGCATGCTATATCGATTAGTGGTTATCCGAAAATCCCGATAAAGAAAAAAAGATAAAAAATTCAAATGTATCAAAGATCCGTGCTCTCTATCTCATTCACTATGCTTTGTTTTGATTAAAATAATCTGTAAGGTATATATTTCATGAATTTTGTTTGAGTTTGATCGCCTGATGATAATGAAATAAAGCCCGAATGATATGCTTTAGGGATTATCCTAATAAGTACACGGGAAGACTTTGTGTGGAGGCATTATATCGCCTATACCTAGGAAAATCATTAGGATTATCTGAATGGATATTTGTGCGTTTGCTTGAATTATTCAAGAGAGGATAGTGGAAATTGAAAAGGCTTGTCACACACTCACTCTGTTATACATTTATATTGCGGTTAACGTGTAGTTATGATTCGAATGGTTGTATCATCCGATTGTCATTCATATCTTATCTTGAGAATTTTTCCTGTTCGAGTCATTAATTCCTATGTTTCATCTAAATATGTTAGTAGTAAATATCGTATTTTTAGCGTGTTTTATAGTTTTTGTACCGGTTTAGTAACCGAGTGTAAATGTCGGTTCGTTTGGTATTTTGGTGGTTCATTGCGGGATTATACACGACATGTTTTGAGTCTAAAAGATGTGTTTAGAGGATTAGAAGAAGATGCCACAAGCTTACGAGTTCAAATGGATCAAATTATCTTGCATACTTATAACCAAAACCTGTTTCAACGGAGATTTGACCCATCTTAGAGGCATTTTCAGGGGATGACTTCTTAATGAAAGTTGTAGATCTTCACATAAGCTTTCCAACGCACTTTGAATCACGTCAATTGGAGTTCTACAACTCAAGTTATGGTCAATTGACTAATCAATTCGGATTAGTAGAAATCCCGAAATATCTTCGTAATACTGAATGGCTCATCAAAACGACATTTTCTGAAGAAGTTTCCTTCATAAAAGTTGTATATCTTCAAGAACGCTTTCCAATGGATTTTGAATCAAGTCAATCGGACTTCTACAACTCAAATGGTGGTCAAGTGGCTAATCGATTTGTATTAGGGAAAATCCCGAAAAAGACCGGTAATACAAATGGCTCATCAAAATGACGTTTTCTGAAGAAGAGTCCTTGATGAAAGTTGTAGAGTTTCTCGAGATCTTAATTTTGGCATTTCGTTTTGCAATTTTTGGAGGTCTACAACTCAAGATACTGGATTTTACAAGTTTTAATTACATAAATATAATCAATCGATCCTTGAGAATCATGCTTGAGTCATATGCAATAATGGTACCCGGACCGGTCCGGCTCTTTCCGGCCCGGTCGGCCTTGACCCATTTTCTATAAATAGAAGCATTGCAGAGCTGTGATCGTTGGCCCCTCTTCTCCTCTTCTTCTCATCTTTCTTCCGTCTATTTTAATTGTCTTGGGGGGCCTATAATTATATAATTATGTAGTTATAATGTCGGTGTAATAACCCACTAGTTATCGTTTTAATATAATTTCAATTCCGTTCTTTCTTTTATGTTTATTTCATTTTTATGCAATTAGTATAAATTAGTATAAATATATATATATATATTATATATTATATATATATATATATATCTATATATATATATCTATATATATATCTATAAATATCTTAGTTATCTTTTTGTTTTATTTTCTTTCGTTTTGTTATTTTCGTTGTTATTTTCGTTAATATGAGTAGTTAAACTCAACATAGCCGAATTATGTGAAAGCGGGTGAAATTAATGGGAAGCGAGATGGGAGTTGTGTGTGCTTAATTAACGTTCTTATGATAAAATCATGTTCTAAAACTTGTTTTGATCATTTTCATAGTTTTGAATGAGATTGACAACCTTGTTCATTGCTATGAGAAAGAAAGTATATTAAAGTCATTAAAACATAGCCTTAATCGTTAGATTGACAACCTAAGTGACATGTTAGGACTATGCTTTGTGAGGTTTTTCAAATGGTATTTTATTTTGGTCAACCATGTTAGGTAAGTTATCTCTCTAAAAGGAGGTTAATAAGCCTAATGTGGGGTTAAGTGAGAGCTCGAGATCTTAACGCAAGAATAAAGAGTTGACACCCGTGAATGTCATATGAATCGAATCGATAAAACACACTCCTTATCAAGTTTTTCTGTGGGGAGATAAACTGTTGGATCATGGCTCGCTATGCTTTTTAATCACCTAGTTAATCTCGTTAGAATAATCTTTACTTTTTTGCATTAGTTATAATCACTCCACCTAAAACTTTGATCGCTTAGACTAAGAACCACGCTCGCTGGTACTCACAACACTATGCTTTTGTGAGGTTTTATTGAGTATTTTATTTTGGTCAACCATGTTGAGGTAAGTTATCTCTAATGTGGGGGTTAAGTAAAGCTGTTCGAATCTTACGCAAGAATACAAAAAGTTGACACCCGTGAATGTCATATGGCTGAATCGGATAAAACACACTCCTTATCAAGTTTTCTGTGGGGAGATAACTTTTGTTGGATCATGGCTCGGCTATGCTTTTTAATCACCTAGTTAATCTCGTTAGAATAATCTTTCTTTTTTTACTTATTTGCATTGATCGTTACAACCACATTTCTTTGATACGAACTCTGTAGCTATCCTAGCAAATCGACCTGGTACTCTGCCGGTTAGAGAGTTAGTTTACCCACGATTATTTGAGTCTTTATAAATGTATTTTTAGTGGGTGAATTTTTCGCTCATCACAGCTTGGCTGCGGTTCTTTACTACTTTTATCAAATTTTATGCCTTTAAATTCCTAGGTTAGATTAATTAATTCCATGTACTTTTTATTCAACAATTCGATGTGCAAAGGATGCTGTGAGGCTAAATCCTCCTTGAACGAAAGCGTTGTGAAGCCGTCCGTTTCAATGAGTTTGATCTCTAGTTCGTGATTATTTTGTGAGTGTCTATTAAAGTTGTTACTTTTATCATGTTTTTATATGTTGATTGCATGCTATATCGAAAGATCCGTGCCTTTGTTTATTGTTTGCTTGATGAAAGTCATGTTAACCTTAGAACACCATGATAAAAGTTTAGACCTTTAATCTAATCACAACGAAAGTTATTAGATTGAATCTCTAGATTAGAAATTGAAAGATTTCACGCCTAGGTTAGAAAGACTTAATCTTTAATCGAAAGATCGAAGATTAGAAAACGAACTTGTCTCACTAAAGTAGGTGTTCATGCCTTAGATAGGTGAATCACAACTAGAGTAGAGATCACGAAATAATCGAATTAGTATCAAACGTTGATAGGATAGGTGGAACAATTGCTTGTTCGTTCGTTAAAATTTGATTTAAATCACTTGACTCGAATTGCTTAGCTCAGTTTAGTTTATTTTATTTTTCTGCGACTTAGTTAGTTTCTATTGCTTTCAATCTTGCCTAGCATTGGATTCAATCCTCATCTAGTTCCTTTTATGCATATTTGTTTAAATTAGTTTCTTTGTTTAGTTTAGATTCTCGTGACAATAGTTAGTTTAGTTGAAAACAAAAGCTAGGATTCACATTCGTCTAGTTCCCCGTAAGATCGACCCGGCATAGCCTCTACACTACGATCCTTGCACTTGAGGTTAACCGGTTTATTACTTGTTGTTTTGTATTGATAAAATCCGGGACAGCTCACCACTGTCATCTTTGCTCAGCTCAATGAAAGTCAGTCCTGACCTCAGGCATCAGTGACTCTTTATTAAACGAGCACTCCAACCAGACGTCACCCCACGATTGTAACTGCCACAATAATGGCTCCGTGATTCACTCCTCAATATGGCATGGGCTACAAACTGCTCCGTGATCTCCGCCATGAACTTTGTCACATGCATCATGGCATTAAATCCAATATGGAGCGCTATAAAAATGTTCGACACTTTTTTTTTTTCGAAATCTACGTTCGGCTTGATCTCATAACTCTGGATATGCAGGCAGTCAAATACTGGCACACAGTGATGGACCTACATACAAGTAAGAGGTAATTGCTCCCCCCTTGATCTGAAAAAATATACACTAATATATGTAGTATGAATTTAGTTTGCTCCCCCCCTAAATATTCTTATTTGGCTTTAAAAAATTTATTTGCCCACCTACTCAAGATGCTGCGTCCGTCACTTGACACATCCATTTCTCATTATCAAACCATCAAACTATTAGTTGGATTATCCTCTCGGAATCCAATTACCCGAATAACAACCCGATTGTGAATCAGACGATCTGTGTCATATAAAATTGATTCTCTATTGATAAATAAATAAATACATAACGAATAAAAGAGACGGAAATGATTGAGTCAGCATCATGAAATCCTTATGTCATCTACGTCATGCTACAACGTGTCTGGTATGCATGATTCGTTGCTTGCATATTGGGCATTCACTCAGGTCGGCTTAGCCACTGATTGAAGTTGTCCTCTATTAATAAGCTATCTCTATTAGTGCTTTGCAACCCAACCTTTACTTGTTTTTTTTATTTATAAGTTTGGTTAGTAATAATGACAACTACAAACAGCCCCCGTTGCCCGATATCCTGGACCAACTGATCCGACTAATCCGGAGTTGGGTTCGGATCGTATTTGTACGGTCTGAATTTTACCCAGAGTAATGTCTGACCAAAAAACTCTTTCAACATAACGTTTCAGAGAAGAATCGAATCTGTCACCTCCCTATGCCTTCTCAAATATATATTTCCCACATATATATATACAACAATCGTTCAAAATAAATTATGAATAAACAAATTTTATATCAAACACGTGTCCATTTACCGCGTAGGACATGTTATATACCTATGATTTTTGTTGGGAGCTATAACGACACTTCAGTAAATCTATATTTGTTTTTTAAAATATTTTAGTAAATGTATATTTTAAACATTATTGAGGTTCTTCAGGAAGATTTATTGGGATGTCTTAAAATGCCACTTTTTCCATAAAAAAGAATAAAAATAAAATGCCACTTTTTGTTTCTTCTCTATTTTCTTGTAGTTCTATGTTATAAGTGGTATCATCAACAATGTTAAATGATTGAAGTGTTTTTAATAATATGTTATAAATGGAGTGTATTTTTCTCCTTTTTCACTGAAGGTTGTTTTATTATGATGGACCGGATAGAAGCAAAGAAAAGGACAAGGAATATGAAAATTAGGTAAACTGGAGTGGAAATTAAAGAATGAATTATATATGCATTTGTACGGGATGAAAATTGACTATGCTGGATCTCGTCAATGAATAAATTCGGGTCAATTACCTTTGTGACAATGATCTTTAATCTTATGAACCCTAAATCGTGTTAATGGGGATGTGCTTTTGGTATATTTTAGACTGAGCTCTCGAGTTATTTCTCTTGAGTTGCCTACGTATCCAATAGCTTAACTGAAATCAAATCTTTCGTAGTTCCTTAGGGTTATTTATATAGGGGATGTCTCATCCATTTCCTTGTCCTGCAAGGAATCACGTTATTATTATTTTTAATATTTCCCTAAGGATATACACGCATAGATTCCTATAATTTAGGGATAATTATGGACATATTTAAATGTCAAGATCACAGTCTTTATGACTTATGACTCTTTTCATATTTATCTTTAGTTATCCAGCACGTGGAATAACAGCCGTGGTTTCTCTGTGCGTCCTGCGCCGAGCCCCTAAGGCCACTATGGCCGATCCGGGCAGCTCCTCTTCGCCAAGACTTAGCCGACCTGCGGTGGCTCCTCATATGCCGATCTCCCACCTGGGGTAAGGGGACCTGCCCTTGAGTATATCTGTGGGGCTCCTGGCCCTTAATGCCTTAACTTTAGAGGGTAGTCATTTATTACACGACTTGAAAGGATGACATGTGGCGTAGTTCGGGTCGGCTATCATCATAAGCCCCCCAGATTTGATCTTGCTTTTAGTTGGTCAGATCTGCGCCAGTGCTATTCGGCCGAAATTACCCGACCTCGCGTTTTGAATTTGCCAGCTGTCAGATGGCAGCCTATTAAGTAGGTCATTATTGCTTTTCCGGGAACCGAGGCGTTTTTCCCTCTTTCCCATAACTGACGTCGTTTACACGTCCCTGGGGGGAAGGGGTTATAACCCCTGTCTTTTCACATCAGCCCTTCCCACTTCTTTATTCTTGCTATTAAATTGAAGATTTCAAATCCTCAAGACACTTTGCGTTTTCTCAAGTAAGCATTTTCTCTTCTTCTCTTTCTGAGTTTATTCTTCTTCTTTTCTTTCCGGTTAATGAGGATTGGCCCCATAACCAGTAGCTCAATAAAAAGGGATTTGAATCCCACTCTTCATCAGAAGGTGAAGTTTGTCAGTCTAGGGTCCAAATAGAAACCTCTGCTTCTACTCCCGTCCTTGATCGTAACGAGCAGGAGCAGTTAATTGTAAATCCATAGCCTACTACTTCATCTAGGCCTCATTCCCATTTCGGGTTTACCTCTTTAAATCAGAGTCTTAGAGCACATATGACTGCTAGGTCAGCCATAGGTTGTTTTGGGGTAAAATCCAAACTTAAACAGGATGATATCCATCAGATCTGTAACCAATACAATATTGGCATGGACCAATACTCTCCCCATCTTCTTGGGGGTGCGAACTTGTATGCTCATCAGCCTGCAGGGAATCTTGATCAGTATACAATGAAGCGATTCGCTCAAGGGCTTAGGGTCCGCTCGTCCGGCCTTTTTGGCCGTTCTAAGACATTACCATCTAGGATCTGGCCAGATCGCCCCCAATGGGATTATGATGATCATTGGCTTCGTGATCTTCTGTAGATGTATAGATACCGAGTTCTCTGTTGATTTGTTTAGGACCTTCTACCAACATAAGAAGGTTAAGAACCATAGCGGGTGGTATTATTTTCCACGCCGAACAGACCACCGAAGGGGCATCCCTATCCTTTCCAAAGGAAAAACCTCTATTCATGAGTGGAAAAACCACTTCTTTTTTTTCCCGTCACGACGGACACCATAAACTGGGTGGTTGGAATTATTATCAACTTCCGGCTGATGTATGCCCCACTGGGGTTAATGAGCGTCTGTTGGAGGACATTGCCGGATCGGGTGTCTCCCTGGACCATGAAGAGTGGCCCACCAAACTGATCGAGGCAGCTCGTCTGGCTAACTCCGGGCCTGAGCCTTACCTGAGGCTTACTCAAGGGGAGTATGATAACTGTACGAACTTATCCTTGCCTTTATTTCTTTTTGACTTTTCTTCGCATATGTTTGTTGCTTTTACGATCTTTCCTATTCGTATTAACGTTGTTCTTCCTTTTCTTTTCAGTGGCTGACTTTACAGCTATCTTTGATGAAGCTTTTGAGGAAGAGGAGGTTGCTGCTGGGCAAAATGAGCAAGTTGTGAACCCGGATGCTTCTGGGGTTGTTGGCGATCTGGAGGTTCCCCTTGTAAACCCTGAGGCCAATCCTAAGGATCTTCGTACTGATGAAGGTCTTCAGCATGATGAACAAGTTGAATCTTACGCAACGTACTGACTAGGCGGAGGAGAGCCTGATCGTCCTGGACGGTCCTGAGCCTACTATGGCAGGGGGGACAACATCAAGTGCGCTCCCGATCTGGGAGGAAGATGAGCAGGCATGATCGAGGTGATCAAGATATTTTTGATTTGGAGGGGAGTTCTATTCCCCATGCTGATTTCATGTCAGAACTGCCGGACAATGATCTGGCCACTATGGTATGCTTTTTCTTGCTTTTGTATCTGTTACTTCTTTTTGTCATTATCTTTTTACCGCACTGACCCCCTTAATGTTTTGTCAGGTTGTCAAGGCTGGGAAGGAAGTTCTGAATAGGCTTGACAGCTTCTCTTCCCAGAAGAAATCCTTGGAAATTGATTGCCGACCTTTCTGCAAGCCGTCAGAAACACCAGGACGCTTCAGCGTCCAAGGACCAGCAGATCGCTGATCATGTGAAACAGGTCTTGGAGCAGGAGGAGGCCTTGGAGAAACTCCGAGCTGAACATGAGGGACTTAAGGCTGCGGTACCTGCGCAGATCGCCCAAGCCATTCATGATTATAAGAGCTCCGCTCATTTTACTGGGGCCTTAATAGTCTTTCTTGGCCCAATCTTGAATCATGGATACACTCTGGGTGTGGATCAAGCCAATGAGAAATGTCCCGAGCTGGTCATTGAAAATCTTCCCCACGGGGGACTTCGTAAGTCTTGTGGCAACAAAGTCTATAGAGAGTTTTAGGCTGGTGAAGATCTGGCAGCTAAGTACGCCCGTTGACCTGTTGCTCGTCAAGCCCGTGCATCTTCAGCTCAGCCTTTTGGTCCGTCTTCTGATCAGCCTTCTCAGCAAGATCCCTCTGCTGATCCTTAGTCTTATATGTTTGGTTTTTCTTTTGAAAAAATTTGTAATAATTTCAGCCTTTTTATTGCCTTTTACTTTGACAATGTATGCCCTTTAGGCATTTGTTTTGTAATCAGTTCTTTGTTCTGTAATCACTTCTTTTGGCTTTTAGCCTTTTGTTCTTTATTTCTTTTTGGCTTTTTGTTTTAGCCATAACTTAGGGTAATTTGCCTCCTGAAGTACATCATTTATAAGCTTTTCTTTTTGAATGATGTGCTTTTATGTTGGTTCTGATTGTCTGTCCTGTAGACTTAGAAAGTTTGATTATTTCAAAATTTCTGAGTTTATAATGCATCTCAGTTCTGAGCGTACATCAGTTCTGAGCGTAGTTGATGAGAGTCAAATTGGCTATAATTTTCTATGTGATTAGACTCCGTTTATACCTCATTTTATATGTTTCCAGAGACATTTGTTTGTATTTTGATGTATTTACACATTGGTTATCATTTCGAGACCTAGGACGTAAAGTCCGGGATTCTCGGTCTTTTTCGGTGTATTTAATATACTCTCGGTCACCCTAATGTCTTGTAGGGGTTACGTGTGGTATTTGTTATGATTTTATACAGGTATTAGGTGTTTGAGATGACCGGAAGGCGAGATACGAGGGTTAAAAGTTCAAACGGATCGAAATTCATTGGGATTACAACCTTGGCTTCCAATATCTGCATTTTGATCCAATTTAGAGGCATTTTATGGGCTGGTCATCTTCATGAAAGTTGTATACAATTTCATTAGCTTTCCAACGCATTTTGAATCACTGGATTTGGAGGTCTACACACAACGTAATGGACAATTTACTGAAGATGTATCAGCAGGCGTGCGCCTGACAAATGCTAGGCGCACGCCTAGCGTTCAGATCTGCCAAAACACTATAAAAACCCCATCTTCATATATATATATATAGATCGGTGTCAGCTCATTTTCTGCATTTTTCTTCATCTTTTATTAGATTAGATTAGTTTGTAGGTAGATTAGCTTAGTTTAGTTGTAGATCGTTGTAATCCGGAGGATCTCGGTGATAGCTTGACGCGTTATTGACGGGATTTTGCTCGGAGATTCGATTTTCTACAGCTATATATATTCGGTATTTCAATTTCCTTTCTTGTTCTTGCTTTCAATCTTGTTGAATGTTTGATTTCTTGTTATGAGTAGCTAATCCGTTTTTAGTCGAGTTATGTGAAAGTCTTCAAAATCGAACCTTAGATTGTTCTTGTGGTGTTCTTGATGTTTGACTGTTGATTCTCGATGTTACCGTAGTTCTAGAACTTATTCTTAATGACCTTTATTGAACTCGTGACTCGATAATCATATTTCACGTATCTTCTTTATAGATGTATTTGGCGAGAGGATACGGGAACTGGGGTTCTAGGATCACCCTATAAAACCGACTGAGTTGTTCAGATTCGGTTTCGTGTGTGAGGTTTATATCATTGTTAATGAGCGTCTCATCGGGCGTAGACCGTGTTAGGTCAGTTAAATCCAGTCAGCGGACTGTTGAACCAGACATAGGAGGGTAGATTATTGAAGTAATGTCTATTCTTAGACTTAGGAAACGACACCCTTCAAGTAACATCGAGGCGGACTGTTGAGCCTGACATAGGAGGGTAGATTATTGAATTAATGTCTGTTCTTGGAATTGGGAAACGACACCCTTCGAGTGACATCGAGACGTTTAGGTGAGTCAAGAACACCTCCGGATCGAGCTAGGGTTAGAAAGTAGTTGGTTGGATCATAGCTCGGCTATCTCTTTTATATAGTTTTAAATCTTTGTTTTGTATATTTAGTTTTTAGAACCGGTGATCTGACAAATCACCATCTTCAGTTTTTGTGTTGGCCTAAACTAGGAATGAGACCGACTTTGGTACTCGACCAGATTCCCTGTGGTATACGACATTGACTCGCCAATTCTAGGCTACAATTGACCCGGTACACTGCCGGTAAGATTGGACATTTAGAAAAGGCCGATCAAGTCTTTCTGGCGCCGTTTCCGGGGAATCCGGTTGATATCTTGTAAGTTAGTTGAGTTTTTAGGATTATGTCATTTTTCTTTATTGTTTTCTATGTATAGTTCGTTTGTTATTTTCCTTTGTTATTGAAGTGTCACACCATTTACTTCGGTAGTGGTAGTGACTAGATACTGTGATTGTGTTCGTGTTGTTTCCCTAGTTTGCAGATCATGAATCCATACTACAATTACGGCTCCTATCCTTACCCATTCTGATATTACAATTACGGTGCTATGGGTTACCAAACACAACCTTTTTATCAGTTCAACCCATACGCCGCATCTTATGGAAACGAGTGGGATAATGCCCCAAGTTACTTTGATCAACAGCTCGATACTCCTCCACCTCCAGAATCAGAGACCATAACGGATGAACAGATGGCACTTGAACAATAGAGTAAGGTAGTTTATGACAACCATAGAGAGTTTCAAATGGTTCAAAATGACATAACTACGATGCAAACAACCATACGGAACTTGTAGCTAGGCATACGGAACTTGGCTCTTCAAGTAGATCAACTGGATGAGAGAAGGGAGGTTGAGAGGAGAGAACGTGAAACTTTGGAAGAATTCACCCCTGAGGAATGCTACGAAGAGGGTATGAATCCTGTTATTATTGAATCATTTATTCCTTTTTTGTTTAGCATTACTGTTATACCTACGGGGTTGCACCTTATTGACTTTGTTGTTGATGTTGAGCCTAAATGTGCATACTTGGTGTTAGAGTCATTGTTAGTTGGGATATGTTTTAGTTCAAGGAAAGTGAGTTCGTTGTTCAGTGCAATGGACTCATTGAACCAATCTTGGTGGTGGGGATTGAGCCCCATGTTTTTTATATTCCATTTTCAGGGGGTGTTCAATTCCTACGATTTTTGTAGGGAGAAGCAATAGTTTGCTCTCCTTTGGTATAGCTATCCTTGATATAGTTCGGGGTAGAAATTCGAGCTGAGGACTCTAAGCTCAGAATGTGCTTTTATTGCTTTTCTTTCCCCTCGTGTTTCACTGTGTATCTTTAGTTTGTATTTTGATACTTTGGGTAAGTTTTGTTGTAATATAACCCGAGGAAGTGTGTATTAGGGGGGTTAGTATGGTGTTTTTGGCTTTGATGAGTTGTGGTAATACGGGTAGTATTATTGTGCTATACTCCAAACCTGTACACCTTTGGTGTTGGTTGTGTATATTTTATAAATATAGGTACCCTGGGAGTTCATTTTACGGATGCCACATGATCGTGCTCGTGCATTTTTTCCGGTTGTAAGCTAACTTTTCTACCCTTATCATTCGTGTTTCATTTTAAAGTAGGGGTGGTTGGTTTAGCTTCAATGTTATTGTTTTCATGTGGAACGAGTCATACTTAGCAATTGTTATCCCTTTATGTTGGTCCCTTGGAAAGGCTAACACAAGTTTAGAGGGGAGGGTTGAATAAACTTGTCCTTAAAACTGGATTTAAAACAAATTAAGGTTCAGTTAAAACTTGTGTGGAGTTAAGCTAACTCAACTGAGTATAAGTCAATACTGACTTATTCTTAGTTTAGCTAAATTATCAGATTATTTGTTGAGTCGGTTTCTTGAAAATTGCCGTAAGTAAGTAAAAGCGTAAAGTAAATAAACAAGAATGATAGAGATTCCAGGTGATGTAATCCTGTCAGTCCTCTCTTCCCCTGTGATGTGGAGGAAAATTCCACTAGAACTTCTTGAGATGGCCCGGTTACAAAATGTTCTAAACTGATAGTCCTTGACTAATACCTAGCTTCACTATCTAAACACTTGTAGAACAGGTAGAATTGTTGTTCTTCAATTGTTTGAAACACTAGTCCTTGGAGGGTTGGATTACCTCTTCACCAGCTCATCACAACCACAGTCTTTCTAACTACACTCAACTGTCCTTCACACCTTCTTGGTGTTTCACAGTCTAAACCTTTGATAGAATCAAAGTTGAGACTTGAATCAATAACTATGATTCAATTGTGATTTGAGCTTTTCTTCTAGATGTATAAGTTATGCACAACTCTGGATTTATTCAAATGAGTGATCTTGATCTTTATTTGAATACTAATGAACACTTGAAGAAATTTCTTGATTTTGCAATTAAGTATTTAGTAGGAATTCTTTTAAATTGGCTTTTCCCCCTTAATTTGATCTTTCTTGACTAGATTAATTCTTTTAATTCCTCCTGATCTCTCCCCCCGTTCCTTTTTGAAAGAAGTAGTCTATTTATAGGGTTTATCTAACGGTCAAGTTCCTTTGAGTTCAAATCCTTGTAGCCGTTAGTGGTCCTGCTTGCTCGTACGTTTATGTCAGAACGGATAGATTATCCTCCAATCATAATTCTTGAATTGCAACGGTTGGATTTTTCTTCAGTTTGGTTAAACCTTAGTTTCAAAATTTATTTACTGAGATCATTATCAGTTCTCATTTTGTAAGAGTTTTAACTGAGTGTTTACTCTTCTTCAACAATCAGTACTCCAGCTTTCATCTAATTATAATTGACTTAATCATAGTACATCATAAACAATTATCTTCTAAGAATTCATTGTCCTTATGATTCTTAGATCTCCATACAAGATCTATAAAGTTAGTTCAGGTCATCACAATCTTGCCTGAAGTCTAGCTTTACAGTCTCGACGTAGTCTTCATAACTGAGTTTGAACCCTCAGTTCTTCAGTCTTCAATAACCGAGTCTGTGACCCTCAGTTCTTCATCAACTGAGTTTGAACCCTCAGTTCTTCAATCTTCTAGATAAGCCAACCGAGTTTGTGTCCCTCAGCGAACTTATCTTCTTCAGTTTCATATTGGTGTAGTCTGAGTTAGTTTGACTAAATTCCAGTTTCTTGTTATCTCAGTTTCTAGTTATCTCAGTTCACAATCTAGAAATATTACAGTGCTTGTCTGATTTAACTTATACAAATATCAGACTCTATTAAATCCTATACATTGATATCTAGACATCTTTTTGCTTTGCACTATAACAACTAGTTATGACACTTCATCAATGGGATTAAGAACAATGACTGAATAAGTGATGAATCATCATCAAAACATAAATTTTATTTCCAACACTTTAATATAAATGAGTCGGTTTTTAGAAATTTTGATGCCTTCGACAGTGTTTGTGATACATTGAGCCTTTAGTATTGCTTTGATTAAACACATAATGATTATACGAATGCATTTTATTTGTGTTGTGATCTTGTATTGAGGAATGGAATAGTTCTATCACGTTAGCTTCGACTTCACGAATCACCTTGACTAGTGAACGATTAGGGTAGCTATTAATGACCCGGTTACCTAGAACTTATATGAGTAACTTCGAGGCGAAATAGAGAGGTCGTCATTGTTAGGTACGGGATGACGGTTTTGGCATTTATTTTGACCCGATCAGAGCCAAAGGCCAACCTAAAATGATTAATCCACTATTACCCATCTACGCCTTTTGTAGGGTGGTTAGACTGCCACCCGAACTAGCCTTTCGTGTTACTAACTCGTGAAAATCGATGTCCTTAACTTTATTTCAATCTACGTACCCTTGACTACCTTGCAATTGAGCTTGTTCGTTCCGCACATTTTTACGATGTCGCGAGGTATTTTTGAGACGTAAGTAATGGTATGAAGTCGTGATTTACGAGTTATTCGGAACGAGGAGTGTAGCAATGTGTAGGTTCCAGTTTTGTTCGGAATTTTGATGTATATAAGATGAAGAAAAAAAAAAAAAAAGAAAAGAAAAGAAACAGAAGTAGTAAATGTGAATATATATAGTTTGATATAAGTCCAAAAAGGGACTAAAGTGTTGTATGATGAAGAAATGTGAAGTTGGAGTTAGGGTTCGGTTTGAAATCCGAATTGTAAATAGTCGGAAAATTGAAGACAAAGTTGATACCGAGTTTCGTGTTTAAATTTGACTTGGTTAAAGCTCTTTTGCACCTTCTTTTTTCTATTTTATCGTAAATATCCTTTCGTTAACCCCAACCCTAGCCTAACAATATAACCCTTTAAGTCCTGCTCGACCGTGCTAGACTTTGATTGACTTGATTAGTGGAGATGTTTATGAAGTATAACCGGTCATTGGTGATAAATGTCGAAGAAGCTACACACACACACATTCTTTTTCTCAATACAAGTTTGAACTTAAATCCTATGCATTTGTGTCAATTATTTGTGTTTTACTATTTCAATTCTTATAGACTAGTTGTATGATTTCAATTCTTATAGACTCCATTATTATTTTTGAATCGCTCGCCTTTGCTCGAGGGCGAGCAAACACTAAGTAGGGGGTAGTTGATGAGAGTCAAATTGGCTATCATTTTCTATGTGATTAGACCCCGTTTATACCTCATTTTATATGTTTCCAGAGACATTTGTTTGTATTTTTATGTATTTACACATTGGTTATCATTTCGAGACCTAGGACGTAAAGTCCGGGATTCTCGGTCTTTTTCGGTGTATTTACTATACTCTCGGTCACCCTAATGTCCTGTAGGGGATACATGGGGTATTTGTTATGATTTTGTACAGGTGTTAGGTGTTCGAGATGACTGAAAGGTGAGATATGAAGGTTGGAACGTGTGCCCGAAGCTTAAACGTTCAAACGGATCGAAATTCATTCGGATTACAATCTTAGCTTCTAATCATCTACATTTTTGATCCAATTTAGAGGCATTTTCTGAGCTGGTCATCTGCATGAAAGATGTAGACAATTTCATTATATTTCTAACGCATTTTGAATCACTAGATTTGAAGGTCTACACACAACTTTATGGCCAATTTAATAAAGATGTATCAGCAGGCGTGCGTCTGAAAAATGCTAGGCGCATGCCTACGGGTTTCAGTCCGTGTTTTCAGCATTCTAGGCGTACGCCTAGCAAAGCCTAGGCGCACGCCTAGCGTTGCGCAGGGGGTAGGCCGTAGGCGTGATGTAGCCGCTCATGACCCTTCCTCTTCCTCTTCTTCTTCTTCATTGTTAATCCCCAATTTTAATTCAAATATTTAATTTTTTCAAAAAATAAAAACTTTTTATATGTTGTTCAGTGAAGAATTCTAAGAACTTTTGTAGTTGAAACCTAAGGCTAATTCATTGTAAATTATTTTATATAATTAATTTACTAAAATCCCCCCTTTGTATTTTTCTAACAATTCATCGTTGACCAAGTCAACATTTTGATTCGGACCTCCGTTCAAAGATCCGTCCGGTCCATCCGTTCCAAACGGGGGGTAATTGCAAGACCTTAGTCACTTGCACTAACGTTGCTCAGTCTTGTGTGCGGAGGCACTTGAAATCAACATGATCCAACGATTGGTTTGAGAGAAAATCGAATTTCAATTTCCATGAACAGTGTGTCATCATAGACAAATTTCTCTCTCATCAATCACTGTTTCAATCACTATTGTACAACAGTAAAAACATATATTTGAATTCCCATTTTCTGAGAAAAGCACTTCATTTGTCCTTTTTCAATTTCCATCAGAACATTTTCTTCACAGGAAATGCACCAGTCTTCATCTCCTCCCCCTCCAATGATTACTAATTAACTTAACATAAATGTTCAACCCTTTAAGGAATAACTTAACATTAAGACTTCAGGGGGTTCAGGGTTTAAGGAGGGTTGTATACTGGTATTTAATTCATCAATAAACAATTAACATTAATGGAGAATATTCTGGGAGTGTACAGATTCTATCATTCAAACTGCCAAAAACCCAGATCATCATTTTCAGGGATAATTGTGTTAATGCAATTAATGAACGTTTATATGGCAGGCCATCTAGAACACTTTGACCATCCATCTTCTCCCCCCTGGTATGATTAACTTAACATTAAGACTCCAGGGGATTAAGGAATAACTTAACATTAAGGCTTCAGGGGGTTTTAGGTGGGTTTGTACATGTTAACTGCAGTTGTATCCCACCCACGTGACAGTATAAAGGTTTGTTCTCTGGGTCCTGCAGGCTGAGCAACCATTCTTCTGGGCTACCCAACTCCCAACGCAAAACGAAAGAATAGTAGTTTCCAACTTCTTTACTACTATGATTTTGCAGAGGAAAGAAGGGACTTTTATAGTGCCCTTCATTTTGATTTTTGATTTTTAATCTCACTCTTACACGTGGCAAAACCATATAATATTACAGGTTTTGCCCGCCACGTGTTGTTTCTAGACATGAGGCGTAGGGGGTAGGCCGTAGGCGTGACGTAGCCGCTCATGACCCTTCTTCTTCCTCTTCTTCTCTTAATCCCCAAATTTAATTCAAATATTTAATTTTTTTTTAAAAATAAACTTTTATATGTTGTTCAGTGAAGAATTCTAAGAACTTTTATAGTTGAAACCTAAGGCTAATTCATTGTAAATTATTTTAAATAATTAATTTACTAAAATCCCCCATTTGTATTTTTCTAACTATTCATCATCGACCAAGTCAACATTTTGATTCCGACCTCCAATCAAAGATCCGTCCGGTCCATTCCAAACGGGGGGTAATTGCAAGACCTTAGTCGCTTGCACTAACGTCGCTCAGTCTTGCGTGCGGAGGCACTTGAAATCACCATGATCCAACGGTTGGTTTGAGAGAAAATCGAATTTCAATTTCCATGAACAGTGTGTCATCACAGACAAATTTCTCTCTCATCAATCACTGTTTCAATCACTATTGTACAACAGTAAAAACATATATTTGAATTCCTATTTTCTGAGAAAAGCACTTCATTTGTCCTTTTTCAATTTCCATCAGAAAATTTTCTTCACAGGAAATGCACCAGTCTTCATCTCCTCCCCCTGCAATGATTACTGATTAACTTAACATTAATGTTCAACCCTTTAAGGAATAACTTAACATTAAGGCTCAGGGGGTTCAGGGTTTAAGGAGGGTTGTATACTGGTATTTAATTCATCAATAAACAATTAAGGGCATTTCTCTCTCATCAATACTGGTATTATATGGTTTTGCCACGTGTAAGACTGAGATTAAAAATCAAAAATCAGAAATGAAGGGCACTATAAAAGTCCTTTCTTTCCTCCGTAAAACCATAGTAGTAAAGAAGTTGGAAACTACTATTCTTTCATTTTGTGTTGGGAGTTGGGTAGCCCAAAAGAATGGTTGCTCAGCCTGCAGGAACCAGAGAACAAACCTTTATACTGTCACGTGGGTGGGATCCAGCTGCAGTTAACCTGTACAAACCCCCCCTAAAACCCCCTAAAGCCTTAATGTTAAGTTATTACTTAATCCCCTGGAGCCTTAATGTTAAGTTAATCATACCAGGGGGGAGAATATGGATGGTCAAAGTGTTCTAGATGGCCTGCCATATAAATGTTCATTATTGCATTAACACAATTATCCCTAAAAATGATGATCTAGGTTTTTGGCAGTTTGAATGATAGAATCTTTACACTCCCAGAATATTCTCCATTAATGTTAATTGTTTATTGATGAATTAAATATCAGTATACAAACCTCCTTAAACCTTGAACCCCCTGAAGCCTTAATGTTAAGTTATTCCTTAAAGGGTTGAACATTAATGTTAAGCTAATCAGTAATCATTACAGGGGGATGAGATGAAGACTGGTGCATTTCCTGTGAAGAAAATGTTCTGATGGAAATTGAAAAAGGACAAATGAAGTGCTTTTCTCAAAAAATGGTAATTCAAATATAAGTTTTTACTATTGTACAATAGTCATTGAAACAGTGATTGATGAGAGAGAAATTTGTCTGTGATGTCTGTGATAGCTTGACGCGTTATTGACGGGATTTCGCTCGGAGATTCGATTATCTACAGCTATATATATTCGTTATTTCAATTTCCTTTCTTGTTCTAGCTTTCAATCTTGTTGAATGTTTGATTTCTTGTTATTTTCTTGTTATGAGTAGCTAATCCGTTTTTAGTCGAGTTATGTGAAAGTCTTCAAAATCAAACCTTAGATTGTTCTTGTGGTGTTCTTGATGTTTGATTGTTGATTCTCGATGTTACTGTAGTTCTAGAACTTATTCTTAATGACCATTATTGAACTCGCGACTCGATAATCGTATTTCACGTATCTTCTTTACAGATGTATTTTGCGAGAGGATACGGGAACCGGGGTTCTAGGATCACCCTGTAAAACCGACTGAGTTGTTCAGATTCGGTTTCGTGTGTGAGGTTTATATCATTGTTAATGAGCGTCTCATCGGGCGTAGACCGTGTTAGGTCAGTAAAATCCAGTCAGCGGACTGTTGAACGTGACATAGGAGGGTAGATTATTGAAGTAATGTCTATTCTCGGAATTAGGAAACGACACCCTTCGAGTGACATCGAGGTGGACTGTTTAACCTGACATAGGAGGGTAGATTATTGAATTAATGTATGTTCTCGGAATTAGGAAATGTCACCCTTCGAGTGACATCGAGACGTTTAGGTGAGTCAAGAACACCTCTTGATCGAGCTAGGGTTAGAAAGTAGTTGGTTGGATCATAGCTCGGCTATCTCTTTTATATAGTTTTAAATCTTTGTTTTTTATATTTAGTTGTTAGAACCGGTGATCTGACAAGTCACCGTCTTCAGTTTTTGTGTTGGCCTAAACTAGGAACGAGACCGACTTTGGTACTCGACCAGATTCCCTGTGGGATACGACATTGACTCACCTAGTCTAGGTTACAATTGACCCGGTACCACTGCCGGTAAGATTGGACACTTACAAAAAGCCGATCATTTGCTGACCTTATTTATTCTAAGCACTAGATATCCCTCCTTAAAATATAAGTGTTTAACCCTGGAGTTATAGTACTGAGATATACGTTGTTTATACTTTGCCATTCTAATGAAATCTACATTCAAAGCTTCTTCTAGGTCGTCATTCGAATGCCTGAACTCAGTTAACTGCTGTTCTTCAGAGTAGAGTGCTGCTCATGGTGATGGCTGTCCGATCTCAGCCGGAAATACTGCTTTGCACCCGTATGCTAAGCTGAATGGAGTTTCCCCTATGGCCGAGTTTGGTGTTGTTCTGTACGCCCAAAAGATGTTGGGCAAATGCTCGGTCCAGTTTTCTCTTCTTCTTCTTCTAGTTTTTCTTCAGCCCTGTTTTGATATGTCTGTTGGTCTTTTCGACCTGCCCATTAGCTTGGAGATAGCCAACAGAAGTGAAGTGTTGAGTTATGTACAGTTCGGCACACCATTCTTTGACAGTTTTGTCTTCGAACTGAGTTCCATTGTCTAAAATTAAAGTCTTTGGGATTCCATATCTGCACACTATGTTTTTCCATAGAAAATTCTGTATTTGCTTCCCAGTTATAGTAGTCAGTGGTTCGACTTCAACCTACTTGGTGAAATAGTCCACTGCTACTATTAGAAACCGGACATTGCCGAGAGCTTGTGGGAGTGGTCCCACCAGATCTACCCCCCACTGATCGAAGGGATATAGGGAAACCACATGAACCATGTCTTCGGATGGTTGATGTGACAGATTATCGAGCACCTGGCACGACTTTCATTATTCCACCAAATCTTTGGCATCTTGTATCATTCTAGGCCAATAATAGCTGAACAGCCTGCACTTTCTAGCTAGTGTTCGAGAATTCCCAAGTGTATCTCTCTGAGAAGGTAATTTCCTTCACTTGTTGCGCATCTAAGCCATGGCGCGATGTACGACCTGCGATTGAGAACGTTCTCGAACAGGGAGTATCTTGTTGACAGTAGCTTTATCTTTCTAGCTTGGATTTTGTTTTGAGGCAAGACTTTGTCCCTGAGATAGGATACAATGGGATCCATCCACGTACTGGATTGCCTGATCGGCTGAACGATCTGCTGATCATAGCTTATTTCTTTAAGGAGTTCCACCGGTACTTTTCTATCTGACACAAAGTTTGACGCTAGTTTTGATAAGGCGTCTGCTCTTCTATTCTCTGTTCGGGGTATCCGGTCGACCTGGAGCTGTTGAAACTTTTCCAATAAAGATCGAGCCACTGTTAAGTATTTCTTCAGAGGCTCATCTTTAGCTTCATATTCACCGTTTATGTGGTTTACAATTAGCTATGAATCGCTGTAAACTTGCAGACTATCTGCTCTAAGCTTGTTTGCCAATTTGAGCCCTGTAATTAAGGCTTCATACTCTGCTTCGTTATTAGTGGATTGAAACCCAAACCGCAAGGCGTAGGGGAGTTCTTCCCCCTTCGGACTGACGGGAAGTCTTCTTTGTTTGCTGCACCATCCACATATAGGTTCCACTTGTTTTCTTCTTTTCTCGGCTGATCATCCTCTATGCGAACAACTATCCCTTCTGATAGAAAGTCTTTTAAGGCTTGTGATTTGATGGAAATTCGGGGACAAAAATCTATATCGTACTCTGCCAGTTCGACGACCCATTTTGCCAACCTTCCTAAGGTTTCTGGTCGTCCTAAGATTTGCCGTAAAGGCTGATCGGAGATCACCCTGATTGGATGTACCTGGAAGAAAGGCCTTAACTTCCTGGAGGAATTCACCAAGGCCAATGCCAATTTTTCTATGTTTGAATATCTGACCTCTGGTCCATGGAGTGCTTTACTCACAAAGAAAACCGGTGTCTGCTCTCCGTCTTGTTCTTTGACTAGTACAGCGCTCAGCGCTTCTTCACATACTACCAAGTAGACAAATAAAGATTTTCCTTCCTGATGAGCTGTTAGCATAGGCAGTTCGGCCAAGTACAACTTCAGTTCTTCAAAGGCCTTCTGGCTTTCCTCGTCCCACTGAAAAAGACTTGCTTTTCTTAAAATATTGAAAAAAGGTAAGGCACGCTGTAAGGATCTGGAGAGAAACCTATACGTTCAATGCTATCATTCTTCCTGTTAGCCATTGTATGTCATTAATGTTCCTTGGCGGCTGCATCATCTTCAAGGCATCTACTTTGTCCGGGTTGGCTCTAATCACATCTTTGGATATCATGTATCCTATGAATTTGCCCGATCTGACCCCAAATATGCACTTCTTGGGGTTCAGTTTCATTTGATTTCGTCTTAATACTTCAAATACTTCTTTGACATCCCTTAGGTATTGATCAAGAGACCTGCTCTTGATTAGAAGATCATCCACGTTCGCCTCCATGCATCACCCGATCTGTTGGGCGAAAATTCTGTTTACAGCCCTTTGATACGTTGCTCAAGCGTTCTTCAGGCCGAAGGGCATAGTGATGTAGCAGTACGTCCCAAATTCTGTTATTGATATACCCGAACCGGATTGAGGCCTGAGCATCTAGATTGGGCCTATTTCCCGGCCCAATAATAGATCGTGGGCCTCCATCCCATTAGTCCACGGTTCATAAGCCGGACCCATCTCCACTCTGAGATCTCGGACACAGTGGAATCTACGCATATTATCAGGCTGGCATCAAGACAAAGGAAGATATGAGTCCGACCTACTAACGAGTCCGCTGTCCCCCATACTTATCCTGACAGCTGTCCGGTGACGTGTCCTTTCTGGGTGTTCGGTCTAACCGGCAGTGTACCGGGTCAACTGTAGCCTAGTTTGTGAGTCAAGGTCGTATCCCACAAGGAGTGTGTTGGTTAACCACCGATTAGGTTCATATTTTCGATCCAAGTCACAATTTTTGTATAAGATACGTGATACTTAATATAACTAAACTCAAATGAAAACTGGGACTAACCAAGATAATGTTTTGATTCGATGGACTCTTAATTGACTATGATAGAGTTGGTTACCTACCTTCCTTCCTACGATGTTCAAGAGTGTGGACCAGTGTGTTCCTCGACTAGCAATCCCCCTTCTTTCGAATACATGAGATCACTCTATGTCTCCTTCTTGACTTAGGACCCCTAAGTATAATGATTCAACATGATATGCACTTGAACACAAGCCTAAGCCACCCTCGGATAAGAAACCGAATTCCACTTAAGGTTGGTTTTACCTTCCGATCCTTCTACTTCTTTCCCACACTCAATATATCCTTTCGGTTTCCATCAAGTGTGTGTGTGCAAACTAGGGTTAATTACTTCCTAGCTTGCTATCAACATTATCAAGTAAAATAAGGTTCAACACTACAAGAGACTCAAATGTAAAACTACCAACTCATTCACAATCAAAAGAATCCATCTTCACTTCACATTATCTTGGCTAGTGTGAAACTAGCCACTCATAGTTATAAGCCTAACCATGTCAAGGTTAGAGTTCATAACCATAATAACAATTAAATCAAAGTAAAGGCTAAGAATTATACCAATCACAAGCTATCAACTTGAAAAAGGAAAACTTGCATTCAATCTTCAAAAGCTCCAATAGAGAGAGTGTATCCCAAAAGCTACAAACTTGTCCAAATAGAATGCATCCAAGATATCAAACAAGAATTCTTAATGTTTACACTTGCAATTTAAGAGCTAAAGTTGTGGTGATTTTGGCTAGATGATCCTTGAAAGTGGAAGTGCCTTCAAGATGGAGAAAAGTGTCTTTTTCTCAGCCCCCCTTCCAAATGAAGTCAAAAATAAGCTTTAAAACTTGAAATCCGGGTCTTTCGGTGTCCGCCGACTATGCACTCGGCGTACACCGACTTTTCGATGGTAGTTGGATGTGTCGACTCATTAATCGGCCGCACTAATTCTCGACTGTCAAAACCCGGCGTCCACCGACTGTGCACTCGGCGTGCGCCGACATTCTACTCTTAGCTTGATTCTCTAACTTCCTCAACAAGAAACCTCTCTAAAGCTTGATGGGTTGTTCCAAGATCTTCCAAAACTTGTATCTAACCTGGGTATCTGCAAAACAAAGCCAAGAACAAAACCTCGTGTAATTCTGATAACAAAATTTGGCATAAAAGCCTAAAATTACGGGATTAGATACTTAAAACCTATTTACAACTCTTGATCTATTTCATCACATAATTGCATGAATTTGATAGAAATGTGCCACTAAAAGCTTGAGAAGTGGGATAAAAATACATCATTCGATTGGCCTACATCATCCGGTCAACTTATATTTATTTGTATGATTATCTTTAATTATATCCTTTTAATGTCTTGTCATGAATAGGCTAACCGGCTTAGCCTTTGCCTATATATATGGGATCACAATGTAATAGATAGGCATCCAAGAACTATAATATACAGAGCTACTCTATCAATTTGTCGACTCACTTGTGTTCTCTTTCATAAGCATTGTCCGACCGCCTTGTTCTTGATAACCACCATCTCCCCGGAGAAATCATACTTAAACAGCCTTATATCCTCAATAAATAACTGTTACCCCAAACCTGATATACCACGCAATATCAGTTGGCTCCGTTACCGGGAAAATTCATCAAGAAAAGCCTACGCCGGTAGTCCACACCACCACGAAATCCGCTTTCACTGCGTCACCGGCGAGAAAATCTGTGATAATCAGTGGTTATACAGCCTAGAATTTCTTGGTCAGTGGTCAGTGATCCTTGTGCTGAGTTCGTCATTTTCAGCGTCTTAGCAACCAACTCAGCACAAGGATCACTGGTTTCACGGATCGTTACTCCTTTTTCCATCAGAATCATCTCAACTTGAAGGAACGTCTTCAACGCCATCTTCAAAACTTGCGCATGAGTCCCTCATAATGCCTAGGTTGGTGCAAACTCTTGGTCAGTTTCAGATCTTCAAGTAATAAGAAAATCGGTTGCTTGTTGAAGTCACCTGGAAAGTAGTATTGGATTGGGAGTTTGAGAGATATTTTTAGTCCACAAATATCAACAAAATATCTGCTAATTATCTTAGTCAACATGACTGGCGCGAAAAACATGACACCTACTAGACCATCTAAAGCGGGCAACCAGGGCCCTCCACGTGGTGCGAACACGCCACGTGGATAAATGAGTAGGAGAGTACTGTCCGCCGGGGCTAATGCCGGACAGGACATCACACCCGACATGCGAGCTTACATAAGGGAAAGGACCCGAACCCACGAGATACATGAGGCGGCGGTTAGAAAAAGCCACGGGAAAGGCATCGTTGGGGCCTCTCATCCGAATCATGAGCAAGAAGCGGTCTCATCAGGGAAAACGCCCCAACAGCAAAGTTCTTACACAATAGCTCTTCAAGCATATATGGATTAACGTAGAGGAAATCCGCGTGGGTAACATGCTACTCATTGCAGAGGGTCAACCTCCTCAACCCGTCAGCAAGTTTATTCCCCCATACCGGCACCTACGGAGATACAACCCACTCTAAATCCGCAGAAAAAAGCTCAACCTCAGCGGACAGAGAGAGGGGAGCAGTCATGCCACTTCTCAACCTAAAGTAGGAAGGAGGTCAGATTTAGTCTGTTCTACATGGCCCATGGTCGGGCACGGTGCAGCAGACTCAGGCGACCTAAAAATCCCCGGCAGTCCGTACTCCACGTAGAAGGACAAGGGGAATCACAGGCCGAAGAAAGTTATACCCAACTCCCCACTATCCCAGAAAATCAGGATGAGATGGGCATAATGAAAAAACAGATAGAGGAATTACAAAAGGGTAGGACCGTAAGGGAAGATAATCCTACATAGGGTACCAGCGTCCTTCATCCTAACATCTTAAAGGCGTCTCCAAAAGGTGGTACTCACTATCCCAATCTCACCAATTATCACGGCACAACAGACCCTTTGGATTGGCTTTCAGCTTTTCAAAGCAAAATCAGTTTATGCACGCCTAACAATGAGGTGTGGTGTATAGCTTTTGTGGTATCAATGCAGGATAGAGCGGCGTCATGGGTTCGCGGTCTTCCTCCAGGTTCGATCCTGTCTTAGGACGATTTAATAAACAAATTTATAGCCGAGTTCAAGTCAGTGGGTGGACCCAAAAAGACCCACATTGACCTTCACGAGGTCCGACTGGGTGAAAACGAATCCACTCGCAGTTACTACGAGCGATTTTAAAAGGTATATGAGCTGACCAGGGGCTTAGCGGACAACGTTGTGATGAGCAGCTTTGAAACGGGGTTGAATCCGGGTTATTTGAAATCATATTTTTCTCTCACGCCGCCGGCGAACCTCCAAGAAATCCTGGGTTCGACTAGGAAATACATCATGACTGCAAGGAACGAAGGATCATCGATGTCAAACCGGGGTAAGCAGAGGGCTGAGCGTAGCCCGCCCAGAGATTGTCGTAGAAATTGTGATCGGGATATCAAAAAGCCCGAGAGATTTAAGGAGGAGATCTTCACTCCTCTCAAAATCTCGTACACTCAGACGTTCAATGAAGTAAGAGACGAACTCCCTGAGCCATACCCTATGATTCCGGACCCACGCCGCGACACTACCAAGTATTACGGATATCACAGGGACAAAGGTCATACCACCGATGAATGCATGCAATTCAAGAGAGCAATCAAGAAAGTACTGGCATGCGGCAACCAAGATCATTACAAAAGAGACTTCGAGGGGCCGGACAGAAAGAATCAGCATGCCCATCAGTTCGATAGGCAAATTTGAATGATCACGGAAACTCACCCCAACAGCAACCAAATCAAAAACCGCATCGGCTCTATTAACAAACATGTGGAGAAGCCAGCTGCCGTGCGTGGGAATGAGCAACCCCTTGCTTTTACCCGAAGCGAGCTGGAGACTTCCGTCAACGTGGAGGACATGTGTCTTTGTGTTTCGGTGGTAGTCAATCTGGCATGCGTCAACAGGTGTTATACATAGTGTGCCCGAAAGACAATTGTTGCTTGTCCTTACGGGCAAGTGGGAGATTGTTGGAAGTAGCGCCCGAAAGACAATTTATATAATTGTTTTTAGAATTAATAAATGACATATTCATTCTCATCTTATTACTTGCTTCATGCTTGTAAGTAATACACTGCTGAAAACCCCAAGTCGTTTCATATGTAGCCATATAACTTAGTGTGTGTCACACACGAGGATTGAGTTTATGGTGATACACTTGAAATGTTAGTCCGTGGTGAAGTTAATCAAAGTATGGGGTCTATTGATTAAACCACCATTAATGCGCCCAGAACACTTTATGGTGTGACCGTCTTATCTGCACCGTCGACATTGGTTGTCTAAGTGGGGCATTTATATATGATGAGAGTCATATAGATTTGGACCGATTTAATCTGTGTTTCTCATATAATTCCGTGATTGAGAAATCTTATTAAATCACAATATGGTCATATATGGATTAACCTTAATCCTGAAGTGATTGCATACTCCTACTGGTTTCAGGATAGGGTTTGATGTGTTCGTAAAGGATCGCTAAGAGGCTCGGTCCGAATCACTTTCATGTTGGCACTATTCTGGAATGTGTGAGAAGTGTGTGTCTTACAGATCTGGAATCCATTCCTTCCTGCGGGAAGTAGAAAGACAATCCCCTTATTTGTTGATCTTAGAAACTGATCGATCCGCAGAGTTCGTATTGGTTATGAACTAATTGATCACTAATAGGTTAATGGTAAATAAGGATAAGATGTATTGAAGAGGGTTTACGAAAATAATCCCGCTTCATTACGGATAGTCTATGGAGAGTTAGTTTATATGAAATGATTATATCAATGGACACTTATCGACTCGACTCGACGTTTTGAGAATAAGTTATATCTCTAATCGATAGAGTTCAGTTTCGGATTTATGGTGGCGTAATTCCGGAATTAATGAGTTGAGTAGAAATATTATGTTCGATGAATATTTTATTCAATTTATTATAGCTATCGGTTATAGGTCCATGGGCCCCGGGTTGGCTCCTAACACGCTGAGTGTTTTCTCGTTTTATGGAAACTCGAGAATAAATTAAATAGTTGGTCTATTTAATGAATATGCGAATAGTATTTATTTGGTAAATAATATGTAAAATAGAAAAGACATTTTATATTAAATTTAATGATCAGATTGGCGCCATTTTATGTGATAAATTAGAAAAATAAATTTTTCTAGATTATGTCACATGTGTAATTAATTAATTATCTATTTGTTGGATAATTAATGGAAAAATAAAAAGATTGATTTTTTGGGAATTATCTCTTATTTTTGTGGCAAAAATATATTTTCCTTATGGGAATAGGTAAATTGTGGTGTGAAAATGATAACTTTCTTGACTAGTTATTTTCCTATATAAAGAGAATTCATCCTAACACAATACATAACAATTATTGGCGCCACTTTTACATAAAAAGGAAGAAAAATTAGTTTCTTGCCTTAGTCATTAAAAGAAGAAAAACCTAGGGTTTTTCTTGTGCATATTCGAGGAGGTTCTACGGCGAGGATCGACGTCCACCAGTCGTCGCTAGGAGATACAATCCGGAAGACTGCGGCTTCTCCCATTTGTCGACTTCTCATCTCTCTCGGATATGGGTAAATCTACTAACTTTCTTGTAGTCATTAATTAATCATGCGAATCGAATCGTGGTATTATCGCATGCGAATTTATTTGTAGCTTCCGATGTGCAAGATCGCGTGTCTCGATCGGTGCTGTGAATCAGATCTGACGATCCAATTATGAATCGGATCCGGATTCAGGTTTCTGTATATCCAGTATGTGAAATCTCTGTCCTGCAGAGCTCCTTTCTTCCCCGGCCGATCTGAGATGGGTGCAGTTACCCGATCCCAAACTGACTTCCTTTTCTTGTCTGACTTATCCTCAGACTTGCTTTTCTTTCCTTCACCTCTTTCCATTTATCTTTTTAGCCTATTTGCTACTTCTCCCTGCCAATGTTTATAGGCTACATCTAAACACTCTTCCAATGTTTGAGGAAGTTTGTTGTTCAGCTTAGCGTGCAGCCGTCCCTCTCGCAGACTTGCCACGAAAGAGGCGACCAGCAGTCGATCATCTGCATCCCGCATCCATGCGGACTCTTCATTGAAACGCTTTATAAAGTGAAGAATGGACTCATCTTGCTTCTGCTTCAAGGTTAGAAGGTGAGTCTGGTTTCTCTGGAAAGGACGAGCTGCGATGAAGGCATGGGGACGAACTTCCGGTCAAAGTTCAAGTCGGAGATCGACCTGGAGGAATTTTGTTGAACCATTCTCGGCCCTTCCTATTAGCAATGCAGGAAAGCTTTACATTTCAACTCATCTAAGGTATTGTACAGATTCATGTGAGATATATATTGATGCATGTGATCATAGGGATCCTTAGATCCATCGTATGATTCGATCTTAGGTATTTTGAACCCCGCTGGTCGGGGGTAATTGTCAATGTGCTCTGTAAATGGTGACGCGCAAAGCAGTTCATTTGATCGCCTCCTGAGCAGAGCATCCAGTTCAGCCTTAGCCCTGTCATTGGGTTGATGCACGTTTATCTGCTCTATGTGAGCGCTGGATTCCACAACCTCTGGCTTTTTATGAGCTTCTTTATGGAGATCGGTTTCTGAGACTTCTGGGGGATCCCTTCCTTTGAGGGTTTCATCAAAAATTGCTTTGAGGGTGATATTGTCTATATTTTTCAAGGCTTCAACCAACGCCTCGTTAGCTGGATCTTGAAGGGCGGATTAGGTGATGAGTTTGATCTTCAAACAATGTTTGTTCTTTTGAGCGGCCGTAGCTTGGCCTTCTCCTTGGGTGGTTGCGTGTTTGCTCCACCTTGTTGGGTTGGATCTGTAGGATCTGCAGTTCTCTTGCCGGTATTTTTGGCCATTACTGATCACGAGGATTCTTGGATTTTTAGATCGCTTTATCAGACCCTCATTCTAGCGCCAATTGACTATGCTAGATCTCGTCTATGAATAAATCCGGGCCAGTTACCTTTGTGACAACAATCTTTAATCCTATGAACCCTATTTCGAGTTAATGGGGATGAGTTTTTGGTGTATTTTAGACTGAGCTCTCGAGTTATTTCTCTTGAGTTGCTTACGTATACAGTAGCTTAATTGGAATCAAGTCTTTCGTAGTTATATAGGGGATGTCTCATCCCTTTCCTTGTCTTGCAAGGAATCACGTTATTATTATTTTTAATATTTCCCTAACGATATACACGCATAGATCCCTATAATTTAGGGATAATTATGGACATATTTAAATGTCAAGATCACAGTCTTTATGACTTAGGATTCTTTCCATATTTATCTTTAGTTATCCAGCACGTGGAATAACAGCCGGGGTTGCTCTGTGCGTCGTGCGCCGAGCCCCCAAGGCCACTATGGCCGATCCGGGCAGCTCCTCTTCGCCAAGCCTTAGTCGACCTGCGGTGGCTGGAGGAGGAGCATATGCCAATCTCTCACCTGGGGTAAGGGGACCTGCCCTTGGGTATATCTATGGGGCTCCTGGCCCGTAATGCCTTACCGTTAGAGCCTAGTTATTTATTACACGACTTGAAAAGATGACGCGTGGCGTAGTTCGGGTCGGCTATCATAAAAAATGATGGTGACAAGAATGGATTATGCCTTTGTTTATAGCAATTTCATGTCTATGGAAAAGATAAAGACTACTTATTTTACTATATTTATTACTATTATGATTATTATTTTTATTTTTTCGGCACGGAGATTATTTTTATTTTTTCGGGACGGAGATTCTTGAGTCTAATGCTACCTTT
This sequence comes from Gentiana macrophylla, assembly GCA_026214975.1. NCBI lineage: Eukaryota > Viridiplantae > Streptophyta > Magnoliopsida > Gentianales > Gentianaceae > Gentiana > Gentiana macrophylla. The sequence continues at coordinate 29,815,657 of CM047814.1, forward strand.
TTTTTTGTTAAAAGACAACCGAGGGATGGGGGGGGGGGGACTAGTCCCTTGTGAGATGAGCTCCCCAAGTCTTTTTCCAAAATACTCATCGCACTCATGGGAGGCTCTTCCAAAGTGGTAACCTCATGAGGGCCTTCATGCCTTATTCTAGCCAGACAATCAAAAACTTTGTTAGCTTCCCTGTGTTTGAAAGAATTTGGACCTCCCAATCTTCCTTCATCATTTTGTGGATGTCTTGAACGATGGGAAGACTCTCTTCATTCTGGCTTCTATTGTTAATAGCCGTGACAGCAGCAAGAGAATCAGACTCCACTCGGAAAGCTAGAACCCTATAGTCTTTGAGTTAACGGTACCTACGGTCCCATATGATAAAGTGGAAGGAGTCGTTGGAGCGGCTATAATCAATCTTTTATTTGTATTTTTTTTACGAAAGATTAGCAATTTATTCAAGAAAAAGAAAATACAATAATAGCTTTACCAAAACATATGAAAAATAACCTAACTCTATAGATGAGAAAAGAATTTAGAAAGGCCAAAAACTCTACAACGGAAAACTAACACTTCAAACAAATAAAAATAAACTATACATCTAAAGGGAGAACTCTGGTATCAAATGGAATATAACTATGTTAGACTACCTCCGATGGGAGGTTGATAAATTTTGCTAAAGCTTTACAAAAATGTTTATCCCATTGAAGTGGTGTCATGTTGGAAAAGCTTTTTTGAAAAGCTTTTACCGTAAGGAGCGATTCATGCTCCGACACATTTATGTTTTTTTTTTTTTTCCTTTTTTACTACAACTTTCAACGACTTTTTTTTTAATTGTTGTAAAATATTTATGAAAATGATTATAAAACGATAATATGATAGTGTGAAAAATTTTATAATTGTGAATAAAATGTTTAAAAACAAGAGATTTATAAGTTGAATGACGTGGTACAGTTATAAACCTTTTAAAAGGTTTATAACCTGGAGATCTTCTTATATCGTAAAAAAAAAAAAAAAAAAAAAAAAAAAAACTATAGTCCAGTCACATAGATAAAAGGACGATTCAGTCCTACATCATTACCGTTAATATCATCTAAGATGCGTAACAACTGTTAGATTATATTCTAACCACGTGTGTGTGGTGAGGTTTTGGTTGTAAGGTGGATTGGGGTTATTATATTTTACCCGTTAGATGCATTTGTAGTAGATGTATCAAAGTGTAATTTAATTTCTTGTTGGGTGTTGTTTTGAATTTCATAGAAATTGATGAAATTAGGGTTCCGTCGTGTAATAGAATAGTTAAATGGAAGATTCATGTAATCGGGGTTGCTGAATGTTTGTTGCTTGGAGCCTGAAGAAAAACGAGGCTCGCCAGACAGAGCCTTGTCCCACCTCAACGAGCACGGATCGCTTCAACTGGTGGTGGTGCCACACTTGTTGTTGTAGGTGTACTTAAAAGATGATTTATGGTAATTGTTTTTAGTATTATTTATTTATAAAAGCGTGTTTTGGGACTTAATTAGACGCTTAGGACACCCAAAATAGACCACCGATTATAAGGACAAATTAAATTTCAATTGACTAATATGCCCTTTCTTCTACAGTATGCACAGGTTAAAGATCGCTAGTGATGTAACGTGTAAGAAGCTACCACCCAGATCCGATTCACAGTTCAACCATCCAGATATCCGATTCATACAACTCAAGTTGATCCACACCCCACCGGAGTATTGCGGATTCTATTGAGAAATTTGCTTCAGTTTTTATAGAGAGCCATAAATCCCATGTGAAGGATACGATCTTGCAGCATGTTGTTTCCAAATCAATCCCACTTGCTGGGCTGGGATTATTGCTGATATGTTCTGCACCTCCATGATTGATGTAGCTAATGAATTTGGTGTTCCTTCCTATGTATTGATTACCTCTAGTGCTTTATTTCTAAGTTTTTAGCTTTATTTTCCAATTCATAATAGCAAAATTGGAAGAGAATTTTTCATTCCTTCTGATCCTGATTCAATCATTTCAAGATTTATACCTTCATTTGCTTTTAATAAAGATGGTTATTCTGCATTCTTATCTCATGCTAGAAAATTAAATGAGGCAATGGAATTATAATAAACACTTACGCAGAGTTAGAGGCGGATACCATCAAGTGTCTAGAATCCCAATTGGGAAAAACTAAAGTTTACACTATTTGCCCTTTTATCAACCAGGGAGAACCCAGAATATCGGACCCGAAACGTGAAAAAAGCATTTCTTGGCAAGATGAGCAGCCCTCTTCATCTGTGATCTTCCTCTGTTTTGGAAGCAATGGGGTTTTCAGCCTGCCCAATTGGCTGAAATATCGCAACTGCACTAGAGAACAACGGACAAAGGTTCATGTGTTCTATTAAAAAACCTGTGTTGATGGATCACAACGTTCTTTGAGAATATAATGATTTATTCTGAGGCATTACCAGATGGGCTATCGGAAAGAACCAAGAATAGAGGATTGGTGTGCGGATGGGCACCACAAGTACATGTTCTGTCTCGTAAATTTGATGTAAGCATAAGGTTGGGGCTGAAAATTGTGTCAAGACCAATTCGAAAGTGTTAGAAATTCGAATTTCGCTTATTTTCTGTACAATGCTACTAACATTTCATTAGTTAGTAGTTATTACTGCATAAACCTTAATGGTTTTTCATTGTTTATGCCGGAAAGCTTTCTAAATTCTAATGTATTGGAAATGTGAAGAAATAGAAATAAAAGTTGGATGTTTTGGTATGATTATGAAAAGCTTTGGATGATATTTTATTTTTCCTTTCTTTTTTGAGTAATGATCCGACACAACCGTATGTGACACAACGAAAGTGTAACATCACATCAGATCGACACCGTTGATCATGATGTAATAATGATCAATTAGTTTAACATGCATCACCTTGAAACAAAGAAAGAAAAGCTATACGTTGACGGTGGGCTTGAATCGACTAAAAAAGTTCGGGCTCGATTGAGCCATAAAAAGGCAACATCGAACTCGGCTAGCTAAGTACTCGATATAGCTCGACGCGGCTCATAAGCTCGATTTCCCTGAAAAATCTTCCTAATTTCGGGACAAAAAGTTCAACAAAAATGTTGATGTCACTGCATATTTGATTGTCGATGTCACTACATAAATTGTTGATGTCATTCATATATGATTGTTGATGTCACTGCATAAAATGTTGATGTAAATGCATATCTGATTGCCGATGTCACTGCATAAATTATTGATGTCACGCATATATGATTGCCGATGTCACTGAATAAAATATTTATATCACTGCATATATGATTGCCGATATCACTGCATAAAAATATGAATTAAGGTGAAAGATTTATGTTGATCGTAGTTTTATATCATAAGATATAGCCATTTGAAGTCGATTTTATGAAATTAAGTCGGAAAAATATCAAATGTCATCACGGTGTTGCTTCATCAAATGTCACTGCATCCCGGTGATCACTGCATCCCTATGGTCTATGCATCGCTGTGTCTCAGCATCGGGGGTGGCCACTTCATCACGGTGTCTCATCATTGGGGCGCCACTTTGCCTATATAAAGGAAGTAGGTGTCAAGCTCTTTTGTACATCACAATTGCAAGAGCTTATAGTTCTTGTGTAAAATAGAGAGCATTATATAGAGTTTGAGAGAGAGGAAAAAAGGCGGTCTAGTAAATCGAGTTTTCCAATAGCAATTCAGGAGTTCCCGTGGATCAACGATAGAGGCCGGACACGTGGGCGGCTTGCGATCGCATTATTACTCTCCGTTGACGGTCAAATCGACAATCTTATAGATCATCCAAGGTATAACCGTCAAACTACTTAACGTGTTTATTGCATTAAACGAAGAACGATCTAGAAAAGAAAATCAAAATTTTAAATTCGACGCGTTAAACTAGTGATTTCCTAACAAATGCATCACGGTAGTTAGTGCATCGCGGTGGTCAATGCTGTTAGGAAATCACTAGTTTAACGCAGCAGAATTTAAAATTTGATTTCCTTTTTCTAGATCGTTCTTCGTTTAATGCAATAAACACGTTAAGTAGTTTGACGGTTATACCTTGATGATCTATAAGATCGTCGCTTTGACCGTCAAACGAGAGTATTACAGTGCGCAAGCCGTCCACTCGTCCGGCCTCTATTGCTAATCCACACGAACTCCTCGCCGGAATCCTCCTTGGATTGCCATTGGAAAACTCCGGTTGCTAGACCGGCCTTTTTCCTCCCTCACAAACTCACTATAGATTGCTCTCTATTTTACACAAGAACTATGAGCTCTTGCAATTGTAATGTACAAAAGAGCTTGACACCCACCTCTTATTTATAGCTAGAGGTGGCGCCCCATATGTGTGGAGGAGAAGAAAATATTTTCCCAATAAAATAAGGAAAATCAATTAGATTGATTTATCTCTTTTATTAAAATTAATTTTGTCAATATCTTATCTTGAATATAATTATCTTATTACCATAAATCTATTTTTCCAAAATCAATTAATATCCTATATTAATATTATGGTAATCTTATTAATTAAAGTGCACAATCCAAGTGTATCTTATACCCTAGGATGTGGCGCCCCATTAGTCAACAAATTGACTTCCGGAATATTCTTTAATTAATATAATTTGTATATATAATTAATATATTGTATTTTATTTATTCATAATAGATAAATACCACCATATTAATTTACCACTATAACATTTATAGTCTAGATATAAACTTTCCTTATTTGGTTATCAACTATAACCGCATTTTTATCCGACTCGATGTTCATATGTGTGTGACCCGATAGGCTTCCGAATATGTTGGCCGTAGACACAAAGTGAAATTTACTAAAATGCCCTTCATGCCTAACGATCACGGGATAGCGTCTAGCAACACACCGTGACCCCAATCATCGGAAGAGTCAAAAGCAATGACTACTACCTTTCATGTGAAGCAGTTACCGTGTAACTTACAATCCTATCGCTGTAATAATATCCATACGATCGTTCTCGAGTGTCAATACATTAACGATCGTATCTTATAATCTGGATATCATGCTCTCTCGGGATAACACGTTTACTCCCACTTTGCAAAGATTCTCGAGAGCTAGACATTCCTTATAAGAAGGTCATTTCAGATATTCGATCCCAATCATAGGATACGCAATTCCCGGACGACCAATCATGTATACTTCACATGCTTCAATATCATACACAATCACTACCGCACGATCGCCCCGTGGCTAGGGGAAATCTCAATAGTGTCAAAGCATGACAATCCAGACCGTGATGCCATGAAGACTCCGGTCAAAAGAATAATTACACAACCGCCACATAGTGTGACACTTAATGTAAGTGGGTCGATCCCTAACGACGCATTCTCTAATACACGCCCACGTACAGTCCAAATGTATATACACTTCGATAGACGAGATCTATCCCTACCTTCTATAAGATGAAGACATCCAATACGTCTTTAGTCTGGCGGTTATACTATCAATGTCCCATTTGATAGTACATAGGATTAGAGACATTTAAGTACCAAACTTGTTATAGTGATTAGAGATCTCATCATCCATAATCGCTATCATGGTTTCTCTATCACAGTTTGATACTAGGGACGTTACTATACATGTACAACAAATAATATGAAGATAAACAATATATAATAACATAAGTGCTTTTATTAATCATAATAAATTTATTACATGAACTAAATAGACTGTAAATGACCCGACCCGGTCGGATCCGGTCCAACCTGATTGGGTTTAGGACACCTTTCCAACAAATGCATCGGGGGTGGTCACTGAGTCACAGTGGTCACTGCATCAGGGTGGTCACTGAATCGCGGTGGTCACTGCATCGGTGTGGTCAATGCATCACGGTGGTCATCGATCTGATCTGGTGAGTGCGTGCATCGCGGTGGTCACTGCATCGGGATGGTCAATGCATCTCGGTGCTCAATGCATTGCGGTGTCTCTGCATCACGGTGTCACTACATCGTGTCGACGAAAAAATATGAATTGTGGTGAAAGAATTAAGATTATCGGAGTTTTATATCAAAAGATATAACCGTTTGAAATATTGAGTAAAAAAGAAAAAAAAAATAACTTTTCAGCGTGTCCAGAAAAAAAATTTTAAAAAAAATCAATGCATGTGTCCATAAAATCAGCGTTGTTGCATTTTTTTATTTATTTAAAGTTTTTCTTCATTAAGGGTATTTTGGTCTATCTATCTAATTTATGTCCTTATAACTAAGTGTTTGTTTTGAGTGTCTTTTTTGCCTAATTAAGTCCAATACGTGTCCTCTTGGATAATTGTCCCTTGTTTTTATAGTTAATAAATGACATATTTATTTATCATCTTATCATTTGTTTTGTGCGAATGAGTAATACACTACTGAAAACTCTATTTCGTATCATATGTAGTCATATAACTTAATGTGTGTCACACAGAAAATTATATTTATGGTGATTCATTTAAATTGCTTAGTCTGTGGTGAACTTAATCAAAGTATGAGGTATATTGATTAAACCACCATTAATACGTGCTAAACACTTAATGGTATGACCGTCTTATCCGGACGTCGATATTAGTATCTAAGTGAGGAATTTATATATGACTCGGTCATGAAGGACTATGACCGATTTAATATGTATGATTTTCTCATACAATTCCATAATTGAGAAATCATATTAAATCAGAAAATGCTTATATATGGGTTAATCTTAATCCTAAGGCGATTACAGACTCTTTCTTATTTCAAGATAGGGTTTTATGTGTTCGTTAATGATTGCTAAGCGCGGTCCAAATCACTTTCACGTTGGCACTATTCGGGAATGAGTAGCTGAGAATGTGTTTCACGGATAGCGAACCTTCATTAGAGGTCTCAGTATGTTATACCACTTGGACAATGCCTTAATGACGAAAATGACCTTATTCAGCCCATCAAGGATGGATTAGGGGATCAAGCAGCTAAGACCTTTTCTCAGAAGCTTACACGACCTACAACGCCTACTCAATGAGTCAAGAGGCCATGGTCTGGACCTTAACAAGGAGAATGCACTGCAGTTACCGCAAACAAGAAACTAATGGGAGAAAACCATGAAGATTCAAAGTTTTTAGATTGTTAACTCACACATGGCACCTGTGAATTTTGCTGGAGGTTGCACGGGCCAAAAATGTTGATACTGGATTATACTACACTTAAGAAAGGGAACAAAGCCAAAATATGTATACAGGTACTCTTCGTACTAAACATGTATATAAATACTGAATACGCATGTTCAAAAGTGGAAAAATATTAGGTGTACTTGCAATAGGGGGCCGGGGGTATGTTGTCCGGAATCCCTATTTGGTTCGCTCTATTCCTATCAAAGCAACGTTGTTTTGATGATTTTCTCATACCTCAATCAAAACAACAGATTTTGATAGGGACACAACGATCTGGGCAGAGAGTTCGGACAGTATACCCTGAGCCGCTTTGAATACTTTAGTACCTCAACATAACAAGGGAGGAGCATCGCCCTTTTACAAAAATCCATGCTACATACTATGTCTAAAATATGAGCTCATAATAAGCTAAGAGCAAAAAGCATTGAAGTAACTTGTAAGTACAGCTAACTAAAAGAGTATTCATTCAGCTGCCCAAAAGGCCATAATCAGCAGCCAAATAACCTATGGGAACTTCAACAAACTTGTATCATGTTTATTTATGAATGATAATTGTTTGTTTGATGTAACCAGAACCTAGGAATTCGCAAAATCATCAGATGACAGTAGGCCAAAAAACCACACATGAGAAGGCCAAAATCATACAAACCTCAAATCCTGTAGCTGATAAGATTGCTGCATATCCGGGAAATAGAAATTCAATGCACTTACCTGTATTTTTCAATCAAAACGCATGTATCTACCCTTCACAATGCGCTGATAATCTTTTCCTTCCTGAGAAACCATACAGAACAGAATCTACATGTGCATTGACTGCTGCCCGTGAGGAACTAAGGTCACTTGAGGCAGAAGGCAGAGAGACCTGGATACCATCATCCAGGGGACACCATGTATTGATTTCATTGACCTTGTTGGTTGTGCTTTCTGGTTCAATTGGTGAGACAGGTCCAACTTCAACAAACTCAACATTTTCTGCAGGAGATCGCCCAATCAATGTGGAAGCTTTTGCCTCATGCAAGTCCAACCGTGGCATATATCCATCAGTGCATGACCCTGAACCGACTGGCTTGCAAATCTTTTCCTGTGGAGAACACTGCAACGATGATTTACCCATGTTCACTGTGTAATTTTTTGTTTAATCATAAAACAAAGTCTGTATCAGTTCACACACCTCTGATTTATTATTGCCCAAGTAGTTCTTCACATGCAGCTCTTCCATAACATGAGCAAACTGTAAGCATGAAATATTAGAAGAATTGCAGTTTCATAGAAAACATATACAACTTGCTTTTACCATTAATGAGGTGAGGATCAACTGCTACATCTATTTCAATGATATACAGATAGCTGAACCTTGAGGTTTAGGCGTCATTTGAGTGACAAAAGATGCCCAATAGATGTAAGTATGTTCATTGAGGTAACTTACCAAGAAAGTCATTCACACAAAAGTTATGTTTAATTTGAAGTGAGTCAATCATAGTCGCACTCTTTTGCAAGAAATGAAAATTTGGATTTCTGTTGAGTATCAGCCACAAAACTATTTATTTCTGCAGTTTGATTAGCAGAAAGTTTGTGCAACAGATGCAGCTGGAATCAATTATTTAAGCTTGACTAAGTTTATCATTAAAAAGAAGACATCTTCGTATGCAAACCGGAAGAAAGCCCCCCTGGAATGAACGTTGTTTTCCATGATTTGTAATTACAATAACCAAAGTTTTTACAGGAAAAGATCCATGATTTGCAATTACAATAACCAAAGTTTTTACAGGAAAAGAACAAACGGACATTTCAGAGACATATAAAGGACAGAAACTCAACTGAGGTGTTACAACTGCTTGCTGCTACTTGGAAGCATTATTTCAGATTTGCTGCACAATCTCATGAAATAAAGAATAGACCTTTTCCAACTATACAATTGGAAATCTTCTAGACTTATGTTTCTCCATTCAATTAAGAGATCACATCATTCAATTAAACCTAGTCATTTCCTTAACTAAGGGATCGCACCTAAAAGCTCAAGAGCAGATAGAATAAATTTTTTAGATTGCTTCACCGAAAAAACAGAAGTTTTTCAATCAAAAACCAGTTCTCCTTATCATGTTCCCTTATTGGCTCCACTGTTTTGTTCCAACTTGCCAAAGCCAATCTAAATACTGAAGGCGTATAGTCTATGAGATCTAATGCAGAAATGATATCAAAATCTTTTATTATCACTCTTGCTAGTTCAAGTCAACACTATCGCAAACTGGAAAAGATGGCAGGCACAAAAGAGTATTTCATTTCCCAGAAACTAAACATACGGAGCAAAACTTATGTCAAGCAAAGAAGGCAGAACTACATATATGGACATTAGATCCAACACCATTGGCGATGCATAGGAGGAATTATTCTTCTATGTCATGCAATTATAAGAAGCATTACATATGTAAATCTATACAGCTACTTTTTCTCTTTAGATTATCCTCCGGCTGACTCCTTGTTTGGGAAACTGGAATAGGAATATGGGAAACTTACTACTGAGCTAAGAACTTTACGTTACTAAAGCAACTTCCAAGCTTCTGACAGGGACTAAATAACAAAATGAAGAGAACAGTAAAGGTCAAAATGAAAATGTATGCAATGAATTCAAGATTTATGTGTAAAGGTCAACCTGAAAATTAATTCAATGAATTCAAGCTATATATGTAAATGCTAAAAGATTGGGAGAAGAAATAAGCTCACTTGACACTTGGAACCAAAGCGGCAAGTACCAAATTCATCCCAAGATCGACATTTCTCCATCTTATAAAAGCAACGATTCTCCTTTCCGCTGGACGATGACGATGAGGAGGAGAATGACAACCTCCCTCCAGTGGAACTGGAAGATAGCGGTGACCTGGTCCTCTGTCCTGCACTTCCTTTGGACTTTCTATTTTCTCTGAGTGAACAACAATGCCGTCCATAACCAATACATCTTCCTCAATTTTCACCGGAGTTTTAAGGACTGTCGGCGACCTTGAAAACGGCATCTCCAAGTTCTCTATTGAATTCAGTGGCATCTGCGACAAGTGTCCTCCTGCACCACCACTTCCACTGCTTCCGCTGCCTGAACCCCAACCTCCGGTGCCGCTTCCACTGCTACAACTGCCGGAGCTCCAGTGCAAAAGGTTAACGAATGGAGAATTCAGATTAGGAGAACCTGACTGACTGTTTGGCGATGCGTACGGATCCAAAATATGAAAATTCGAGTTGTGATATTGTTGAGGATATTGACCTCCGATCACAAAGTTCTGAGCAGCGAGTTCCATTGGTGAAACACTGCCGCGCGATGGATTGAGTTGCTGAGCTTTCGTACTGCCGCTGCCGGAATTTCCGTTCACGCTATCCATCGACACTTTCTGCAATAATCATCAATTCATTGCACTACATTCAGATTCTCAGAACTGCTTTCAACCTAAAATAGAACAATTGAAAACTTAATTCAAAATACGGTTAAGCGAATTGATAACTAAAATCCACTACCATTACGAATTGCATTTTATCAAACTCAAGCCTACAATTCAAATCATACATAAGGTAAACTATTCTGGACTTCAATCACAAAATCAACCAGGAAAAATCGTTCGACTTCTGAAGTTTACAAGCAACAGATCAAAACATGAACTACTAAAAGGAATTTCACTCCGTACGAGAAAATCTTTAATAAGCAACAGCTAAACTTTTCTACGGCATGCAAGCTCACAGGCTGCATCGATCGATTGATTAGAAGAAAGTGAACGTGAATCTAAAGCTATTCATTTCATCAGGAAGATATTCAAAGAGAGAAAATTACCTCGTGATCGGCACTTCTTAGGACGATGAAGTTGGTACGTGTGATTTGGTGTGTATGGGGTTGTAAAGGTACTCCGCTACGCGAGGCCGCGAGGGGCCTGAATTAAATGAACTCATATTTATACTGTTAGCTGGCCCGCACTTTCTTTTATTTTATTTTTTAACGTCAATCAAAGATATTTATTTACCTCTCAAACACTTTCTTGTCCTAAAACATAAGTTGGTATAGAACTCGTAAGCGATCGAAGTGGCTCGTGAAAAACTCATATTCAGTTCGTTAGAGATTATAATTGTATTTTGTGTTTTTCTTAACGACTGAGTTATTAAACATGATTATAAATTCGCTTTCTAAACAAACGAATACAAATGTGAATCACGAATGTTCAATTATATTCATAGATAATCATCTTATAAAGATAGACCAATAAATAATCTAGATGTAACACGTCAAACGGTAAGTCATCCATTTTTCTAATAGAAAATATACGGTAATTAATATTATAGAATACTTATAAAGTTTAATTTTTCTAATATTTTTAATACTATGATGTTTGAACGGTGTTTTATAATTTGTTCTTTATGTATTTTGGACTTGATTTTTTTATACTTTAACAAGCTGAGTTCAAGATGGAAAGCAAATACGTTCACCGAGCAGAACTCAAACACAAGCTCGAACAATGTCTCTTTTAAACAAGACGAGATTGAACATAATTTTTTTGTTTATTTATTAATTGAACGATCACGAACAAACTTTGTATCCCTGTAGGGTTATTTCAAACTTTGTATTGTATTATAATCGAGATTATTGGGAGATAAAAATAAGCATGAAATTCATGCATAATTATATATCATAAAAAAATATTATCAGATGAACACGAAAGTTCATCAATGTTCAACCCCGAAGTGTGAAGTCTATGGCAAGCTTTGCATACATGTAATTTTTCCGAGTTTAGGAGGAGAAAAAACGGAACTAGTAAATCTCATGAAAAATATATGGGTTTGATTCATGTGAACATGGAGTTTCATATAATATCCACGAGTTATTCACCAGATGCATTCGTTGATTCATAAAATGCTAGCAATTGTGATTCAAAAAAAAGTTAGTAGTTGCAAATACTCTGGTTGTAATAGATGTCCCGGAAGGACAATGTTTCAAATTATTGTAAAACGCTAGAAGCGTTGAAATTCTTATTGATTCAAATGTTAAATCCTTCCAAAAAGGTTGTGAGTATTTGAATTATGTGAACTCTAGAAGAGTCACAATGTGCTTGACCATATGAGAATGTATAATAAAATAACGCGAGCAAACTCGAGATGAGTAATGATGTACTCAAAGATGTTAAATAACGATAATTCTAACATAACATGACGAGAATATATCATGCGATTGTCAGAAGATATTATGCAATATAATGAAGAATCTGAAATTACACAATACTATATCGACATTCATAATAGGAGACAAATAAGAGACAATAGGAGACAAATAGGAACCGTGAAAACAAATAGGAGACAATATGGTATGGTTCATCATACGATATATAGCACATGATTTTATAAACTGAGGTTCATAAAGTATGGACCATACTATGTTTCAAAATATATAGATCACTTGAAGCTTAATAAAGTGCTAGAAGCACGTAAGATGCTAAAAGCATAAAATGCTCTAAGTATTTAAAATGTACCAAACCAAGAAGAAATTCTCAAATATATACTATCTCAAATATCCGTGAGTTATATATCTATACATTGAAAATTTAACATTGATATTTCATGATAACAAAGCTCTTGAAGAGTTATGAAAATAAGGTGCGAGTTATTAACTTGTATTATAATGAATCAATGATCCAATCTATGTACTAAAATTTTATGCGTATTTTTTGTCATGAGCGTTGAAGTTGTGAAATACAACGAAAATGAAAGAAATAATGCGGAAGAATATTATTCAAGGAATAATTCAAGTGTTAAGTTACAATGCTACTGTTCATGGGTATTTATAGCTTCATACACCTCATGAGTCAGTTATAAGTAAGTTACAAACGGTTATAAGTTATAACAGATTTTAATAAGAGTTTTTATATTTGCATGAACTCAGTTGACTCTCAACGGACAGTTGAGTCTTCTGATGGTCTGCTGAGTCTACACTACTCAGCTGACTTGTACTCATCACTTCCTTCAGCTCATATACTGTAACACCCCCTCAAGCTAAGAGTGGTACATGATCAGCTTGCACTCAGCACTTCCTTCAGCTAACTTGTCTGGCAGATATGAAAAGATGGGTGCATATAAAGCTTTGGTGAGAATATTAGCAACCTTTTTTTGGTATTAACTAGAAGCAACTTTCCAAGTCCAGATTTGACTTTGTCTCACATGACAATCAATCTCAATGTGTGTGGTCTTTTCATGAAAAACTGGATTGTGACCAATGTGCATAGCACTAGCATTATCACAAAAAAGCATAGCAGGAAATTGAACAAGAATCTTTAGATCTTGTAGGATTTAAACTAGCCAATGTAGCTCACAAACTGCATTGGCCATAGCCCTGTATTAAGCTTCTGAGGAACTCACGGCTATAGGTATCTGTCTCTCGACTTTCCAGCATTGAAGACCCCCATAAGAACATCATGTAGCTCGACATCGATTTTCTCAGTTCAGTGGAAACCAGCCCAATCTTTGTCAGAAACCTTTCAAAACAAGGTTGTTTTCAACTGTGAATTAATTAAATGCCTTGCCCTGGATTACTTTTCAAATACCTAAGCAATGTATGAGCTGCTTTCATGTGATTTTCAGTGGGACTATCTAAAAATTGAATCAACTGCTGGACTGCAAAAGCTATGTCTGGTCTAATGAAGGTAAGATAAGTCAACTTACCCACCAAAGATCTGTATGCAGTGTTATCATCTAATAGTGGTCAATCCCCATGTTGCAAATTCTGCTTGGACTTTATAGGTGTCTTGGCAGGTTTAGCTCCCAGTAGGGGTGTACACGGATACGGATAATCCGAAAACTGAACCGGGTAATTCGGTTCGGTTTGGTTCGGTTAATAAGTGCTACGGTTGGGTTTTCGGTTTTCAAAATAGAAAAACCAAAATTTTCGTATCAGTTACGGTTAGTGCAGTAAATTATCCGAAACCGAACCGAACTAAAACCGAACCGAAAACCAAACCGTTTATATCTGAACCAATACCAAATAGAAAAACCAAACCGTTTATAACCATATAGTGAATCAAATTGTTGTAATTGTATAATTTGGATGAAATTTGGTTATTTCGGTTAATCAACTGGTTATTTCGGTCCCGTTCAATTCGGTTATCTCTAATTATTTAAATTTGAATTTATTTCGGTTTTTCGGTTAACCGACCAAACCGAACCGGTTATTTCGGTTTGGTTCGGTTTTCTTTTACAAACGGTTCGGTTTCGGTTCAAATTGTCAATTAACCGAAAATTTCGGTTCGGTTACGAACATTTACCGATCCGTACCGAACCATGTACACCCCTAACTCCCATAAACTCATATTCTTCTAGAAGGTTTAGTGTGTATTTCCTTTGAGAAATGGAAATGCTTGCAGGGGTTCTAGCAGCCTCAATGCCCAAGAAATGTCTCAATTTTCCAAGGTCTTTAATGGTGAAGTGATGATGCAAAGCATCTTTCACTTGCTGAATCAACTGACCATCAGGACTTGTTGCTATTATATTATCTACATAAAGCAATAAAAGATTGTCCTGAACCTTTGGTGAACAAACTGTGATCATTCTTTGACTGGACAAAGCATTGTGCTATTAAAGACTCAGCCAACTTACAATTCCATTGTCTGTTGGCTTGTGTCAAACCATATAAGGATTTCATTAATATGCAAACTTGATTCGGTTTGTCTAGTGCAAAACCTTGAGGCAGTTGCATATACACTTGTTCATGCAGTTCACCATGCAAGAAGGTTGTATTAGCATCCATCTAATGAAGATGCCAAATATTAGTTGTTTCCGTAGCAAAGCCCTGGCTGTTGTAATTTTGACAACAGGGGAAAAGGTCTCTTGATAGTCAATGCCATATGTCTGAGTGTACCCTTTTGCCACTGATCTGACTTTGTATCTTTCTACTGGGCCATCAGGGTTATATTTTACTTTATATACCCATTTGCAACCAGTAGGCTTCTTTCCCGGTGTTAGATTAACCAATTCCCAAGTGTGAGTGGTCTGTAAAGCTTCAATCTCCTTTTGCATGGCTTCTTTCCACTCATCATGCTTGATGGCTTGGTTATAAGTCTTAGGTTCTTTAACAACATCAATAGCATTGACATATCTCGCATACTCTGCTGAAAGTTATTCTAGATTCATCACTTCACTCAGCAGATGTGGATTCTGTTGTATTGTATGATCACCACCTTGATAAAAGGATGGTGTTTTTCTAATCCTTGTTGATCTTCTCAAATGAGCATGTGCAGGTGCAGTGCAGTTATTTCATTTGAAACCTCAGTTGTATCTGGTCCTGTGCTGGATTGCACTGCTAACTCACTCAGCAGATCATCAAAGCTGTCCATGACTGGCAATGGGACTGGAATATCAGAAAGATATCTGGCCTGGCCTAGAACCTGCTGAAATAAAGGGAAGTAAGTTTCATGAAATTGAGTGTTTTTAGCAACAAATATATCATTGTTGGTGATGTCCAGGAGTATAGCACCCTTGGAAGTGTTTGAATTTCCAAGATAGACATAAGTCCTACATCTGGAGTCAAACTTTGTTCTGTACTGCTGAAGTGTGCAAAAAAAAAAAACTAAGCAACCAAAAACTTTGAATACAGAGTAGTCTGGTTTGTAGCCAAAAAGCACTTCATGAGGAATGCTTTCCTACAACAGTGGTGTGGGTGTAGCACTGATCAATTTTTCAGCATGTAAAATATAGAAACCCCAATATTCAATGGGTAAGTTACTCTAAAATCTCAGACCCCTGGCAACATTCAGCAGATGCTGATGTAACCTTTCTAAAATAACATTTTGTTCAGGTGTGCTGACACAAGATGTATGATGTATAATGCCATGCTGATCATAGAAAGTTGTGACCTGGAACTTAGCTCCATTGTCAGACCTAATCACTTTAATAACTTTATTAAACTGAGTAGATACAAATTTATCAAAATATTTAACAAGTTCAGAGGCTTCAGACTTGTGCCTCATGAGAAAAACCCAAGTAAATCTAGAGTAATCATCCACAATAGTCAGAAAATACTGTTGTCCATTCATAGTATGGTGCCTCAACGGATCCCAAATATCCATATGAACAAGATCAAAATTAGCATTCACATTATTAGTATTTAAGGGAAAAGAATTTTTCTTTAGTTTTGCCATAGGACAAACATAAAAAATGGTCACAAAATTTAACATCAGCAGACTGAGAACTGATAACTTGCAGTCTCTTATCTGGTAGATGTCCTAGTCTATAATGACATAAAAGGGCATCATCTATTTTATCGGACAAAGTATTATTTTCTACAAAGATTAACAACATAAATCTTGATTTGGTTGATCTATAACATAGAGTCCTCTTTGCAACGCAATTTGAACCAATCACTTTCTTGTTCTTTTCTGCAAAACACACTTGTTAGTAGAAAAACAATTTGCACTTTGGAATAGTTAATCAAAGAAGGTAAAGATAAAATGTTATCCTTAAAACCGGGAATACAAAACACATCATGTAAGACTAGTTGAGAGTTCACCCTCACTTGTCCTATATGTGTGACAACAACATAATTCCCATTAGGTAATCCTATTTTTATACTAGATGAAGGTTTGGGATTACTTAACAGTTCTAAGGAGCCTACAATGTGATATATGGCACCAGCGTCCAAGATCCATTGTATAGATCTCGCTAAATTTAAGTCACCTATCCCTACAGTGGGTGAAAGTTGGCCGGTTACTGCATTAGGCTGCCCAACAACAAACCCTACATGCCTAGAGGGATCAGAACTCAGCAGAGCCATCAACTTCTCAAGTTGCTACGCAGTAAGAATAGGGAACTCTGGTCCAGCAAACCTATTCTAGGACTGATCTTCTTCTACTAAGAGTTCTTCTTCCACCAAGTTATCCTTTTTTGATTGTGGATAACCATGCTTAGTGTAGCAAGTTTCTTCAGTATGACCATTGAAACCATAGAAACTACATTGAACCTTCTTAGGATTCTTAGGCCTAAAGTTGGCAACAGGCACAGATCATGGTCTGCTGACTGCCTGATGTTGCCATTGTCCATTCTTTTAAGAAAGCAGAATCATGGAATCTTGGTTCTTGTCCTTATTTGCCACATACAACTTTTGTCTCTCAAACTTGATGGTCATTGCAAAGGTATCATGGATCTCTGGGAATGGCACCTGATCGCGTGCAAGGCACTTACTAGCAATAGGCCTAGGTCTATCGTAGTAGAGTACTGGTGAGTCAAGGTCGAATCCCACAGAGACTCGTAAGAACATCTAATTATCAAGATTGAGCTCGTCACGATAACGGTCTACGACCAACTATAATATAGATAGTAGTGAATCTGGTAACAATAAACTAGCAATATTATGCAAGTTCAACGAATCAAACTAGAGTTTCTAATGTATTAGTTCAATTATGAGTAATTAGTTATTCCCGCCCACACATGCAACAGTCCTCCCCATCGGTGAATTTATTCATTGTTCAGCTACAGGTACAACTCCTATCTACTCTGACAATGGCAGTAGATAATCTATACGCAAGCTACCTTCCTTAATTGGTCCGTAATAGCCCATACGCATAAAGAACTAGAGCTGTCGATATTGAGCGCTAACTCATACCGCAAACCCGCTTCAGAAACGGTATCGACATTGACCAAAGACGTTCAGGGTCCATCAAGATAATGTCCTAATTAACACTTCACTAACAGTCCTTCATGTTAATTTATGATAACATACAAATAGTTGATCAGGCTAAAAACATGTAAATTAAATCTATCCATCAACGTAGCTGCCGCCGATTATCATGAATTAGTAATTTACTAGGTATTCAAATCTAGCGATATAGACCGTCGCAGATCTGAAGAACGCAACTACTATTTCATGATTTCTTCACCAACGAATCAAATCTATAACACATGGGGTAAAATAAACTAACTACTACATAATTAAACTAAATAAACAATTAAAACATACTAGTCGAATATAACGACGGCAGATCTACATCTTGGAAAAGACAGAAAATCATACCCTCGAAGACGAGCGTAGATCTCCTTCGGATCTCTCCCTAGGCGGCGACTGTTAGGTGAGTGCCCGAAAGAAAATTTCTGTAATTGTTTTTGACAGGATTTATAATTCATCTTAATATTTTCATTTATGCTTATATTAATACACTGCTGAAAACCCAAAGTATATCGGTATGTAATCACATAACTCAGTGTATAGCATACACACGAGGATTGAGTTAGTGATGATATGCTTAAAACTAGTTAGTCCGTGGTAAATTTAATCGGAGTATGGGTCTCATGAATAATATACCAATATTGAGCCCAGAACACTTAATGGTGTGACCGTCTTATCCGGACCGCCGGTATAGGGTACCTAGTGGGGCATTTATATATGATGTCTATCATATAGGACTGGACCGATTTGATTTGAATTCTCGATATAATTCCGTGATCGAGAAATCTTATCGAATCACAAGATGATCATACATGGATTAATCTCAATCATGATGTGATCACAGTCTACTGCTTGGTTCAAAGTAGGGTTTGATGTGTTAGTTAAGGATCACTTGGATACATGTGATCTCGAACACTTCGTTGGCATTATTCTCGGAATGAGTGAGTAGTCCGTGACTTCGCAGATATGGAATCCATTCCTTCCTGCATGGGAAGTAGGCGACAGATTCCACTTATTTGTTAATCCTAGAAAGCGATCGATGGGCCCGATTCATATTATATTAGTTATGAACTAATTGATCACTAGGGGGTTAATGGTAAATAAGGATAAGATGTTTTGATAAGGGTTTACGGAGATATCCCGGATCAAAACGAACAGTCTATGGAGGATTTATCCGTATGTAATGATTATATCAATGGACGCTTTTACTCAATGATTAGAGTGTAAGTATATATCTATAATCGATAGAGTTCGGGCCGGGTTTATGGTGGCGTAATCCCGGAATTAATAGATTGAATAAGAATTGTTCTGTTCGATTAATAATTTTATTTAATTTATTATAGCTACTGGTTATAGGTCTATGGTCTCCGATGTGGCTACTAACATGCATATGTTTCTTCACGTTGGGCCTCAATAATAATTAAGTAGTTGGACTATATAATTTATGTGCGAATAATTATTTAGTGGGCTAAATAATTAAATACATGGAAAAGACATTTTTCGTGGACTCGGCCCATAATTGAGTGTGGCGTGTGAAACCCTAATTTTAGGGGTGATTGGCGTGGTATACATGTTGTAATTAGAAAGAAATTAGTTTTCTTGGATAATTACATGTCGTGTGATTAATTGTTTATTTGTTAAATAATTAATCGGGAGATATTAGATATTATCTATTATATATATCTAAATTAGTTTTAGAATATATTAGATTTATCTTATATTTAATAAAGGATTATTATGATTGATTATTTAATTAATTATTAAATCCTTGGAGGACAAGGATTTCTCTCATATATAAAGAGAGTTCTCATAAGCATTTTATTAACACATAATACACGCATATACACACAAAATAAGCTTGGAATTTTCGGCCAAGCTTAGGGTTTCAAATTGGGAAAATCTTCGGGATTTTCCGGATAGCATATCAAGGAGGTCAAGCATCAAGGATCAACATCCACCGGTTGTTGCTTGGAGATACATATCGGAAGACTGTGGCATCTCAACTATTTGGATCTCGGCTTCTCAATCTTCGGATCTAATCTTTCGATTGGTAAGTAGATCTAACCTTCTTTTAGTTTAGATCTATTTATTTATATGTTTTAATTTGTATTGATCGTGATCCTTGTTATTCCGCTGCGTAATCGGGCGGATCTAGATCCATCCGGTGATATTAAATCCAACAAGTGGTAGCAGAGCCTCCGATCTATAAATTAAAATATATAATTGATAGATCTAGGAGTGGAAATTGCATGTTTAGATTGCATTGTTTTTTCGTTTTTTTAAATTCGAAAATCATGATGATGAATGCTTTGATATGTTGTGGTTGAAGATGGATTGGGGTTGGCACTGTTTACCCGTTAGATTTATTGTAACTTCATATAAATTCGTTTATATGAATATACGAAATTTTGTAATTTTAGTTTCCTAGAAGTAAATCTGTTTTGTTGCTGTTCGGTTTTTTATTTATTCCCGGAGATTGAACCGTTGAAACGACAATCCCTCCGGTCAGAATGAAGAATAAAAGTAGAAGAACAGGCCCTCAAAATTGCGTGTCGATCAGAGTCCATTTCAATGTCCAATCGTTGCAATAAAGTTGCTGCTATGTCGTAAAAGAACTGCAGCCCCAGTTGTCAGTTCGTCGAATTTCTGGATGAGATTGGACCGTTGAAACGAAGATCCAACCGTTCATATTGAATTAGGATGAGTGAAGAACAGGTCCATAAAGTTTCGTGAGCGATCAAAGTACGTTTGGATATCCGATCATCGATAAAACAGCAGCAAAGAAGCAGATTAGAAAATAGTAAACCCTAGTTAGGGTTTGTTTATTATTTTAATAGGTTAGATACGGGGGTACCAACGATCCATCTCGGTGTTTTATTTTCTGTAATTGCGTGTATGATCGTATTTATGTGTATAACCGGAAAATTTCCATGACATGCATCATATCATGAATTCCACTCCATATGCATACATGTAGCTATTTAATTCTGGATAATTAATTAGGCATGTATTCAACTCGATTAATTGGTTTAATTTTTTAATTAATTGTTGTGGGAATTAATTAATTAGAAACTAATTGAAGAACCGAGGAACCAGGTTTTGTCAATCATTAAGTTTTCGGTGATGGATTCTCGGTGAACCCCACCTTAAACCGGAACGAGATTGCGGTTTGTTCCGTAGTGTCTACGGGAAAGTTTGACAATTTAAGAAATCGGAAAATCATGATACATGGGTTCGGAAATGGTCTAGCCATGGATGGGTAAGTTCAACTTAGCTACGGCTCGATCGACTCACCCTCCACGTGTGACGTTTGCACGGGGGTTCGGCAAGACTTAGCATATCCGACAAGCCTTTACGGCTAAACGGGGCTTCTCTTAGCCGGATCCGACCGACAGTCACATATGTTCCAACGAATAAGATGGGTAGGCTTGCCTACATTACCGACACCATTCGGGTACATGATTTGTTGTTTCTTAAAATATTGTCAAGTCCAAAACCGCGATCAGTAAACCCACCACTTTTTCAAAATATTGAGTGGGAGCGGGGAAGGTGACAACCGACCCCACGTCCTCTACTATAGATGCAAGAAAGTGAGAGAATGGTGACGCCTCGTGCCGCTTTGATTTCGGCCCCCTTCGGATGGTGTTCACCGCTATCAAAATTCAAGGCTTGGTCTCCGAAATGATAGGATCTTGAGGACACGCCGGGTCACTGACCTGCCCTACGTAGGCATACTCGGGGTGTACTTAAAGGTCTGATATAGTAGGTCACACTCATCAGGATATTTTAGAAAATATCTTGGCTGAAAAAGGAAGGTAATCGACGATTAAAGTATGGGATGTACGATTCCCATGAAATGTATGATTCTCAAAGTTTAATCATCGAGATAGATTGTCTCAGTTCAACCGTCATCGTGCTGATACCGACCCCCTAGGCGGCTGTACGATGTGAGGTTAAATCCTTGGAATGTTAGGATAGACTTTTACAGTTTATAATTCCTAAAATTTTTCTAGTCGTGTATGTATGATTTTTTTTTCTGTCAATTTTGTTTACAACTATCATCTCTAGGCTACTAAACTGCTAGTGTAATGACTTCGTTAAAAGTGAAAAGTAACAAGACGTTGAACTCGTTGAAGAATGCAATTAAATTTCGGAAGAGATATTACTCTTGAGCCTTTTAATCTTAAGTGACATAGTATAGGTATGTCACTGCTGTCACTCGTGTTGAACGAGAGACGCACTTAGTTCAAAGATGATGTAGGACTATATAAAATTCTATTAGTGAATTTTAATTGTGTGAGTAATCACACAAGAAATTTCTAATTGAAAAATTAGAAAATCATAAATAAAGTGTTGCTAGTTAGACGGTGTTTGGAACCGATAAACTAGTGGGAGCTTTATTCTTATGATTTGTTGTTTTTCTGAATCACTAGAAATGTGTAAGAGACTGCACAAGAGTTTTTCCGTTCCTGGAAAAACATGAACAAAGCATTACTAGTTAGACGGTATTTGGAACCGATAAACTAGTGGGAGCTTAGTTCTGGTGATTTTCTAATCTCTAAAAAATCAAAAATAAAGCATTGCTAGTTAGACGGTATTTGGAACCGATAAACTAGTGGAAGCTTTAACCTTATGATTTGTTGATTTATTAGAAAAATCAAATAGTCCAAACGAGTAACACTATCATTAGACATCCCACAGTTCACGAGTAGTGTCTACTCAAATGAACTGCTAGCTCAAGACTGTTTCCATATAAGGAAAGTCAAGAATGGGAAAGAATGTTTATACGTGTTAGTCATATGAACTAAGTAGTTTTAAGGCTAAACCGGAATATTAATAAATAGAAAATCAGAGGATAAGGAAGGTGATTTCGGATCACTGACCAATGCATCCTTAACGATTTCCTCGAAAGCTAAGTTCTTTGGAAGAACAAGGTAGCTATGCATTAAACGATAAATAGAGTAGACGACGGGCAGTTATTTCGGCTAGAATAGTGGGAGTGATATAAGGAAATGAATTTCGGATTCAATCCTTGAATATCACAGAAAATTTATTTTCTGTTTTCATATTCGTTGGAACAAATGGATTCACTTTCAATTCGATAATTTGTTTGTCTTATAGAAAGTGAATATGACATTTGTAGCACGAATCCAAGACTCGGACTTTTGTTTGATAAAGTCGAACCACTAAGAAATCTTTGAAAAGGTATATGTAACACATCTTAAACTATTAAAGGCAAAAGGTTTCAGATTTAGATAAACACTTCTTCATACTCTATTAATTAGTGCATATTTCTAAAGACAAGATCTCAAGATCGGCTTAGGGTGATTCCTATCTCGAGTCAAGGAAAATTGTCTCAAAAGGAACAATGACTAAGCTTCCTTTCAATCGGGAAAGGGTAATAGATTTAAAGAAGTAACATAGCTTGTTCATAATGACCTTCGGGTCTTGTGAAAGATACAAGTTAGAAGGAGCTTTCGAGTAGTGACATCTCGCGTCAGACAACTACTCAAACGCCTTGAAGATTATCTAAAATATTTGGAGGTATCTCTGATTTCACCAGAGATAGAGTATTCCATGCTCAGTAATAGGCCATAGCATAGTCTTGGGACTGATGCTCGGCCTGCCTCCCAGTGGAATTTATCCACTGAGGGATAACACCATAAATTTGCCTCATATAGTTATTAATGTGCTACAATTCACTGCTTAACTCATTTAAGATATTGGTTGCGAAATAACGGTTTACACCATCATGTAAAACCGAGAAGTCTACCTAGAAGATTCTTACAAATTTTTGGATAAGAAGTGAATTCGGTTCACCCCACTTCCGTAAATATAGGCATTTAGCACTTAGTGCTTTAAGGTAGGACTGGAAATTTTGCGTACACGTTCAGATGATGACTGTTCGTGCAATATCTTATACGTTGAGAAAAGGTTGGTTGTAAGATTCTAAAGATCAGAAAGTGACGGTTATATTGTCACACCCCTTCTGATAGAGTCTATAAATAACAACCTTGGACCTTGAAGTACGGATACTCAAGGTAGTTACTAACTGATTTGTTCAGATCACGTCCAACATCGGATGTTGGTGATAACACTAATAATTACTACTGTACTAGATCAGAATATCGATCCACCTTGAACGCAGTGGGAGTATGGTTTAACCATTACCTTTTGCGGTTTTTTGCAGACTTTGAAGTTTACAGAGGTGATTGATAACCTATGGTTCCTTGTGGGCTGTATAGGATTCTGATCATAGAGGTTGGTTTAAAAACCCAGTGAATGGAGTTTTGGTACTCCAGTTCTGTTCAAACTCTAGTAGAACCACCTGAGTGTCTCAGGCCCAGTGGGAGTAATTGGATCTACATGATAAGAGTCGAATGAATAGAAAGTTTAACTTTAGGTACAAAGCTGAGTGGTCTAGGGGTGATTCCCTAACAAGTAGAGAGTTAACCAGACCGTGAACTCTCTCACCACTCGGTCTTGTTTGATTTCGTTAGAAGCGAGAAAATAGGAGTGATTCCACAGGACTTTCTTGCCGAACAAACGGAATCTGAATTCATTCGAACGTAAGGGTTTTAGCTAAGAACAAATGGCGATTCATTAGAAAGCGAAGAAAATAGGGGTGATTCCTCGAGACTTTTTCTTTGAACAATCGAATCGAATTTATTCGTAACCAAGGCTTATATCCTTTATGGATTAAAGCAAACCTCTAGGTCATTTAAAAGTCACATATTTCAAGTATGTGGACTTGACCAGAATATTGATAAGTCTTTCATAGACTGGATGTCAGTAGTATATACATTAGTCTTCATGAATGGTAACACTGAAACAGTTGGAAACAACATGGGTGTGTTATCTGAAGTCAGGAAACCGACATGCCAAGATTCTCTTTATGAAAGAATTGGACTACATTCTAAAGGATTTGATTCGGTTAAATTCCCGAGAATATGTGACTGGCAATCCCATATATCCTAATGGTTAAGATGACTTTGCATATCGGTATGCAACATTCAACGAAGTAGTCCTACCCTACCTCTCACGGAATGCTTCTCTAAACCTGAGGATGAATAGAAAATGGGATAGACACTCTTTTGATAAGAGAAAGTCAGGTAATTACAAGTTAATCAAATCTTGGATTCGAGTATTAAATAGCAGTTTAGTACGTCCTCAAGTATCTTTGGAGAACGAGGAATAATATGCTAGTATATTCGGGTGCGAACATGAATATAAATGATTACACTGATTCTGACTTTTAGTCAGATTAAGGATGATCGTTAAGTCGATCTCGGGCTCAGTGTTTACTCATGTGATTCTGAATTTAAGTCAGTTTGAGGATTTCCTTCCAAATCTGGGAGTAATTCCAGATCTGGTTAGCCGATACCACTTCATTGTGAAAATAGTGGAAAGGTAGCTTATGAGGATCTTCGTATTCACTAGAGGTCAAAAGCATATTGGGAGAGTACCACCTGATTAGATGGACCGGCAACGTTTTGATCCTAAAAATCGTCTCGAGCTGACAAACCAACTGATCAGTGTACCAAGTCGCATGGCATTCAGATTTTTAAGTGCTCGCCGGGTCACTAACCTACCCAACGGCGGCACACTCCGGCCGTACTTTGAAATCTGAAATACTTAGATGCGCTTGGCGGGT
This sequence comes from Gentiana macrophylla, assembly GCA_026214975.1. Classification (NCBI taxonomy): domain Eukaryota; kingdom Viridiplantae; phylum Streptophyta; class Magnoliopsida; order Gentianales; family Gentianaceae; genus Gentiana; species Gentiana macrophylla. Next base: position 29,841,151 of record CM047814.1, read on the forward strand.
ACAGAATTGATGGATATGTCTCATTTACTTTTAGAGCAAGTGGGAGAATGTTGTGAATAAGGGGTGTGCTCTAAAACAATTAATCACTTGCCTTTCGTGCAAGTGGGAGATTGTTAGGTGAGTACCCGAAAGACAATTTCTATAATTGTTTTTGACAGGATTTATAATTCATCTTAATATTTGCATTTATGCTTATATTAATACACTGCTGAAAACCCTAAGTATATCGGTATGTAATCACATAACTCAGTGTATAGCATACACACGAGGATTGAGTTAGTGATGATATGCTTAAAACTAGTTTGTCCGTGGTAAATTTAATCGGAGTATGGGTCTTATGAATAATATACCAATATTGCGCCCAAAACACTTAAACTTAATGGTGTGACCGTCTTATCCGGACCATCGGTATAGGGTACCTAGTGGGGCATTTATATATGATGTCTATCATATAGGACTGGACCGATTTGATTTGAATTCTCGATATAATTCCGTGATCGAGAAATCTTATTGAATCACAAGATGATCATATATGGATTAATCTCAATCCTGATTTGATCGCGCTCATCGCTTGGTTCAAAGTAGGGTTTGATGTGTTAGTTAAGGATCACTTGGATACATGTGATCTGAACACTTCTCGTTGGCACTATTCTGGAATGAGTGAGTAGTCTGTGACTTCGCAGCTATGGAATCCATTCCTTCCTGCGGGAAGTAGACAGGCAGTTCCCTTATTTGTTAATCCTAGAAACTGATCGATGGGCCCAGTTCATATTATATTAGTTATGAACTAATTGATCACTAGGGGGTTAATGGTAAATAAGGATAAGATGTTTTGATAAGGGTTTACGGAGATATCCCGAATCAAAACGAACTGTCTATGGAGGATTTATCCGTATGTAATGATTATATCAATGGACGCTTTTACTCAATGATTAGAGTGTAAGTATATATCTATAATCGATAGAGTTCAGTTTCGGGTTTATGGTGGCGTAATCCCGGAATTAATAGATTGAATAAGAATTGTTCTGTTCGATGAATAATTTTAATTAATTTATTGTAGCTACTGGTTATAGGTCCATGGTCCCCGATGTGGCTCCTAACATGCATATATTTCTTGACGTTGGGCCTCAATAATAATTAAGTAGTTGGACTATTTAATTGATGTGCAAATAATTATTTAGTGGCTAAATAATTAAATACATGGAAAAGACATTTTTTGTGGACTCGGCCCATAATTGAGTGTGGCGTGTGAAACCCTAATTTTAGGGGTGATTGGCGTGGTATACATGTTGTAATTAGAAAGAAATTAGTTTTCTTGGATAATTACATGTCGTGTGATTAATTGTTTATTTGTTAAATAATTAATCGGAAGATATTAGATATTATATATATATATATATATATATATATATATATATATATATATATATATATATATATATATATATATATATATATATATATATATATATATATATATATATTAGATTTATCTTATATTTAATAAAGGATTATTATGATTGATTATTTAATTAATTATTAAATCCTTGGAGGACAAGGATTTCTCTCCTATATAAAGAGAGTTCTCCTAAGCCTTTTATTAACACATAATACACGCATATACATACAAAATAAGCTTGGAATTTTCGGCCAAGCTTAGGGTTTCGAGTTGGGAAAATCTTCGGGATTTTCCGGGTAGCATATCAAGGAGGTCAAGCATCAAGGATCAACATCCACCGGTTGTTGCTTGGAGATACACATCGGAAGACTGTGGCATCTCAACTATTTGGATCTCGGCTTCTCAATCTCCGGATCGAATCTTTCGATTGGTAAGTAGATCCAACCTTCTTGTAGTTTAGATCTATTTATTTATATGTTTTAATTTGTATTGATCTTGATCCTTATTATTCCGCTGCGTAATCGGACGGATCTAGATCCGTCCGGCGATATTACATTCAACAGCGACTCCATCGTCTCTCTGACCAGAACTCATAAAATAAATAAAATAATGAACTATGAACTTTTATTGCATAATATTTGTCTTGAAAATTGTACACTTGTGTTCTGAGGCGAAACCTCTTATTTATAGCTATCTAAACCGACTTAGGAACAACTAGTTCGACCCCTCGTCCAAGAAAACGCGTTTCGGAAGCTTCTAGGACCTCGGTAAGTCGGCACCGCCTCCCGGGTTACCGGGGGTAATTTTGTCTTTTTTTTCTTCAACCGACTTAACTTGGATGCTTCTAGAATACCCTAGGCCCATTCTTTTCATTCAGTCCACTCCAGATTTGTCCATCATGCTCAACCCAATATTCCGTATCCTGAAAATCATCAAATAACGCATGAAATAACATCAAAACTGGGAAAATAAACACTAAGTGCAGATTTCTCGACTCACGAACCCGACATATGACATTCAACGTAAATGGTTCATATTCATAGGTCGAAACAACTATTTTTAGCTCATAATGGGTAGAATATTGATGCCGTAGAATAGACTATTTTAACCGTCATCAGCACCATCAACATTGTCTGGGAAACCATAGGCTCAAACTCATCTCTCAAAACTTTACGGAATTTCATGACATGTTCAGTTTCCATATGATCCACCAAAGTATTGACTGCATTGCAGTGACATTGAGGATCACAAGAACACACCGGCATGGGCCTGATTGTCTTTATTTATTCCCATAGAACCATTAACTTTGTAAAACACTGATTGACAGAATCAGTACCCTGTTTTAGTAGATGCATCTCTTCAAGAAGATCTGAAAGCATCAATGCATCCACATTAGAAATCTAGCAGCAAGATTTTTCAAGACTGCATGTGCACTCTTGAAGTATATTAAACTTTGTGCAATGGTGTTCTCAACAGAATTCAAAATCCATGACTTCACTATTGTATCACTGATCGACATTTTCTAAGTGTCCAATATTATCGGCAAGTGCATTGGGTCAATTTTAGTTTAGAGATGTGAGCAATGTCGTTTCCCACAAGGATGCCAGTTAAGTACCAAAATCACTAGCACGTTTGGTTTAGTTAAAATATAAAAGATGAACTTTAAAACTAAGGTGAGCCATGGTGTCACTCCACAACTCACCACCTAAATTCCACAAAAAGAGAAAACAAAAGAAATAAAATATAAAATTAGACAACATAATGGTCAAAGTGATAATGTAGCACGTATGACTCGTTTGGAAATGATTCGACCGACCCTTCGATCATTTGTGACTTTGTGATAAATTATTGGTGTGAACCCCAGATTCAGTGATTGTCTGCTCTGCATTGGGGGATGGGAAGATGAGTTTGCAGCTGAAAATTCACGTTTTATGGTGAAAAACACGCAACGAGCCGAGCTGCCCGAAGTTCGGCCCGTCGGGTGGTTTGGTACTAGACTATTTTCAGTAAATCGACCATAACTTTGCGTGTAGACCTCCGATTTGAGTGATTCAAGATGCGTTGGAAAGCTTGTTTGAGGATATAAAACTCTTGTGAAGATGTCAAAACCGAATTATTCCTATAAGATGGGTCAAATGTCGATTTAAGTCAGCTGTGAGTAGAAATGCCCGAGATAATTGACCCGTAAGAACTCCGTGGCTACGGGTACACGCTTCGCACCGTACAAACGCGTCTTGTTAACATCAAAATCATCTCTCCCGAGGCTTGGTCAACCTAAGATCCTGTAATGACTCGCCAAAAATACCACGCGTAAACCCGCCTACTAAAGACTGGTCTTAATGACCCCAAAATACTGTAAAAACTACTTTATTTTAATACTAATTACTACTTATTCTATCCTTATGAAAATATGCAAATGGATGCCCGAAGATGCAAAATTACTATTAAAATCATGGTAAATAGGGATAAAATCATAGTGAAATGTATCATAAGTTTGACTTATCAATCACACTATCTTCATGCATGAAAATTTGATGAATTTGCTTCCAAGCTCTTGATTGTGCCGTCTACGAAGCCAATCTTGTTCTTGGTGATCAGCACCATCTCCATTGATATTTTCCATGGATTATAATTGTTGACATTCATCAATGGTTGACGATACGGGATTTCACCCCTCCACGTGGAATTATCTAATTGGTCCAGCTGGCATGTGGAAAAGTCCAAGTATATTATCCACATCGGGTCGAATACGAGACGAATCAGTGATCACCACCGCAGCCATCAGATCTTGCAAGTGTGTCAACTCGAGCACCCATGTCGGTGTCATACAAGTCGATATCATAGCTCCAATCCAGGTTCCTAAGCCCAATTTTCCAGTGGGTTACTTGGGCAAGGGGCAAGGCCCATTAAAGGGTATTTATGTCAATAGACCAAACCGTCTTAAGTTTAGGGCAGAAGAATGGCATGTGCCTATAAATACACTACTCCAGGAACTACGTAAGGCTTGATTCCTGGACATTACACAGGATACGTAGGCAATCCAAGATACATTCTTGGACTCAGCCATAAAACATCAAAATCACCCCCAAAACCATCCTTGATTCGATCATCCCTAGATTAAATTGGCCTCAAATTATACATGACAAAATCCAGCATCGTCATTGGCGCTAGAAGGAGGGCCTTCTATCGGTGATGGATCAAGGAGGTGGTTTGTGATCAATTTAACAGCAAAAACGCAGTCAGATCGACGGATTATTGCTGGAGTTTCAACCGTTGAAACAAGATTCCCACCGTTCAGATTCAAGGATAAGGAGGGACGAACAAACTCTCAAAATTTCATGACGATCGGAGTCGTTTTGGAGGCACAAATCCGCCGGAAAGATGTCGCTGCGCCGCCATAAATGCAAAGTGGGACACAGCAGATTAGATCTACGGCTTCGTGACGAGATTGAGCGGTTGAAAGACGATCTCCACCGGTCAAATCAAAGAATAAAGGGGACGAACAAAGCCTCAAAATTTCATGAAGATCAAAGTCCGTTTCAATGCGTACTTTTCATCGAAAGTCGCCAACAGCCACCAAAAACATAGCACACACACCGAAACTTTAAAGGGGTATAGCTGCTAATCAAAGCGATGAAACGCGATATCCTCCTGTCGATTTAAATTTAAGGCGGTTCGAACAAGCCCTAAAAGTTTCATGCCGATCGGAGTTCTCTCTCGATGCCCGATCGTTGTTAAAAGAATGATTCTTGCATCCCTAAACCCGAGCGTAAAAAGCAGGTTGATCGATGGCTTATAGCCGCTAATCAAACAGTGAAACACAATTTCCACCGGTCAGATTGAAGAGGAAGGAGGGACGAACAAACCCTCCAAATTTCGTACCGATCGGGTCGGTTTAGATGCCCGATCGTTCCCGGAAAGATGCAAATATTAGGCAGTTCAACATGAGCTCGGCAGTCAGGCTCATGGATGAGCTCAGCTCAAAACCCGAAATGAAGTGTTAATCTCCCCAAGTCTGAGCTCTCTCATTACAAGCTATCCAGGTACGAGCCGTCATGGAAATTTATTTACGTTTTTACAACTTAAATAACCTATCTTATTTTGGAGCTCTCTGGAGCGTATCTTTTATAAGACCGAGCTCGTCTCGGCATCATATTTGGAGCTCGTCTTGAGCGTATCTTTTATAAGACCGACCTCGTCTCGGCATCATTTTGGAGCCTCTGAGCGTATCTTTATAAGACCGAGCTCGTCTCGGCATCATTTGGAGCTCGTCTCGAGCGTATCTTTTATAAGACCGAGCCTGCCTCGGCATCATTTGGAGCTCTCTGAGCGTATCTTTTATAAGACCGAGCTCGCCTCGGCATAATATTCGGAGCCTCGTCTCGAGCGTATCTTTTATAAGACCGAGCTCTGCCTCGGCATCATTTTGGAGCTCTCTGAGCGTATCTTTTATAAGACCGAGCTCGCCTCGGCATAATATTCGGAGCTCGTCTCGAGCGTATCTTTTATAAGACCGAGCTCGCCTCGGCATAATATTTGGAGCTCTCTCGAGCGTATCTTTTATAAGACCGAGCTCGGCTCGGCATAATATTGGAGCTCGAAAGGCGTATCTTTTATAAGACCGAGCCGGCTCGGCATCATATTTGGAGCTCTCTCGAGCGTATCTTTTATAAGACCGAGCTTGGCCTCGGCATCATATTTAGAGCTCAACTTGAGCGAATATTTATAAAACCGCAAGTCGGCTCGGCCCCATATTTGAAGCTCAACTTGAGCGCATCTTTTATAAGACCGAGCTCGCCTCGGCATAATATTGAGAGCTCGTCTCGAGCGTATCTTTTATAAGACCGAGCTCGTCTCGGCATCATTTTGGAGCTCTCTGGAGCGTATCTTTTATAAGACCGAGCTCGCCTCGGCATAATATTTGGAGCTCTCTCGAGCGTATCTTTTATAAGACCGAGCTCGGCTCGGCATCATATTTGGAGCTCTCTCGAGCGTATCTTTTATAAGACCGAGCTCGGCTCGGCATCATATTTGGAGCTCTCTCGAGCGTATCTTTTATAAGACCGAGCTTGGCCTCGGCATCATATTTAGAGCTCAACTTGAGCGAATCTTTATAAAACCGCAGGTCGGCTCGGCCCCATATTTGAAGCTCAACTTGAGCGCATCTTTAATAAGACCGAGCTCGCCTCGGCATAATATTCGGAGCTCGAAGGCGACCTTACGTAAGTCCACCTGCCATCTAAGCATGAGACCAACAGACTACACCAAATAAGCTAAGCCTTATCTCAATTAACTTCTGTTTTTACATTTTTATGTCTTGTAATAAGTCCATGTGACAATTTCATAAATATTCTAATAAGCATGTCTTTCCTCGAGACGCTTTTGTGTTTGTTATGATTCTGACCTTCACATTGCAAATCTACCACGATACAAAATGGCAAAGGCAAAAAATTCGACCAGCCTTAAAGCAAAAGAAGTCCATGTGATTAAAAGATAAAAGAGGCAAAAGTCAACCACAACTACAAATCCTCGACACGACGAAGTCGGAATAATATGATGAATAAAGCCAAGTCACCGACAAAGGCTTATATCACCTCGACACGATGCAAGTAGAAATAAAGCAGTTGAAAAAGCCAAGTCACCGATGTGAGCTTATATCACTCCCGACCGCCAAGAAGCCACGACGATGCTAAGCGCTTGGAAGATCCCACGATGGATACCCTATTCGACCGGTTGAAGCACCACGAAGTGCGATAATGAGTAGGATTTTTCAATTCGACCATGTCGAAGCCCGGACGAGGCAAGGCAGTCGATTTGAGCTCCGACCAGATAGCCAAGTCAAGCCGATAAGGCGAAGATGTTGCTAGGTCGACTCATATCCAAGTGTACCATGAGTCATGTACTCATACTACACTTTGAGGGGCCCAGGGAATTAAGTCCAAAGGACTACACCCCACAAGGCAGCTTTGCAAGGGAATTAAGTCCAAAGGACTACACCCTAGGCAAATATTCAACAACACAAACAACATTCAAAGGAAATGTCGAATTCAAAATTCAAAATTCAAAAGTCCTGTGGATCGAATCGTGAAAGACAGGACAACAAAAAGCGACAAGCAACATACGCAAAAATTGAAGCAAAATAAAACTAGGCGTCATATTTGGAGCTCACCGATGAGTGAATGTAATAAGTCCGAGTTCGACTCGGCATCTTACCTCGGAGCTATATTATTTTAGAACTCACCCTACCGAGCTGGCGGGTCGAGCTATCTTATTTTGGAACTCACCCTACCGAACTGGCGGGTCGAGCTATTTTTTTTGGAACTCTCCTAGCCGAGCATGGCGGGACGAGCCTTCTTATTTCGGGAACTATCCCTATGGTTATTGCGACTTTTTGACTAGTGCTAGCGTATCTCGAGGATCCACTCCGCAAGGATCTACTCAACGGTCTCACGAGGATCCGCAAGTCGGATGCCTTCGGTGTCGATACGAACGCGTTTACAAGTACAATGGCATCGAAGTCCGAGTCGACAGCGGCGTAATCTAACTCCCAAGAGAGAGAATTTACTTGGGCATCGAGGCCGGGCAACATGATCATTTCGATCGACAGCCAGTGAAGCTAAAAGTTCCATGGAACCAAAAGGCTAAGGCATCGAGTTCGGACCAAGTCCAAAACTCTCGGCAGTCATGAGTCATGAACGACAAAGAAACACCACGACACCGAGATCCAGAGGCGACATTTACGTATTACGGTCTTATTAGACAAGAAGTACTAGGACATCAGAGCGGAAATATCTAGCGACAGCCGAAAGAGCATCGATTCCGACAAACGAAATGAGACAACCAGGGGCATCTCTTCTACCACGCAACAACAAAGAAAAGTCCAAAAAATGCTAAAGCATGGAAGACAAGTTACATATGGTCGACAAATGGAACTACTGAAAGTATAACGAAGATGATGAATCTGCATTATACTTTGGAGGCAACAACGAGTCGACATTGAATACTCGAGAAAAAGCGAGCAAAGGAATGGGAATCGACATGCAACAAAAGTGTTTGACACCAAATACTTGTAAAAATTTCAGCATTTATAACAAAAAAGCCTAGTCACAAAGACTGGCCAAATATGATCCAAACCTAAGGTTCTCATGATACTTGGAGGGCAGATATCGACATATATGCATCGACATGAGAGAGGCCGATGTGCAAATAAGGCCAAAGGCGTAATAAAGCAAGATGGTCTACTTCAAAGACCAAAGAAAAGAAGGAAAAATGTAACAATTTTTCAAGGAAAGAATAAGCCAAGTCCAAATGACCGCTAATTGTTTTCTGAGATGGAAGCCAACGACAACGATGGTTAAAAAGGGCAAAGACTAAGAAGAAGCATCTTTTTTGGCGTTAAGGCAAAGTCTCAAGACTGTTAGACTAACATTCGAGATCCGCATGCCGTACTCCAAAATCCAGGCAAATCAGATTCTTCAGAGAAGTCGACCTCGACCGAGACAGTCCCAAGTTGGACATCTCATCATTCCTTCGACAGCTACGGCATCGAAGTCGATGTCAACTTAGCCACACGTTATAAGTCCTAGGGACAGATAATGCTAAGATAAAAAAGTTTGCAAAGCAGACATGGAAAGGCCGTATGTCGGACTCCACAGGAAGTAAGTCTGCATGGCAGATTTAAATTCAGAGCATTGGATGACAGTGGCCGAGATACACCTTTGACAGATCAGACCTGACCTCAAGAGCTCAGACAGATCTGGGGGGCTTATGACGATACGGGATTTCACCCCTCCACGTGGAATTATCTAATTGGTCCAGCTGGCATGTGGAAAAGTCCAAGTATATTATCCACATCGGGTCGAATACGAGACGAATCAGTGATCACCACCGCAGCCATCAGATCTTGAAAGTGTGTCAACTCGAGCACCCATGTCGGTGTCATACAAGTCGATATCAGAGCTCCAATCCAGGTTCCTAAGCCCAATTTTCCAGTGGGTTACTTGGGCAAGGGGCAAGGCCCATTAAAAAGGTATTTATGTCAATAGACCAAACCGCCTTAAGTTTAGTAGGCGTAAGAATGGCATGTGCCTATAAATACACTACTCCAGGAACTACGTAAGGCTTGATTCCTGGACATTACACAGGATACGTAGGCAATCCAAGATACATTCTTGGACTCAGCCATAAAACATCAAAATCACCCCCAAAATCATCCTTGATTCGATCATCCCTAGATTAAATTGGCCCGAAATTATACATGACAAAATCCAGCATCGTCAATGGTCTTACAAGCACCAATGATGGATTATCATTAGGATGGATATAGAACGGACTGGATGGGCTCAGCTCTTGTTTCTTAGCTGCCATGGTTATCAAGAACTCAAGAAATACACCATTTTACAACAATAGAGGTGAAAAACGATCAAGAAGTGATCAATACACAAAGAATAACCGCAATTCGCTCTCAATAAACTGTGAGAAAACTTAGAAAATATGAAGAATACTTTCAAGATTCTTCAAAAATCATAGGAAAACACAGAAAAGCATCAGAAACACTCAAGTTCTGCTCTGAGACCATGTTGAAGTTGTGAAATACAACGAAAATGAAAGAAAGAATGTGGACGAATATTATTCAAGGAATAATTCAAGTGTTAAGTTACAATGCTACTGATCATGAAGTATTTATAGCTTAATACACCTCATGTGTCAGTTATAAGTAAGTTACAAACGGTTATAATGATTCTAACAAAGTAACCGTTTTCTATTTACATGTACTCTATTGACTCTCAGTGAGATCTTTGAAGTCTTTCGATGGTCTCTTTGAGTCTACACCGCCAAACGGTGACTTGCACTCATCACTTCCTTCAGCTCGTATGTTGTAACACTGAGTACCATAATTTGACGAAATTTTATGTGTTATACATTGTTGATACTAATACTCATTGCAATATTATTGTTTTGAATTTATTAGACAGATTCAACAACATACAAATGCCGAAGCATTATAATAGCACATTATATTTGGCAGACTATTTCAAAGGATAAAGGAGAAAACATATATCACACAATTGATTCAGATCAAGTTATCAAATCATTCGATTTATTCATAAAAGCATTTGTTTCTACTACATCGAAAAATTGATTGGCATTCGTCGATTCGATGATCACGAATAATGTTTTCATCAGTGGAGTAATCCAAATACAAATGAATATGTACTATTTTTTCTTTACTATTATTTTTTCCACCTGGTTTTTTCCTAGTAAAGTTTTGACGAGGCATATTCATTTTGTAATGGACATCCCAAGAAAAGTGTGATGAAATAATTATTGTGGATGTCCATTTACATATAGCAATCTCTCCATATATTTGATATTATTTATTGTTTAAGTTATGAATTATAAAAATCCTTTACATTATTCATTCATTAGTATATTCATTACCACACCTTATAAGTCACAAAGCTTAGGGGTTACAAACATTTATCACATGTATTCATTGTTTATTAAGTCCTTCCTCTTCCCTTGTATTATATAAGTCCCCATATGTGTAATGAAGGGGATATATGGTGAAGAATGAATCAATGAGAAAATCTATTCATGCTTTGTCTACATCTTTTGTTTTTATGTTTTATTTTAATGGTTTTATAAAAAACACACACACACACACACACACACACACATATATATATATATATATATATATATATATATATATATATATATATATATAATGCTTTGTCTACATCTTTTGTTTTTATGTTTTATTTTCGGAAAAATTAGTTTTTAGCCCACTTTTTCTCTCTTAATTAAGTGCTAATCATGCTTCAATTTTTTAGTTGTATTAAGGACAAGTAAATTCCACTGGATGAATATACCCCTATTCTCTCCCTCTGTCTGCTGAAATCAATGGTGTGGAGGAGCAATCTCTCCAAGAATCTCAAAGAGCTACGAATCCTTTTCTCTCCTTCCTCCCTTGCTAGCTCTTCTACAGATTTTTCATAGAAAAGAATTACAAGGATCTCAAAACACTCAACCCTAAACTCCCAATTTTGATCCGTGAAGCCAAGAACACCGAGCCGCAGCTTTGGGCAAGATATGATATGGGAGTCGAGAAGGGGATTCAGCTTGAGGGGATGACATAGGATCAGATATCAAAGGCACTTGAGGAACTTGTCAAAGTTGGGGCTGCTCATAAATCCTGATGCAGCAGCGTCTTTGGAGTATTTGGAATCATTGAATGATTTTATAATTTCCATTGACAAGAAGAACTTTTTCAATGAAAATGAAAGTAATTCCGGTTTGTTTTCTTAATAAGAAAAGTTTATGATTCTAACAGCTATTGCAATATCTGCTAGTAGCTGAATTTCATTCTTCTTCTTGGACTCAAATTGCTTTCACTGTGTATGCTTACAATGTGATGTTTCTTTAGAAAAGTTCCTTTAGTTAAATATGGTCCTCTTATTCTCAAATTGCGGGGATCTCCATTTCAACGAATAGATCTGTCTATTCCAATCGACAAAAAGGGACAATGTTTGATTTGAAATGGCGTGGAATTTGAAATTCGTGGCTTTTATAGGATTCAAGGGTAGAAATTGCAAAGTATAGATGGAGCAATATTTACATGCAGACGGCTCTTATTGACTTCTATTCAAATATGGGTCGACTCGTTGAATCAAGGCTCGTGTTTGACATGATGCTTGAAAAGGATGGTTATTCTTGGAGTACAATTGTTTCAGCTCATGTCAGATTTGGAGATTTGAGTTACGCAAAGAAACTGTTTGATGATATGCCTTTGTTCAAGTTGTTACTCCAAAAGCTAATAAAATGGATTCTAAAGCAGAGGTTAAGAAGCAAGAAAGCTCTGATTCAGGCTACTATTTGGATGAATGTGTTGAAAAAGGTGAATCGGATACGTCTTTTGAAGGATTTGAAGCCAAGAACAAGTGGCCTAATGTGATTGAACCCAAGAACAAGAAGAGGCCTAAAAGAAATGATCCTAAAGAAAAAGTAGTATCGAAACATGCTCCGAAAAGAAGTAAATATGAGTGCTTGAACTGTAAGAAGACATTCTAAATCATATCAAGGACTTGGGGGCATAGACCTTGCCACAAAAAACCGAAAGGAGAGTCCTTTGCGAGCATCGATCATCGACATCGACGATCGACATCGACATCGTGTGTCTTAATGCAATAGATAGGCTAGTTCATGGAAGGCCATGTGTGCCTTAAGGCGTCTTTGAGGGTTTTGATCTACATTGTATCATCATGTAATAGATAGACCTAGTTCATAGGCTTTATGAACTTGTAATTCAAAGACCTTGTGAATTCGGGCATGATAATTTAGTTCTTTGAACTTGAATATCCATATTATAATTTGGCTGATAGTTCAGATCGCTTTTGGACTTATATTGATCTTCTATGTATTACCTTTTAGTCGATGTACCTATTGTACTAAATCTATAGTCCGTTGTACTTGCTATTAATCATTGAGTTTGTTAACGATCTGCTAGTAATGTTCTCACGCATATTCTTGTATAATCTGACTGTTGTATTGATCTGTAGCATATCTTAATTTGTATGTGAACTGTTGTACCTGAACATTGATTTTTTCTGTAATCGTCTAGTTCATCCTTTGTTTATATCAGCTGGTGTTCATCTAAGTTTATATTGTTTATACACATATCCTGAACTGAACCTGCATGTTATAAACACCACACCTTAATCAAGTTAATCTATGCTATTCCTTTTATCAATCAAAACCACATAAACTTGACATAGGCTTAATAGTTAATCACTTAAATTAAGCCTTAAATGAGCTTTATATGAGATATGGATATGTGCGCTTGAAGTAGTTACTTGAATTAAGCCTTAAATGAGCATGATCACGATCGACATCGATACTCTGTTAGTGTAAATGCTGCGATTAAATTCGGCTTTCAAATAGTACGTCGAAAAGGTATCAAATGAGGTCTCAAAATGAAGATAAAAAAAAATATGAACTTTGGTGAAACAATTTTGATGATCGGTGTTCTATAACAAAAGTTACGATCGTTTATAAGAAAAACACTCCGGTTAATGCAAATATTTTTCGTCTTTCAAAATTTACGTTGGAAAAATATGAATTTTGGTGAAAAAATTTCAATGATCGGAGTTATAAATCAAATTCTGAGTGTTTGAAAAAATCAAACAAAAAAAAAAAAAAAAAAACAACAACAACAACAAACAAACAAACAAACACACCTGAACCGGGCTGAACCTGAACGGAAAGGATGAATGATGCGCGTCCCTTCTATAAAATATGATTTTTATTCTGTTCGAAATTGTTTGTCATTTTTTTAAGCCCAAAAAAGGAAAGTAATGTTCTATTTATTCATTTTGTAATTTTTTTTGTCATTTTACCTCAATCTCTCTTTATTTTAATGGTTTTATAACACACACACACACACACACACACACACACACACACACACACATATATATATATATATATATATATATATATATATATATATATATATATATATATATATATATATATTAAGAAATATATATTTTTAAATTGATGTTATGAAAAAATAATAAAAATTATATAGTGGTCCATGCTATAAAGTTTTAAAAAGTTTATGTAGAGTGAAAAAAAGTTTTATAAACGGACGATGTGGTAGTGTGAAAAAGTTTATGATAGTGATGTAAATGTTTATTGAAAAAATATTTATTAGTTGTATGTCGTGACATACTTGTCGACTTATCAAAAAATCCATGATTGAAGATGGTCTTAGGACTTGGTAATTTTACATTAAGTATAATAGCTAAAACTCGGTTTCATTTCAATTCGGATAGCAGTAAGATCAATTCTTTTGCAATTTCGTTATAAAAAAAATCCATAGAATTAAAAAAAGAGAAGAAAAAATGATAGATTTATGATAACATCGATCTTCTATAACTTTATTAAGGAAAATGATTGCCTAGCAATCTATTAGAGCACTTGCATCGGATACTTTAAATATATTATCTATTTTATAGTAACTTAAGCCATAATCTAATAAAATTTCGCAATGCAGCATCAGCATGGTGTAACTTGACCACATACATGGTTACAAAAGAAAGTTGAGTTGCATCAAAAAGACAAAGTGTTTTTCACATTCCATAACATGATTCAAAAATTACTATACACATCACATGAACAAACAAATGTTTGCAATTGCACAAATGTTGACGGCTCAAGATTTCAATAGTCAATTCTTAAGAGCTTCACAATGTTTAAGCAACAAAAAAAAATATTATGCCCATCAAATTAGCCCAAGGAAGGAAATGATTTGGAATACTTCAAACTTCTTTCACAACAGCATTCTTCAGATTCCCTCCAAATAATGACATGAGTCCACCGCCATGAACCCGGCCTTCTGGTATCACCAAATGGTGAACACTGCCCCTTTCATCCTCCTCATCTTCGTTGTTCAATCTCCAGCAAGAGGACGAGCCCTCCATCAATGGAGGAACCAAACCCTGAGGTGGTAACAAATCATTTCCTTTACATGGTTTCTCAAGAAAGGTGAAATATTCGGATATTGAGCCGACTTTAGAGCAAGTGTTTGAGTTTTGAAGGTTATCTTTGATAGTGGGTTTAGGTGCACAAGATACCAATCCACCAAAGAGTTCGGGTCCTATCATCACGCTTGTTTTGTTTTTCTGATGCACATGAACCAAGCTACTGTGAGCAACACACATACCGCTTTTACCCCTCGCAAACTTTTCACATTTCCCTCCTCCCCAGTTGCATCTCCTTCCACCACCATGGGCCTTGCACAACTCAGTGCTACCTTGAGCACTTTTTCCACACTTTTCGATTTTGCATCGCCTTCCTCCACCGTGTTTCACACAGCAATCTGTGCGCCCTCGTGCACTTTTCGTGCAACCAGGAACAACACACCTTTTCCCACCTCCATGTGCAACACAGAAATTCGTGCCCCCGTGGACACTCTTCGAGCATATACCACCACCTTCAAAACGGCAACGTTTACCCCCACCATGTCCTTTGCACAGAGGCGTACTTCCTTCAGCGCCTTTTGTGCAACCAGCAAACGTACACCTCTTTCCACCACCGTGTGCTTTGCAGAACATTGTGCTACCTTGTGAGCCTTTTACACAACCCACGATTTGGCAACGACGTCCACCACCATGAGAGATGCAAAGACCGATTTGCCCTTCAGCACTACGGGTGCATCCATCGATCTTGCATCTCTTTCCTCCACCATGCCTGATGCAAAGACCTGATTTCCCTCGAGCTGCTTTCGAGCAACCATCTGGATAGCTACAACGCTTCCCACCTCCATGTGCTATGCAATAGTCTGTCTTTCCCTCGGCACTTTTGGTACATCCTAGTTGATGGCATCTCTTGCCTCCACCATGGGCTTTACAATACGCTGTACGATTCTCAGCACCTTTGTCACACCCTGGTTTTTGACATCTCTGCCCACCTCCATGGCCTATACAAAAACCTGTAGCTCGCGTGCCCCTTTGTTGCATCCATCGAATTTACATCTTTTAGTATTGTTGATTCTCACGGTCTGCTGATGTCATGGTTGTTGCAGAAACGGAGATGGTGCTCCTTGAGTATTCAGAAAAACAGAAGGTTCAGAACTTAGCTGGCAAGGCTGAGAATGAGAATTGGCATCAATATCTAGCTTTTCTTTCGTTTGCTGCATAACTTGGCTGTATTCCATCCTAGGTTCGATGAAGAAGGTCGTCAGATAGCCGCCTGATTTCTTGGCTGATGTAGATCCCTCATCAACAACAGGTACAGAGATTTCATTTCCAAAATATGACAAATGATCACAGTGATGAGAAGTATCGACATCAATCTCAGCTAAACCAGAAGAATACTGAACAACGTTAGAAACTTCATCACAAGACCTAGATATGCAAAGTTGGAGTATGGAATCTCCCTCGAATGACAGCATTCGATCGGATGTAGCCATCAATCCTTTCTTGTTGGGGAGATATAGGCCTTTGGGGTATGAACTTGAAGATGGACCGAGCCCAAGAACCAACGCGCACTCATCATCAAGAGTATTTGAATAAGCATCATTACTTCTAAAATCATTGTTTTCACTTCCACCATATCCAAGACAACCGAATTGCAAAGAGTTCTGAATGTTGCTTCTCATGAGCATAGCATTCAAACCGTGAGCCATGTCACTCTTACCAGAATCCATGTGTGTCGTAGGTTCACTACGAAGTAAAAGGATAACCAAATGGAACTTGGAAGTAGAGAACTAACAGAAGCTGGTGTAAAATAGAAGATGAAAAGAAAACAAAAGAAACCCAAGTAGACTACCTCCGCCACTTACAAAATACGATGTGTCCGACCTTTCCATTACAGACAACTTAAAACTATAAAAACCAGATGTATGTCTTCAAGTATTTACTCAAATATGGCCTTCACCATACTTTCCTGATTAAAACAAAAGGGGTGACTTTAGTGGAGATATCACAAGCCAAAATTCCAACATGGGTATTGCTCAAATCCTGTGAAATATACAACCACGTTCGGTGCAAACTGCAAACCGTCACCGGTTCATTTACCTGACAACAATGGAGAGAGAATGTTCAGAGTCATCAACACTTCCAAGCAGAACAACATGATTGTTACAACATAACAATTGGCCAACCTAACAACCGAATAAGAAGTTTATTCATCCACAAGTAAAAAAAAAATTAACCAACAAAAGTTGATCTATAAATGAAAACAATGGTAACAATATCTATGACAAACACGTTTCTTAACACGACTTTCGATTCAAATCAAAGAAAGGTCAGAATCATCTAAATTCCTACAATTTGTAAAGTGTAGGATGTTTTACAAGAGTCCAATAAGTGTTTGACTAACTAAGGCAAAGGGTCAACAAAGGAGACCTTCCATCTGAATTTTGCTTAAATCTGATGTTAAATGTCTTCCTCACAAAATTTACAGGTTTTTTTCCAGTCCTAAATCCAACGAGAAAATACAGGGAACAGATTTATAAACCAAACATCAAAATCAAAACTACTATTAACGATCTGAAGATAAAAGTGGATAAGAACTTCACTTTCCTAAGTTAAATCAACTGACCACCAATAGGTGTACAAGTATCTCAGATCAGGTGGAAAAAAAAAAAATCAAATCAATCAATTAAACTTTGAAAAACGGAATCAATGTTCTTCTATAAATTAAATAAATTAAACAGAATCGAATAAAAAAGAATGGATACTCACAAGTATCATGAGCTCAGAACTACAGTAAGAGAGCTCAAAAAGCTTCAAAAAAACAAATCAGAGAACTTCAAACCTGAAAATGAACTTCAAACGACTGCAACAGATTGCTAGAATTCCCTAAAAAGGGAAACCCTCAAAAGAAATATATCAGCAAGTTTTCACAAAAATAATTGCAGCAGTTGAGGACAACCAAAGCCCAAGAAGCCTAGAGACAGGCGGGAAGAAATTAACAAGAGGAAGACAAACCAATAATGAATAATGATGAATTATGGGGTAACTGAGAGAGTTGAATTTAGTTTAGTATGGACTATGGAGGCACGAATTATGATAGTAGCAGCCAATAGGCGTCTTAGTTAAAATAAATTTCCGATAATGCCCTTTAGCCCTGGCCGTGACTTGGCCACTGAGTTGATGATAGACAATGACCCATTGATTTGGACATTGCATCTTAATTTGCATTTGGGCATTTTTGTCACCGAATGATTTCTGCGTTTACGACTTTATTTTTAACTTTGACTTTTCCAATGTACTAGTACTAGTACTAGGTGGTTATGTGTTGCGTGTATAAAAAGATAAATTTTTTTCATGTATGGGAAACACATCCGACTGTTGAGTGTAATAGAGACAATTTACGTCAGAATTACTCATACAACTAAGCCCATTCTCATTTCTCAAAGGGCCTTTATTTGTATCCATATAATCTATTCATACACCATTTTATACGTCACATCACGCTTGAAACACAAAACTTTCATTCTTTAGTTTCGCTTTTGTTTTGATTACAAATTATAAAATTTTCTAACAGTATTTTCTTTTCTATTTCCACACCATAGTTTTTATATTACATTACAAATAGGTCCTTTTATACTATATATCTTACGTCCCACACTATAATTATACATCCTAGCTATCTTGGCTATTGACTGTTTCTTTGATGCCCTTATGGCTACTGAGTGAATCTGTGATACGGTGTGTCGATATTGGCATGTGCCGTTACTGGGGCCCGCAGGCAGGGACTTGATCGCTTAGGAAAGCTTTGGGCTGACAATTGGTCATTTTCTAATCCTGTTTCGCCTTTGTCAAGCGTGGTTAGGAGGTTTAGCCATGTGAGACTGAAGGCTCTGGCAGATGTTCCGGACATCTACAATTCTGACTGACCGTTATTTCGGCATTGGAGTGTGAGGTAGCTTCATCTGGTTCTGAGGGGTTACAAGGTTGGTATCTGGTTATATCTGTTGTTTGGTATGATCACTAACCCTTATGTGGCCATGATTGTTTATATACATGTTATTGTATATACATGTGTGCTTATATGCTCTGTGTAGTTTCAACTGTAGTTGTTTGTGAAAGCTACACACTCTACACACTGAACCTCACTGAGTTTCAAAAACTCACACCTCTTGCGAACATGTTTTCGGTTTGACCTGGCTAGTGATAGAGGCTTCCAGGTGTTTGGTCGGGGAGAGAAAAGAGATAGGAATGATATCATCAACTGATTATTAGATAGTGCTGCGCCTGCTGAGTTAGATAGATATTTGTCTTTTACTCATTGTAATCTTTTAATGGAATTAATCAATGGTCACTTGTAATATATTAATTGATAAAATATAATTGCCTTTGGTTTTTAAGTATAGTCTGAAGTCGCGGCGTGAGCTTCGCAGGCCGCTCCCACACCGACCCGTGGTAGGGAGTCGGGCCGTCACATCTATGTCCACCATCCCCACCAAACTCATTTCTATTAAGATCGTGTTTGTTGTATTAAAATCAATTGCAGACTAAGATACATTGCGCTTAATATATTTTCTTATACATTTCAACACGTCTTCTCAAGTGTGGCCCATATCGAATCTATGCCAACTAGGCACACAACAAACCCGAACCAACTAGGCTCACAAAGGCCAACTAGGCCAGCCCAACACTTGCATAATATAGGCGGAAAATAATGTTTACACCAGGATTCGATCTAATGACATCTGGCTATGCTACCATGTTAGGATCAACACCGTTGTAGTAAAACCAAAAAAGTATTTCTAAATATTGGCTTGAAACCCAACAACATACAAATCGAAAGCTTAATTAGGTGTATTACCTTCGTCCTATAAAAAGTGTCAATTTTTTAGTTTTCACACCTATTAAGAAATGTATTTAATTTGTTGTGTTTTAATACTACATTGACATATATACTCTTTGCTTTATAATAAATGCTTATATTGTGATGTTAAATGAGTGCAATAAATAAATATTAGACTAAGAGTACATTTGGAAACAATGCATTTAATGTTGAATTGGTATCCTAAAGTGACACTTTTTATTTGACAATTTCTTTTCTCGAAAAAGTAGACATTTCTATGAGACGCAGGTAGACCCGTCCAAATGCCTCAACCGGACCGGCTCTTGACCGGAACTGGCCCTTGACCGGAACCGGCGGTTTTGGTTTTGGCCGGTTTGTGCCGGTTGACAAACCGGCGGTTTCCGGTTCAATACGGTTCACGGTTCACACGATTTCCTTCTGGTTCAGATCACGGTTCAGGCCATGGTTTTAAATTTTTTTTTTTTTTTTTTACATTTTCATATAATACATATTATTTTCACTTCAATAACAAATTACTATTATTTTCACAATAATTACTAAAGCGAATGTAATATATATTTTTTTATAAATAGTTTTTTATTCGGTTTTAAATATAATATTAATATTGTGTTATTTTATTTATATGTAAATTATGTTATTTTTTCAACGCTTGTACCGGAAATTCGGTTGCCTACGTATCTTTTATATTTAATCGTGTCATAGGCATGACACATATAAAAAAATCAAAGCGAACGTAGTTCTTATTGTTTTTTTTAGTCTTTATAGTTTTTTTCATAGGTTTTTATAGTTTTTTTTTATTATAGGTATTTTATAGTTTCTTATAGTTTTTTTTGTCGTTTTTAAGTATACGTTGATTAAAAATGTTGTTTTATTAAATATTACGTGAGATATATTGTGTTGTTTTTCTCATATGTAAATTGTGTTGTTTTTTCAATGCTTGTACCGGTAATTCGGTTGCCTACGTATCTTTTATATGTAATCGTGTCAAAAGCACGATACATATAAAAAAATCAAAGCGAACGTAGTTCTTATTGTTTTTTTTAGTCTTTTATAGTTGTTTTGATAGGTTATTATAGTTTTTTTTTTATTGTTTTTTTTTTAGTCTTTTATAGTTCTTTTATAGGTTTTTTAGTCGGTTTTAAGTATACGATGATTAAAAATATTGTTTTATTAAATATTACGTGAGATATATTGTATTGTTTTTCTTATATGTAAATCGTGTTATTTTTTCAAAGCTTGTACCGGTAATTCGGTTGCCTACGTATCATTTATATTTAATCGTGTCGGAGGCACGACACATTTAAAAAAATCAAAGCGAACGTAGTTCTTATTGTTTATTTAGTCTTTTATAGTTTGTTTTAAAGGTTTTTATAGTTTTTTTTATTATAGGTTTTTTTAAGTCTTTTATAGTTTTTTTTATAGGTTTTTTTTTAATCGGTTTTAAGTATACGTTGATTAAAAATGTTGTTTTTTTTAGTCTTTTATAATATTGTTTTTTTTTGTCTCTTATAGTTTTTTTCATACATTTTTATAGTATTTTATAGTTTTTTTTTTTTTTTTTTTTTTCAGTTTTGTATAGTGTTGTTATGGTATTTTATAGGTTTTTATTGTTTTTTGTATTATTTTATTGTCTTTTTATATGTTTTTATAGTATTTAAAGGTTTTAATTGTTTGTTTTATTGTAGTCTTTTATAGTATTTTTATGTGTTTGTATTTTATAGTTTCATACAATTTTTTAGGTTTGTATATGGTTTTTTTGGATTTTTTTTATAGTTTTTTTTAGTTTTGTATAGTGTTGTTAATTGTTATGGTTTTTTTTTTATAGGTTTTTCTTGTTTTTTGTATTCTTTTATAGTCTTTTTATATGTTTTCAAAGTATTTAATGGTTTTGTAATTGTTTTTTTTGTATTCTTTTATTGTATATTTATGTGTTTGTATTTTATAGTTTCATATATTTTTTTAGGTTTGTATATGGTTTTTATGGTTTTTTTTTTATTTATAGTTTTTAGTAATAGGTTTTTATAGTTTTTTTTAATAGATTTTTATAGTTTCTATCGGGTTTTTTTATGGTTTTTTTGTAGTCTTTAGTCTTTTATTGGGTTTTTTTTTCTATATAGTTTTTAATAGTTTCTTATAGTTTTTTTAGTCTTTTATAGTTGTTTTATATTTTGTAACAAATATATAAGTAAGATATAAATTGCGTATCTTTAATCGATGCCGGTATTTCAAGCGCTTGCTCCTCCTGAAGTTTCAGTGTCACCGACTTCGAACTGTGACTCATCATCTTCTGACTCAATGTCTTGCACCCTCTTCTCGGCTCGTACCCAATCTTGACAACACATTTACTTCTCTAAAATGGTCGGATGAAGCAAACATCTTTTATTGGTAAACACATATCCTGCCATGCTGAAAGTTCGTTCAACAGTGACGGTCGGAACAGGGCAACTTAAAAACACGACCGCCATCATTGCTAGCACTAGAAATTCTTTAGCATGTCTATTCCACCACTTCAATAAGTCGAAGTCGAAATCATAGGATTCGGTTTCACAGCCTTCAAATGTTGTGTTTAAAATTTTGGATATCTCTGTACGTTGATCGGATGACGCATTTGCCGCTCCCTTACATGCGTTTGAATTCATTTTTATCCAAAACTTTTTGAATTCCCTGCAGGACACCTGCAGGGTTAGTAGAAGCACTTGCGGATGGATTGGGAACCGCGTCGTTTCTCTTTCCATACATACACTCGTATTCAACATACAAAGTGTTTAATAAATTTTCAAGTCTATCTACTTCAACTTTATAATCTACCGGGGGCACTCTATGAATATTAGACAAAGCATCATAGTAAGCACTTAACATGTTAGACACACCTAAAATTCTTAAACGAGGGTCGAGAATAGATGAAATGAGATAAGTGTCAGGAATATGCAACATGTACTTATTCATTTCTCCTTCATCGGCCCTAAACATTGAAATAATGTAGCGTCGTGTTCCATGGTTCCAAACTCGGCAGTTATTTCTACACTAGCAGGCAAGACTAAATGTGCTATGGGTTGATAACATTTTGAAAACAATTCAGTAAATTTTTTGAATACTTCAAAAACATCCATCAGTGTCTTGCATACAGTCCAAATAGAGGGATACAAACGATATTCGCTCGGACAGTGTTCACTTAAAAATTCACAAAAGACATTTTTAATTTTGTTTGTTTTTTCCAAAGATCATAAGTGGTGTTCCACCTATGCGGTATATCTTGCGGCAGTTTGACAGGGCGATGACATTTCTCTTTAAGAAATTTATACAACTTATTAACAAGAATATTTCTACCTAACACATGTGAAATCGCAGTTTTTATCGCATTAATATTATGGTAAAAAACTTTTAGACCATCTTTTACATATAAATTAAAATATGGCATAAACATCTAACATGAAAAAATTGACCGTTACAAAGAGGTTCAAAATATCGGGATAAGTCGGGAATAGAAGCAGTGTTGTTTGAAGCATTGTCAAACACAATAGAAAAAACTTTATCTTTTAAATCGTATTCCTAAAAAATATCAACTAATAAAGATGCAATGTTGGAAGCATTATGAGTTTCGTTAAATAAACGAAAAACAAGTAACCTTTTTTGGACAATCCAAGGGTTGTCAATCCAGTGAGACGACACGCCCAAATAAAAATTGTTGGTCCTCCTATCTTCCCAAATATCGGCACATACACATATTCGGAATTTATTTTTCTTCAAACTTTCTTTAATAATAATTTGTCGTTTAATAAATTTATTTTTAAAATCCCTAGTAACCGTTGCACGAGGGATACGAGTAAAAGCCGGCTGCAAAGCCCCTTGTACGTAACCTTCAAAAATAGGATTCTCAGGATAGTTAAAAGGAAGACTCATCCCCGCAACAAGATTCGTGGTTAGATCTCTACAGTTATCACAAGTGTAAATAAAGAGTGGATTAGTGTTACCTCCGCTGGAGCTCGGCATGTTTAGCTGGGTTTGAGACGCGCTATCTTCCAATTTTTTCGGGTGTTTACTTAACATGTGACCCCGCATCGATCAGTAACCACCACCCCCTTTAAATTGGTATTTTGTGCCACAGAAATTGCACACCCCGAAGAAATACTTTCCGGTGTTAGCTTATGCTAATTCATCAGTCTGAGCAACCTTTTGTGAAAAATTCCGTAAAAAGTCTCGATTTTAACCTTTTTTCTTGTGCTCTGGATCGGGTACTTTCATCACCATCTAAATCGACTGACTCGGGAGTAGTAGGATCAGCACTAGCACCACGCGGTGTTCTTACAGCTACACGACTCCCACCACGTCCTTGTCTAGGATGAGAAGCATTCGGAAATACATCATCATCATCAACGTAGGCTTCATCATTACGAGGCTCATTATCTTCAGCTTCGTTAAGGTTGATGTTAAAATTTACAGGTTGAGACATTATATCGTCGTAATGACTATCAAAATCATCAGGATTGTAACCTAAAGGTGTATCGAAGTGAGGAATCGAAATGTACGTGACTACCGGTGACAAGGTTTGTAAAATGTTGTGGTCTATAGCCACCAGGAAGATCACCCGATTCCGGCACAACAGTGTCATCAGGGAAAGTAACATTTCGATTGCCTTGTGATTATTCACCTCTTCTTGACATTGTACAAAATCTAAATTAAATTTAACGATTATAAAAAAAATTAATTTAACTAACCAATTTTTCTTATAACTAAAACCGAATTGAAGTAACGATTAAATCAGAACAACTTCAAATATCGGTCTAGTAAAGTAAATTTGATTATAAAATGGAATTTAATTTACACTTGTAAAAAAATTAGTTGAATAAAATACAAACCAAATTTACTTATAACTAAAACCGTATTGAAGTAACGATTAAATCAGAACAACTTCAAAAATCGGTATCGTAAAGTAAATTTGATTGTTGTTTTTTAACAAATAAACAAACTTGATAATCAATGAAATGAGTAGAAGATGTAAGAAATGTTTTTTTAAGGAAACAATATGTAAGAATTGAGAGGAGATTGGTGTAGGAAATTGGAAATGGAATGGGGTAGTATTTATAGGATTTTTTTGAAATGTTTAGAAATGGAAAAAAAAAAATAGCCGTTGGGCCGGTTCAACAGCCGGTTCCGGTTCGGTTACGGTTCCGGCCGGTTACAACCGGTTCCAACCGCCGGTTCCAGTCCAGTTTCGGTTGCCAAAAACCCCCAACCGCCTAATCGGCGGTTACACAAACCGACGGTTGACCAAACCGCCGGTTCCGGTTCTAACTGCCGGTTTCAGTTTGGTTTGGCCACCTCTAGACGCAGGTAGTAAAAAGAATCATAACTCAACCATGGTATAAAACATCCTCGTAGGAGAAAGTGTGTTTTCATTTTTTTTTTGTTAAAGTGCTTTTTAAACAAAATCTTTTTTTGGATATTGTTTCCTTAAGATAAATATGTATAAATGTTTTATGATACATGATATATATATTCATTATACAAGTATTTCGGATTTGCAGTTGGAATGATGATGAAGTGCATGTCTTTAAATTCGTCCAGAACAAATCGACCGTAGGAGAGTCGATCCTTAGCAAATTCGACCGTAGCAAGGTCAATTCTGAGCAAAATTAATTGTAGCCGAGTCGATTCTAAGAAACACGACTTTTTTTACTATCGATTGTGGCTCAATAAATCGACTTTATCAAGGTTGATTGTACAACCGACCTTTAGGATGTCGATTTCAATCTTGTGATTCAACTTTGGCTTAAGTGGATGTAGCTGAGGTGTAACACTCTTTGTAACAAAATCTAAGGGATACTAAAAGAAATCTCATTGGAGGGAGATACAAATCCAAGGTCACACTTGGTATATGATTGATTGCAAGATGGAGGTTTTATATCTAATTGTTGGTACTTGTCTACACATCTGTGTCACTTACTCAAAGCTCACTTACGGCTTTGTGATTGATTCTTGCTTGCTTACTTACTCTGTCATTACATAATGCCGGTGCATTGTCTTGTTGATATTGTTTGAGCCGATATGAAGTCTCTATCGACTTGAATAGGTCATTGACACTAAATAAATTTCGTTAGTTGCGCCTTAATCCAACAATTCCTAAAATAAAATAAAAAAATAGTTCCCTTTACATTGAAAATTTTCGTAAGGGATCAACTGTAACGCCCCGTTCCCGGATACCGAATCCTTATCCGGAAAAGAAACGTTCGGCACGTATAATATTAAGCAAGAGGAAGAAGCTAATGTATAATTAAGTCTTACAACGAAAGGTTCATATTATTATTATTAAGTTATCTTTGTGAGACTACTCAAACTCTAGGGTTCACTTCATGTTCATCAACATGTCGTGACTATTGGTTTCTAGCTTATCTTATCTTTGTTACATCATCATTCAAGGGCACTACGCATGGTGCTACTCATCATGAAGTATCTGGGTGCAACATATTGGCAGATCACACCAATATCCACGGGGGAAAGCCCGACAGTGTGCACGCTCGGCGAAGTCCCTCCGTACGTAGGGTCTCGGACTTACGGGGTGGTGTTCCTCCGTACGTAGGGTCCAAAGACTTACGAAGTTATCCAATTTATCTGAACGCCCACACATCGCGATATAGACTTGTGCCTTACCAAGAATGGATTGATGTTTAATATTTTAGCTACACAAGTACGTTTGTTATTATGTTGTTAACTAGCCACCTAAGTATTTTCAAATAAGCTCCCTCACAACTCTTACTCTCTTACTTAGACCATTAGACACGAACAAGGCCTAGCACAAACACGGACATTGATAAATACTAATTCATCAAAGCACAAGCCAATCATGTTTTTCCGACGGTCCTGAACTTCAACTTGAATAGTACATTCAGTGTCGGAACTAAATGCATCTGAAGCTCAATCATGGCTTGTTCATATTCATTTAATGTTATCAGATCCCTTAGAACGTTTCTAAACCAAGTGTAGTATTAATACACATATTTTCATGAGAAACTGGGTCAAGAGTGCGCTTGCCCTTGTCAAGCGTGCACTTGTGTAACCATTAGCATTCTGTTTTCATTCACCGCGGTGGTGTCGCTGCCTGGTCAAGCGTGCGCCTGTGTAACTAATAACATTCTGTTTTTCATTCAGCCGGCGCAAGTGTACGCTTTCCCTGGTCAAGCGTGCGCTTGTGCACCCTAAAACCTGCAATTTTCTGCACTTCACGATTTCCAACCCTTTCCCAACATGATTATCATAAAAAACACAACGAAACAGCAACAAAACATGTTCTAAACATTACATATCAAATCATACCACATTAATAACAATAGGCATGATTTCTAAGCACAAACCAACTCTAAAACTTAACCTTAACATCATAAAAACCTTAATTAAACATTAGGAAGAACCTCTTACCTTATTAGCAAGTAAAACCAAAGCAAAACTCAAGAACATCTGCAGCACTTCTAAGACTTCTCCAAGAAACCTATTTGATCAACCAATTGAACATGAAACAATTGTGATCAAAGCTTCTAAACAAAAGGAACTACGAAATCAACCAAACGAAACCACAAAACTTGATCATCTATTGATGAATCCAAAGCCGAGGCTTTCTCAAACTTGATGATCTTGATGTCAAAAGGAAGCTCTCTTTCTACCCTTTCTATTAAATGTTGTAGTAGATTATGTTGTACTTTTATTTCAAGTTTGTAAGACAAGTGTTTTCTTTTTTTTTTGGAACATCGTACTTTGTAAGCTTCTTTTCGTTGTTGTAAGGATAACCTACCATTTTAGTTGGTTTGTATCTTTTCTTAGTAGCATTTATGATGCTTGCCGAGTCTTTTAAGCTTCCGTTTGCTAAACTCGATACGACGTAGTAGAGACTTACATATAATATTGAATTTATTTGATATTATACGCGTCGAACGTTTCTTTTCCGGATAAAGACTCGGTATCCGGGAACGGGACGTTATATCAACCAACAATAAATTTCGTTAGTTGCTCCTTAATCCAACATAGTTTGAGACATGTTAAATTGGAATCACTCCATTTTCCACTTCAATTATATTGGGAGGACACATGACATTTGAAAGAATAGATAAGCATCTCACAATCATTTGAAAAACTTATTCTAGCCTCCAATTTCCCTTGACATATTTTCCCCACTTTTTTTTCTTCTTCTTAATTTCGAAAATAAAAATCATAAGCAAGAAAAAAAAAATTCATTATATAAGGTGAAGGGTTCCTTGCTTCCCTTCTCTTCACTTGTCTAAATGATAGCATTACACATTTCACCCGAATTTATTCGAGTAAATAAGAAAACATTCTCCCTCTTCAGATGATAAATTTTATGATAACGTTATATCGTGTTACATGCCTACTTAATTGATGTGATCACTATCTCAATCAAATGTAGATATGTGTACATTATATATGTCCCCCTATTGTGATTATAGATTAGGACTAGATTATACACATGTTCACATGTGAATGAAAAAGATCAAACAAAAAGTAGACATACTACCTAGTATAACATTTATGCCTTAAACCTTTTTTTTTTTTTTCTTCTTTTTATTTCTATGAGATATATCTTTTATATCCTCAAAGTCAATGAATGCTTCACATCCCCTACATGAAGTACATGTTCCCCTAATGCCAACTTCTTGTTGCCCACTTCATCCACCAAACTCAAATGCTTGCAAACATCCACATTAAACTTCACTACCCCTTCTGTTTGTGATGCCAAATGTAGCTTTTGGAATCCCAATAAATGCTTTTGGGGTGCATTGTGCACTGAAGGTGGGCTAGAAAACAAGAACACAATATGACTTCCACTTCTATTCCCCACATTCTTGACTCTCAAATGTATGTCAAATACTAACTTCTTGCAACTTTCTTGAACAACATCAACGGATTTGCACGACGATGAATGACAGAGCGTGCCCGTCCGCCGGAGGAATCGAGACATACTTGGGTGCTTGTACTAGGTTATGACTAAACGTTGAATAACTTAGCCCGTCTCCGAATGAATAAACGGTTGGACCGGTGTAGAACCGGTATGTCCTACCGGGGTAACCCGTAGACGGATCCGGTCTCATGTTCATGTTAGTCATAGGGACTTTATCAACATATGATTGTGGATACCATGTCATAGGAAGCCTTCCACCTATCAAAAGAACACACTTAAATTAGTACATTTCTAACATTATGTTATCTTCTTGTCTTAAAGAGCAAGCAACATAGGGACTTACTTGGATTATGCAAACCAAATATTACATCAGCAATTGCTGCACCACCTTTTTCACCTGGGAAACCAACCCAAAGGATGCTAGTGATTTTGGGATTGTCTTTTGCAAACTGAACATCCCAACCTCCACCAGACATTATAACAAGGATAACAGGACCTTTCGAGACATTTGCAACAGATGTAATAAGAAGCGATTGCTGCCCGGGAAGCGTAATGTCAACTCTATCGAGGCTCTCTCTCTCAATTGATTGATCAGACCCCACAACAAGAACCACGGCATCTGCAGCCGCCGCTATTTTCGTAGCAGCGTCGATTTGAGCACTTGCACACGACACGTCGCTACAACCTGGTACGTACGCCGTTGAGACAGATGCCGTCAAGCCTTGTAAAGGAGTCACATATTGACATGGAGTGCCTTCGTAACTTCCAATCATTGTGTGCGTTACATTTGCATTTGGTCCGATTACCGCCAAGGACTTGATGGATGAAGGAGATAGAGGCAATGATCCTACATTGTTCTTGAGCAACACGATCCCTTGCCTAGCCGCTTCACGAGCAAGTTCTTGATTCGCAGGGGTGCAAACGTCTTTAGGACCAAGGTTTCCATACGGTAGCTTTCTGGGATCACCATCAAAGAATCCTAGCCTCATCAGTGTAGCGAAATTGTTCGTGAGTGCAACGTTGATTCTTGATTCCTTTACGAGCCCTTGATTTACCGCTGCTTCTGTGTGTTTTGCCAAGAATGTCCCACAGTTGAGGTCCAACCCTGATCACAAATATACCAGCATTTATTAACTTCAAGATTGCAAAATTATTGATAACAATTAATGTGATCCCAAAATAGTAACTTGTAGTTAATTATTATATACCAGCATTTAAAGCCAAAGCTGCAGTTTCTTCTGGTGTTTTGGTGTACTTTTGGTTGTTAAAAATGACATCTAAAGAATCACAGTCTGAACTTATGTACCTATAACAACAACAAGAAAAGAAACCATGTTTATAACTTTTCATATAATTAATCAAATCCGTTTTATATAATCACACATAACTAAAAACAAGTAAATTATTATACCCGTTTAGATTCCAAGTCCCGCGAATAACACCGGACAAGAGGTCGGGATCGCCACATGTTGGCTTACCATTGACTTGGTTATAAGAACACATCACACTTGCAACATTACCATCAATAACACAACTTTTGAATGGGGGTTGAAATGTATCATCCAAATCTTGTTGTGTTACCACGGCGTTAAAATCGTATCTTTGATGCCCTTTCCAGTTATCTAGATCATAAGCTGTGTAATGTTTACAGCAGGCAGCAACTTTGAGCTTGTCTTTCGAAGAACCGATATCGTCGGTTTGTTGGAGACCTTTAACATAGGCAACACCATATTTACTAGTGAGTAAAGGGTCCTCTCCAGGGGTCTCTTGGCCCCTACCCCATCTAGGGTCTCTGAATACGTTCACGTTTGGTGACCAAAATGTTAATCCTGCTAATCCTACATTGTACATTGCTCTTGCTTCGGTGGAGACCACCTGTTTATCCAACAATTAATTAATTTCACCATTTTAGTAAATGGTTAATTGATATATATGTAGCTAATAATAATAGAATTAAACAACAAGATCGAGCTAGCGGTGAATACATATATCTCAGTTCGACATTTCACTCCTCTCAAACCACTCATCAGTTAAATTTGTCGCCAACATAGCATCGGCCAAGCGGTAAGTGTTGGTGTGTTCATTATCCCGAAGGTTTAGGATCGAGTCCCGATCTTGAGATAAAATGTGCGTGTGTGTTTATTTCGTATCCGTAAAAAAAAAAAAAAAAAAAAAAAAAAAAATTATCATGTATTTACTTATTCTGATCAACAATTTCAGATTATGCCAGATATGAGGAAAACTTAAAATAAAATAAAAAAATAATAATAATTGAAATTTAAAATTTAAAAAATAAAATAAAATGTATAAGACAGTTTTTTTTTTAATTATTATTTTTTGAAGGTGTATTTTCATACCCCGGGCATATATATATATATATATATATATATATATATATATATATAATTTTCAAATTGGTATTCAAACTTATAGCCATTATTGTAAATCAACTATGTTGTCGAACAATTGGATTACCAGTCAGTCAAACATGGGCTTTCCCAAACCCAAACACCAGAAAAGGGAATGTCGCGTTCAGGCATCAAATTTTAGCAACTTAATTATGAGCTTTTATTAAATAATAAATAAATGACCATCATATCATTGTTACTCCTTTGCTGTCAAGGACTATACATAGGATGAAAAATAAGTAGTAACCGAAGGAAAGTTATTGTGTGGTGTGCCTCCACACTGCGAAAAACAATCGTGATAAGCGTATGTGAGCATATGATTTTATTCTGTATTTAAACCGTGCGGTTCTAATCCTTTCACCCGTCACTTCACCTCAAAATACCTCACCACACAATAACTTCTCATAACCGAAACCTTGTGTGAAAAGATAGATCAATCAATTTAATTAGTAAATCATTGTGCAAGTAACTACCATCATGATTGTTCACGTTTTTTCCTACCAAAAAACTTTCATAATGTTTTTTTTTTCTTCTTTTGATCAAACAAAATTAAAAGCTAAAACACGACCACAAATTTTAGAGTAATTAGGATCTGTATTTAAACTTTGTACTCACCATATATCATCACTCTCTAGAAATTCATTGGTGGATTTTTCTATAAGTATGAGCCCAATTTAAAATCAATATTTTTAATTGGAGAAGACACACCAACTAGGATTTGGTCCTGGACCAACCTAAAATTTATGGAACACGAGAAACTTTCATAATGTTAAAAAATAACCAAATTTTTTACTACAAAACGGTAAAATTTCTACATACATGCATGCATGCACGGACTTAATTTCCTACCAATAAACTTTGATAATGTTTGAAAATAACCAAAATTTTGACTACAAAACTGTAAAATTTCTACATGCATGAATGCACGGACTTAATTTCCTAATAATTTGATTGGACCACTATCTCATCAGAATAGAATCCCATCCCGTGACTCGTCACACATTTGACATCTCTGACGATTTTTTAATAATCGGAGCCTTATTTGGATCACGTAGTTTTATTTTACAATAAAACTATTTGGTTCAGATGATGCTACATAAATGACTCATTATATTGGAGTCACCACCTTAAAATTTCTCTCTTGTATGGAGATCGAATATCTCTATTTATATTATTAGACCTATTTTTATCTACCACTATACGATAAAACCAGGGTAAGTAGGGCAATGACTCGTTGAGATCCGAATTTTTTTCTTCTGTATTGAAAAAAATACTTTTATCGTTAAAAATATAAGTATAATCATCATAATTTTATACTCCCATATCCGGGTAAGAAAAAATTTCATTTTTTTTAGGGGGTAAGAAAAAAATTTCTAGATCCACAATGTCTACCACAGTAACTAAAAGAAAAAATATATATATATATATATATATATATATATATATATATATATATATATAATGCATCATTACGTACGTGTATTTGGAAGATTCTATTTACATTCTGGTCTTTTGGATCTCCGTGACCATCGAGTTGTTTTTTCTTGACAAGTTGCATAAAATTTCATTTTTAATTCTTGACAAGTTGCATAAAATTTCATTTTCATTTTTAAAAAATGAAAATGCTAGGTTTTTATTTAAAATATTTGTATTGTATCTACACCCGTCTTATAGTTGTATATTATTTTTAAAATAAATAAATAAAAAGGTGCGTTGTGATTGTGTTGATCTATACTTTATGTTTTTTCAGTGTTGATCTATACTCTACGTATGCTTTTCAAAGTAAAACCCATAACTTTCCAACAATAATGCACATACAACGTAAAGTAAAGCCCCAAGGGCAAAAGAATTTTTACAATGCAAAAAAAAAAAAAAAAAAAAACCAAAAAAAAAAAAACGTAAAGTTTGCACCAAGCCACTGATGATTAACCGGTTTAAAACATGCTCAATTAAATCTATTTGTTTGTAATTTTCAAAGTTAATAAATTATCCAATTCAAAGGTTGAATTTACAATTTAATATTTACAAATTACCTTACTTTTTTTAAGGTTAAATCAAAGGTGACAATTGAATTATTATTATTATAATAATAATAATAATAATAATAATAATAATAATGGATGCTGCAAAGCTTCCCATTTTCAATCATACAACTAGCTTTCCTGAAAAAAAAGAAAGACGATAAAAAGTCTGTAGCTATTGAAATATTTATCTTTGAAAAAGCATCATTTTAATAAAAGTCGGATAATGTGTTCTTTTTCATTTTGTCCTTTTTTATGTATTTATTTTTTTTAATATCCAGCCTCTCTTGCTGGTATGACAAACGACGTGCACGATACATATTAATTATAGATTGCTATGTTTTTAGCAGTTTGGTATGGAATATTATTATTATTATCAAAATCAAACCCTAACCTTTTACACCTATACATATTCATCCCTAGCTATATATATATTTCCTAAATCGTACGTAATCAATTTTGGTGAGAACCGTAGGGACTTAGTCAATCAATTTACAAAATAAAAAAGGGCTTTTGACACAATGTCAGAATAATTGAGGCTCAATCTGTCATTTTTAATATTGACAGTCATCCTATCCACTTTCGGCTAGACATATATTTACCATTTAATGTTATTAAAACATGAAATTTCTCAAAACAAAAAAACAAAAACATGAAATGAAAAGCAGAGAAAAAGTGATAGCGTTTTGTCAATTTAAGAAAATTGTGCATGTGCATATGAGGCTCTTTTATAAAAATAATAATTATAAATAAATAAAAGACAACTTTCAATCCGTGACATATAAACAAAAGGAAAATTTTATCTCAAGGATTCACTCTTGAGAAGCTGTCTACGTGATAAAGATCTGACCACACAATTTCACACACACAAGACTGTGTATTCCACTCGTAAAATCTGTGTGGCCAGAGATCTGCTAGCGCGTAAGCGATTCCTACTTAAAGTCACTCTGATAAACTAACCCTAAACAAAAATATGACATCATGTAAACATGACTATGTCATTTGCACGAGATACATATGTAATATCCAACTTGTCTTTACTTTTTAACGAGGAATAAAAAAGAGAATGTCATTACTATTAAATAAGGACAAGAATTTTTTTATAAATAAATAAAAGTTTAATTTATTATTCTAAATTGAGCTAGTATCTTTTATACTTTCTCAAGTCTCAACAAATTAATTAGTAGTAGTTTTTAATGGCCGTACCGTACAGATAATACTACAAACTTAGTTTGGAAGATTGATTGTTGGACGGTGGGATAATAATTCCTGCCGTTTATAATCTACCAACCGTGCTGCCAATGTTTTATCTATATATATATATATATATATATATATATATATATATATATATATATCCACTAAATCATGTGTCCAACCGCCGTCAATAAAAGGTAGAAAGGAAAACTATTTAGGCACACAAGAAAAGAATTATGGTAAGAGAGTTATTTTTAGAAGTATAGCAAGTGTCGGGACATGATCAATCCATTGCCACTTTGCACACACATCTACTATGTGTGAGAGAGTATGATAATTAATCACACTCCTCTACAATTTGTGTACAAAATATGTAGAGAAAAAGGTGAACCAAAGGGGCGTGTGTTTTCCGTTTTGGGTTTTTTGTTTTTGTTTTTTTTGGTTTGGTAATTGGGTGGCTTAGATCATATTCTGTGTCAATTTTCTGTGCTATTGTAACACTGAAGGATAAGGATGGTGAATTTTTTTTTTTTTTTTTGAGGAAGATGGTGATTTAGACACCGAGAAATGCACCCCAAAAAAATGCACCGAATTATTCAACACCATGTATTAATATTGAAACTTAAAAGAAAAGAAAAAATGGAAAATCCAGACGACAAAACTCGTTTGTCGGAGGATGGGCTAGGGATATACTCGGTGGCTTAATCATTATGCGAATGATAAAGACATAAAAATATTGCATCAAATTATAAATTTATTGACTCAAAATCATTCACTATTGCATTGAATTTGTTTATCGTACAATAAATCGAATGAAATATAATATTAAAATGTTCTGATAATGCTAATGTCGTTTTTATATCACTACTACTACTAAAACATTAATTAGTACACTACGAGATATTCCTTCCGTCAGACTGAGTTGTCAATTTTTTTTTTTTGTTGTTTTTAGCTGATTTAGTTCTATTTCTAAAGAAATGTTTATTCTGTTTTAACTACATTTACCTTTATTTACCTAAAATGTAAGTTCATATATCTTTTTTTTTGTTCCAATAATGTAAGTCAATTTAAAAAATCAATAAAATATTTATTGTGTTTTTCTTCTTTTATTTTTTATTTATTATATACTCACTCATTTTTAACTAAATGAAAGTTCATTTTAGATTTTTTTCATCAAATTAATGTCACATAACCAATTTTCTCTATGTGGGAAAAAATCCAAAAGGGGTTACATTTTCGGACGGGTTAATAAATGGTAAGAATAAAAACATTGCATTAATTAATTTATTTATTTATTAAAGTGTCTGTCGTCTCTCTCACACACTAGGAGTGTGTAAGTGTAAGTATGATGCATCACACTCATTCATTTGTTATTACCTGATAATACCAAAAATAATTCCCCTCAACCGAGGGCCCTCGTGAAATCCTTACTTTTTAGACCCATCTTTATATCATTCCATCGTATTTTCGGTCAATTTTTTAGTTTTTACATAAACTAAAAAAATTAGTAAAAACTAATATTAGCAAGTACTATATTCAATTAAAAGAATTCTAACCAACTTATATACCAATTTTTTTGCATATCATGATTTTGTTTATAACTATTAATAAATAACGGTATTGTTGGAAGTTTACGGTATTTATTCGTCGTGATTAATCTTCAGTTTCCCTGATTTATAAGTAAATCTGTCGTTCTTGACAAAAATCTAAAATAACTATTATAATTTTTTTTTACACGGTCAAGGGTCTTACAATAAAAGGCCTTGGCCTTCGATCGCACAGGAATGGACCTGACTTTCGATTACACGGAAACGCCTCTCACAGTAGCATGTTAATCTAACGATTATAAACATATAAAATAGTAAATTACGAAAATGTACGTAGTTTGTGACACAAAAAAAAAGGAAAAAAGAGCACCTTGCCAATGATCTCAAAGAGGGACTCATTGAAAGAAGAAGCAGTACAAATGACTTGAGGGAAACTAGTGGCTCCCGGGATCGAACCACCGAAATGGGTGCCTGGTCCCACGTAAGAAACGCCGTGTAACGCCTCCGACCACCACTCATATTTGGGTATGCCGAGTCGGCTCACGCCGACAGTGCCGTCAACCAAGAACCCGACTTTCTCTTGTAATGTAAGCCTTTTCACAAGGTCATCAACCCTTGATTTAGTGTCCAATGACGTGTCACAGAAGCTATAATTAGCTAATCCTGGATTGCTTACAACATCACACCCATAAGCAGTGGGATTCTGTGCAGAAACCGATTTGATGTTTTTGTTTAGAACAATAATAAAGTGGCAAAAGGCAATCAGCTGGAAAGAGAGAAAAACAGAGTGTTTGTATATGGAGGCCATTGTTTTTTTTTTTCTTTTTTCTTTTTCTTTTTCTTTTTTCTTTTTGGTGCTGGTTTCTTTTGTGTTTTTAGAGGATAAAGGGAAAAATGAAAAATGAAATCTTCAAATTTTAAGGAAGTGTTGTTGTTTTGGTTTAGTTTTGAGAAGGTTTTATAGTGTGACAAAAGCTTTGAGAGTTCTTCTAAAAAAAGTTAATAATTAAATAAATAATAAAAATTGAGAATATTGGGCACATGTTGTTTTCTAGCAACCCGTGATGGATATGATTATTAAGTTAGTTCTTTTTTTTAATATAACATTTAATATTTCGATTGTTTGATTCTTTTTAAAATATTATATTTAGTTTTTGAAATGAATTATAAAACTGAATTTTCATTGATTGATTTCCTTAAAAAAAAATCATTGATTTTATTGAGTTATATAGTCTAAAAAAAATTAAGTACAATAATAGTGTATTTATACTACATAGCCGTAATATAAACACAATAAATAATATTGATTATAAAAATTATTATAAGTAACCTTGTGTATCAAAATATTATTCTAAATAATTTTGTGTATTCAGAATATTTTCAACAATTCCTTAAAAAAAGAAAAAGGTTTTGAAAGGAATTAATATAGTACGTGACATTATTGTATGTTGAGTTCGGATGACTTGATAAGTTGAGTTAAGAAAATTGGTTAAGAAAAACGTAAATATTGGGTCAATCCACTATATAACCGTTTAATAATTATTCATTTTACTTTTTTTCCCACGTAAAAGTAAATAATATTTATTTATTTTTAGTTTCTTTTCACATAAAAGAGATGTGTACGTGTAAAGAATGTAGAAATAAACGGAAAATGCTATATATATGACCACATCAATTGAGACAATGCACTATTATTTCATCATCATAAAAGATACATTGATTAATATTCAAGGACGGACCTATGTGTAGGGCTGAGAGGGGCTAAGCGCAACTGACGGGAAAAAAAAATTCTAAACCAAAAAATCTATATAAACTAACTCAATTCATCAAATCATCTTACTTTAACCCACTCAATTGTCGAAATATTGTCCACTAATTCGATCAGTCACTTGTCCGAATATAGGTAATTAGCCCATTCGAGCGTCAATTCATGGCCCGTCATTGTTAATATTGATCAATTTATAATCAATGAAGTAAACATATATTGTGTCAGTTGTTAACGCTATTTTTTTTTTTTTATCGTAATACTGATAGCACTACTCTGAGTATAATAATGCACCTACTTAATAGAACTTTCATAAATCGGGTAATGCCATAAGTAGCTATGGTTGATATGATTATTTTGTGTGATGTCACACCACATGGTCCCCCTGCATTTTCCATAATCATATATCATTAATTATGATAACGTAATAATAAATCAAAGAATTTGAAAAGGTCAAAAATATACATTATAGCTTGTCCAAAAAAAGGAAATGCATTATTTTGTACCTGCAAATTAAAAGAGGTAAAAATTTGTTTGAAACTAGAGAGAGAATAGATACAGAAAATGAATTTTGATCTATTATTTTCTCAGTAAAAGAGTAAAAACACCCGTGAATACTTTGTTGTGTGTGACTTAGCTTAGGGCGCTGTTCTTTCGGCTATGATGCGGTGTATCTGTCAAGCCAAGCCTTTGAGAATTTCAAGGGCTAGAATTCAATCTCATGTCAAATGGGCCGACCAGTTCTTCTGATTTTGCTTTTGATTTACGTGACATGTTACTATTCTTTCAGTTTTTTTTTTAAAGGGTTCAATTGACGTCACATATTTACTTTCGACACATGCATGATTACTTCAAGTATATAAAAATTTATTTATTTTCGAGCATCATAGATGTTATTTGCTGTGAAAATAACGTCAATGTCATTGATGTCACTTTTTTCGAAAATAACACCAGTAGTACTGACAGTATAGTTACATAAGTATTAGGTGACTAGTGAAGTAGCGTGCGATCATGCGGTGTCTCACTTTTTTATCGCACCGATTATAGTTTTATATATCGTAATAAATTTACTTTAGCAAAAATAAAGAAGATATCAACCTACTTCAACGCTTAGAAAACATTTAAACCATCCTTTAGAGGTGATGATACGTCTGCGTGTTGCGCAGCAAAAAGGTTACATGTGGGAAAAAACCTCGAAGATCAAAATGCACATTAAATGAAAAAAAGTCAAACAGGAGTTTGTGTGAGAATCAAATAAAAACTACATAATAACAAAATTAAAATTTCCCAAA
The DNA here is from genome assembly GCA_026214975.1 of Gentiana macrophylla. Classification (NCBI taxonomy): domain Eukaryota; kingdom Viridiplantae; phylum Streptophyta; class Magnoliopsida; order Gentianales; family Gentianaceae; genus Gentiana; species Gentiana macrophylla. The sequence continues at coordinate 29,880,030 of CM047814.1, forward strand.
CTCGAATAAATGAATTGTTAGTGTAGAATATTATTCACGCAGAGCGCTTACCTTAACTAATACTAATAAAAAATAAAAAAGAAAAGGTTCGGAAGATTTTCATTTTCTTATCTTTTATCAAGTAAATTAAACGAAGGATAAGTAAGATAAATGGGAGTTGGATCTCGTTTTTATTTTTATGTATCTTTATATCATCATGATCGAATAAACATTCTCATTCCTTATCTAATTTTACAATATTTTATTTTCTAGTAGTTTTTGTGGCACCGCATCAAATCATACGACTTTGTTTTAATTAACCAAAAAATTCGAAGATCGAAATGCACCTTCGTGCACAAAAAGTCAAACCAGAGTTTGATTGTACCAATAGAAACTACATAATAACACAATTAAAATTTCCGAAAACTCGAATCGAGAGAATTGAATGCTTCAAATAAAAACCCTAGTGATAAACACGTTGATGTGATAACACCGTACCAAATCATACGACTTCGTTTTACCTAACGAAAAAAAAAAGGAAAAGACAAAAATTTTGGTATAGCGACGACCAAAACGTCGCTAAAGCCGGACGACCAAAGCGTCGCAAAAAGCCGGACGACCAAACATGCAAATTTAATAGTATACTAGTGGCGGCAACGTGCCCCGCACGTTTTTGGCCCTCGTTGCCGCCGTTATTGTCTCCTGAGTTCGAATCACCGGTAAGATCAAATTTCTCCATTCTAGTTCAGCCTTATTCAGGCCCTAATTTCTGCATTCTAGGATAAATGCATTACCCATTCGTGAGAATAAATGTTAAAACTTTGAAGCTTAACAAACGAGATTGTGTGCCAACGTAAGAGGCAGATGAAAACCAATTCAAGACAGACAGAGGCCTGGAATTCAACTTTAAACCGGGCAAGGTATCTCATAGGGTACCTTGCTTTTACAATGTGATTTAATTTACTACACAAAAGCATGGTTACCACACTTGGTAGACCAGGTTCCACACTCTGGCAGTTGGAGTGTAACCCAAAAAGAGTGTGTTACATTTTCTGTTCTATTTACGCTCGGTGGCGCGTAGTGGTCGGGAATAGTGCCAGAACAAGTTCACAAAGTTTACATCAAAATAATTACAACTAATGCCGTTACTATGTTTCGGCTTTGTAGTTTCTAGCCTACTCCCCAAAAAGCCTTTGTGGAAGTTTGTTCACTTGTTGCCCGCCTGAGTTGCTGTTGGATTCTTCTCATGTGTTTCCGTCTTTAGCTTCTTTGTTGGGCTTGAGTCTTCGCCTGGGACGGAGACGTTGGCTGCGGTTGAGGTAGCGGTTGTTGTGTGTTCGTTATATCTCGCCGCTAGCTCCTTCGATTGCGAGGGGTATGTCTTTGTTTCGGGTGTCCTCAACCCACTCCTGGACTGTGTACCGAGTGAGCTTGTCCTTGAAAAATTTTTTGGTACCTCTTATCTGCGCAATAAACTTCCGATCTTTGAGCCTGGTGTTGATCTGTTCGAGGTGCTCTGTTATCGTCTGCAACCGTAAGTTTTTGTCAGTGGTTCGTGGTAATGTTGATGCTTCAAATACATTGAAGAAGTGTGGTAAGTTGTGTCTTGTTACCTGGCTGTCCATGTTGTGGACTTCTTTTGGCGTGGAGTTGAGTAGCCTGTCCGCGCTTGTATCAAATAGAGTTGCAGAGATAGTCTTGGAATCATCACTGATTTCCACAGCTACACGGCAACTGGTGGGAGCCGATGATGGTTAGAAAACTAAGCTGTTAGGGGAGTACTTTTAAGGTGTATATTCATGATTTGATGGGATCAGAGCATACCGTGGAATTCGTGTGTGTTCTTGAGCAAGCTGTTGCACTCAAATTTTCACCGAGATAGCCTTACGTAATGCGGTTCTGGTTGGGACATGTTGTGTATGTGACAACCTGGTTAATGTTTGCGATGCGCATTGTAACCGCTGATTTCGCGGCCTGCGTGTTAAACAAAGCATGAGGAAGCTGTTTTAGAATAACAAAGCATAATTTGCATCTTTTAGGTCAGGATTGAAAAATAGACACACCACCCTACCTTACCCCCTTAACCTACATTACTATACTACCTTATTCAGACACACCACCCTACGCACCTTAGACTACCTAGCGTACTATTATTAATACATATATATCGTGCTAAATTGCGTGAAACAGGGGAAGCGGTAACATTGACATTAACATTCTCAACAACCTCAACTTAAACCATTATTAATACATATATGTCGTGCTAAATTTCGTGAAACAGGGGAAGCGGTAACATATATATATATACTTAGATGGCAATTGTCTAATGAATGCAGCTCATTTTCAAATCATTTCTTTATGTGCAGGAATAAGCTTTCAAACCAAACGCGACTCTTAAATTATCTTTAATTTCTTTATGTATATTAAGACATATGTCAGAAAAGAAACGCATATCCTAAACAACTTATGAATTCATTTTTCATAAACAATGTTGACCATTGGTGATCATAGATGCGACATGTTTACACATCATTTGCACAACTACCACGGTTGATAACATAATAAGAGAATTTACTAAGTAGCTTACCATTCTGAGAATTAACCGAGCATTATATGGAGGAAATGCAAAATTGCATCATAAAAATAAAGGCATCACTACTGAGCATTGTACGGGGAACATATTCCACGATTTTCGTTAGAAAAAGCAGATTGCATGCCTGCTTGATAAACAATTATGTGTGTGTTTTTGAAAACACAGTTCACTTAGAAAGTTAAGACTGTTAGATCAGATAATGCCTCTGAATTCAAGCTAACATATTTAAACAATATCAGTTGAATCACACTTATACCCAAAAGTAGATAGAGCTTTGTATGTACATGCCTCTGTCTCAGACTGTCATTCATGGCAGTTTTAATGTTTTTGAATTATCACAAAATCAAAGCTCTTGTAACACCCTACGTGAGTTCGATTCGAACCTAAGTTTAATCTTTGTTTTTGCTGAGAAAATGAAGTTTAAGGGGTTATAAGCTTATCGGTGTGTCTGGAATAATGTCGGCTAGCTTTGTGAAGCGAATTGGTTCGGACCTGTTAACTACCATTTCTAGATGGTTGCGTGCTGGCTCGGTCATGATCTGCGACAGTTCAGCAAAGTGTTCCTCTTTCCTGCCAGTGTAAGGGAAGGTGTTACGTTTGTGTGTTTTTTGTGTGGCTGTGTGTGCGTTTGTTGGTGGGTGGGGGTGATGTTTATACAAGGCAGAGTTGCACAAACTGAATATGCCTTTTTTTTGCCCTGATTTTGTAGAACGAGTTACAGTCATATACACATTACCAGGCGCGTAAGGCTGCTGCCTCGGGGATATTCGGCTCCAAACTTACGAACGAGAAGATGATGGTCGAAAGTGAAATCCCTGCATAAGCCCATCACAAGATTGGTTAGGTATCATGGGCGGCGAAGAAGAAGGGTGGATCGCAGTACGAGTTAGGATCATACCTGAGAAGGATGTGGCTCTCAGTCCTCTGCACAATACAATGGGCAGCTCGTTCCTCAAGGCGAAAAGTTCTGCGCCTTGGCGCTCTGTGAAATCTCCCCACAATGTAAGCATCAAGGGATCCAACCTAAATTTGTGGGGGATTTGGTGTTTCGTGGGATACAGATATATGCTTATTAGACTCGGACCAACATAGAATGCGATGTATAAAGTATGTGTGGATTTCTTACTCGTGGGTCACCACTGTGCACTCTCTGATTGGAATCAGTTTGCCGCTTGCTTCCACCAACCTTGGTTCTTTCACGCGTATGACCACAGCGAGTATATCTGGCACATAAATAAAACTCAGTACATGTGCAGATGCCCATAGGTAGGCCTTGTAAAGTACCTGAACACAGAATTATATATAAATGGGCCAATTGGGTGGCAAGATACCTATTGGTTCTCCCGTGTCTGCACGTGACCGGATATCTTTGAAAGGGAGTGATCGAATCGCTGGGTACGGAATTTTTTCGGCTTCTTCTTTCACCAGGTGTATGAATGTTGAGCGAGAGAGCACCCACTGAGTTGTTATCCCTGGAGTTGCGTTCTTGAAACCTTGTTTAGCGGCCTGAACTTTTGCTCCGCCAATGGTGTATGTCAAGAAGGGTTTGAGAGTCCCCTGTAGGACATCAATGTTGCTGCCCCATATCACGCCTTCAACTCTATCACCCTGTATCCCAAACATGTACGTTTTATGAGAGTTTATGTGAAGGCAATGCGGCGTTTGATGGAAATAATGTAGGAATAGGTTGTTCTGTCAGAATACCTTGGCATCGATAAGTAGCAGTTTCTGTAGCCTTGTTTCTTTCTCATTAGTGTAGACATTGCTTTTCTCTGACACTAAAACTTTCACCCTCCAAGTATCCACATTACCTGTCACGTTGCAGATGTACATCTGTTGTGCCATTATCCTGACATTTAACGTTCGTAGTCAGTGCTATAAAACAACAAACAATACTGAAAGACAAATGAAGAACACTACTGACGGGAAAAGTAAAGTATGGTGCTCACTAATTTTATGCAAACACCTGATGAAAATGGGAGGGCCTAATGTGTACGAATATTGACATTCATTAATGTGTTCACCATGGTGCCTCTAACGTACTAACAAAATAGGTCTGTATGCTCTGTCTGCGAAACAACTTTACTCTTGTACTCTGTCGTGTATCTCGCGGTAGACAACATTTTTCGTCATTGTAGACCGATTCGTTTCCGAGAATGTTGGTGGCGCAATAAGCACCTTAACGGCGGTAGATTTTTTTGCCCTTGACAAGGCAACGTATAATTGTCCATGGAGAAAAGCAGGTTTCGTAGATAGATGCCCACCCGTTCTGGGAGTCCGCCTCTGGGCCTTGTTAATGGTCATTGCAAAACACAAACGCACCGGAAATCGTAACGTTTGAAGCGGTATCGCACATCTGTCTCTCTTCGAGGATTCAAGAGGAATCTGTGTAGCAAGGTGGTATTGCCGGCGCGACGGACCGGTTGCAATTTCACCAAGATGGTGTGCCCTTGCGATTCTTCTGAGATCAACCTTGTGCCATTACATAGTCCTTGGACGGGACATATGTTCCTCGAAGCATAACGGGACAGTTGGGTTTTAGTATCAACTTATGTGGGGGTAAGCTGCTCGGGTGCAGAGAATTGAGGAAATCGTCATAATCTCCTCTATGTTGAGGGTCTATGGCGATATCGTTACTTAGATACGTTGTAGTTTCCCCTGGCATATTCCGTAGCATAGCCTCATTTATGTCGTCTACGCAATCATTGGTAGGTGCTAGTAGAGCACGAGACATAACGAATGTATGTTCGGTGGCAAACATGTTTAGATCAGGGTACACAAAGCGAATAAGTTGCTGCAACGAAGCATCCCTGTCACGGTATGGTATGACCATATTAACCGGTAGAGTGATATTTCCATCCTCATCCTCTACTTCTTCACCATTACCAATACGCATCAGAAATTCCGTGAAATAAGGGTCTGCCGTAGCTCTCATATTTTCGGTCAACCTCAATTTCGTAAGTAACGGCCACAATGGTGAGCTAAATAAGCTGGCATCAAGCTGCTCCTGCCTGCTCGCATTGGTGACGACAGGTAATACCTGCCTGAAATCACCGCCGAATACTACTACCTTGTTCCCAAACGGTCTATCAGTCTCAGTAATATCCTTCAACATTTCCGAAAAGGCTTCAATGGACTTCCGGTGTGCCATTGGAGCCTCATCCCAAATTATTACTCTAGCCTCTCTAAGCAACTTGGCTGTCGCGGATTGTTTAGTAACATTCGCAATCTTCTGTTCCTCATCATGAAGAGGCAATTTAAAGCGTGAATGCGCTGTCCTTCCACCCGGTAAAACGCACGCTGCTACACCCGAACTGGCGGTAGCCAGTGCGATATAACGTTGCGACCTTAGAGTGGCCAATATAGCCCTGTAAAGGTAGGTCTTACCGGTGCCTCCAGGACCGTCAATAAAGAACACGCACGGCTCATCGTTCATCACCTTTTCCATGATAAGGTCATATGCACGCCGCTGCTGCTCGTTAAACCTGGAAACATTGAGCAGATCATCATCGTCCACACGAATATTCATCTCATACTCTATTTCCTTAGAATCTGTGTTACGCCTTGCAACTAAGTTTGCCTCAGGCCCTAGATTATAGTCAGACAACTGTTTCCCCAGGTCATCCAACAGAAGAGATAGGTCGTGAAGAGCTTTCATGCGTATTTCAGAGGCCTGTAAGTTTAATGCCGAGTGTGTCCTTGCATAGTCCTCAGAAAGTGAGTCGGCATACTTTTCCCATAGTCTGTGCGGGTCAGATGGAGCGCAAAAGACCAGAACAGTCGCGAAAAGTTGGCGTAGCTGGCGTGGCATCTGATGCATTACGGCTTCGTCAAGACACATGTCAAGGTCATTATCCGCCGCGAGCAAGTTTCTGGCTAAAGCAGCCTCTCTAAATGTTGCATGCAAGTAACCATTCACTGTCAAAAGATCTTCATATGATTTAGGCCATGTGACGTGATTCAGTAGTAGCCGCAGGTAGTACCTTTCACCCTCTCTTGGGGAGGCCGAAACGATGCGACCCATGACCTTCCCTCTCTTGCGATCAGACCAGATGCGTTTGCCTGCATCCCACACAAAATACTTCGGAAAATCTTTATATAGAAGGCTAAGACGGGCAGCACGTTCATTAGTACGGTTCATATGGAAAAACTGCATGAGCATTGTTCGGGCGTAGAATTCGTTAGCAACCACACCTGTCAAGTCCTCGGTAGGTGAAAAGGACACGAGATAGTTACCGGGGAGGTGCAATTGCAAGGCAACAACAGCTGGCTGCATTTCAAACAGATCAAAACCATAAATCCTCCAGGCAGCCTCAGGAGGACCAACCCATCTCCCTTCTTGGTACTCTTTTATTTCATCCTCTCTTGTATCGTGCGTCGCTCGCCATCCGAACGCATAACTTTGTCCGGTCCTTTATATATATATTTGTATATGTATTTTACGAGCTTGATGGTAGAGCAAATTTCCAGGTTGATATGGCAATCATACTTCTGCAACAGATAAGGATTATAGGGCACGATCCACCGGTTGTCAACCTCATACCCTCACCCTTCCTTGCGTAAATCCCGTATCACGCCGCCTATAGTGTGGATAATCGTTGGAACCGCGGCGTGGTATCTGCGCAGAATTCCTTGGGATATTTGTTCTTGCACATTTTATCTCGCATACATGGACATTTAGGATTCAGAAGGCCACATGGGCCATGGACCATGTGTTTGAGAACCAGAGCATGCAAGCGTGGGCTAAGCAAAGGATCTGGCAACTCGGCACTAATGAAACGATCATATGCTTCCGGATTTAATGGCTTAGAATCTCTATCCATAATCAACAACAAATGTGCATGTGGCAGCCCGCGTTTCTGGAATTCAATGGAGTAAACGAAAGCAACAGGCAGACCAAGGACGTGATCCTTGAGAATTTCTTTCTTAAGCATTTCAAGTTTAGCCTTGAAGACACGGGATAGTAGATCAGGGCGGTTCTGGGCTAACTCGTGCGGCAACAAATGCTCAGTAATTTCTGGCCAGGCAGGGTTGCACGTCATCGTGAGGAAGAAGTCTGGTTTCCCAAAAGTTTGTACCAAACACATAGCATCCATGTAACGCTTTTTCATGTCACGTGGACCGCCAACAAACGATGGCGGTAAAATGACTTTCCGACCAACGGCAGAACCCGAGGTGTTACCAGAGGCAATACTATCTAATAACCCTTGTAGACAATCCGTGCGTATCTCCCGTTGTTGCATGTAAATATAATCCAGCCTTGAGGTTTCAATTTTTACAAACATGTCCACAATAAACTGCTGTAACAACCTTCCTGTATGTAGCAGCATAGAACCGTCCGTGTCACGTATTTGCAACTTATAACAATAATATTGGCGGCACGAAACGGTATTACGTTTTCGGATACCTTGCTCGAACACTGGGCAACGGAGGAATGAATTAGAGGTTACAAGGCAGTGTATACAATCAATCCCCCCAAATAACTATCAGAAGAGGAAATACCTTGTCTCTCCTGCATTAAAAGCTCTTCGGCATCACAGGGGAAATTGCCCCTTCGGAGCAATGGATCATGGCATCTGTAGCCTCGCTTCCGCATATTCGGAGGAAGCTTCTGTATGCAACAATGCCAGCCAACCTCCCCACGCGAAAGAGAGAGAGGGGTACTGCAAGGCATCATAGCAACCGTAGTTGTGGCAAATCTCGTGAGGGGCGACATTCTTAGTATAAACGGATATGTAGATCGGCAGAGCCATCATCCCCATCTACAGCTAAAATGCCTGACACATCATCGCATGTTGGCTCATTGTAAACACGTTGGTCTATCTTGGGATTAGTGACAAGGTAAAGCTTATAATTGTCAACACATCCTAGATCCTTTAGGTTTCGCAGGAACCGAGCATATGGATTGTCAGCAAGAACCCGCATCAACGTTAGCATCACTTCGTGAGAGAAGCGCGCCGAAGAATCTAGGCGTTGATCGATCTCAGTTTGGGGATCATAGAAATAAAATTGGACCCCACTCGGCTTATCAACATCACCGGTGAATGAAGCCAAATAGTGGTGCACTTTGCCTTGCACTTTGAAGGTATAAACCCCCTGCCTATTCTTCAGTAGCTCGGAGTCCTTCTTGGCCGCAAAAGTAGTGAAAGCAAGGTTATTATTATAAGTCCGCGCATATTTCCTGAATGACTCACATTCAGGATCTGGTGCCGTAAACAAGCGAGCCAGTGGGGTAGGCATAGGTGGCGAAGCGATACTTATCTCACCTTCGGAGCAACAAAAGGCTGCGGACTCATGGTAGAAACGCTTAGCTCCACAGTAAGTACAGTCAGGTGCGGTCGGAAGGACGCCTGAAGGGACGTCAAACTGTGGAGGTTGGCTCATAGAAATCCCTGCTTCATCCACAGGGGCCCCCTAGATCTCCCCGAAGGGTAGACCCTATGGTTTATGTGAGCAGTTCGACATAAAAGCAGCAATTCGAGCGAGGTGTACAAAGTCCACACTCGCTAGTGCTACCGGTGGCGAGATTGGGCGGCTGCTCCGTCATCATCGACATTGTGGTCCGAGGCACCATGTAATGATCCCGGTGGTGAAATGCCACCTCGGCCAGAACCGCAACCATAACCACTCGAATCGTTACATGTTCATCCCTAACCTTCCTCGCGGCATAAGCGCAGACATCGCCGCCTCGGGACCTCTGCGCTTAGCAAAGATCCATATCACGGTAACCTTTCCGCCGCCTCTCATTCCTATGGCTAGGGTCAGATCCTTGCAGCAAATCAGGCATGCATTGTAGGTGACTATTTGTTGGGCCATCTACAGGGCCCCCCAAAATTCCACCACAAGGGGCAACCACATCCTCAACCTCAGCATTCAGACACACTGCATGCTCAGAGAGAGGCAAACATGGCGGCGCGTAGTCAGGTTTAGACTGACCAGGAAGGAGGGTATTCTCTAGTTCTTCAGGGGCAACAAAGGGAACGGGGCCAGGCAGCATACGATCAGCAACGGCTGAGCAGCCAGCATCGCCGTGAACAATGCTTCCATCACCACCCGAACCGGGTAAATGCTGGTTGCCACTTTTCTTCAACGCATAACGTAGGCGCCGACGTTTGAGCATTTCTGCTTTCTGAACAAGATCCATATTATCATACGCTTGACGGCGCCTCTCATTCCTTTCACAACGATGTTTATCTTCCATAAGCCTAACAACCAAAGGAGCTAACATTTAACATTGTTAAGTACCTAAGGGAAAAGGCCAATATCCTACCCCACTAATGTTAAAACCGGAGAAAACCGAGCCAAACTGAATTGCGTAAATAAATAACGGTGCAAAGAAAACCACTGACACAGTGTTATGTACATAACACACAGCAGCAATACAGTAAAAGCCTAAATAGTTGAAGACAATTGAGATTTTCTGTAGATCTCATAACTACGGGGTTTGCAATAGATCCCCTAACTATTGAGGTTTGCAGTAGCACCTCTAACTACACTAACCTTGAAGCAATTCCCTTTTGTACGAAGCAGAGTAACCACAGGATCTTCTTAAGTTAGTGGAGTTCTAAAGTGGAACAACCTGTATTCTCGCCTGCATATACTTGAAAAGTCAAGTGAAATAGAGATGTAAGAAAGTTTAAATTAAGTAGAGGCAGAAAACGGTGGAGATACATTTGGAAGCTAAAAACCCAATCCTGGCATTAAAGGCTCTATAAATTCAGAATCGATTGTCGTACTTTTGTAAAGTACAATAACAGAAAATCAATGAAAGGTGAAAGAGGCATAGGTGCATAACAATGTAGATACATTCGGAGGCGGAAAACCGCATGTAGGTATTCAAGCTTCTATAAATTTATAATCGATTGTCGTACTTTTCTCGTACTACAGAGAATGTAATATAAATGAATACCAAACGAACAAACGTAAACATCAATCGATCAAAGAAGCTTTACAATAATAGAAGGGCCAATATGTGTTCACTTCATCTATAAAAACTCTATGGAATGGGTAAAGGAAATTCACGTTTGAAGTAAAACATTTTTTTTACCACATTATTATGAAGAAAATGGCATATCGAGCATAAGTTATTTGTAATACAACATATATGAAAAGAAGAAGATGACGGAAAGCTTTAACCTTTTTCCTAGCACAGGCGTACAAACTCCATAATCACCAACAAACCAACTCAGCATGTACAGTGTTTTACTAATGTGATAAATTAACAGGGATAACAAATTTGTGGTTTCCACTTTGTTTTTAATTTAAGCAAAACTAACACTACATGCAACCATAACAAAACAATCTGCTAAAGTACAATAACAGAAAATCAATGAAAGCTGAAAGAGGCATAGGTGCATAGCAAGCTAGATATATTCGGAAGCAGGAAACCGTATGTAGGTATTCAAGGTTCTATAAATTTATAATCGAGTGTCGTACTTTTCTGTACTATAGGAACAGAATATAAATGAATACCGAAACGGACAAGCATAGACATCAACTGATCAAAGAAACTGCCTGCTAACTTCATGTAACCAAACATAAAAGGTTCATTTAACCAAAACTGTAGATAAACACCTAGATAGTGAAGTCATAACTTATGGGGGAGGTGAGTCCGTCAACCAAGTGGAAGAGGACTCCAGATGTAGAATTGTGCTTGAAGTTGAGGAGAGGAAGATTGAAGAAACTTTAGAATTCCAAAGGGTTGTTGAAAATGAGGCTCAAAAGAAGCAATTGGCAGAAGAACAAAATAAAACAGGCAAATTAGATGTGGAAATACTTTCTGCAGCTGCACTTTCTAATGCTGAACTTGTGATTGGTCAAGGAAAATATAATGACATTAACAATTACATAAGCGAAGGGGCTCACACTTAACATTGCTAGGTGCCCAAGGCAAAAGGCAAATATCCTACCCTACTAATGATAGAACTAGGAAAAAGCCTGAGAAACTGAACTCCCTAAATAAATAATGGCACACAACAAAAGCAACAACACAGTGTCCAGCAAAGAGCAAAATATACAGGATTCGTCGGTGCGATCCAATTAGCAACACGAAAACTAATTTAAAGCGCGTACTCAAAAAAAAACAGCGTAAACGGCATTTCAAATGCAATAGTAGATAACCTCAAATAAAGCAACAAACACACCCACCAACAACCCCAATACACCTTACTTACAGCCATAAAAACGGCGGAACCAAGCTATTTCAAATAGAATAACAGAGCAGCTCAATTAAAGCCACAAACACGCCCACCAACAACCCCAGTATACCTCACTCGCATCCATGAACACATCAAGAAGAACAAAATTGAATCAAAACACATGCATGCCCTGAAAAATTGGCCGAAACAAGAAATTTGAAATGCAATAACAGAGCACCTCAATTAAACCGAGAAACAGGCCCACCAACAACCCCAATATACCTCACTTTCAGCTATGAATACATCAAGAAGGACAAAACTGAATCTAAGCACATGCATGAAAAAAACCCAATCACCTACAAAAACTGAACTGCAGAGGGATTGGCACATAACTCAAAACCAGAGGTAAACATGATGTAACACAGATTAAAACCAACAAACAACACAAAACAAGAATGCAGACAACCTGAAGCACAAAAGAAAGACAGAAAAGCAAAAAGCACACACCTGGATTGAATGCAAGAACAAAGCCTTTGACAGTAGAAGTGATGAGCAACTGCGGACAACAAAATGACCCAATAACACCAAAACACTGTTAGCATTGAACAGAATTAGACAGATATCAAGCATTAAATTCTGAGAAACAGAAGAACCACTAACCTCCCCGAAATCAAATACCAGAATCCAATTACAATTCTTTGGTAAACCGAAAAGCATAAGGGAAGAGAAAGTGGAGCCATCCTCAAACGAGCAAAGTTTATATATGAGGGACGGCCGGTGGTGTGGACAGATTTTGTGGAATCCCCTGCCATTCATTGGGCAAGAAAACGGTAACCAGAGCGAGAAGATGTTCCGGCAAATAAACCCACAGACAAATAATAATAATAATATATTTTATATATTTATTATATTATTATCCAGAAGGAAAAAAATCGAAAGGGAAAACAAATACTTGTTGTCGTCGTCCTAGCTTTCGTCGTACCTGAATAGCAAATTTAAAAAGGTTACTACAAAGTATGATATATATACTAACTATATGATGAGTATTGTCATAGCCGCTGACGCGTTTTTTTAAAAGTAATGTCAGTGACTTTGACGTTCACAATGTAGTGCGGGAATTAAAAAAAAAAGAATATATTTATGGTGCCAGATGTGTGTGTTTATATATATATATAGTGTCTCAAGTAATTCCGTGATACTAGAGCTAACCAAATGGTTGACCCTGATTTGCCTGGCACGAACCGGCATGACCCGGCTGTTCGGGGGAAGTTCCACGATTCCATAGTTCACACGGTGCGTTCACGGTTCAAATCACGGTTTAAAAATTATAAATTTTTACATTTTCAAAATATACTTTTCTTATCAATTATAATAACAAATTACTATTAATTATATTTGATTGTAATATATATATATATATATATATATATATATATATATATATATATATATATATATATATATATATATCTTATCTTATATCTATAATCTTATAAAGAGGATTTGTTCATTGATTGTGCCACGTGACAAACCTCGAGTTTATTGACACGTGTCATTTTTTTATTTTATTTTTAACAGCAGCTTTTTTTTTCCTTCGGTTAGCGTTATATAGAAACCGAATTTTTTTTTTCGATTCTCCATTACATAAATCAAACCAAAGTGTATTTTTCGATACAGTTCATTTTTAGTACCTCAAATTGACAATGCGGTTTCAGTTTTAAACTTCAATCAACCGAAAAAAATTATTTGATTTCAACACAACAATTGAATAAAACCATGCACTTTTGCTTTTAATCAAACGTGTACCGTTAGTAATTTGTGCAGAGAAAAGGGGAAAAAAAAGGGAAGACCGACGGTTTGAAGTTCTACTGTGTAGTGTATGATGGAAGATGAGTCAAGTTTAGCTATAAAATAGAACAACAAAAAAATTAGGGCAAACAAATATCCGCGCCAAAAATGTGTGCCCACATGTGACCACGTGGACACCACATTAAATGTTTTTATTATTTTGAACAACATAACGTCGGTGGAACCGACGGCCGTTTACAGTACGAACGTCACTAAAATTAACGTTGGAATACCAAATCACTTTTTATAGTCTTCAGATCGTATAGAAAATGAGTGAAAACATTTTCTTTCTTATATCTATAATCTATATCTATATAAATCTATAAAGAGCTAAGGAGATTGCTCCACAATTGGCCACATGGCCACCTCCTGAACTGACACGTGGCACTTTTTTTTATATTAAATTTTAACAGCAGTTTTTTTTTCCGGTTAGCGTTATATAGAAACCGAAATTTTTTGTTCGATCCTCCGTTACATAAATCGAACCAAAGTGTATTTTTCGATACGGTTCATTTTTAGTACCTTCAACAGACAGTGCTGTTTCAGTTTTAAATTTCAATCAACCAAAAATTTCGATTCGATATCGACACAACAATTGAATAAAATCGTGTATTTTTTTAATCAAACGTGTACCGTTAGTAGTTTTTGCAGAAAAAGGGAAAAAAAGGAAAGACCGACGGATTTGAAGTTCTATTGTGTAGTGTATGATGGAAGATGAGTCAAGTTTAGCTATAAAATACGACAACAACAAAATTAGGGCTAACAAATATCCGCGCCAAAAAGGTGTGCCCACATGTGACCACGTGGACACCACATAAATGTTTTTTTTAACAACATAACGTCGGTGGAACCGACGGCCGTTTGCAGTATGAACGTCACTAAAATTGACTTTGGAATACCAAATCACTTTTTATATTCTTCATATCGTATAGAAAATGAGTGAAACACATTTTAAAGGATATTAATGATCTGGAAGCTAAGGCGAGATTTGACCGTGTAGTTATGGTCTGCTTATTGTTTTTCTATAATGCTTCATTACGTAAAGTCGAAGCTAAAATGATTGACTTTATGACATTGTTCTCCTAGAGCTAAGGAGGTTGCTCCACAATTGGCCACGTGGCAACCTCCTGAGCTGAAACGTGGACTTTTTTTTTTCCTTCGGTAAAAACCGGAATTTCGGTTAGCATTATATAGAAACTGAAATTTTTTGTTCGATTCTCCGTTACATAAACCGAACCAAAGTGTATATTTCGATACGGTTCATTTTTAGTATCTCCAACAGACAGTGCGGTTTCAGTTTTAAATTTCAATTAACCGAAAATTTTCGATTCGATTTCGGCACAACAATTGAATAAAACCGTGTACTTTTTTCTTATCAAACATGTACCGTTAGTAGTTTGTGCAGAAAAGGGAAAAAAAAAAAGAAAAAGGAAAGACCGACGGATTTGAAGTTCTACTGTGTAGTGTACGATGGAAGATGAGTCAAGTTTAGCTTTAAAATACAACAACAAAAAAATCAGGGCAAGCAAATATCCGCACAAAAAAGTTGTGTCCACATGTGACCACGTGGACACCACATTAAATGTTTTTGTTATTTTGAACAACATAACGTCGGTGGAACCGACAGCCGTTTGCAGTACGAACATCATTAAAATTGACGTTGGAATACCAAATCACTTTTTATATTCTTCAGATCGTATAGAAAATGAGTGGAACACATTTTAAAGCATATTAATGATCTGGAAGCTAAGGCGCCCCGGGAGATTTGACATTGTAGTTATGGTCTGCTTATTATTTTTCTATAATGTTTCATTACGTAAAGTCGAAGCTAAAGGGGTCGACTTTATGACATTGTTCTCCGATACATCATATTGTGGTTTATTTTATAGGTGGAAACTCCTGATAGAGCTGGGAAGAAAAGTGATTCACAATTTTCACGTCTCTAAGAAAGAGCTACCTCTTGCCGAGAATATGATATTTTATGTTGCTCTCTTTGTCTTGTGTCTTAGATTTGTTACAGTTTAAGCTTACGCGATTTATTTCACGTTGTGGATCTATTCTTTGATATTATCGTTGGTAACGATTTATGTTGGGCACGCCGTGCCTTGCACGGGTCACGTTCACTAGTATCTATATATAAACACGATAGATTATAAAATAAGTGTTGAATAATTTATGTTACATTTCTATAAATAAAGAAAATAAGCGTTGATTATAAACAATTATGTAAGATAAATTTGTATAGAAATAAGATATAAATGTTAAGTTACATTATAACGTAAGTGTTTTTGTATACAATTCGTGACATTTTATTTATTTTAATATGGTAGTGTACGTATGGAATAAGTGTTGTTTATAAAACTTAAATCGTTTTCTATTGTAATCAACGTGATAGTTTATGTATGAAATAAATGTTGTTTGTAAAAGTTGTATCGTTTTTCTATAATAACGTGGTATGTTATGTATAAAATAAGTTTTATGCTTAAAATTTTGGTTGATGTAAGTAAGATACAAATTTTAAGTTTTTTTTTAACGTTTGTACCGAACAATCGGTTCCCTAAGTCAATGAGCAGCTTCTTATGCTGATCTTGGATCCAGATTCCGATCTTTACTGTTAAGTCTGCTTGATTTTCCCAAAGGCTGACTTCCTCAACCTTGTCCTCTGAGGACCATGTTTCTTCATCTTCCTGAAGCAACTCCTCGATAAAAACATGTTGTACCAGCATTTTCCCATTAACCGTGGCCGTGTATCAACTCCTAGGTGCTTCCATGTCCCCTTTGATTTCTACTGAACCGTCAACTGTGGGGAATTTCAAGCTAAGATGAGTTGGCGAGATCACAGCTCGGTGGTCGATCAAGGCTGACCTGCCCATTATAATGTTGTATGCAGATGGGGCTTTGACCACAACATAATTCACCATAAGGGCCATGTCCTTAGGTTCTTTGCCAAAGGTGGTAGCTAATCGATCATCCCACTGGATGAACCGGAGGTCGGCCGCGGCCGACAACGGAGAGCAGAATCAAGCGCCACTCGTAATCCTTCAACTTCATCGCCTGGAAACCCAAGTAGTAAAGTATGTTTACTGCGCTTCCGGTGTCTACGCAAATCCGTTTCACTAAGTGTTGATTTACCACAGCTTCAATTACCCATCCTTCATTAATTATGACTAGAGGGGGCGAATCCTTGGGGCCGTAAGTCACTTCCCCGAGAATCTTTGTCTTTTGTTGGATGCCGAGGGGCCAGCAGACCTGCTACTGCCCTCATCCGCTTTCTGAGATGGGTTACTTGGACCACCAGAAATGGTATTAATTGTGTTGATCGGTCGGTTATCGATCTGCCAATCTGGATCTAGATATCGGTCCCTTCTGCGTGGTGCCTCATCTTGCCTACACCTGTCTTGACAATAATTCCTCCGCTTGAAGTCTCTTCTTCCTTTTGGCTCAGGGTTCTGAGACCGATCTACAACCTCGTCCAATTTTCCTTCCATGATTGTTGCGTCAGTGTCTCTCTGCAGCGCTTTGCAGCTCTTTGAATCATGGCCCACGTCTCTGTGGTATGCACAAAACTTACTCTGGTCCATTTTCTCCAGAGGTCCCCTCATCGGAGGTGGAGTTCGGGCCAAACCTTTTCTTTTCATAATGGCGAGAATTTGCTCGTGCGACCTATTCAAAGGGATAAAGTGCCTTTCTTGCAATGCTCATTTTTTGCCGAGTCGATATGTAACGGATGCCGTCATGCATTCCCAGACAGGATTTCTCTTCTTATCGAACTTTTCTTCAGGCTTTTCCTTCTTGGATTCACCCATTTCTGACTCACGTTTTAACTGATTTGCTTCTTCTCCTTAACAACACTTGAAAGACACATCTACACATTCTTCCATAGAATGAGAGAGTTTGTTACTTAGCTTAGAATACAACTTTCCCTCTCGTAGTCCTGCTACGAAGGAAGTCACTAAGAGCTGCTCGTCTGCGTCTCGGACCTGTCGGGACTCGTCATTGAAGCGCTTCAGGTACTGGAGCATAAACTCATCCCTCTTTTGTTTGAGGGTGATGAGGTAGGTTGCGTTCCTCTGAAATGGTTTGGCGGTGACAAAGGCATTGATGAACATCATGCCCAAAGATCCTGAGTCGGAGATCGACCTGGCTGGGATCTTTCTGAACCACTCACGGGCCCTGCCTATGAGTAGTGCATGAAACGTTTTGCACTTCATCTCGTCGGATGCGCAGTACAAATTCATATGATTGAGATACTGGAAGAGATGATCTGTGGGATCCTTGGATCCATCATAAGAGTCCATCTGGGCACCCTGAACCCCCACAGTCGGGGATAATTTCGACATGTTGATCAAAGGAGATGTGAACGAAAATTCATCTGACCTTCTCCCTAATATGGCATCTAGTTTGTCTCTGGCTGCTTTCAACGCTCGGGGATCAAGCGGCTTTTTCCCCAGGCTTGCTGTGGATGATTGATCACCCTGCTTACTTCGGCAGGTCGGGGAGTAGGCATTTTTCATGTTCATCATCCTTCAAATCCTCAACCTGTGTGGCTGCATGGAGGATGGCTTGTCTAGTCTCTGCATCCATGGCCACTAACTGATCCACCAACACTTGTTGGACTGGGTCAAAGTCAACCCTTTCGGCTTGGGTTTCGGTGTTGGTGGATGTTGCCTCTCCATCGTCAGTGTTTTGACCACCATCCTAGGAGGCGGTTGCAGTTGCTTGTTTGGTTGTTTTCACCATGTTGATGAGAATAGGTCTTGAACAGAAATTGTCAATAGAAGGCCCTCCTTCTAGCCAATTGACGATGCTGGATATCGTTTGTGCGTAAATCCGGGCTGTAATAATCTAGAGACAATTAATCAAGACCAAAAGATATAAAAACGAGTATGGTTTTATGTGTGTTTTAGATCGAGTCGAGATATGAATCCCAAGTTGCCTACGTATCTCCGTGATAATTCAGAATCAAGTCTCTCGTAGTTCCTTAGGAATTGTTTATATAGAGGACATGGCGTCCAGTTTCTTGCCCAACAAGGACTCTTATTCTCAACCCCTAAGGATTATTATTGCGTGTATATATCCCATTGATTTTGGGATAATTATGGACGTGTTTGAATGTCATGATCGGAGTCTTTATGACTTATGATTCTTTTCATACATATCTGATATTATGAGCACGTGTGCAAATAGCGAGTATGGGGGGGCTCTGGCCAACCTGCATCGAGCCCCCACGCCTTCTTGGCCCGAACTGCGCTGATCCGACTCCGTTGCTTCCCGACCGACCTGCGGTGGACTGAGGAGCGGACCAAGCTGATCTTGCACCTGGGGTTCAGACCGGCTTTTAGGGATAAAGTGGGGCCATTGGCCCTTATTATTTCTCTGTCTACATTTAATGCTTGGCTGTTCGGTGAGTGACACGTGGCAAAGGTTAATCCGGACATCGTCATACCACAACAACCTTTTCTACCATTGATTTTTATGGGTCCCATTTAAATCAATAGGTCTCACATCATAATCAACGATGTAAAAGTATGTTGTGCACTTTGTTGTGGCACTATCACTAATCTTGATTTGTTGAGACCCATAAGAATCGATCAGTAGGCCTCACGTCATAATCTATAATACAAAAATGTGTTATTCATTTTATTGTAGTAATTTTACTATGGCACTATCACTACTCGGTAAGGTAACCGTATATCTGTAAACATTGCTCTCGGGTCGATTTATTGGGATGTCTTTTAAGGCTCGAAGAGAGAATGAGAAAGCAAACCGGTATCACAGGATTGTCATGAGGAACAACTGGAATATGCGTGTAGGCTAAGAGTGTGACCGTTAATCAACTAAGAATAGACCAGCAATTGGTTTAAATGTCATCGGTTTGTAAAGTGATATCATCACAAACTATACATATACCAATACCATTGAGTGAATGAACTTAATTGAATTATAGAGAAGTTTGCGTACTGCTTTTTTAAGACATGAGTTCATGGGTTTGTGGGACAACAAATTAATAATAACAACTAATAACTGTAACAAACCCACTAATAAGATATTGTCACGCTTTTAAATTGTTGTTGATGATTGCATTATGAAATCTGCTAGACGTGTGTTCGTTGTGCAATTCTAGGCAAATGGTTTACACATTCATTTTTTTTTTCATAAACGAAATGAGGGGAGGGGGAATCGAACCCGGGTCTCCAACCATCGGAGCCCGGGAAAAAACCACTAGGCAAATGGTGGGCTGGTTTACACATTCATTCATTTGAGTTACAATTTTTATTACATGGGGTTGAAAATTTCGTTTAAATCGACTTGTATTTCATTTCGAATAAATTAGATATGAAGTACTGTGGAAAAAGAAAAAAGAAAAAAGAAAAATCGTTTTATTTGAATCGAATGGAATAGAGAAACATTATTTGTCCAAATAGCCCCTCGGGATTGGATTTGGACTGCTCGTAAAGGTTATTGCGGATTTTGGTCAAAACTAGAGTTCAATCCTTAACTTTACTTTTAATATAATAAAAAAAATCTTTCTTTCTACGTTTAAAAAAAAAATTTTGAATAGTCATTAGCTAAAGCTTTTATAAAATTGAGGGGATTAAGCATTATTTTAAGAACTTCAACCTTACAATTGAGGTTTCGATGTGTCTTGCTCGAGGAGAAGGAGAATCATCCAGAAAGACGACGGTTTTCAAGAGACAAGTTTATATTCAAAGATCAATATTAGAAAACACATTCTTTTAGTTATTCTAGCAATGCTTGGACTGGTTTTTGCTTTTGGGAGCTTGTGGAGAAGTTGAAGCATTATTACAATTTCCGGAATGTGGGCTTTAATCCCAATGTGAAGAATTTGTTAAGTCGGTATGACTAAAACTCCCACCTCGACTATAGTTTTAATTTGACCTTTAGGTTCTAGTATAAATGAAGTCTTTAGTTTTTAACATTAGATGTACCGGTAAAATGTATCACTGAAGATAAACTCTACTGTCCATAGCCCAATGTTTTAACATTAGTTGCATATAGATTATGTGGTTAAAACAACAACAACAACAACAACTACCTGACTTCTCTTTTGTTTTACCTATTGTTAAAGTATAATGTGATATCAAATTCATGATTGATCTCTTTCAAAGAATACCCTTTTGCATATCGTTCATTGGTGTACTATTCATGGTACCCTGAGAAAGGTCATACCACAAGAAATTATTGATGACTAACAATTCCTCGTTGGACGCACCCTTATTTTGATTGCAAATGGTGCAATTATTTGGTGTTTGATCTTCATCTTCCATTTTTCTAATTGTTTTTGGTGAAGTTTTCTTGGCTTGTTGTCTATCTTACCAGGACACGAGAAAGAATTAGAGGTTACATATGGCTGGACCACTAGGTCGGATGCACATTCAAAATCGATTTTTGAGGGTTATTTACTATAAATAAGAAAAAAGTGTCGACAACTCAAACTGATGCAGATATAGTAAAATTGATTTTTATTGTGGTACGATTGGTATAAATAAAAAAAAACATAATGTGTGGTGTCATGTCATGAGTAATCGTCTTTTTTTTGACTCTGTTGTGGTGCATCACGTAGAAAAAACAGGATGCAATTAAATGCTCCCTTCATATGCGTGTGCTAGTCAATAAAACAAACGATGACGATCAAGGAGAAGAGCACCAAAAAAAAGAATCCTCATCACATATTTCATTTCCAATCCCAAGAAGAAGAAAAATTAGGAAACCAAGACTCCTGTTTTTGACTTGAAAACCAACTCTGTTCAAAAGGCGAACTACTACTACTACTACTACTACTATGCTCTTTACTATGTAACCACCCCACCCAACCCCGGTAGCAGCAGCAGCTTCATTTTCTACCTGATGTGAGTCGCGGTTTGCTTTTAACCTCAGCTTCCTGCATTCACAACAATTTGCATTTGTAAGATTTCTCGAATCTCAATGTTGTGCACGGGTCATTTTACTGGAAAAATAAATATCTATACATGATAAGCCAAGTAATATTTACCTGGGGCAGATGCAGAAATATATTTGTCTTAGCAGTTGCTGGATTGTGGTTTTCTGCACCCTTGCTCCAGTCATAACATACCTACGGTGGTATAATGGTAGAGACGAGAAAACAACATATCATTACCCTAAAAAAAAAAAAAAAGAATATACCCTAACATAGCAGTACTCTACAACAAGGTACAAACGAATCATCAACAAACAGAGGGCGAGGGAGGGGGGCTATATATATAATACAGGACTCGACCCTATTTACAAACATTGCCACATACCGCATATGCATATATTGAGCCATCATGGTTGAAAGAGCTGCAAGGAATAGGCTGACTGCACCTGCTCATAGCCTGTCCAACAAACAATAATAAGTGCAGGCAAAACCACCACAGAATGAAGATTCACAGCAGTAAGTATGAGGAAATTAACTCACATAAGAAAAATAATACTAACTTCGTCCCAAAATGCAAGTCCATTTAGGTTTTTTGTTTTGTCTCATAATGTAAGTCCGTTTAGATAACCAAGGAAGCATTTATTACGATTTTCTCATTCTACATTTATTTTTTACCCACCAACTTTTCACAAGTTGCATTAATAACAGTCAAGGGTCATTTTAGACTTTTTCTTCAAAATTAACAACACATAACCAATTTAATCTGTGTGAAAAAACCCAAACGGACTTACATTTTGGGACGGAGGTAGTATAAAGAATAAAAGCAATAACGTAAATATGTCTTCAGACTCTGCCAGTTTCCTGTGTCATCATAAGCATGGCAAGCAATATGCATAGCTGACTCCATCTCAGACAACAATCATTTACAACCACATCTGAGAGAATTGGGCCAGCCGCCAAAGGCTAAAAGACTAATCTACCCCCAATCTACATGAACACTCAGATAGAATCTTACAACTAATCTCCCAATTTAAATAACACAGAGTTCAGTTCGTAGGCTTATTATATAGTGTTACTAGCTGGGAAGTCCAGCAAACATTCAAAAGACCAAACCCAATAGAGGGCGAGGCAGTACAATTCAATCGGACTTTTATAAACTGAAAAAAAAAAAAAAAAAAAAAAAAAAAAACTGGATTTGAAGAGATAAGAAATCTCACCACATCACAACAGTAAAAATAAACAAAAATAAATAATAATAAAATATATTACTAGACCATGAGCAGGCACTTGGCCTTGTTATCAACAACACTAAGTCCCTCGTAATCACAGCCAGGGAAGTGGAATAGATGCTATGATTACTTTGAGTCTTTTTCTTTTTCTTTTCTTTTCTTTTTTTTTTTTTTTTGAGGGGGATTACCTTGAGTCTCTGTTTGCTATCTTTGTCCCAGAAGTTGAAAGCACCATCAGATCCAGCAGTTGCAAAAGTGTGATGCACCTGAGAGATTAAGCCTCGTTGTTATCATACACAAAAAATGTATTACCCGTCAAACTATTAAAATAACAAATATGTATTGCTCTTCAAAAGACAGTAAACTAAATTACTGCAAAGATTGAATGCACGCAAAAAGGTTTCCTTTAAAGGCACTCAAATAAGGATAGAGAACTTCAGGAAACCGACAGTAGCTACAATCTCCATATATCACTATGGATAATAAACATCGCATATAGTAGTAGAAAGGACTCTTCCAAGAATAATGTTTCATTGCAGTGAGTATAAGCATATTATGCTGGTATTGACCCAGAAAAGAGAAAGAGACATCTTACAGGATGGAAATTCAGCGAGTTGACAGAGTAAATATCATGGGTAGTGGTATCCCTATGACATTTAAAGGTAAAATTTTTATTCTGCTGTGCATCATCAAGATGGTGTACCCCAACCCTTCCTTCAATCGAGCCAACCTGAAACAAAGATTTGAACAAGTGTAAGAACTGAATAAGATGTGTTGGAAGTAATTCAACAGACCTAATCCAAAATGTTAAATGCATGCATCAACATTCTTAAACATCTATCGAGTGACCTTTTTCAAACATAGAATAGTTGGTGAAAGAAGATGGGTCTATTGACCATCCTTAGCTACTAGTATAGGTTGGGCTGATGGAAAAACTCTGATGAGAAAACTTTAAAACAGAGGAAACACCACCTTCATGTTTGAAGGTCAAACAAATAAAGGTATTTGCATTAAAAAGGTTAAAATAAAATGTGAGTAAGCAATATGTGGTAATCACCCCACAGTAACATGGTAGTAAAGCCATGTAAGCAAGGGAATTAAGAGAAATGTTGAAACCCACAATATGTGCTTATCACCTCAACATGGTTAAAACTAAGTAAAGCCATGTAATGTGTTTAGCGAGGAATTAAAAGAAATGTTGAAACCGTACCAGGAAACCTTGCTGATCAGGGAAGGTTGCTACACACCTTGTTTGGTACTTCAAGGGTGAGGGGATCCTTTTAAATTCTGTCTGTAACATTAAAATTTGAGAGAGATGAACTCTTAATTTAAGTTAGAATACAATATCCATGCAAATGTAAAATTAATAATACAAGGGCCACAAGGACTTATAATCATGACATTATCGTGTTTCCATACAGAAGTCCAGAACCAAAATTCTGTCCAAACAATCATAAATAACCCCTATTGTGCTGCAATGACACTAGTACACATTTACATAAAGTGTTTGATAAGCAAGTTTGGGCTCCATAGAATCCCTAAAACTTGCAAAAATAACCCCTAAAGCTTTCCCCATCAACACCCCACACACATAAAGACGTCAGCAGGTAAAAGGCCGCTTCTCTTTCCTAATAAAATAATGGGAAATTTTGCCCTAAAAAGCACATTAAGTTCCATTTCATTAAGAGGGTGCTAATGTTACATAATTTAGATTAAGAGACAAGAAAGATGTTGGACTTCTCAAAAGGGCCACGAGACCCTTCAGGAAAAGTTTAGCCTTCCTACTCTTCATGGCTAACTGGTCATTCTAAAAGCATTGCTTCTTTTAGAATTCCTATAAACGGAACCTCCGGATGCATGAAAGCATCTTGCTTATGTAGCATCCGGAGAAGGACCTAGCTCGAAACCCGTGCCCTCTAAGTACACGACAACACTTTTAGCTCTATGCAAGGTTTCTCTTCATTTTATGAAATTCCTGTATCAAACTAAATCGCATTAATCAAACTCATGTAAATCAACATGCTAAAAAATTAATCAAACTCAATTATATCAAAAGTGGTGAAAACTCGTGTATGCGCATTGTGTAGGATAAACATTTTAAACTATAGTCTGCATTCTAACACTATTTGTGAAGAGCAATATAAATTTGAAAAACACAAAACATCCTTTTTTCCAACGAATTACTAATATGTATAAAACAAAATTAAAACGAATAAAGAAATCGTGAATAACCAATAGTTTACTTCACCTTCCATTTATTTCAAAAAATCATAGGGGCTGTGACGGCAAAGCAAGTTAGTTCGAATTTTTCTTATAATCAGAAATCTATTCATGAGAATAACTTTCATACATTTAGTTTTTAATTATATTGACTCATATAGATTAACATCAGTAAACAGATCGCAGTCCGCTATATTAAAAGAATGTACACAGTAATTTTCAAAAGTGTTGAAATGTGTAGAAGTGCCAGAGCATTGTGATTAATTTAATGTCGATAGGTTAATTTTGTAAATGACAAACACAAACAAAGATTTAAATGGCTATGCATCAATTTTTTAAAGAACAACTTTGCATCATTTTCAAGAGTTAAAGTTCTTCGTTGGTCCCTTAATCCACATTATGCAACCCTCTTTTCAAAATATGAAAGTTGAAACTTTAGTTGCCCTTTAAACAAATTTACCCTGTGTTAATTTGCATACTCTACTCCACACTAAGCAGAGGAAAGACGGAAAAATTAAAGTTGAGTCATAGCACAGACTAGGAAAAAAAGGACAGAATCGATTCTGCACAGGTTACATAACATGTAGCAGCAAAAACCAGTTACAGATATCTCGCAAGCTTGTTTTGACAATGTAAGCTTGCGCATAATTGCCACGATTTGAGTAAGTTGCATTACGACATCCCAGATTTTTTTGCCGTAAAGAGGAATATATGAACTTGCCCTATTTCAGACTCCATGGTGTTAGTTAACCATGACATAAGCATGACATTCTCGGTTTCCCACTGATAAGAAGCATTTAGATGACCTGAAGTACGGGCTTTAACCATTCCTAATAAATACCCCATTTTCCTCGTCACAGAATAAACATTTTCATGGACCGAGACCAATGCATATAATTTGAGTCATTTAATTTCATTGTAGTGATTTGGGGGGAAGGACTATCATGGATCGTTGCTTGGGGTAGGATTAGTATTTTGTGAGGAATCAGTTTCTCAAATGGTGGAAGTGTGGATACGAAACAGCAAGATTGAAAGTGTGTTTCAATTCTGCTCTGATACCACAAACAAACTGAGCACGGTAATTTTGAAGATTTGCCTATGTTTCATTGTTGTATATCAATTCGTATACATAGAGGGCTGGATTACAACTTTATCTATATCAATTCGTATACATAGAAGGCTGGATTACAACTTTATCTACAATTCAAAATCCTATCCTAGCTGTAAAATTTAATGTTGAAACAGACGAACAAACTAACAAACCCTACAGCTGTAAATAATCGTGTAAATCAAAAAAAGGAAACTATTGTACAACCAAAAAATGACAGCTATTTTTTTATTCAAATCTTCCAACACCTAGAATTAGGAAAGAGAAAAAAGATCATGAAGGCTCTTTTCAGTCTTGAAACTAAGTCATAAACCAGGGAGAGTGAAGGTTTTCAAAAACAGGCATGGGATGTTCACCAGACTATTACGTATACCATCAAATAAACTAGGCAAAAGCATAAAAATGCATTACAGACAACTAGTCACATCGCACTTCCAATGCCTAGTCATTGCAAAACTGTTTGCAGGTTTGAAAACAAAACACTTCCTGCTTATCAGAATTTGAAATGTAAGGCATCTTGCAGCGATCTAAAAATAAGGAGCCAAGTAGGCACCTCCAACAAACAGAAATTTGTTTTTGCACTGATGTGTCTGAGCGTCTTTAAATTTACTCAGCACACACACACGCACGCACGCACGCACGCACACACACACACAAAAGTTCCACCCCTATGCCTACTTTTATCTTTCTTCTCCTACCTCTAGAGGCCCATAAGGCAAAATATCTGTTACTGCCTCTTTGCCAGAAAGGCATTTTACAAGAGGCGGTAATACATTTCTACTCACATTTATCAACAAAAAGAAAAGCAAAAAATTGAGAAGAGTCAAAACAAATCATCAAATGTACAAAATAGTTGAGTGTTTCAACCACCTGACTGAAAACAAAAGGATGTACCTGAGGATTTTGCAAATTGAAAACAATCAAATTTCTATCAGCGGTTCCAACAACCATCAGTGGATGTTTGACTGCCATGGCATAACAGCGCTCAGGTAGTTGTTGGGTATGAACTGGAGTCGACTGTCTCAAATCCCAGTACCTGAAAAACGGATAGAAACTCCTATGAATTATCAAACTTAGGTAAGGAAGATTTCCACTGAAAATGACTAAAAGCAAACACGACATCACAAACAAAAAAGCCATGGCTTGCCACAAGTAGATTCAAGTACAGATATTAAAACATTCAAAACGCCATGCATAAGGCACATTGAACACCCAAAATGCTGGCAGTTCTTGTATATATCAAATGTACCATGCCAAAGTAGACAGAACAAAGAACTAGTCGGCACCAAAAGACATGCATGAAAACAAATGACCAAACTTTGTCACTCACAAGAAGATTAGCATGATACAGGAAGAGGATAAAATTAGAAATGAATGTGAAAAATGACTACACTTCATGAAGATTGTCATTGTTAATTCTATAAATAAGTTTGTGGCAACAAATTCCTGTTAATTCCAAGGTCAGAAGGCGCAGTTATTAAAAATTCATCTGGTCAGAAAAATATTGTTTGAAATGATTCACAGTGCCACACTTAAAGAACAGGGCGTTTACTGTATTTTCATCCCTTCAAATATTTGTCATTTGACCAATAAGAAAGTCATCAACAAGTGTCAATAGAAAGAAGCTCTTTGACATCACCTCAGCGCCTTGTCCCAACTTCCGCTCACCAAAAGGCTCATTTCAGGGATCCAAGCAATCTCCCTCACAGGAGCATCATGCATGGCTACTTGTACAGGTGGGCCTCCAGATAACAAAGGCCACATCTTAACTTGTTTGTCACAGCCTCCAGAAAAAACAGTTGTTCCATCATCTTTCCAAGCTGAGCACAAAACCTGACAAAAAAAAGGCATTAAAACTGAATTGTCCTGAGAATAAACTTATTAGTATATGCTGTTCCTGAGAATATACACAACCAACATATTACCGGCTGATCATGCTTCATAGATGTCTTCGCCACAGAGTTCACATTATTGCCAGACTGTGTTATTTCCCAGCAACATACCTGTAAGTCAGACAAAGGCTAGCCCGTGTTAATAACGCTAACAAATCTATGATCAGACAACACATGCACAGGAATAATAAGTCCGAGGCGCTTGTTTTTTAATACAATACAGGTCTGCAAATAGCGAACTTGAATAGCGGTGCGGTGCACAAGTGAAGATGTCATAAGGATTCTAGCAGAATAATGTTTCCAGATCATTTAAGTAGCGTAATAACCTAAAGTTACATATAAACACAACAAAAATAAATCCAGAGCGCAACCTATGTAGGAAACTACAAATGCTACCTGATTATCCCATGAAGTAGCAACAAGGATGTTAGCCTTGGGGCTGAAACAAAGGCTAGAAATAGAATCGCTTGGAGGATGCACCACCTTCAACCAAAATTGCACAAATTAACAACAGAAAGGAAGACATTAATTATACCAAACAAACCCTAACCACGACACAGCTCAATGTTAAACTTAACAGATATTAGCGAACAAAAAAAAACACCCATAGGATTAGAAAAAAAAAATTAGGACATTAGATGCTATAAATCAAAACGATTTAAAACCAAAGAAATCAAAAGGGAATAAACAACAATAATACCTCGATGGAACGGTTTGGGTTCGTATTAGAAGCAGCACCAAACGTGGCCATTGAAACTGATTCCTGCTTCCGTGTATACTTGCAGCAAATATGAGACCAGTAAAACCTAGTCTACTACTTTGTAAGGATTGATGAACAAGAGAAAAGCAAATGGCTGGAAGATTTAAGGTATATTCAAAGGAAAAAATATGAAATTCGAAAGATTGAGGAGGGAAAAGGGTCGTATCGCAGGGCAAATTTATTATTGCATTAGCGTTGATCTGCGTCGATTAAAAGCTAGTACTTGTCCTGAAATAGCGTTGATCCGCGTCGATTATAAGCTAGTACTTATTTCCTACAGTTTTTTTTTTCTTCCTTTTTTTTTTTTTTTTACGAAACCGGATATTTTATTAAAATTCAACGTTGTACAAAAGGTTCCAAACAACTATACAAAAAAGCAGGCTACAGCTAGTAAAGAGAATACATAGTAGAGATCATTTCCAAAGTAGTGGGAGTTACCGTCTTTCGGCGGATAGCTTCCGATATGAAGATTATCTTTGCGGGGCGTGATCGGTCACCTTGGTGAAGCTCGTGATTGCGCCGGTACCATAGGCCTTGCACAATTTCTCGGAAAAGGAACCTCCATGGACCATAGGTCAATAGTATCATGCTTGTACATATTTATTCTCAAGCAGTCTTCCAACCATACCGGTGTCGTGTGGGAACCGAAATATAGTGTCCAGTTGTGACGATGAATGACTTGCTTCCACATATAGGTAGTCCAGGGACGTCTCTCATCACGTGCATCGTGGTCTCGGCCGAGTGCCACAAAGTAAAACAAGCATTATTATCTCCTATGTGCCGTGTTGCTAGGAGGGCCGCAGTAGGTAGAGCATCACGGCAAATTAACCAAAGTAACATGTTACCTCGAGGCGGACCCTTAGTACCCAAATTAAGCTCCAAATAGCATCATTTGTTATACCGGTCTTGCGCAATTGTGAGGCTTGAATTTCATGGTATCTTTGGTGACCGTAAATTTACCTGAAGTAGTTGGCTTCCAAACGACATTCCCATTTTCATCGACCTCAAAAGCATCCCGTAGGCAGTTTGCCGTATAACAGATGTGTTGTCAAACGAAAGAGCAATTTGGTTTTGGCTCATCAAGAGGGGATCCGTATCTTTGGTGCAATAGTTGTACCCAAAGCTTGCCCCGTTCTATCAGCATCTGCCATGCGAGTTTAGCAAGGAAATCAGTGTTCATGTCTCGTGCATTACGGATGCCAAGGCCTCCTTTATTTTTCGGTTGACAGATAAGGTGCCATGCCACAAGGTGGAGTCCTCGTTCGTTTGTATCATGTCCCCATAAAAACGAGCGGACTATCTTATCAAGCTCATGAGTTATAGATATAGGCAGCCGTATTGTTTGCATATGGTAGTACGGTGTCATTGATAACACTATCTGAGAGAGGATGGCACGACCTGCTCTTGATAAAGTATTTGCCTTCCAAGGTTGAAGCTTCAGTCTGGTTTTATCAACTATGCCCTGAAAGTCTTCCCTTTTCACTCGTGTATGGTGGAGGGGGACTCCAAGGTATTTTTCAAAATGTTCCGTATGGGACATACCCAAGGCCGCTTCAATGAGCCGAATAGTATGTTCATCTGTATTCGCGGACGTGGCAAATTTTGACTTGGCCATGCTAACTTTCTGACCCGAGAAGCCGCAAAAAATAGAGAGAACATGTTCAATTTCAGTTGCCTGCTCAATCGAAGCTTCCGAAAAAAGGAGGAGATCATCCGCGAAGAAAATGTGTGAGATTTTAGGACCACTGCGGGAGACAGTAATCGGTTTCCAAACTCCCGCATCAATGGAGCGGTTGATAAGGCAACTTAAGACTTGCATGACGAGGACGAAAAGATAGGGTGCTAGGGGGTCTCCTTGTTTCAGGCCACGGCGCGGTTGGAAGCTTTCGAGTGGGGATCCATTCCAAAGAATTTCTAGAGAGATACTTGACAAAGAATACATAATGATATCCACAATCGCGTCATTAAATCCCACTTGATGAAGAAGATGACGGAGAAAGTCTCAATTTACCTTATCATAAGCTTTTTCAAGGTCCACTTTGATCAAGGGAAAAACACATTAAACTTCCGGTTGGGAAAGGGAAAAAAAAGCTCATTATTTTATTTTTTTTCAGAAAAAAAAAGGATTACTCACATACCGCCTCAAACAGGGTTCGAACCATGGACTCCATACTGGGAGCCAGCCATGTTAGACCCTAGTGGATTACCACTAGGGTATATATCGGAGTACAAAAAACATCTCATTATTCACCCAACCAAAAACAACTTTATTTTGAAAAGGAAAGAAAAAAGAAAAAAAAACAACAACAACAACACTATCCATATTAAAAAAATAATATTCTCTCTTTTAATTTTATTCTTAATTATGTCTACACAAAAATCGATACAATTCGAAAATAATTTAAATGGAATTTATATTTTAATAAATATTAACCTAAAAAATTCATGTTCAAACGGACTTGGTCAGCAGATTTCATAGGATGGTTTTCTCAATACGCGTTCCTTTAGCATTTAGTCCTTCAATCCTTGACGAGAATATGTGTTGGTTAGTTGCTCGTCCGCTGCGGCTACTAGCATGGGGGGTGACGCATGCATTACATGCCTCGTATGTTCGTCAATAAAACTACTTAGTTATGCATACAATCGATCATACAAATGAAATTTTCACGATAAATGAAGTTTAACTGGAAACAATAAATTTAACATTCTTTATCATACGAATAAATATCACATAATTATACCTCCTTACCTCTTAATTTGGAATTCCTACAACCATCTGTTTGCTCGAAATTTGATCTACAAATATCTTTTCACACAAATGCTGTTTTACACTTACCAAGAGCCGAGAGTGGGCTTCGTTTGGATATTCCACACGCCTGCCATTCTGACCGTAAATGAGTCCGGAAAATATATACTATTCTGACCAATTTATAGTCAATTCACACAGTAGCCATTCTGACCCAATTTGAGTCAGAATACGATCATTATACTGATTTTATTCTAGTCAGAATTTTGAATATTTTTCATACTCAATACCGGTCAGAAAGACATTCTGACTAAAATTGAGTACAAAAAACTTTTAATATTCTGTCTGAAATTCAGTCAGAATCAATAGTGGTGCTCTTATATTGTTGTTGTTATCCTGACCCAATTCTAGTCTGAATGTGTAGAGTATTCCAGACTCAATATTGGTCAGAATGATGCTCTGACTATGTATGAGTTTGGAAAACTTCAAACATTCTACCTAAAATATGGTCAGAATCAACCAGTGTGGACTCTCAACACGTATGTTCTGACCATATTTCAGTATGGATAATGTGTCATATTCTGACCAAACTTTGGTCAGAATGAACGCGCGTAAAATAAAAAAAATAAGGGCGAAATTGGAAAAAAAAAATCTGTGTGGTAAGATAAAAATTTGTGTGAAAAGATATTCCCCTAAATTATCCAACTTTATCATATTTATTATTGTATCTACTACTAAGGAAAATTAATAACGAAGCCTATTTATTTGACATTAGGGCCGAATTGAACAAGAATAAAAAGGGGGGATTTACATCGATGCTTCACTAGGTGATTATCTCATAACGATATCATTTTCGCTCCGGTCGTTTTAACTTGTGTGATCTGAAAAACAGAGAAACGTTTTGTAAGATATTGAATTTTTTTTTACGAGACCGACGCGGCAACTGCCGCAATTTATTCATTGTCAATCAATACAGCAAAAAGTATAATAGGATGAGGGTTTGTTTCCTAGGTCATACTACCGACTAGGCTAAGACCTTCTTTAGCTACAAGATGAGCGAGAAAGTTACCCTCCCGCTTAACAAAAGTAAATTGAGATAGAGGAAAACGGCGTAAAATAATACAATAGTCTTCAACGATCTAGATTTTTTACTCGGTGACATTTCCTTCTAGATTTATCTTCTCTTTAATATAAATCTCAATTAAATAGAGGTTCAGTCGTTCTCCACCTCTCCAGAATTAAATAATTGTTAAAACTAACAATTAACAATGAACTAAAATACACTTTTATGAAAATACGGGGCAAATAACCGAAATAATCCGCAAACTATTTAGCTTTTCACATTATAGTTCATAAACTTTTTTTTGGTATCAAATGAGTCCGTTAACTTTATATATTTTCCTTTTTCATTAGTAGTCCATATTCATTTTCTTAGAGTATATATGGAACTTTATTTGAAAGTCATTTAATCTCCCTTGTTCCATCGTCTATATTATCACCACCACACCTTCTGGTGCAACCGCACTCACCGGTTGCAAATCAGCCATTGCCTCCAACAAAACAAATTATTAACAAGTTAACAACATGATTTAACTTTTTTAGTCCGTATTTTCTTCCTTTCCAATTCCACGACGTCTTTCTTTGATTTGTTAGAAATCGGCTTTGCGATATTGACAAGTTTGATGAAGTTCTTCGGTCTTATGAAAAATGTGGCTGCAGAGGTGAAGATGCCTAGCTTGACCAATGACAAGGGCTTGAGAAAAAATGAGCTTGGAGTCCCTCCCATGTAGTCCTGTGTAAATGTTCCCATGTATGGATGTGTAAAATAGGAAAACGATTATTACACATACTATAACCCCCACACATCTCCCAAATGTTTGATTTTGTGTTGCAGAATTTTTGCTTCTTTTTTAAGTCCAAGTGTATGATGTTAGAAGGGATCGGTACATTTTTATGTGCACAAAATTGGAGCCTAAATCATTGTCCGTGTAAAATAAAAGAGAATTTAGCCTACTTAGGTTTCATAAACGAGAAATTTATTTAGGGAAATTTGGATTGATTGAGATTATATGTTCAATTTCATTTCATAACAACCAATGCAATCGATCAATAAAAAAAAAAAAAAAACAAAAAAAACAAAAAAAAACACAATGAATGGAATTCACAAAATCATAGGTATTTCATTGATCATAGGAGATTGGCTTAGGTTCCGGAGAATCCACCCGCCGCCCCGTCTCAATCCAAATTTCGGCGATGACAACGGAATGTATGACAGTCGATAGGAGTCAGGAGGAAAGGGATCTCCTCTACCGATTAGTGGAGCGACAGAAAGACGTGAACTTACAATCCTCGCAGACTGCGTGGAAGAACACGAGTGGCGTAGACATTGTGACGGGGAGGTATGCGGATTCGAGTGTTTTCACTGGTGAAGGCGAAGAAGACGAGATGGGGGAGTTTTCTGAGGTATGTCATAATTTTATTGGCCCTGAAGAAGATGAGGATGCATTAGTTATCCTATTGGAGGAATGTTGGGAACTTTGGAAGCCCCGGAGGAGAGCCTTGATCATCAAACTCCTGGGAAACCTATCACTTATAAATTTCTATGCCAACGCATGTCTGACCTCTGGAAGCATAAAGGCAGGATTGAAATCACTGACCTTCAACACGGTTACTACGTGGTTCGATATATGAAGAAAGAAGACTATGAGGTTGCATTAAAATATGGACCGTGGGTGATAATGGGACATTATCTTGCAGTCCGTAAATGGATTTCCAGCCGGAGTCGGAAAAGATCTCTACTATACTTGCCAGGGTTCGCTTCTCCAGCCTCTCGTTGGAAATCTTTAGAGAACATCTATTGATGAAATTGGGTAATCTGGTGGGGAAAGATGTGAAAATTGACCTCAAGACTGCCTTTAATGAACATGGAAGATTTGCAAGAGTATGTGCAGAAGTGGACCTCGAAAAGAGACTAAAATCGTCTATGGTGATCAATGGACGACGCTACAAAATCGAATACGAGGGATTACAACAAATCTGTCATTGTTGTGGTAAGTTTGGTCATAGCAGAGAATCACGCCCCATTGTCCTTGTTGCAGCACAAGAAAACGCAGAATCTGGTACGATTGACAAACAGGCACAAAAACAACAAGGACCTACACCGGACAACCCGTATGGTCCCTGGATGATTGCTGTTAGGCATCAAAAATAGGTTCCAACCAAGGATAAGGGACCACAAACAACTAAAATACCAACTGCTAGTACTGAACAGAGGGTCGAACCTTCGAATCATGTTAAAGAAGTTGAAGTACTAGCACCCCCTGGTTGTTAATGATGAGATGGAGGTAGTTCAAAATACCCAGCCTTCTGGGTCCAGATTTGGGGCCTTGATGGACGTGGAGGATGATGTAGAGATTGTACGGAAGGGGTGAGAGGATTAAGGGAGAATGCGAAGCAGATTGAATCGCATGGAGGACAGGCTACGACAAAAGAGATGCACAAATCAACCTCATCCGGAACAAGTAACAAGAGTAAATCAACAACTATAGAGACTAGTAATAGTGAGCAGGGATCAAAAACAACTAAGGGAAATAGTAGACCTAACCACAGTTCGTCCGATATGGGTAGAGGTAAGGATCAACCTGCTGATTTTGGAATTCAAGGGCATCAAATGAAAAGATCGGCCAATACTAAACAAAAAATATGGCTCGGTTAGCTTTAACTGACCTGTCAAACGAGACTAGGCAACGGTCGACCCCAGACGCTCATGGAAATCAGATTAAACTATTAAACAAAGACACAGCTCCATCTTCACAGCAGCAAGGGGAGCATTTCAAATCTGATCCACAGGACATGGGATCAACTCGGCAACAAGGTGATTTATCTAAGACCATTTTAGATGATAATCCGCTTTTTGAGGTTGAAGTGAGTGTAGCCCAAACCTCAATCCTTCCAACTCATTAATTATTCATGAAGATACTTGCGTGGAATTGTAGAGGGGCCTGCTCTAATTGCTTCTTTCGACATCTTAAATCTATTCTAAATGACGCTAAACCCGATGTTCAATACTTGATGGAGACTAGAAGTTCAAGTGTAAGAGCTGAGGAGATTTTGCACAAAACTTATTTCACCGACCTCTTTGTTTTTTAATCTAGGGGGTATGCAGGAGGTTTATGGTGCTTCTGGATTAATGCGGAAACACCTTTGAAATATATCTCTTGTACTAACCAATCCCTCTCAATGGCGATTCTTAATGAAGAGGATGTAGACTGGATTCTGACTATGGTGTATGTTTCACCCATAGCCAGTGCCATGAATGAATTTTGGGACTACCTTTGCAGACTCTTTAATTTTTTCAGAAAGCCGTGGTGCCTGTTGGGCGACTTTAACCAAGTGGCCTTCCAGAGAGATAAACGGGGAGGAAGAAGTGTAGGTGGTTATAATACACCTAAATTTTGGAACACGATGCAACATTGCGAGCTCCTGGAACTTCCTTTCCAAGGACCCAGATTTACTTGGGAAGGAACCATTTATGGCAATCAGAAGATCTATCAGAGACTTGATCAAGGTTGGAGCAACTCTGATTGGATGGAAAATTTTGAAAATGCTTTGATCAAGCATCTGCCCAGGGAACATTCTTATCACAATCCGATCTTGCTGGATACTGATTTCAGAATTGATAAAAGGAGAAAAGAGCAAGTATTCTTTTTTCAGAGGGCCTGGTTGGAGCATTCAGATTTTGAGGATTTTGTCTACGCCACTTGGGATGATGAGCTGTGTATGTTTGATATGGTACAAAGTTTGCCAAGGCATCACCTTCTTGGAATCAACATGTCTTTCGTCATATTTTCCATAGGAAAAAAACATGTCTGACCAAGATCCAGGGGATTG
Source organism: Gentiana macrophylla (assembly GCA_026214975.1). NCBI lineage: Eukaryota > Viridiplantae > Streptophyta > Magnoliopsida > Gentianales > Gentianaceae > Gentiana > Gentiana macrophylla. The sequence goes on from CM047814.1 coordinate 29,916,332, forward strand.
AAACAAGTTTGGACCGAGCCCCTTCCAACTTTCTTTATAGTCTTCATGCCCAGCTAAACGTGGAACTTGATGACATTTTAATTCAAGAGGAGATTTATTGGCATCAGAGGTCTCAGCTGAAATGGATAGTGGAATGAGATAACAATTCACATTTTTATCATCTATATGCCATAAAGAGGAAACAAAAAAGAAACATAAGTTGCCTCAAAGATGACCAGGGTGAATGGCTTGTTGATATACCTGGTTTGGAGTCTATGGTGCGGCAATTCTATGCAGATTTGTATAAATCTGAAAATGTTGCTTCAGATATTAGGCCTAACCTACACTTAAATAGACTTTCTGACTTTGACATTCACCTGCTCAACAGAAAATTTTCAGAGAAGGAAATAGAGGATGCCCTGTTTGAGATGGGAAACTTCAAGGCCCCGGATCTGGATGGCTTTCCTGCGGACTTTTATAAGAAGTGTTGGCCCATTACTTGTAAAATGCTTGTACCGTTTGTTGCTAAGGCTTTAGAAGAAGGTAAATTTGATGACAGGCTGAATGAAACTATGATATCTTTGATCCCAAAAGTAACTCCTCTTGAAAAGGTATCACAGTGTAGACCCATTGCTATGACTAATGTCTGTGTGAAGCTCATTTCCAAGGTAATAGCTAATAGACTACAATTGGATGTTGGTACGCCGGTGAGCCATTCCCAATCGGCTTTCATCCCGGGTAGGGTTAGCACTGGTAATATAATTCTGGTGCAGGAAGTTCTACATCATTTCAAGCACAAGAGTGGCAGAAAAGGTGAGATGATGTTGAAGATTGACTTAAAAAGGCCTATGATAGAGTGGACTGGAATTTCCTTGAGATGGTCATATCTGAGATAGGGTTCAGTCGCAAAATTGTTGACCTTATCATGTTCTCCCTCCGTACCTCAAAATTGAGGATTTTGTGGAATGGAAATGTCCTAAGTCCCATCCAACCTGAACAGGGACTGAGACAAGGGGATCCTATGCATGGAATGCCTTAGCCATTAGATTGATAAAGCCGTGGGGGAAGGAATCTGGAAACCAGTCAAAATCAGTAGATATTCTACTCCTCTGTCTCATGTGTTTTTTTGCTGATGATTTGGTTCTTTTTGGGGCTGCTTCTGTGGATCAGGCTGATACTATGAAAGTAGTCCTTGATGACTTCTGCAGCTACTCTGGGCAGAAGCTTAGCATTAACAAGTCTAAGTTCCATGCGTCCAAAAACACTCCAGCCCACATGAAGGATATGATTCATCCACATCTTAATATGCTTCATATGGATAATTTGGCCTCTACCTTGGCATGCCCTTTTGCATTCTAGGGTCTCAGGGGACAGTTTCGGTTTATAGTGGATAAAATACGGAGGAAATTGATTTAATTGGAAGATTAAGTGTACATCACGAAGGGGAAGGATGATACTTGTTAAAAGTTCTCTTGCTACTCATCCATTCTATGATATGCAAACTTTAAAACCGCCCCAATCTTGCCTTGATGAAATGGAAAGGATGTGTAGAAAAAAAATTAGGGCGAGGAGGCTGGGGAACGTAAGATATATGCATACTCTTTCTTGGGACTCGCTATGTTTACCCAAAGATCGTGGTGGTTTGGGTTTCAAAATTTTGAAGAATATGAATATTTCCCTCCTAGGCAAGCTGGTGCGGCAAATCCTCGTGGACGATCACTCCTTGTGGGTAAAGATTCTTGTTAAAAGTTCTCTTGCTACTCATCCATTCTATGATATGCAAACTTTAAAACAGCCCCAATCTTGCCTTGATGAAATGGAATGGATGTGTAGAAAAAAAATTAGGGCGAGGAGGCTGGGGAACGTAAGATCGATGCATACTCTTTCTTGGGACTCGCTATGTTTACCCAAAGATCGTGGTGGTTTGGGTTTCAAAATTTTGAAGAATATGCATATTGCCCTCCTAGGCAAGCTGGTGCGGCAAATCCTCGTGACGATCACTCTTTGTGGGTAAAGATTCTGGTCCAAAAATATGGAAGTCTTTTTGAAACACCGAAAGCAACTTGTTCTCCGGTTTGGAAAAGCATTTATTTGGCTGCGTCTGCTCTTAAGGATGGCTTTGCGGTGGCTGGGGATAATATTATTTGGCAACCTGGAAGTAATGGAAAATATTCTGTTGCAAAGGGCTATGCTTATTTTTCGTACTCCTCCCATGGAGATACTGATAACCTCTGGATGGAAATCTGACAACTTAAGGGTCCAGCCCGGTTGAATTTTACTATTTGGCAAGCGGCACATAATACCTTGCCTACCATGTCTTTGCTCTACAGGAGACACATTTCCCCCTCTGCACGCTGCCTGATCTGTCACTCTGATGATGAAACCTGCCTTCATGCACTCAAGGATTTGGATGAATATTGTGCCCAGGCAAAAGTGGAATGAGTTCTTCAACCAGACAACTCCTATTGAGTGGATCCGTAAGTATCTAACTGGTAGGGGATTGCATAGTAAGTGGACTTACCAGTTTAGAGACATGATTTATAATATTTGGCGTTGGAGAAATAATATTCATCATAGACTGCATGAATCACACCCCCGATCCATGTGATGCTCTCAAAATCTGAGTCTCGTGTCCGGAATCTTAGATTAGTGTGGCATTTTGATCATTCTTGAGCTTTTCTTTGTTGTTTCCTTATTTTTTTTTTAGCATTTTGCTGTATTTCTAGACTTTCGTTTGAGTTATCAATAAAAAGATCGCACTTTAAAAATAAATAAAAAATTTAAAAAAAAAAAATGTGAAAGGAGCTAGGTAATCATAACGTGACTAAATGAGTTTATTTGATGTCTCCATATATGTCTTTAAAAAAATGAATATGGCTTTGTAATGAAAATATATAAAGTTAACAGGGCTCATTTGGTAACAAAAAAATGTTTATGGATTATAATGGGAATGACTAAATAGTTCACGTATGGACTATTTGACTGTTTGCCAAAATTAGGAGATCATTTTCTGGAGTACGTTTTTTACGTCCAAATTTCTCACATGAAACTAACAACGTAGTAGATAAAATGAGGCTAATCCAAGGCAATTATTCAAACCCTCAGGCTCTTAAGTATCAAGAAAGAGAGAGACAATACAAAAGAAGCACAAGCAGTGATAATGGTAACAATAATAAACAAGCACCAATACCCACTAATTAAATACTAAATCCCTGTCTACATCCATAACTCACAAAGAACAAAATGATCCATGAAAACAGTATAGTAGAGTGATTAAAGGGCAACAAAAAAGATGGAAGAAACATCAAAACATCAATCTACTGCGCTCTCTCTCTCTCTCTGGCATTTTGTCGAACAAAACAAATCATAGAATGCACTCATCAAACTAAAGAAAGATGCACTCCCACCACAGCCATAAGCAAAGAAGATGCAACGAAAGCAATTGCAGAAGAACTTGATGTACCACTTCCAGGTATGGGAGTTGGTGCAGGGGCCGAAACCTCGCTTCCTGATCCTCCACCAATGTCTGTAGGAGCAGCTGCAGCTACAGTGGAACTAGGAGACACTGCTACTGGTGACATAGCTACATTTTTTAAAACCAGGGTTATGTTCCATACCACATCACATATCATTAGATGACTTACATGAGTGTGAGTGTTTCAACCAAAAAAAACACACACACACAATAAACATAATATGTATAGGACATGCATAGTGTGAGAATAGTTGGGGATTGAACTTGGCTTCGTAGTGAGGATCATCGCACTTACTATATCAACTAGGGTTCAAAACACCGTCTCCTCGACTCCTCCCTAATACATATAATAAAAATCCTCATTCCTTTCTCCCACATTGACATTTTTTTGGTTAAGAATAGTTTTCTTTTATGTTAAGAATTTTACCATGATTTCAATCCCCTCTTTAAAATCAAATCAAAAGGCTGCCAAATAATTAACACACTACAACAAATTCTGTAGAAACGGAAATCTCTAATGGCTTGTTTGTTATACGAGAATTGAATGAAAAGGAATGAAACAAAATAATTTTTCATAACATCCCATTTTTGTGTATGATTATAAGGTAAAAAAATGAAATGAAATTTATTCCAATGGAATGAAAAATGACCATTTTCATACTTCTGAAAATAGATGGAATGGAATGAAAATCGACAAAACATGTGGGTGGTGGGTATGAGTAAGGCGGCATAAGGTGGGCGGTGGGGTGGGGTGAGGTGAAGTAAGGTGGGATCGGGTGGGATACGGTAGGATAGGTGGGTAAGGTACAGTAGGGCCATAGGGGTAAGGTATGGTTACGTATGTGGTAGTGTAAGATGGGTAGGATATGGGTGGGTGGTGGAATAAGGTTGGATGATAGTGGATGGTTAAATGATGTAGGGTACGGTACGGTACTGCATGGTGGTGTGGGGTTGGATGGGGTAAGACGGGGTGTTGGGTAGGGTGGGGTAAGATGTGGTAGGGTAAAGATAGGATGATGCGAAAGGTAGTGTGGGGTACAGTAGGAGAGTAAAGAGGTAAGTTGGAGTGGCAAGGTAAGGTAGGGTATGATGGGTAAATAGGTAGGGTAAGACGGGGTGATGGGTAGGGTGGGGTACGTTAGGGTAGGATAGGATGATGGGAAAGGTTGTGGGGTACGGTCAGGTAGGAAAGTAAAGAGGTAGATTGGGGTGGTAAGGTAAGGTAGGGTATGATGGGTAGAAAGGTAGGGTATGATGGGTAGAGAGGTAGGGTGCGATGGGATACAATATAGTAGTTGTGGTAATATGGGGTGAGATGTAGGATGGTTGTGTGGTGGGATGGGGGTACGGTTCGCATGGTGACGTAGGTTATGTTAGGTAGGCCTAAGTTAGATAAGGTAGGATAGGAAGGTATAATGGTAATGTGGGTCCAAGGTAGGGTTATAGGGTAGGTTGGGGTAATGACGTAGGGTAAGGTAGGAAAGGTAAAGAATAAGGGTGACTGGCAAAGTAGGTGGGAAGGTAAGACACGGTGGGTAGAGTAGGGTAGGACAGATGTAGTAGGGAGGAGTGATAGGGTAGATTGGTGTGGGGTTAGAGCTACCCTAGCGTACCTCACTACTCCACATCTACATTATACACCCTATCCTATTCAACCTCACCCAACCTGAAAACACTACCATGCCCTGCTCAAACTCAAAAGTGTCACATATTATGTAATTTGTTTTATTCAATTGTTTCGTATTCTAAACGCAATAATGAAATGTGATTTAATCCCAATTCATTTCATTTCGATCATGAATAGCAAACGCACCATCATGGTAAATCGATAAAATAAGCAAAAGCACTACATGTACCATCCGTCCTATAATATAAGGTCTTTTAATTTTTTTCCCACACAGTTTAATAGTCCTATAATATAAGGTCTTTTAATTTTTTTCCACACAGTTTAATAGCGTAAGAATGGCAAGTGGTAAAAAGTTTAAAATACACTTTAACCGTGTGTAATGTTATAGTAGTAAGGTAATATAAGAAATTAATGAAATAATATTTTATTGAAACAAATATAAATTAAAGATAAAAAAAAATATAATAACTCCCATAGCTAGGTAGGTAAACTGTACTCCACTTATATTATTATTATAGGACGAAAAGATAAAATCAGCAATCACGCAAATTCCCAAGGACTGGAATAACAAATTTTGACCAAGGAGGACCATTCTGACGATGAATAGTCAAAGCCACAATGAAATGGCCTGAGTGTCACGTGACCTACTACAACGAATTGGAAGAATGAGTTTGAACGTCAAAAACCAAAGATTCAACACCAATAACCCACGCACAAAAAGGAAATCACCACGTTTGTGTAGCGACGAGACGAGTGACCCAACATATATTTTCGTCATTAATTATCTATTGATTCTAATCAAGTAGTGAAAAGATTATGTATCACTCGCATGCCTGCCTGTAGATTTGGTTTCATGTATGAAAAACATTGACGATCACGACTCAAAATTTGATATACTTACTATATATCTACAAGTGTTAGAAATTTAAATGCAGCGAAAAGATGAGATGTTCACTTACCAGGAGCAGCACCAGGTCCAAGGCTCACTGCATTAACAACAAAAACATACCACCCATAAATGCATGTCTATTAGGTCATAAATAAATGCTTGTCTATAAAAATTTAACGGTGTCCCTTCCTTCGGACATCCGATAAAATTGAAACGATACGGAAAAGATTAATATGGCCTTTGCAAATGGACGACATTAGTATTGGCAGAGCAAAAACTGGTAATACCGGAGACGATAATACAAAGCAAAATTTTTTAGTTTTACAACACACTACCATATGTACTAATAACATTTACATTTGCCCTGACAATGCCAAAAATCACTCGATGATAATGCTCTAGGTTGAACTAAGTGAGTACAAATACGTGGATACAAGATACGTGTAAAATATATGATATGGGTTTAAAGGGCATATGTGTAAATATTACAAATTTAAGGACCCGTTACCTTCATTTCTTTTTTATAGCATTTCATCAATTTTAGACCGATTTTCATTCATTATCTAAAGCCTGACGGTGTTACTCACATTGTTCCTCATTTTAGATATCCGAGTTATGAATATGCATATACGAATCACGTATCTCACATTGTTCCTCATTTCAGATATCCGATTTATGATCATGCATGTACGAGTCACATATCCGAGTGATGAGGATTACAAATTTGTCTCCAAGGGTGTATCCTAAATATCCGATTCGTATCAGTGTCGAATACGTTATACGTATCAGTTACGAAGTGTCCGTGCATCATCGATAATGCTTTTAACCAAATTTAACCCCTATCATATTTCCTTTAATACTAGCTATCAAGAAAGAGAAAAATCAATAGAAGAAAGAAATAACACTTGGCATTTATGAAATAGAGTAATGATATAGGCACAACGACGGTTATCTACATCGTTGATCATGTTATATTTACATCATATCATATCAATTTAGAGTCATTATGAACAACGGTGCAGATAACCGTTGTGGCACAACGGTTGCTCAACGAAATATTAGAGAGAGAGAAAATGGTCATACTTCCACAGCTGCTAACAGAAGGAGCAGAGACATGGCAAGCAGCGGGCAAAGACAAAGCCTTAGTGATATTAAGAGTAACACCAAGTTGAGCGCTGTTCTTGAAAGCTTCACACACGCACTGAGAGCCGGTCTTGAGAACCGATTTCAGACCGGAGCAGCATGTCCCTTCCGGCTTCTCCTCCGTGCTTCCGTTTGTCACAAATGACAAGCAGTCCGCCATGTTCAATACCAGGCTTGAACAGTCTACCGCCGGAGCTGGGCCACCGCCGCCGCCGCCGGCGCACTCGGTTACATCTGGTACTAGCATCATCATCAAACCCACCACCGCTAAAACCAACATTTTAGTACTACTCAACTTTACCATTTTGATTTATATGCTCAAAGGGGGAAGAAACAGAAGGAATTCTTGCAGTGCCGAATTTTGAGGAATTCTTGAAGAGGGTTTATATTTGGAAGGGGGTGATGGGGAGTTACTAATTTTGCTTTGCTACTTTCGGCTGCGCTTTATGGCGGAGGCACCATGTGTAATCTGAGCTGATGATTTGAAGAGATTGTGGGACACGTGGAGGAGAATCAAAAACTCACGGACGAGATGAAGTGTTGTTTTATACAACAAAAAAATAAAAATTATTTTAAGTGATCTGTTCATGCTTACATCATTTGCATCGGTCGTTTAATAATACTATATTAAAATAATATAATAAGTATTTTACATAAGTATGTACACACAATATAAAGTATATTTTAAGTATAGTATATAATTGTATGTAAGTATCGCATATTAGAAATTTTATGGTGCAATTTGTATAAGTGTATAGATGTGACGAATCCTAATCACGTTCATAAATACCTGCTAGTAAAAAAAGAGTATAAAGTGTTGCATCATTTTAACACGTTTAATATAAAGTAATGTATTATAATCGTTCAATAGTATGTATTATGTAGTAAGCATAATTGTTAGCGGTAGAAATTAGTTGATCTCGAGCTCGGCTCGCTTAGTGTAGCTAATGCTTATTTCTTGTTCGCTAAGTTAATTGTATACTATATATTAATCCATTCATTGTTATTCTAAAACAAACAATGAAATATATTTTAGTTACACTTTATATGGTATCATAGACATAGGTTAAAACTACGTTCCTCTTAAAAAAAAAACCACAGAAACCCTACCTATGTTGCCTCCAACTGGCCGACTCATCTCCTTCCCCTCTCTACTCCTCATTCAATTCCTCTAACTCCATAAATCTCATCAAACTCTCACGAACAAACTACCCACTAAGAAATGCGCAAAACGTCTCATACCTAAAGGGACAAGAAGTTATCAGCCTAATTACTATATAGTATATTCTTGGCTTACCATAGTATTTAATTATATATGTTTTATGATATACACTATATATTATATATATAGTTAATACATAATATAATATATACTATAGAACGATTATAATGTAGTTACTATATACCATATACAATGTGCATGTATGAGTGATGTTTAATACAACGTGTTTGTTTGTGTTTTTGTTAATTTTTTTTAATACCATTAGCTTTAACTGCATAAATGTAGTATCTTTTTTCTTATTCATTTATTAACCTTTCCTCGTCTTCACATAGCAAATGTAAAAAATGCTCCGGAAAGATATATCCCCCCGAATTTTTTCAAAAAAAAAGAGAAAAGAAAATCTAAAAGGTGAATGATGTGTTTTCGGTAGTGTTTCGGTCATTTTTTTCGGTTATTGTATCACTTTCCTGATGCTCTCCCATGATTGCACTAACTAGTCCCCCTCCCCCTCCCCCTCCTTTTCTCTTTCTTTGAAGAATTAGTCCTCTTTTAATCATGGCAACTAATTGATGTTTTTCAAAAGTCCACTTTCCTTTTAAATCACGTGAACAAACATTTGATTCCATGGGTCGGGTCGGTCATGAATAGGCATGCTTGTAATCATTGGTATTGCATGTGAATACTGAGAGTAGGAAATTAGTAGCAACCGGTATCGTTTTTATTTCGGATTTTTAAAATGGATAAACTCTAACCACGAGGGTTAGCAAACAACTGTAAAAAGTCACATGTTTATGAGGTTTAAAACTTCACACTTCAGCTTAATGTCTAAGGGCAGTCCCAGCAGATGCTTTAAATTTTATCCCTAAAATAATATAAAATAATACATATCCCTATTTTACAACATCTCAATTCAAAAACATCTACAACAGCATCCCGATCCTTATCCCTATAACATTTAAAATAATATTAAATAATACATATTATACCTCACAACCCTATTTATACACATTAAGTATTTATTATTTCACTCCAGCAGCATCCCTATCCCTATAATTTTTAATAATTAAATATGTTTAGGGCATGAATAGTACATCCCCACAAGTAGGGATGCACTGTTCATATCCCTAAAAATAAATAGGGATACGGCCTTTGCTGTGGAAGCTATTTTGAGATAAACTCTATTTTTTATCTTCATTTTAGGGATATGACACTATTAATTGCGCTCATTTGAGCCGCTTCTAATCGCATTTTTAAGTAATCAAACCATTTATTAATAGGTCAAGTCCTAATGACTTATTTCATATTTTTCAGATTATTTTGTACTTGATACAAAATGCGATATCTCTTGCTTACATGACTCCTACACCCCGGTATGAGATTATTATAGATAGTATCTTAGTCTCATAATACAAGACATTATGACTTTTCTACATAGTTAATAGAAAAAATGTCATAAATTTGATAAAAGTTTAAAATATTTTTGTACTATTATTAATCTAATAGTTGTATAATGATCAAAATGTAACGCATGTAAGGTCGAATTCGCATTTTTGAGGCTTAATGTCAAATTCCGAATCGCCTTTTAATGAGTTTATAAAGCGTTGAATTGTGCCGACCTTGCCATATCACACAATGTAAGATTCAAACTATGACAAGCACAAGGCGTGTAAAATGCTTTAGGATTCAAGTTAAGCAATCTACTTTGAACACCTTTGTAATTGTTAGATATTTTTCCTTAAATATTTTGATTATCGCCAGATGTCGCGTAAAATAGACTCGCCCACGTGGCACCTTTGTGGTGGCTCAACACCGACTTAGAAGGATAAAACTACTTTTGACTCCTCGGATCCGACCCCAGAGCTCCCCTTGTCTACCTTGCACCCGCCGGGTTCCGTATGACCGACTCCACGGGTTCGGATCGCCTCGGGCCTGGCATGACGATGGATCGTGCACCGGACTCCGGAGACTGTTCAGGATCTACGCCGACCTCATACAGTCGGGTTAAGTCCTTAGACTTGTGCAACTCCTTGATGGTGGGATCCGCCTCGTTACGATCCCCTGGAACCAACCCCTGGCCTTCTAGCTTATCTCGAGTAAAAATCTTACAACCAGATAACTATTGTAAAATCATGAATAGTAAAGGCTCGAATCTTTATCCTTTAATACTAATATTTGAAATACCATATTGATCTCCTAAAATCAAGGGATCAATCAATCGTAATCTTTTCCTAGGGAACACGTTGACTAGTGCCCCTCATAAACACACCACATTAAACCCTGTGGCCTAAGCCCTCTATATAAACATTCCCAAGTGAACTACGGAGACTTGATTCCAATTCAATAATTGGATACGTAGGCAAACTTGATAACCTTCAAGTGCAGTTCTAAATCACCCCTAAACAACCCCTCATTATAATCTTCATATTCGAGTTTCCCCAGTGCTATCACTAGGAGTAAGAACCCTAAATTAGAAGGAGACGATTTTTGGATCGTCAATTGGCGCTAGAAGGAGGGCCTGCTAGTGAATTCGTCTGTGGAATCTGCGTGAAGATGAAGAGCATGAGTACTATTCCTGGAGAGCGTGGCGGTTGCATTCAAACATCCTGGAAAAAACGCAGATTTGTCAAAGAAGTGGTATACGGTGCCACCGACCCTATTTCTCTGGAAATCAACAGCAATGGTCTTGTGATTGAAGCCATAGTGGAACAAAATTTGGTAAGACGCATCTGCATTGACACCGGAAGTGCGGTAAGTATCATATACCATTCTACCCTACTCCTAATGCGCTTACATAGATCGAATTAGTCCCAAGTGAGCACCCTTTGTTCGGCCTTGCCGACTCACTGTGTATCCCGAGGTACCATCGTTCTTCCAACCACCTTCGCCGACCCCTCTGGGTCGGACTCTTCCGTGGAGTATGTGGTGGTTAAGGCCTCGCCTCCTATAATATAATATTAGACGCCCCATTAATTGCCTTGCAAGTCGTCGTGTCACTCGCGCATAATAGCCTAAGATTTCTAGCCGAGGGTAATCCCGTGGAGATCGTGAGGCGACTTGGGTCGGATAAGCAGCGACTACGTTATCGGTCGCCGGAAGCGGTAGAACGACATCGCCTCCATTGAGGAGCCGCTCAACGCGAGGAAACTTGGTCGTCGGATGACAAAACAAGCGCTTTGCACTGAAGGAAGGACGAGATGATCGAACCATCGAGGTAGGGATATGGATTCGAGTGCTCATAAAGAACAACTAGTGGCCCTACTAAAAGAGTTTAAGGATGTGTGTTAAGGGTGATTTTATACGTTTTATAAGGATATATTTTATATCAATTTTCCCCATATGTGTATGTTTCTCATAGAAATCGAGATTTATATTGAAATATTGAGCAAATGGGTTTTAAAAGTCTTTAAGTGTAAGCTTGAGCTAATTTCGTGATTTTATTGGTAGTTATCTATGGTTTTACACTTTGCGTGTTCTTATGGTTTTGAAGGTACATTTACATGTCATGGAGAGGGATGAAAGGAGCTTAAAAGATGTTCAAGTGATGATTTGCATGGAAGGAAGGAGATAGAGATGAAGTTGGAATGGAGATCAAGATGAATTTGGAAGAAAAAGAGTCTCAATCAAGCGCCAAGTTCTCGCTCAGCCTGGATCAAGCGTCTGAGAATAGTGGATCAAGCGCCCAGCCGTGAATAGTTGATTCGAGAGTTTGGACGCAGCTGGACGGGCGCCTCAAGGAAGTCCAACAAGACCAACGAGCGCCCAAAGAAGTGGACGGGCGCCCGTCCGCCGACTTAGCCTTGGCCGACTTAAATATCTATAAATAGCACGCGGATTCCAACCCTAAAGACACACAATTCGATCCTCTTGACACACAAACATTGTAGAGAGGAGTTCTAGGCGCCAAATTTCTTTTGGGAGGATGGGGTGGCGGTTAGATTAGGTTTTATTTTCGTTTCTTTTTCTGTTCTTGTTCGGCCCATGCCGATGGTCTTCAAGCCGTGAACTCTGAGCATCCATGGTTACTTTTCAAGAGCGTTTTGATTTCTCTCTTGGATAATCTTGTGAGTTTAATTTAAAGTTTGTTTCTTTCCTTTGTTTATTTGTTTATGCAATCAATATCGGAAGATGAATTGCTTATTGATGTTTACCAGATGATGGAAATCGGTGTAAACCTTAGATCACCATAGAAAGATTAGACTTTTAACCTTGACATAACGGAAGTTGATAGGTTAGATTTCTAGGTTGTTAGATCTAATAAATCTTGCACCTTGTTTTGAGAGCGTTAATCTCTATAGATCGGAAGATGATGAGATTGATAGACGGATTACTTACGGAAGTAGGAATTCATACCTTTGATTAGGTGAACCACAACTTTGATTGAATCATCATAAGATAATCTAGGGAAGAATTAAGTGGTCATGGATGGTGGATCATGTTTGTTCTATGTTGATTTGCTTCAGTCATTATCATGTTCGTTAGTTTTATTGTTTTCCTAGTTGTAGTTTTATTTATTTATTATCGCTTTTATCCTCCCTGGCTTTGGACTGACAATCCTCTGTCCAGTTTATTTTCCGTTTTAGTTTAGGTTTAGGAATAATAGTAACAATCTTAGGAAAATTAATGAACTAGATACCCCGATTCCCTGTGATCGACTCCGGTATTAGTCGCTGTACTACGATCCCTACACTTGGGGAATACCGGATTTATAAATTTTATTACTTGTTTGCTTTGTTAGATAAAATCCGTGACAATGTGTTCGCCTGGACGACGGAGGAGATGCCAGGATTATCCCCAGATTTGGCCATGCACCGGTTAAACGCGGACCCCTCTCGGAAGCCAGTCCGACAGAAAAAGAGACACTTCGCCCAAGAACGGATAGACGCGCGTGTAATGAGGTAACTAAGCTTACCCAAGCCAACATCATTCGAGAAGTGAACTACCCTGAGTGGCTAGCAAACCCTGTCCTGGTAAAGAAGCCGGACGGCAGCTGGAGGATGTGTGTGGATTTCACCGATCTCAACCAAGCTTGTCCAAAGGATTGCTACCCCTTGCCCTGCATAGATCGGATGGTGGATTCGACCATAGGTTACGGAATATTCGGTTTTCTGGATGCTTACAGAGGGTACCATCAGATTGTTATGGATCCCCGTGACGCTGAAAAGACCTCGTTCATCACGGAGTTCGGCGCGCATCGCTATCGAACCATGCCATTCGCCTCAAAACGCCGGAGCAACCTACCAAAAGGGTCGTTAATAAGATATTCAAAGATCGATCGGTAGTGTATGGAGGTATACGTGGACGACCTGCTGATCAAAAGCAAGTCCTTGGAGCAATATCTGGAAGATGTGAGAGAAGTTTTTGAGGTGCTTCAAGCCTCACAGATGAAGCTCAACCCCAAAAAGTGTACCTTTGGAGTTCGGACCGGAAAATTTTTGGGATACATGATATCGCAAGAAGGTATCAGGGCTAACCCCGACAAAGTAGATGCATTGAGGACTATGCCAACACCAAGAAGCCTCAAAGAAGTACAAAGATTAACAGAAGGATGGTCGCCTCGGACGCTTCTCGTCGGTCAAAGACGCTGGCTTTGCCTTTTCAGATTTTAAAACAAGTTAACCCGCTCAAGTAGGATGAGAATTGCCAAGAAGCCTTTGAAGACCTAAAAGCGATTTGGCTAAACCGCCACGTTAACGCCACCAAGAATCGGAGACACCCTATCCATATACCTGGATGCGTGCGGAGAAGCCGTTAGTGCGGTCCTTGTTAAGGAACAAGATAATACTCAAAAACCAATCTTCTACGTTAGCAAGGCACTTCATGGTCCAGAGGTTAGGTATTATGACGCCGAAAAACTAGCACTAGCTCTAGTCCACGCCTCCCGAAAGCTGAGGCCTTACTTTCAAGCGCATCCAATTGTTGTGATCACCGACCAACCTCTTAGGCAAATCTTGTCCCGACCTGAGACATCAGGACGCTTGGAAAAATGGGTAGTGGAATTGGCCGAGTATGATCTTGACTTTCGCCCCCGAACAGCCATCAAAGCACAGGCGTTGGCAGATTTTCTTGCTGAAGAAACTGCCATCGTCCTTGAACAAAATCAATCAAGAATTGAGGACTAATCTTGGATGTTATACGTTGATGGGGCTTCTAACAAAGAAGGAGCCGGTGCGTGCCTTTCGCTTCATTAGCCCAAAAGGTGAGGAATTCCCTTATGCACTACGGTTCGGATTCTCGGCCACAAACAATGAAGCTGAATATGAAGCGTTAATCACTGGACTCAACCTGGCAGCCAAGTTGGGAGCAAAGAACTTGCGTGTATACAGCGACTCCCAGTTAATAGTTAATCATGTAAAAAGTGATTACGAAGCCAAGGAAGAGCCTATGAAAAAATATCCGCCATAGCCAACGACGGCTTAAAATACTCAATGTTGTCCTTATCGAGCAAGTACCCGATCTCGTGAACCGGCGAGCCGATGCCCTTTCCAAGATAGCATCTAACTTCACGCCCAAAGAAGAAAGTACTTGGTAGAATTATCAGAGAAAAGGAGCTATGATGCCCGTGAAGTTCAACCTATCACTCAAAAGGATACCCGGATGGACCCCATAGTATCCTATCTCCGAGATGCCAGATCGCCGAATGACAGAGTTTTAGCAAGAAGAATGAAATTCGAGCAGTTGAGGTACGCGCTTCTTCGACAACATATCGTATGTAAAGTCCTTCGTGGGCCCCATGGCTCCGCGCGTAATGAGGAGGATGAAGGAACTACCGCCCGCGAGGTTCACTTGGGAATCTGTGGGGAACCATCCGGGGCTCGGACATTAGCGCGAAAGTGCAGATTATTCGCTACTATTGGCCGACCATGCAACAAGATGCCAAGACCTCGTCCGTGAGTGCAAATCATGTCAAGTGCATAGCAACATACCACATCTAGCCTCACAAAGAAATGACACCATCGGTCGCACTGCCATTCGACCAATGGGGAGTCGACTTGTCGGACCTCGCCCGGCACCGGGCAATTTTAAGTTCCTTGTAGAGCTGTGGATTACTTCACTAAGTGGGTAGAAGGTTCAACCTCTCACCACAATTACCGCGAAAGTTATTCGAAGTTCATCCGGAAGAATATAGTATGTAGGTATGGAATCCCAAAGGCTCTCATATCGATAATGGAACGCAGATTCGATGATAAGGGTGTCCGATCCTGGTGCGCAGAGTTAGGAATTTCTCAGCATTTTACCTTAGTAGGCTATCCGCAAGCTAACGGGCAAGTCGAACAAACAAACAGACAGATCAAATTCGGTTTAAAGAAAAGGCTTGAAGAAGAAGGAGAGAGTTGGGTTGAGCATCTGCCAAACATACTATGGGCCTACCGAACGACCCCGAACTCCGCAACAGGAGAAACGCCTTTCTCCTTGACGTATGGAAACGAACCAGTAATTCCCGCCGAGATCGGATCGCCGCCGCCACGGCTCGAGCTTCATAAATGAACGGATATGGAAACAAAATCAAACATGCAAAGGACGACCTGGAAGAAAATAGGGAAATAGCGTTCATTCGAATGACAAGATATAAACAGAGAATCTTTCAATATTACGATAGAAAAGTAAAATACTCATACTTTAAGGAGGGAGATCTAGTCCTCCGAAAGAACGCAGTGAGCAAGCAAGGCCCTGAAGGCAAGTTGGACCCAAACTGGGAAGGACCCTACAAAGTGGTCAAGGTACATGGAAAGGAGCTTATCGGGCTTGGTCGACTCCTGTGGGAAAACCATCCCTGTGAGTTGGCACGCCAACAACTCGCGAAGGTTCTATCCCTAGCAGTGTGTTTCATGATCGATTTTACTTAATGTTTTTACGCTCGTTATCCTTCAATAAAATTGCTATTATTGTCATCTTCGATTGTTTTGTTTTGCGATTTTTGCTTAGCAAGCCGCCGGTCCGATCCGCCTTGCCCGCTAAAAGGCCGCGTCGGCCCAACAAGACGATTCGGCATGCAATCCGTCAGTCCGATCTGGCCTTGCTCGGTGAGAAGTCAACACAAGCCTGGCCCTGCTCACCCACTTTTTTAGGCGAGTCGTCAGTCCGAACTGACCTTGCCCGTACTATTTCAAAACAACTTGATTGCGCAATCAAACTTAAAAGCACACTAGTACGCCATCTCTGAATAACCATAGACATGCCGTACTAGGGGGCTACCATAATACTAAACCAAAATAACTATAAAAAAAAACACAACACAAACACAATTGTTGAAAAATCAAAAGATTACCAAAATTTCCATTAAACTTTACAATTAGAGCTAACAGTTAGGTTCTATCCTCATAGATGGTATTTCGTTACAAGATCCACACCTGCTTGAAACTCCTTCACCCGAATGGAATATTCCGATTCGGCATCAGGAGCGTACAAGGATGGGTGAGCCAGACTCACAATTGTAAGGTCAGGATGATGAGCCCGATACCGCCTACCCCTTGCGTATAACTGGCCCTCACTACAGGACCCAGCAACCGCTTCAAAGACTCGACCAAGTGAGGAGAAGATTTGTAAGCGCCAAAAGCTCTATCGGAAGCCTCCTGAAGACGAACAGGGAAACCTCAAACTGCAGCCTCGGCCGACGAAAGCTCTCCCCGAAGTCGCGTAATGTGTTGCCCAAGTTCGGCCTCCTTCTCTAGGTGCTCGGTCATGAACTCTTGTAGGCGAACCTCATATTCCGACCTTAACCCTTTGGCCTCCTCTGTTTGTATCCGCAAGCACTCTTCAAGTTCTTTTGTACGGTCATCTTTTAGCTTCAGGTCTAGAGCCCTCTTTCGCTGATCGGCAGCCGAACGTACCAGGCGGCAGAAGATCTCTTCTCCTACGATCGTCCCCTGAGAAACCACAACCTGGTTAAGATGCTTCAAACAGAATACGGCAGGTATTAGGTGGATGGAAGGATGGAATTACCTGTCTCATAGCCGTGTAGCCGGCTTCGGTCAACTCCATGAGAGTCATCTGAGAAAAATCCTGCACCCCGTCGGCCGTATGGCGTGAGGCGGAGGGGTCGACTCTGACCTCTTCGTGACGAACTTTCGATCCGTCAACCCCCCGAACTCCCGATCCGTCAACCCCCCGATCTTCCGAGCCCAGTCCCGTGACGGCTCGGTACCTCTTTTCTCCTCTCTCCCCCGGAGACATATCCTCCGACCTAGAGCGGGAGGATTGGCGACAGAGGAGTCTCGGCTCCTCCTCCTCATCTTCGCCCCTCGGTATCATCTATCGTTATCATTGGAGTATCCACATTCCGGAAGGAATAAGGATCTCCCTGAGCATCATCCTCAAGCTCAGCCAGCAGGTGAGCAGTGTGAGAACCGACTAGCGACCCCACCACCCGGACAGGTGACCGACGACCCCCCGAGGTGGAGAGTTCTGGCCGTCCCCCAGTCCGAAGGCCCTACCCCTACTCCCGGATCGGGGGCTAGGAGACCGGCCAATGTCCACACTACAAGAAAGAGAACAAGTCACACGCCGTCATCATATAGGGAATCAAATAGAAGTAGGTCATACCTAGTTCGCGGCAGACATTATCCAGAGGGTGATAAGGGTCGGGTCCGGCGTCGTCCAGCCGTGCCGCAGTGATCAGTTAGGACGTTAGCTCTCGCAGCCTTAGAACGATCCCCGCGTTCCGAATGGCGTCCACCTTAGTAGTATCGGCAAGCTGTGGGCACTCATCCCTTTGTAAGGTACCGGTGTTCCAGTGTCCCAACTTGGAGTCTCCCCGGTCTTGGACAAAGAAGAAGCGCCCCCGCCACGCACCGTACTTGGGACCTTCAAGCATCATTTCCGGAACCCCAGATCGGCGGGAAAAGTGATACCATCCCTTCGGGCCCGGGCTCTGGGATAGGCGATAGAAAGATCGAAGCAAGCCCACAGAGAACTGCACCTCAGCCACCCGGCAAAGTATGATAAAGCTCATTACAGTCCTCACTCCCAAAGGAGCCAGCTGAGCCACACCCAATCCATAATGTCTCAGCACTGCTACCAACGCGGGGCACAACGGTAGCCTCATACCCGTCTTCAGTTGGGCCTTGTAGACTGCAAAATAGCCTTCTGGAGGACGCGAAGCAAATGGACGAGGTTCCGCTAGAAGCAAAGGAACAAACTCTTCACGATTTATTTCGTAT
This sequence comes from Gentiana macrophylla, assembly GCA_026214975.1. Lineage (NCBI taxonomy): Eukaryota > Viridiplantae > Streptophyta > Magnoliopsida > Gentianales > Gentianaceae > Gentiana > Gentiana macrophylla. The sequence goes on from CM047814.1 coordinate 29,934,824, forward strand.
TCTCTACAGATATACTCTACACCACTTTGGGCCATGACTGTAGACAACCCATGGCCCCCCATAATGTCGTGAGTGGCCTTTTGAATCTTGCACCTAAAGGAAGAATCAAAGGTGCTTGATGATGGCGCTGACGAAGTGATGAGTAATGGTTGAGGAGGGACCCAAGGAACTTCTTCAACAACCACGGACCTGGTCCAGGATTCCCTGATTATTGCCTCTGATCTTGGAGTAAGCGGCTCGTCCCCAAACGAATCGCAGATATATGGAAGAAGGCGAATGATATCAGATACCGATAATATCAAAGAAATGTGACCATATACATTGGCGCTTAAATAGATCTAGAGCGTAACTCCCCATTAACCTCGAAAACGGTCCTAAACCGGCAAAGTGACGCCTCGCTTCCGGAATAACTATAATCGCTGCGCACTCTAGCCACGCCACTTGGCAACTCCTAAGTTATACTCAAAATCCACAGACATAACTCTTGTGCCGATCCACCACCTTGATAGATCCGACCCACCACCCAGGGGTCGGCCGGATCTTTGGGGCTTGGCGATGTCGCGTAAAATGGACTCGCCCACGTGGCACCTTTGTGGTGGCTCAACACCTGACTTAGAAGGATAAAACTACTTTTGACTCCCTGGATCCGACCCCAGAGAGCTCCCTTGTCTACCTTGCACCCGCTGGTTCCGTATGACCGACTCCATGGGGTCGGATCGTCTCAGTCTGGCATGACGAGGATCGTGCACCGGACTCCGGAGACTGTTGCAGATCTCTTCCGACCTCATAGGTCGGGTTAAGTCCTTAGACTTGTGCAACTCCTTGATGGCTGGGATCCGGCCCTCGTTCCGATCCCTGGGAACCAACCCTGGCCTTCTAGCTTATCTCGAGTAAAAATCTTACAGCCAGATAACTATTGTAAAATCATGAATAGTAAATGCTCGAATCTTTATCCTTTAATACTAATATTTGAAATACCATATTTATCTCCTAAAATCAAGGGATCAATCAATCGTAATCTTTCCTTGTGGAACACGCTGACTAGTGCCCCTCATAAACACGCCACATTAAACCCTAGGGCCTAAGCCCCTCTATATAAACATTCCCTAAGGAACTACGTAGACTTGATTCCAATTCAATAATTGGATACGTAGGCAGCTTGATAACCTTCAAGTGCAGTCTAAATCACCCCTAAACAACCCCCCTCATTATAATCTTCATATTCTGGAGTTTCCCCCATGCTATCACTAGGAGTAAGAACCCTAAATTAGAAGGAGACGATTTTTGGATCGTCAGCTTGCATACGAGTTGTCGTACGAATTAATATTATCACAACGAAACGGGATATGCATTTTTCGGATTTTCAGATATGAAGGGATATGCATTTTTCGGATTTTCATATATGCATGAACTTTCGAATGGATACAACTGTAATGACCTTTCATGTTAGCATGAACCTTAAAAGATAACGCTTTGCGTGTCTTGGAGTCTTCTACGATTTCGGTCAAATTCTTATTCATCAAATTTTTCCAACAGTAATGACCTTTCATGGTAGCACCATTATCATAACTTTGGCCTCGTATAGTTTTCCAAACAAAAAATTAATAAAACTTGTTTGTATATCTAATTTTTTTGTTGGGCCAAGTAAATTTTTTTATTTGGACCTTTATCGATTGGAGTAAAAACAAATTTAGGCCTTTATCAAAAAAAAAAAAACATATTATATTAAGTTGGATCAGATTGAATCTACACGGTTTTTTTTCTTTTAGCGAAACATGTACCGTTGGACCCTCCAGGCACCGTTGGGCTTAAGACGGCCGTCTCTCTGGCCTCACAGGAGGACCGGCCCTGAACGCCCGCTACCGTATATCGAGTCATTATCCAAAAATTGAACGTTCGGCACGTGACTTTTAGAGAAAACTCTATCATCTACGTAAGTCTGACGTAAATACCGAATTCGCGGAAGAGAAAAAAAAAATTCTAAGACTCAGTGGACAGACCTTCAAGGTAATTCTTAAAAACACTACCAACAATAATGCCAATGATGTCATAACTAGATTTATAAAAAAAGTGAAACCGCTACTAAATCCACTACTATAACTGATTTTGAATACATGCCTTATTCAAAGGAAACAAACTAAAAACATCGGTGAAACATAGTTAAACAATATGAACTCCAATTAATAATTCAGTTTCTAAAGCATAACCTTGAGTTATAGCAAAAATATTTTAAAAGCATACTCGAAGAAATGCATAAAAACATACTTCGGTTAATCATGTTGTACTTGTTTGGTTTCTTAACTACTTACCATATTTATCCTGCATGTCAAACTTATGTAAGCTATTTACCTATCAATGTCTGGTTTACAAACCATTCGTACTTACTTACATAGCATGTTAGTGTCTTATCTATCATGTTCATGTTTCTTATCTACTTAATATATTCATGTTCTTGTACTATCTGTCATATTCATGTTTTTATTTTTTGTTTCAACACATAATATCAGATATTCGGGGGGTATAACGCATGATGAAACCCACTATAAAGGCCATGGTGCAACTTTGGAAATATGAAAATTGTTATCTTTTAGTTGTTTGGTTATGAGGATTTTGTAGCACCTATTCAATATTTCTGATGTTAGTTTGCAGAAGTGATATTTAAGTAATTTTACAGTAAACTAGCTATGCACCCTGTTAGAGAATTAAATTGAGTATTATGTTAATTAGGTTGTTTTAATTACCTAAGGCTATGTTAGCCAAGTTACTTTCGATTTTCAGCATACTTTTCATTTTTAGAGTAGTTGTGATGGCTTATAGTCATGATCCCATGATTCCTTGTTTATAGGAAGATTGTGAGTAGTTATTTTAGGTTAAGGTCATGATCCCATGTTTCCTATTTTGTAGGAAGTGGACTAGTGGATAGTTTATTACTACTTGTATATATATGTTTGATCCATCAATCAAATTCTTACCGATTTGATTACTGACTTAAGGCCATTACTTCGATTAAGAATTGTTATGTCTTCTTATGGATTGTCCACTAAACATGTTCACATGTACATTTTTTACTTTATTTTTTGGACAAATACGAATACACACACACACATATTTTTTTCCTCGGTGAGCCAACAAGGTATTGACTCAGTAAACCAACAAGGTATTGACTTGGTAGTAATTACTGTGGCACTTAATTCGAAGGTTCCGAAATACAACCCCAGACAAATAGATCTATAGTGAAGATTAAAATCAAGCATTATATGTGACCCTGCACAAATAGATCTCTTCTTCATCTTTGATCCATTAATGAAATTCTTAAGTTTTCCCAAAACTATCTCTTCCATAAAAGTTATCAGTGGTATCAGAGCCATATTCTCAACCGCAATTGGAGAAAAGATCCATGGAAGAAACAAATTTTGTTCAAACTTCCATCCCAAAATTTGATGGACATCATTATGATCACTGGAGCATGTTGATGGAGAACTTCCTGCGTTCTAAGGAGTACTGGTCCATCATTGAGCAATGAATGGTTGAACTAGCAGGAAATCCACCCCCAACTGAGGCTCAGAGAGCAGATTTTGACAGTAAAAAACTCAAGGATCTGAAGGCCAAGACCTATATGTTTCAAGCAATAGATAGAGCTATCTTGGAGACCATTCTCAGCAAGGCGTCATCAATTGATATCTGGGATTCAATGAAGAGTAAGTACCAAGGAAATGCCAGAGTGAAGAGATCACAACTACAGGCCTTAAGAAGAGATTTTGAGACCTTACAAATGAAGGAAGGTGAATATGTCTCAACTTATTGTGCCAGAACCATGGAAATCTGCAATAAAATGAGATTTCTTGGTGAAAAGATGGAGGATGTAGCAATTGTGGAGAAAATTTTGAGGTCACTAATCTCAAAATTTGATTATGTGGTATGCTCCATTGAGGAGTCAAAAGACATTGATGCTTTGTCTCTTGATGAGTTGCAAAGCTCTTTGCAAGTTCATGAACAGAAGATGAAGAGAGGATCAACAACATCCAATGAAGAGCAGGCCTTAAAGACCATTGCCTATAATAGCAATTATAGAGGCAGGGGTAGAGGCAGAGAAAGAGGTAGAGGGAGGACTACCAGAGATTCTGACAGCAGGGACAACTCTCAGGCATCCAAGAATGGAGAGGGTAGAGGTACTGCAAGCAAAAAGAATGTTGAATGCTTTAGGTGTCACAAATTTGGACACTGCCGGTCAGAATGCTACACCAAGTTGCCAGCAGACAAGGAGAAAAGGACTCAGTAGAGTCACTTTGCTGACAAAGAAGAGGATGAGACTCTGCTGATGACTACTCAGCATGAGCATACTTCAGTACTCCAAGTATGGTATGTTGATACATGATGCACTAATCACATGTGTGGTAATAAGGCATCATTCTCTTTTTTGGATGAATCTTATCATTCAAAGGTGAAGTTTGGAGATAATTCCTCAGTCAGTGTTAAGGGAAAAGGTAATATATGCATCAGATCCAAAAATGGGACATCTGAAACCATCTCTAGTGTTTTATATGTTCCTGATCTGAAGTGCAATCTGTTAAGTGTTGGACAGTTACAAGAAAAGGGGTATGAGATTATTCTGAAGAATAAGGAGTGTGAAATCAAAGATCCAAGCAAGGGAATCATTGCAAAAGTTCCCATGAATGCCAACAGATTGTTTCCTTTGGAAATTAAGGAGCCACAAGCATGTCTTATGGCAGAATTGAAAGATGCATCTTGGTTATGGCATTACAGATATGGACATCTCAATTTTGGTGGTTTGAAAACACTTCAGCAGAAGGAAATGGTTAAAGGGCTTCCACATATTCAGACTCCTCATCAGATCTGTGAAGAATGCACTAAAGGAAAGCAACACACGCATCCTTTCCCAAAAGAAAAGTCTTGGAGGGCAAAACAAGTGCTGGAACTCATCCATTCAGACTTGTGTGTCCCAATCAACCCATCATCCAATGGAGGTAAGAGATATTTCATTACATTTACTGATGATTTATCTAGAAAAACTTGGGTTAAATTCCAGTCAGAAAATTCTGAAGCATTGAATGCATTCAAGAACTTCAAACTGTTAAGAGAAAATGAGACATGCCAGTATATCAAGATTCTGAGAACAGACAGAGGAGGAGAATTTTGCTCAGCAGAGTTTGAAGATTTCTCTACCAATAATAGAATCAGAAGGGAATTGACAGCAGCCTATATACACCACAGCAAAATGGTGTATCTGAGAGAAAAAAATAGGACTATTCTGGATATGGTAAGAAGCATGTTGGCCTATGGAAATCTACCCAAAATATTATGGCCAGAGGTAGTAAGCTGGAGTGTGCATATTTTGAACTGATGTCCAACTTTTTCTGTTCAAGAAATGACACCAGAAGAAGCATGGAGCTCAATCAAACCATCTGTAAGTCACTTTAAGATTTTTGGCTGCATTGCTTATGCTCATATTCCAGATGCAAATAGGAAGAAACTCAGTGATAAAGGGGAGCAATGTGTGTTCTTGGGGATCAGTGAAAAGTCCAAGGCATACAAATTGTTTAATCTTATAACCAAAAGGATTGTAATCAGCAGAGATGTGGTGTTTGATGAACTAAACACTTGGGATTGGGAATCAAACAATACTCAGTTCCATCCAATTCAAAATTTGATAGATGAAGAACCAGCTGAGGGTCAGCAGACTCAAGATCAGCAGAGTGAGATTCAGCAGACTCAAGACACTGAATTGACAGCAGCAGCTGAGGGTTCAGCAGACTCAAGTCGTGAAATAGCAACTGAGGGTTCAGCAGACAGACCTCAGAGAACTATAAAAAGGCCGGGCTGGATGACAGATTTTGAGGTAACATGTTTACCACAACCAGAGGAGGCCACTTACTATGCTCTATTTGCTAGTGATGATCCAATCACTTATGAGGAAGCAACAAAAGACAGAAAATGGAGGCATGCTATGGATGAAGAAATCACAGCCATTGAAAGAAATCAGACTTGGAGTCTTACAGATCTACCAAAAGGACACAAGACTATTGGTGTCAAGTGGATCTATAAGACAAAATTGAATGAAGATGGAAAAGTCAGCAAGTATAAGGCTAGACTAGTAGCCAAAGGCTACAAGCAAGAGTATGGGATTGACTACAATGAAGTGTTTGCCTCAGTAGCAAGGATGGAAACTATCAGACTTGTACTATCCTTGGCTGCTCAAAACCATTGGAAAGTACATCAAATGGATGTGAAGTCATTTTTTTTGAATGGTCAACTGAAAGAAGAAGTATATATGGATCAGCCACAAGGTTATGTGAAAAATGGAGCAGAAAGCAAAGTGTACAGGCTTAGCAAAGACCTATATAGACTCAAGCAAGCCCCAAGGGCTTGGTGCAGTTGCATTGATACATATTTTGTGAAGGCAGGTTTCACAAGGTGTCCATATGAACCTACCTTGTATGTGAAAGTTAACAGCACGGGAAGGCTAGTGATTGATTGTTTGTATGTGGATGATCTTATCTTTACCAGCAGTGAACTCAGCATGATAACAGAGTTCAAGGAGGCAATGAAGATCAAATTTAGCATGACAGACATGGGACTAATGCAATACTTCTTAGGCATTGAAGTTTAGCAGACTGAGTCAAGTATACTCGTCTCTCAAAAGAAGTATGTGACTGAAATACTCAGCAAGTTTGGTATGAAGGACAGTAACCCAGCACTCACACCCTATGAAACTAGTGTGAAACTCAGCAAAAAAAGAACATGTGGTAAGGTGAATCCCATCTTATACAAACAGATGATAGGATGTCTTTTATACTTGACAGCAACAAGACCTGACATTATGTATTCTGTAAGTGTGGCAAGCAGATACATGGAGTCACCATCAGCAGACCACTTAAACTATGTGAAGAGGATTCTAAGATACTTGAATGGAACCATCAACTTTGGCATCAAGTATGGTTCAACAGAGAAAGCTCTGCTGACTGGATATTCTGACAATGATTATGCAGGGGACATTGATGACAGGAAGAGTACTTCTGGTTTGTGTTTATGTATGGAAGAAGTGCTATAAGTTGGTCCTCAAAGAAGCAACCAATAGTCACTTTGTCCACAACTGAAGCAGAGTTTGTTGCAGCAGCACACTGTTCATGTCAGCTGATATGGTTAAGGAGGATGCTGGAAGTTCTAGGTCAAGTTCAGCAGACCGGGGATATTATGTACTGTGACAACAGTTCAACTATCAAGCTATCCAAGAATCCTGTGTTAAACAACAGAAGCAACTTGTTTATAGGAAGATTGTGAGTAGTTATTTTAGATTAAGGCCATGATCCCATGTTTCCTATTTTGTAGGAAGTGGACTAGTGGGTAGTTTATTACTACTTGTATATATATGTTTGATCCATCAATGAAATTCTTAAGTTTTCCCAAAAACTATCTCTTCCATAAAAGTTATCACACCCGCGGTAGACTTGACCGCAGTAGTGGTATTGAGACCAGAGGGTTTGTTCTTGAGTATTTCCATTTTGTTGCTTCCACGTTTATCTTTGTGTACTGATATGACATCAGACATATGTGGTTATTGGGATCATGCCAAAAGTCAGGTGTCGACGTTTCTTTTCCGATTAAAAACTTGGTATCTGTAGAGGGATGTTACATGTTTCTAGACCCAAGTTGTGGTGTTTTAGCTTCCGCACATTATGGAAAATATTTTAGTAAGAATGACTTAATGTACGAGATTTTATCTCGGAGTACAGTCGAACGGTCCATTTTCCGAAAATGCTTGAGATTTTGGGTCAGGTCGTTACACACGGTACCAATGGCACATTTTTCACCCTTCATAATTTTTCGTATTTTAATACATATTCCCTCAAGTACAATCTCACTAGTTACAAGGTCACACAGGGTAAAATGATGGATTAATGGACAACCTCTTTTTAAAATGTTGAATGTTGCTATTAAATTCTTGGTATCAAATGTGGGAAGTTATTGGATGCACCCGTCATATGCGGAGTGCATCCATGTGTCAAACTGTAGACATTTTATTTTTAAACTGAATTCAAACAGTGTGGTCTAGATTTGCTTACCTGTTAATTCGGTGCATGTGGATATACCACACAAAAACTTCCCATCAAATGCATACGTCCAATTCACGGTCAGTGGCAGATCTACCTTGGTGGGTGGGGGCAGTCGTCCCTCCTCGGATCCGGGAAAAACGCTACTATATATTTATGTGTTTTTTTACACCCTCCTAAATTTTATATTCGCCCCTATCATCTATAATAATCGCATAAATTGACATAATGTTTTTATCATGCAAATAAAAATACATAGTCATTACAAGAGTTATATATCTAAACAAATATTAATAAGATTTTACTTATAAAAAAAATCATAATGTGTGAAATGTTTTTTCTCTCACAATATTGTTTTTAATGTGTGAAATCTTTATTTATGTGAGTAGAATAGTTAATGTGTTCGGATAACGTGATAGATAGTACTATTTTTCTCCAATATATACTACAAAATGAATAATAGTGTTTATTTTTATTATATAGGTGTTTCTCTTCAAATTCAATTGGGCGGAAAAAAAGAGGACTTTATTTTGCATCACCGCGATTCAACCGATACACCACAGTACCCTTGCACCACACCAAAACGACATTCACAAAGTCGATTCTTGAGTCAAGAAGTGACTTTTCGAAGGCCGGTTGTGATAAACGACTTTGGGAAAGTCGTTTTTCAAGAATAGACTTTCTGAAGGCTGATTCTGTGTTTGTGTAGTGCACCGGTAGATTCGGTGGGGTGCAAATAATAAAACCCCCTAAAAACACTAGTATGCATATTACTAGTTGTAATTTTTTTTTGGTAATATCCCCCTCCCCACCCAGGATTCTGCGTGCGCCACTGTTAACGGTTCGCTTTGATTCAGTTTTGAGGATTTTTAAAATCAAACCAAATATTTCGCTTTGAAAGAGACGAAACCAAAACCAATCCTATTAAATTCAGTTTGGTTCATTTCGGTCTTTTATTTCTTCAGTTTGGTTTGGTGCGGTTTATTGGTTTACAATGTAAGGACTATCATAAATCAAACATAGTAACTAACATGATCTACTAACACACAATTACCCCATGATAGACAAATTTCCGTCAAATCTAGTCAACATACTCTAAGTCGCATTAATAAAGAAATAAAAAAAACACCCCGTAGAGAGATATATGCAACCAAGAGCGAAATAAAAGTTCAAAATCGCTTACACAAACAATAATCGGCAAATCAATGATAAAAAAATATCGTCATATAAAAGGTACTCCATCCGTTTCTTTTTAAGTGTCGATTTTGGAAAAAAATAATTGATCATGTTCATCCAAAAAATGACTAACTTTAAGCCAAAAAGTGACCGGGTTCATCTTAAAAATGACAGTTATTTTTCTTTAAATGTGACAGTTAGAAAAAACGGAGGGAGTATGTAACACAAGACGAATTTCAAGATACTACACCTATAATAGATTAAGAAATCCATATGTCGATATAATTCTCAAGTTGAACTGCAATATATATATATGAATCACACATAGTGTAAACAATTGCTCCCACACAAAAATGTAAAAGTGTACTGTGTCACTTGTTTTGATCACTTTGTAGTTACATTAGCATTACGCTATAGCTATTACGAGCCAACATAAATAGTCTTTACAGTAATTGTGTTCATTAGTTGTCGGTTCGGTTCGGTTCGGTTCGGTTTTTCAGTGTATTACCATATCCAAACAAAAACCAAACCAATTCAAATCATTTGGTTCGGTTTTTTAGTCGTATGGTGGTTTCGTTTTTTTATAGTTTTGAGAACCATCTAAATGGTTAGATCTGTATCGGTTTGATTCAGCTTTAAGAATGTTGAACACCCCGGTATAGAATTTTAGGATACAGGTTAGAAATTTACTTTTAAATAAAAAAAGTTGTTTTACTTTGGAAAAACATGGCACCATAATTACTTGGGACTATCTTTTCACACTAATATTGTTTTACACTTACCAAGAGCCGAGAGTGAGCTTCGTTTGGATATTCCACACGCCTGTCATTCTGACCGTAAATGAGTCCGTAAAATATATACTATTCTGGCCAATTTATGGTCAATTCACACAACAACCATTCTGACCCAATTTGAGTCAGAATACGATCATTATACTGATTTTATTCTAGTCAGAATTTTGAATGTTTTTCATACTCAATACCGGTCAGAAAGACATTCTGACTAAAATTGAGTAAAAAAAACTTATAATATTCTGTCTGAGATTCAGTCAGAATCAATAGTGGTGCTCTTATATTGTTGTTGTTATCCTGACCCAATTCTAGTCTGAATGTGTAGAGTATTCCGGACTCCATATTGGTCAGAATGATGCTCTGACTATATATGAGTTTGGAAAACTTCAAACATTCTACCTAAAATATGGTCAGAATCAATCAGTGTGGACTCTCAACACGTATATTCTGACCATATTTCAGTATAGATAATGTGTCATATTCTGACCAAACTTTGGTCAGAATGAACGTGCGTAAAATAAAAAAAATAAGGGCGAAATTGAAAATAAATTTCTGTGTGATAAGATAAAAATTGGTGTGAAAAGATATTTCCTTACTTTTTGGGAGTATATAAGGGCAAAGGACACCCCAATTCATGTTTATTGTTAAATCTTGTTGTTGTGACGCCTGCGTAGATTTAGTGTGCGCCATTAAACGCTCTTCTTTTTCGGTTCTTGTCATACCCTGATTAACTGTAAAGTTGATGTTGAACTAACTGGAGTGAACCGGAAGCTAAACCACCGATGACTGCCAACATTGACATGTCAAATCCTCAACAGAGGATTGGTCCTTTCTTTAACCCAGATTCACATTATGGATTCAGGCCAAACCTGTGCAAAAGCTTTCTTTAACCGAAGGACATAGTTTACAACCAATAATATAGGGGGCGCAAATAAACAAACACCCCACTATTGCAATGCTTGGCTCAAGCCTGGGGAAGGGGTGAGAAGAGCATAACAAAGAATGTAAAACTCAGGTACCAAAAAAACTGATGACAGGTCAACAAATAGCAATCAAACTGCTTTTCAGTTTAAACTAATGATGCCATCATCTCGAATGAAAAGAAAGAAAAAAAAATCCCAATATTTGGTTCTTACAGAGCATCCAACAGTTTTTGATAAATTAAATCTAAGGTAAAAGCAGGCAGAAAGCAGCAATAAAAGGGACCGATGAAACTGCAAAAAAAGATGTAATAAAACAAAATTGCTACAGATGATTGATTTATCCACTGCCTGTGGCCATCAAAAATTCACCTCGCAGACCACTTCGCCTCCTACATATGCCTTCCCTTCCATCTTAGCTATTCCAAAGCGTTTCTGCAGTTTGATGAGCGTCATTCTCATTACTAATGTGTCTCCTGCAATTACAGGCTTCCTGAATCTGACTTTATCAATCCCAGCAAAGAAGAAATTCTCGCGTGAACCTCCCACTTCTGGCTGAAGCATAACCAGACCACCAACTTGGGCCATTGCCTACAAAAAAACAGCAAGTGCATGTTCATCAAGAAAGAAAGCAGCATTGAATATGTTCAAGAATAACACAAGTAACATTTTTCTAACTAATGCTACATTCGGGTTCTGTCTCAGGCGGGGAAGGTGTTTGATGCAAACAACGTATAGGTCAAATGGAAGTACAGACACAAGAAAAAAAACGGTTAAACCCTAACCGAAAGGGTCCCCACTCCCCTATCCCACGGAATGAGTGGAGATGTTAATCAGGTAACCTAGTGGCTCAAAGTCAAGGGCTGCCATTATTATACCATGATACTGGAAAGAAGTCGTCCCATAGGGGAATCGAACCTCCAACCTCCAGCTCCCGGCCCGGCTGTCACTATAACACCCAAGCCCTTTACCACTAGGCCATGTCCTGGGGACAAGTACAAACACAAGAATTCCAATGAAAGGCAGTCTATCACCATTTCATCCAGCACCGAGTTTCCATTGTACAAATCCTTGTAAGATTACGCGTTTTTCTATATTGATATTCTTACTTCTCCATCGTTACAGTTCTTAATCAGCTCAGATCATAAAACATGTAAAGACGGAGTTCTGATATTGGACTTAGAATAAGCAGAGAAACCTATATGATACAAGCTCCATGCGCATGGCTCAATTTTCAAGCAACAATAGCCCTCCAAACTATAAAAGCAAGATTCATTTTTGATACGTATCTAACACACACACGCACCATATACTAATGATACACGCCTAGGGTGAATTTGCAATTTTTTGAAAATTTGTTTATGGGTATCCATAATTTCTTTTGAGAAGGTGTATCCATAATTTCTTTTGAGAAGGTGTATCCATAATTCGAATATGTGAAACGAAGAAACTTTGCTGAAAATTTAAGTAAAGCCACTATAGATTGCATGCTCTTATGATTTTTAATAATTATAGTTTGATCCTCATAGTTTCAATATGTACAATTCGATCCATGTTTTCTTAATATTTACATGTGTTGAATTATGTAATTAGGCCTTGTAATCTACCTTGGTTGAGTCTTGTTTATTAGCTTTAGTGCTGTTTTCCAAAGAGGATTAGTCCTTCTCTAATCTCAGTTGTTTTTACTGATTATAGCCGTTGCACTCATGCGATTTGACTAGAACTAGCTGTTGTAAATGGTTCTATAAATCCTTATGTCTCACTCGATACGGTCTTTGAATAAAATTTTCTCTTTTCTCTAGCTTTTACTCACATTTTCTTCTACATGGTATCAGAGCTATAAGCTCATCCGTTTTTTTCTTTCTTTTTCCAAAAATCCTTCTATGGCAACTGAGCAAAATCTTCAAAAGTTAAATCAAGGGAAGAAGCCTCCATGAATTCATCTTCTTCCTGGAACTCTGAACTCTCTATGATGCATGTCTCTTCTCACAAGCTCAATGGACCTAACTTCTTCCAGTGGTCTCGTTCAGTTAGGCTCAACATCACTAGCAGAGGCAAGGAAACAAAGTCTCCTAAGGCTTATGATCCATCTTATAAGAAATGGAGAATTAAAAACAGCTTGTCTTCTAGGATCCATGACACCAACAACTGCTGAATTTTTTTCCTCTATGATATTGCTGAGGAAATATGGCCAGCAGCTAATGAGTTGTACTCAAAACAAGACAGCAACTCAGAAATCTATGAGGTTGAGGCCAAATTACAAGACCTTAAACATGGGGGGTTGTGTGCAACTGATTACTACAACCTTTTGTCCAGGTCATGGCAGCAACTTGATGCTAATGTCGAAATAAATTAATAAAATGGCACTCCTCAGAAGATTTCGAAATCTATTAATTTAAATGATCAGAAAAGGATCTTCAAATCTCTTATGGGCCTAACCTTGATGATGTAAAGGGACGTATTCTTGGCATGAAACCCCTTCCAAGTTCCATCTATCAAAACTGGTTTTTTTTTTTCCTTTTGAAATTAGACATGAAGAAAGTAGGAGGACACCTATGTTGAGTGGAAGCTCTGTTTGTCATTCGGCTTCTGCTACCCTTCAGTGTTTACAAAGAGCATTCCTCCATCTCACAGAACCAAAAACCCAGGGGGGGGGGGGGGGGGAAACAGGTCATACCAAGGAGACTTGCTGGAAAATTCATGGCTAGCCTCATAATTGGAAGCAATAAAAAATGAACTAGATCCAAGAAAGTTCTAGAAGTCTGGCTTCTGTGGAAGAACTGAAACCTGGTAGAAGCTTCAACAATGAGCAGATTGAAGCTCTTAAAAGGCTTCTAGCAGCTCAATCTTTGCAAGTTGCTGGTCCATCAGGCAACACCTCCATGGCCAATATAGGTCTGAGTTTGAACACTTATCGTGATTATAAAACATTTACAGGTCTCTGGATTTTTTTATTATGGGGCTTCCAATCATACGACTGAAAACCCTGACTTGTTTGCTAATATAATTCCTTGTAAAGAACCTCACAATGTGAAAATAGCTGATGGCACAATCTCTCAAGTTATTGGACGGAGTATCACTTCAAGTGATAAAATCAGTGTAAAGAATGTCCTATATGTTCCCAACTTAAAATGCAAGCTTTTATATGTAAGTAGAATGATGAAAGACTCTAAGTGTGCTGCTATTTTCCATTCAAACAAGTGTGAATTTCAGGTCTTGAATTCGAAGGAAGTGATTGACAATGCTGAATCTGTCTCTGAGCTCTTTGTTCTCAATATCTCCGATGAATCTGCTGCTAGTCAAACATCTAGGGGCTTTACTAGTTATTCAGACTCTAGTTATAATGGCATTTTACTGAACGTTTGTATCCAGATTTGTTTAAAGGAAGGATGTTAATTCTTTTAATTGTGGAGTTTGTCGATTTTCCAAGCATACTAGGTCATGTTATCAAAAATAGATTGTCAACCCTCTAATCCTTTCTGTCATTCACAATGACATATGGGGTTCCAGGCAAAAGAGCATCACTGATAAGAGATGGTTTGTGAGTTTTATTGATGCCACAGTAGGGTCACTTGGCTATTCCTTCTCACTTAAAAGTCTAAAGTTGGGCCTATTTTCAAAGCCTTTTACTCTATGATCAAAACTTAGTTCAGTACTGAAATTAAAATACTCAAAACTGAAAGAAAAAGGAAAAAAAAAAAACCTAACCTCTTTCTTTAGTGAGAAAGGAATTGTCCATCCAAGCACTTGTGTGGATACACCCCAACAGAATGGGGTGGCTGAAAGGAAGAATAGGCATCTCCTAGAAGTAATCAGAATTATAATGTTCACTATGATAGGTAGCTGTTTTAGCAACTACCTATCTAATTAACAGAATTCCAATTTTCAGACTCTTATTCAAGTCCTGAAGAAAAAGAAAAAAAAAAACTATCATGGATCTCATTTAATGTCCACTCATCCTCCAAAAGTGTGGGATGTGTCTGCTATGTGCACATTCACTCCCGCAACAGTGGGAAATTGGACCGCAGGGCTATCAAATGCATTTTTGTGGGATACTCACTCACACAAAAGGGTTACAAATGTTACTGTCCATCCACAAGGAGATTTTACCACTTTATGGATGCAACTTTTTCCAAAAGTCAGCTTAGTAACATCACTGAAGTTCAGGGGGAGAATTTTGTTGATTATCACCAAGTATGGGACCTTGACAGTCCCATATATGAGGATCAAGTCAACAAGAATGATACTTCTCCCAGTATAGAGAAGGTGGAGATCAACCCAACATTCTACCTCCTGAACCTATACAGAAAGGGAAAACCAATGAAAAGGGTCTTTGCACTTGTTGTACCCAATTTTCTCATGCCTTCTTGCATTTCTATTTACTTGTTGATTTTAAGTCTTCAATGAAATCTATTGTCTACACACGTAAATAAATCAAGAGTGCATCCGTGTGGCAATGAGATGAGAAAAAAGTAATAAACAAAGGAACTAAGTTTTACAAAAACCCTTTTATGGTATTAAATAGTCACATAGGTCTTGGTTTGGGAGATTCACAAACTTCACCATCAAAAACGGCTTTCATCAGTGCATAATGATCATACTCTTTTCACCAAAACCAATGGCCCTGGGAGGATTATTGTACTTGTGGCCTATGTGGATGACATCATCTTTACCGGAAATGATAATGATGAAATCAATGAAATAAAGGGAGCTCTTGCAAAAGAGTTTGAAATAAAAGACTTGGGGAATCCTAAGTACTTCTTGGGAATGGAAATTGCTAGCAAGAAAAAAAATTACCATTTCCCAAAGAAAATACACTTTGGATCTCTTAAAGTGCAATATCAGACATAAGATCTACATTTAAATATTGCACCTATGTATGGTGTAACTTAGCGACTTGGAGAGGCAAGAAGCAGCATGTTGTCTCTAGGAGTAGGAGCAGGGCAGAATCAGAACTGAGAGCACTTGCCCTAAGTATATGTGAAGGGATATAGGTTAAAAGACCTAATTGAGTGTCAGGACCCGCGATTTCCGCATTTCTCGACATGATGACGTCATCATCTAGTTAGCTGATGTCACCCTTGTTTAAACTGTAAAAGGGCGGGGGAGTATACTAGATGACGTCATCATCTAGTATAAAATCGTAAAACTGATGTAATAGCTTATGAGATTTGATATCAATAAATCTGTTTTTGTTCCTTTCCCCCAATTCTCTCTTCTGTCTCTTACTCTTTCTGCCCTAATTTCTCTCTAATTCCCCAATTCTTCTCTAATTGTTGGATCCGAAACCCTAGGATCCTGTTATTGAGCTGGGCATTTCAAGGCCTAAACCTTTTCAGATTCTATGTGATAACATCTCAGTCCTTGGTATTGTTGAGAATCCTACTCATCATGACAAAACTAAGCATGTTGAAGAGGACAGACACTTCATAAGGGAAAATGTGGATAAAGGGGACATCCCCCTAAACGATGTGTCCTCAAGAGAACAAGTGTCTGACATTCTCACCAAGGCAGTTCCTAATCAAGTGTTTCAACATCTTCATTACAAGCTTGGCTGCAACAACATATACAACCAACCATGAGGGGGGTGGTGAATTATGTAATTAGGCCTTGTAATCTACCTTGTTTAAGTCTTGTTTCTTAGCTTTAGTGTTATTTTCCTAAAAGGATTGGTCCTTCTCTAATCTCAGTTGTTTTTACTGTTCATGGCTGTTGCACTCATGCAACTTGACTAGAACTAGCCGTTGTAAATGGTTCTATAAATCCTAATGGAATCCTATCTCACTCGATAAGGTCTTTGAATAAAATTATCTCTTTTCTCTAGCTTTTACTCACATTTTTCTTACTCATTTCTACAACATGCATCCTCGCTGCACCCATAATATATATTTACCAAAAATCTTGCACTTGTGTAATCAGTACCCGCACATCCGCACCCATGCAACCTAGATTGCTAGCTGATTAGGTGGTGAAAATTTGACCAAGCAAGAGCAGCCTGTCACTCATAGTTCTCCACTTTATTATGAACCAAATTGTTCCATCATATCTTAAGCTCTCCAACTACAATGACTGGTCCAAAAACGTCAGAAATAGTTACAGCACTAACTTACGAGACTAACCATTTCTAACTCTACTTACCTTCATTTGGTTTCCTTAAGCATGCTGCTAGAGAGCCCTAACAGGACACTAGACTACTGTAGTGGTTCACTTGTATGTCCTAAACTCGCGAAATCCAAAATCTATATGATCTAATCAAGAAACTGCGATTCTTAAGGATTTACCATTTTATGGAAGTTTATTAAAAAAATTGAGGTCTGACTCTAGATTTAGTACTTTTGTTCATTTGGCTTGTCTATTTAGCTTAGAATGCCAAGTATAAAATCTAGTGAACTTGTGAGGGAATATGCACAATAACAGGACAAGTAAACTCCTTCACTATAAATAGATGATCAAACAACCATAAAATCCCACAACTCCCTCTACCAGCTGCCCAGCCCAGGAAAAAAAGAAGGAAAAATAATCCCTCGGTAACATGTCTTTCTAGACAGGGAGCTTGATTGCTACTACTAATTCACTTTTTCAGCTCGGATGCCCAATGATCAAAATTTCAAAACAATTTCTCCTTTTAGTACTATAGCCTTAATTTGTTTGCATAAGATGGATATTAGTTATCCGGGTTGAGTTTTGATCTCATCATTAATTAGCTTACAGCCAATAATTATCACAAATCAAACAAGAGATAAACAGAAATGGTAGAAGTTGTAATTACCTCAACCATCAAAACTCCAGGCATAATTGGCCTCTCGGGAAAATGTCCCGGAAAGAAATTGTCATTTATGGTCACGTTCTTGATAGCCACAACTGACACACCTGGATTGTACTCAATCACTCTATCCACTAATAAAAATGGAAAACTGCAATCCCCAAAACAAAGATGCAATATTCTGTTATAGAACACACACACACAAACCCAATGCCATTATATATAAAATATAAAATGTGAGTAACTACACTAACCGGTGAGGCAAGATCTCACGAATTTGATTGATATCCATCACGGTTGGGAATGCAGGGTAACCTGAAAGTCATTAAAAATCAAAACTTTTTAGTATGAAATGGAAAACCCAGCGGTGAAAAAGAAACAAGAAAAAAAAAAATCAGTCCGTGATGCTTACTCAATTCAATGGGTTTTTTTTCTGCATGGGAGCTTTCACTCCCAGATGCAGTACAATTGGCGGTGAAGGTGTTGTGGGCTTTTGACGGATGGAGATGCAGTCTGGAGTTAGGAATTCTGAGAAAATTTGATTTGGGAGTCGATTGGTGGAGTGAAAGTGAGGCTTTGTCGATGGGCTTGTGAGGGGTGAGTGCAGGATTTGAGAAGAGAAGTTGTGATAGAGCTGAAGAAGCCATTGCAGCAGCTTGTGAGATTCGATTCTGAATTTCTGAGGGAGTAGGAAAAAGAGTTGTGGAGTAGGTGAGTGTTTGATACTAATTATAAATATATATACTACGAGGAAACTGCACCCAGCTGTTGTTTTAACAGGGCGATTAAAACGATGTAAGCAATGTGCCAAAGATTGAAATTGGCTCAAAGTAACAGCTTTGAACGGGGATGGATGTTTTGTGCGACAATCTCTATTCAGAACACATCTGTACCGTCAGATCAATAAACCAATTAACTTTAAAAACAGGGCTAAAGAATTTTTAATTCTGCACATGCAAATACGTTATATTTGTACCACATCAAAACGATATTTTGAAAATTAATTATTACTCAAAAATTGATTTTCTGAAGATCGTTCTGGTGTGATGTAAAAGTAGTGTCGTAAATCGGTAATTGACTATGCTGCAAATAACGTCACCATAGGCTTCAAGAACAAGAAATAAAAATACTTCATTATTTGACAGATAGGAGAGACTCATAGTTTCTGTAACATCGACGACATTTTCGCACTGAAATAGACGATTAAGCAATTGTTGTTGAAATTGATTAAATTGAAAATACAAGGCAAGATAAAATGCAGAATTCTCATTAATCACTAAAATGATCAAGTTAAGTTTCTATGTTGTTAATCATAAAGTATTTATAAGGTACACTTTTTTACAGCGGATATATTCTGTTATAATATAATTAATAGGCAGTTACAACATGATCTCAGCTAAATTCTTCAAGTCATCTGGTCTGATCTCATATGTTCTTATCATCTCATCTGAGTCATCTCAGCTGGATATTCTGAATTATGACGCGTGCATATCCTCTTGCACCCAACACTCTTTTATCCATACTATATATTGTGACACCCCCTGAAGCTGGGAGTGGCGGATTAATTGGCTTGCATATCATGGTCGCTCTAACACTCATTTATCCACTCGAACTAGGTTGGAATATCTTGGAAATGCCTACCTTGTCCATCAAGTAACAAAAAACAGGTTTGTCCAAAGCCTTTGTGAGGATATCAGCAAGTTGTTCCTTGGTATGAACATGCATGAGTTTGATCATTCATGATTTGACTTTGTCTCTGACAATATGACAATCAATCTCAATGTGCTTGGTTATTTCATTAACAGGATTATGAGCAATGTGTAGAGCATTGGCATTGTCACATAATAAAACTACATGAAGTTGGACAGGAAGCTTCAAATCATGTAATATGTAGATAACTTACTGAATCTCACAAGTGGCATTAGCTATTGCTTTGTTTTCAGCTTCATATGATCTTCCAGCAATTTTTTTTTGCTTTTTGGCTTTCCAATAGATATGAGCATCTCTTAAGAATATCATATACCCTAATAAGGACCCTCTTGGTTTCGAGACGACTACCCAATCACATCGGTGAATCCTTTCAAGATAAGATTCTTTGTCAATTTGGAAAAAAACTCATTACCCTGGATTATTTTTCAAATATCTCAGGAGCCTATCAGATGCTTTCATGTGGTTTTCAGATGGGGTATCCAGAAATTGACTCAGCTGTTGAACTGCAAATGAAATGTCAGGTCTGGTAAAAGTGATGTAAATCAGTTTACCAACCAATGATCTATAGGCAGTATTATTGTCTAATAAAGGTGAATCCCCACGCGCAATTTTTTGTTTAGATTCTATTGGGGTTTTAGCAAGTTTAACACCCAAAAAGTCATATTTTTGCAAAAGATCCAGAGTATGGTTCCTATGTGATATAGAGATGCCAATAGGTGTTCTTGTAGCTTCAATCCCTAACAAGTATATGAGTTTTCCAATAACCTTGATGGTGAACTGCTTGTGTATATGGTCTTTGACTTGTTGTATCTTACTTAGATCAAGATTGGTTGCAACAATATCATCTACATAAACTAAAAAGACAATAAAGGACTTGCCTGAACCTCTGGTAAACAAGTTGTGATCATTTTTAGACTGAACAGATCCTTGACTTCCTAAAGACTCTGTCATCTTGCATTTCCATGTCTGCTGGCTTGTTTCAACCTATATAGTGACACGGTTAATTTGCAAACATGATTGGGTTTATCAGATTTGAACCCTTGCTAAGATGTATGTAGACTTCTCCATGCAAATATATATATAAAAAGGCAGTGTTAACATCCATATGATGAAGATGCCTTTTGTTGGTTACTACAGCCGTGATCGCGTGTAAGTCGCTTAATACTAGAAAGAGGACTAGGTCAATCGTAGTATAGCAAGGGCGAGTCAAGGTCGATCCCACATAGATTATTATTTAATTATGTTAAACACAACCACAATTCATCGGTCAACCGGATAAGGTGGTCATTGACCAACATAAAGGAACAGTAAATGAAAAGAGATGCAAATAAACCATGGACAATCATATATGGAAAAGGCATTAACCAAACTATTCACAACTAATCTCCCCTTAATCCTTATCTGATCCGTGTATGTAATTAAGCTACAGGTGCAATCTCCTAACCATATCTACTTCCATTGTAAGGACAACAGCCAATCTATATACAACTAACCTCCTTCGTTGGTTGTATTAGTTCATACACAATAAGTTTTAGAGATGCCGACTCAAGACCAAGAACCTCCCTAAGCAGCTGTCGACTATGACTAGCACGTTCCTAGGGATCCATCAAGGCAATGTCCTAATTAACACTTCACTAACAGTCCTTCATGTTAATTTACGATATACGACTATTAGATTGGCCAGACCTAAGTAATCTTTTTAATTATTCTTGTCAATCAACGTAGCTAACGCCGAACCACAAAATTAGGATTTACTAGGTGTCTCGATTAGTCGATAAAGACCGTCGTCTAATCGAGAGAACGCAACCCATAATTTTGCGTATAATATGAATGATTCGAATAATAAAGATTAAGGTTCGTTTAGTTAATCCATAGGTGATTAGAAGCAAGCATAATCTAGATCTATCACAAGAACAATCATGAATCTACGATACGAAATAAAATATTAGAATAGATCTTACTCATAACGACAAACAAATCTATCCTCAATCCTATCTCTCTCCGGCGATTCGAATCGATCCATGATGATCGTAAACCAAGCACAATTCAATAATGAAAGACTCATGACTTATTTACAAGAAGAAAATAAAAGAAGACTTTAATCACCAAAAGACTACATTGTATCTAATTTATGAAAGAAAGAATAAGAATAATGATTGCATAGATGAATGAATGATAGAATACAAATTCGCAGCTCTCTACGGCCTTATATAGGTGTATAAACTGACTTAGGGGTAAACCAATCAGTGGAGGACAAGAAAATGCGTTTCTGGAAGATTCTGGGGCTCGATTAATCGGGGGATATGTTAGGAAATCACTAGTTTAACGCAGCGGAATTTAAAATTTTGATTTCCTTTTCTAGATCGTTCTTCGTTTAATGCAATAAACACGTTAAGTAGTTTGACGGTTATACCTCAGATGATCTATAAGATCGTCGCTTTGACCGCCAACGGAGAGTAGTTCAATGCGCAAGCCGTCCACGTGTCCGGCCTCTATCGCTAATCCACACGAACCCCTTGCCGGAATCCTCCTTGGATTGCTATCGGAAAAACTCCGGCTGCTAGACCGGACATTTTCTTCCCTCACAAACTCACTATGGAAGGCTCTCTATTTTACACAAGAATTATGAACTCTTGCAATTTTTTATGTACAAAAGAGCTTGACACCCACCTCCTATATATAGTAGAAGGTGGCGCCCCAAAGGTGTGTAGGAGAAGAAAACATTTTTCCAATAAAATAAGGAAAATCAACTAGATTGATTTATCTCTTTAATTATAATTTATTTTGCCAATATCCTATATTGATTATAATTATCTTATTACCATAAATCTATTTTTCCAAAATCAATTAATATCTTATATTAATATTATGGCAATCTTATTAATTAAAGTGTACAATCCAAGTGTATCTTATACACATAAAAGTGGCGCCCCATTAGTCAACTAATTGACTTCCGGAATATTCTTTAATTAATATAATTTGTATATATAATTAATATCTTGTATTTAATTTATTCATAATAAATAAATACCACCATATTAATTTACCACTATAACCTTTATAGTCTAGAGATAAACTTTCCTTATTTGGTTATCAACTATAACCGTATTTTAATCCGACTCGATGTTCATATGTGTGTGACCCGATAGGCTTCCGAATATGTTGGCCGTAGACACAAAGAGCAATTTACTAAAATGCCCTTCATACCTAACGATCACGGGATAGCGTCTAGCAACACACCGTGACCCCCAATCATCGGAAGAGTCAAAAGCAATGACTACTACCTTTCATGTGAAGCAGTTACCGTGTAAGTTACAATCCTACCGCTGTAATAATATCCATACGATCGTATCTCGAGTGTCAATACATTGACGATCGTATCTTATAATCTGGATATCATGCTCTCTCGGAATAACACATTTACTCTCACTTTGCAAAGATTCTCGAGAGCTATACATTCCTTATAAGAAGGCCATTTCGGATATTCGATCCTAATCATAGGATACGCGATTCCCGGACGACCAATCATGTATACTCCGCATGCTTCAATATCACACCCAATCACTACCGCATGATCGCTCCGTGGTTAGGAGAAATCTCAATAGTGTCAAAGCATGACAATCCACACCGTGATGCCATGAAGACTCGGTCAAAAGGATAATTACACAACCGCCACATAGTGTGACACTTAATGTAAGTGGGTCGATCCTAACGTCGCATTCTCTAATACACGTCCACGTGCTGATCCAAGTGTCTCTACACTTTGATAGGCGAGATCTATCCCTACCTTCTAAAAGATAGAAGACATCCAATACGTGCTAGTGCGATTATACTATCAATGTCCCATTTGACAATATATAAGACTAGAGACATTTAAGTACCAACCTTGTTATAGTGATTAGAGATCTCATCAACCATAATCACTATCATGGTTTCTCTATCACAGATTGATACTAGGGACGTTACTATATATATACAACAAACAATATGAAGATAAACAATATATAATAACATAAGTGCTTTTATTAATCATAATAAAGTTATTACATGAACTAAATAGACTGTAGACGACCCGACCCGGTCGGATCCGGTCCAACCCGATTGGGTTTAGGACAACTTTCCAACAATCTCCCACTTGGCCTAAAGCCAATCACCCATATGCCTAAGCCCGTGCAATTGAACATGTTTCTCATGCTTAGCTTGAGACAATGCCTTGGTTAACGGATCAGCTATGTTATCATCCGTGTGGACTTTCTCTATCTTTACATCTCCTCTATCTACTATCTCTCTAATCAAGTGATAGCGCCGTAGCACATGTTTGGACTTCTGATGAGACCTTGGTTCCTTCGACTGAGATATCGCTCCATTATTATCACGATCTGAGGCTTTGGACCTTCAATGGAGGAACCACACCAAGTTTAGTAATGAACTTCTTCATCCAAACTGCTTCCTTTGCCGCCTCCGAGGCTGCTATGTATTCGGCTTCCGTTGTAGAGTCTGCAGTAGTCTCTTGCTTGGAACTCTTCCAGCTCACTGCTCCGCCGTTAAGCGTGAAAACAAATCCAGATTGTGACTTAAAGTCATCCTTGTCAGTTTGGAAGGCGGCATCGTGTAACCTCGTAATACTAAATCATCATTCCCGAAAACCAGGAACATATCCTAAGACGTCTCAAGTACTTGAGGAGATTATTTCTGACAATCCGGTGACCATCACCTGGATTGGTGGTACCTACTAGTCATACTAAGAGAAGTACGAGACATCCGGTCTTGTGCATAACATGGCATACATGATCGACCCGATTGCCGAAGCATAAGGGACCTTACTCATTTGTGCCCTTTCCTCCTCTGTCTTTGGACTCATTCCTTTCGACAGGTAGACCCCATGCGACATGGGCAGCAATCCTTTCTTGGACTGCTCCATGCTGAATCTCTTCAGCATCTTGTCTATATAGGTGGATTGCGATAGACCAAGCAACCTTTTAGATCTATCTCTATAGATCTTTGTTCCTAGAATATAGGTTGCATCACCCAAGTCCTTCATAGAGAAGTTCTTGGATAACCAAGCTTTGACTGATTGTAACATAGGCACATCATTCCCTATGAGCAATATGTCATCTACATAAAGCACTAAGAACACAATGGCACTCCCACTAACCTTCTTGTAAACACAAGGCTCATCTTCGTTCTTGATGAAATCAAACTGTTTGATTATCTCTTCAAAGCGAAGATTCCAACTCGAGAAGCTTGCTTTAACCCATAAATGGATCTTTGCGGTTTACACACCATCCTGGCGTCATTGGTTGTGAAACCTCAGGTGTGTCATATACACTTCCTCGGACAAGTTCCGTTAAGGAAAATTTGTTTTCACATCCATCGCGATTTTCGTAATCATGGAATCTTCGCAATAGCGAGCAAAATTCTAATGGATTTTAACATGGCAACAGGCGAAAAGGTTTCGTCATAGTCAACTCCTTGCCTTTGCTTATAACCTTTTGCCACTAACCTAGCCTTGTAGGTAGTCACGTTACCGTCCATGTCAGTCTTTCTCTTAAAGACCCATTTACACCTTATGGGAACTATTCCTCGGGTGGATCAACTAAGTTCCAAACTTGGTTGTCTTTCATGGATTCCATTTTGAATTCATGGCCTCAAACCATTCTCTTTGTCATGCCTTAATAGCACTTCCTCATAAGTTCTTGGGTCCTCATCTTCCATGAGATACACTTGATATACCTTTTAGGTTCACGGCGTTCCACAGTGGATCTTCGAGGTGCTAGTGTGTCCACGGTAGAGGATGGTGTCGCATCTGTATGTGGCAAGTCCTCTACTTCCATCAACGGACCCATTATCCATAAGTGGTTCTCGAATTTCTTCAAGATCAATTTTACTCCCATCGACCCTATCCAGAATAAACTCTTTCTCTAGAAAGTGGCGATCCTGGCAACAAACACCTTTTGTTCCTCGGGATGGTAAAATTGGAATCCTCTAGTTTCTCTAGGATAACCCACACAAGCAGACATTTGTCGAGATCTAGCTTTAGTTTGTCGGGCATCATCCGCTTCACGTAAGTCGGACAACCCCAAGGTTTAAGATAGGATAGACTCGGTTTCCTCTTATGCCATACCTCGTATGGTGTGGATTCAACCGTCTTTGATGGAACTCGGTTCAGTGTATAGGATGCGGTTTCAAGAGCATACCCCCAAAACGATTTGGAAGAACTGCGTAGCTCATCATGGATCGCACCATGTCTAACAAGGTGCGGTTCCTCCTCTCAGACACACCATTCATTTGTGGCGTCCCGGGAGGGGTCCATTGAGTAGAATCCCATTCTCCTTCAAATAATCTTGAAACTCTCCATCTAGGTATTCTCCGCCTCGATCGGATCGAAGTGTTTTGATTTCTTTACCTAGTTGTTTCTCCACTTCACTTACGAACTCCTTGAACTTTTCAAAGGCTTGATTTATACTTCATTAAGTATATATAACCATATCGAGAATGGTCATCAGTGAATGTGATAAAATAAGAGTATCCTCCTTTTGCTTGAATTGACATTGGGCCACATACATCAGTATGTACGAGCTCAAGCAATTCATTGGATCTTATCCCTTTGTCATCTTGCCAAGTAAACAAGCTTCGCATGTATCAAACGATTCGTAATCGAATTGATCCAACATTCCATTTTTATGGAGTTTGGAAATGTGATTCTTATTTATATGGCCAAGTCTACAATGCCATAAGTAGGATTCATTCAAGTCATTTGTTTTGGCTTTCTTGTTATTTATATTAAACGTCAACATTCATATCTAATATGTAGAGACCATTGCTAAGTATGCAAGATTACCATAAAAGATTCCATCACGTGAAAAGAACAACATTTATTCTCAAGCGTAAAAGAAAATCCATCAACATCTAATGCAGAAATAGAAATAATGCTCTTCGTAAGAAGCGGGAACAAAATAATGATTATTGAGTTCTAGTACTAGCCCATTTGGGCAATGAAAGAAAATAAACTCTACGGCCGGTAGCAGCGAACACTTGCTCCATTTCCAACGCGTAGGTCCACCTCTCCTTTCCTCAGATTTCTAGTTCTTCTTAGTGCTGCATATTCGTACAAATATGAGAACCACAACGATATCTAATACCCCGGTGGTTAGACTTAGAAGAAGTAATGTTGATCTCAATCATAAATATACGAAGTCGAAGCATCGAATGCTTCTTCTTGGTACTCAAGAAGCCACTGCAGTTTCTCCTCCAATGTCGGTCTCACCGCAATGGAAGCAAGCATCCTTGGATTTGTCTTTTGCTATCTTAGGCGTTGGCTTAGAGTGCACGCCTTCGCTTCTTGGACTTTTTTCGGGCTTTTGCCTTGCCCTTGCTTGAAGTGACCCGGCAACACTTGCTTTCCCCTTCCCCACGGTGCCCTCGTGAGTTTTCAACATGTTCAATAACTCCGCATGAGGAGCAATCTATCTTGTTCATGTGATAGTTCATCACGAAGCTGCGAGAATGAATCGGTAGAGATTGCGAGAATCAAGTCAATACTCAACTCGTTCCAACTTGTGGCCCGACTTCCCAAGCCTCTCTATGTACCCGATCATTTTAAGCACGTGTGACCCCTGGCGATCCCGGATGCCATCTTACAACTAAACAGAGGCCTTGAGACCTCATACCTCTCGATTCGAGGCGAGAAGCATAAAGTTCCTTCAGGTGGACCATGATAGAGTAGGCGTCCATAGACTCATCTTTTTCTGCGATTTCAGTGTCATAGAAGCAAGCATGATACATGTAGCATCGATCTTGTCGTAACAAAGTGCTTGTTGTACTTCTCGACAACATCTGCGGCCGAACCTCGGTGGGCTTTTCCGGTAGGGCCTGCGTCAAGACATAGCCAATCTTCGTGCCTCAAAGCGATTTTGAGGTTCCTTTCCCAATCGAGAAAATTAGTTTCGTCAAGCTTGTTTTCGATGATAAAAGCGAAGGTTCAATTTGTTTGACATTTTCTACAACAATAAATAAAGATAGAATAAGTAAAAGCTCATGTATAAAAACCCTAAATTTGCACTTAAAAATTTTATAAGGTTTTACTCCCACTAGCCAACTATTCCTATTGGCTTTCAAGAATTTAATTAATTCTTTAGTGGGTAGGATCCCATCTAGTTACCTCGATCCCGACGAGGGCCGATCAACCGAGATAATTTTGATAGGTAGGTACTCTTACGATCGCATCGCATGCGACTCGAGTGGTCGACTAGTCAACTCTTTGACATTTCACATCTCTATGTGATAGTCAACCCCTTGTCTCTAAAATCAGGACGGTCCTGACGAGGCCAATCACCGCAAGATTCTAGTCGAGTCGTAACCCAATATTCATGAGATCTCGTAACGATCATATCTCAATAATAACGATATACCCGTGGTAGGTCAACTCCGACGCGGGCCGATCAGTTGGATCCGAACAAGGGCTCTTCACCGTCATTATAATATTGGGAGACAATTTTTGGCTCGATTTTTGGCGTGGGAATATTTTAAATTAATTCACTTAATTAATTTGGTTTAATTGTGGTCTCATCTACTATGTACATATTACTACGATATCATATAAAGTAAAACATACACAACATTCAGCGCATAAAATAACCGGTATGATCATGGACTTTTCTAGAGTGCGGTTTGAATACAAACCGACGAAAAAACCGCGGGTCACAAACTAAGGGTATCTGCAACCGCCAATAGGATCTTTATTCTTTCAGACGCCAATGGGTTCTTTATCTCTCATTGGTCTTCAACTTCTTGCTCCATTCTTGTTACATAATAAATAATTACACCCGCCGCACACGGGGAGGGGAGCTAACGGGAATGAGATAATTGCAAAAAAGTAAACTAGGTCACGTTCTTCATAACTGCCTAGGACAATTTTCAAAAACCAACATAAAGAAAACATTCCCATCTATCCTATTTGGTGAGTCCATTATCAATAAAATTCATATAATCACATTATATCTACACTTCTAATCCATACAATTTTATCTTATGAAAAGATTAAATTCTAATTTTAACTACTACTACTCATGCGTCTTTATTTTATCACGTCAAATAATTAAATAACTTGTAATTTATTATATGACTTAATCGAAAATTAAAATTAACATTTAATTTTTAAATCGATTTCAATTTTAATTAAATTTGAACTATTCAAAATATAGAATTAAAATTATAAAGTCTCTATTTGTTTCCTTTCCAAAACTAAATTTAGCAGCACAGCCACTTTCCAAAATCAAAATTTTGGAAGTGGCAGCAAGCTAAGCCTTTACAATCAAATATTTGAAAAGGCTGCAGTTTATTCCAAATCAAATATTTGGAAAGGCCAAATTATTTTAGTTTAGGCACAGCCACTTTCCAAAATCAAAATTTTGGAAGTGGCGCAAGCTCAAGCCTTTACAAATCAAATATTTGAAAAGGGGCTAGCCATTCCAAATCAAAATTTGGAAAGGCCAACATGCATATATGGTTTCCCGATGGTCCAAACTATTTGAACCATTGGTTGTAGTATATGACACAACTAAACAAACGAGATATCATGCACAATAAAATATCACAAAGCGAAAAGGGTTGATCTCCCCATTGGAAGAGAAGAGCCGACGGACGGCAACCCTAGGGTTACCGCCGCCGCAGAGAGAGGAGGCGCCGCGATCGGCCGACCCCATGTATACCTATTTTTTTGTTTCAACGTTTCGTGATTTAAATCTTGCATCTATCGATTAAATACTACGCAATTAAATTATGCTTATTGCTTAAGCTCGAAACCTTGCTCTGATACCAATGTTAGGAAATCACTAGTTTAACGTAGCGGAATTTAAAATTTTGATTTCCTTTTCTAGATCGTTCTTCGTTTAATGCAATAAACACGTTAAGTAGTTTGACGGTTATACCTCAGATGATCTATAAGATCGTCGCTTTGACCGCCAACGGAGAGTAGTTCAATGCGCAAGCCGTCCACGTGTCCGGCCTCTATCGCTAATCCACACGAACCCCTTGCCGGAATCCTCCTTGGATTGCTATCGGAAAAACTCCGGCTGCTAGACCGGACATTTTCTTCCCTCACAAACTCACTATGGAAGGCTCTCTATTTTACACAATAATTATGAACTCTTGCAATTTTTTATGTACAAAAGAGCTTGACACCCACCTCCTATATATAGTAGAAGGTGGCGCCCCAAAGGTGTGTAGGAGAAGAAAACCTTTTTCCAATAAAATAAGGAAAATCAACTAGATTGATTTATCTCTTTAATTATAATTTATTTTGCCAATATCCTATATTGATGATAATTATCTTATTACCATAAATCTATTTTTCCAAAATCAATTAATATCTTATATTAATATTATGACAATCTTATTAATTAAAGTGCACAATCCAAGTGTATCGTATACACATAAAAGTGGCGCCGCATTAGTCAACTAATTGACTTCCGGAATATTCTTTAATTAATATAATTTGTATATATAATTAATATCTTGTATTTAATTTATTCATAATAAATAAATACCACCATATTAATTTACCACTATAACCTTTATAGTCTAGAGATAAACTTTCCTTATTTGGTTATCAACTATAACCGCATTTTAATCCGACTCGATGTTCATATGTGTGTGACCCAATAGGCTTCCGAATATGTTGGCCGTAGACACAAAGAGCAATTTACTAAAATGCCCTTCATACCTAACGATCACGGGATAGCGTTTAGCAACACACCGTGACCCTCAATCATCGGAAGAGTCAAAAGCAATGACTACTACCTTTCATGTGAAGCAGTTACCGTGTAAGTTACAATCCTACCGCTGTAATAATATCCATATGATCGTATCTCGAGTGTCAATACATTGACGATCGTATCTTATAATCTGGATATCATGCTCTCTCGGAATAACACATTTACTCCCACTTTGCAAAGATTCTCGAGAGCTAGACATTCCTTATAAGAAGGCCATTTCGGATATTCGATCCTAATCATAGGATACGCGATTCCCGGACGACCAATCATGTATACTCCGCGATGCTTCAATATCACACCCAATCACTACCGCATGATCGCTCCGTGGTTAGGAGAAATCTCAATAGTGTCAAAGCATGACAATCCACACCGTGATGCCATGAAGACTCGGTCAAAGGATAATTACACAACCGCCACATAGTGTGACACTTAATGTAAGTGGGTCGGTCCTAACGTCGCATTCTCTAATACACGTCCACGCACGGTCCAAGTGTCTCTACACTTCGATAGACGAGATCTATCCTACCTTCTAAAAGATAGAAGACATCCAATACGTCTTTAGTCTCGATTATACTATCAATGTCCCATTTGACAATATATAAGACTAGAGACATTTAAGTACCAACCTTGTTATAGTGATTAGAGATCTCATCAACCATAATCACTATCATGGTTTCTCTATCACAGATTGATACTAGGGACGTTACTATATATATACAACAAACAATATGAAGATAAACAATATATAATAACATAAGTGCTTTTATTAATCATAATAAAGTTATTACATGAACTAAATAGACTGTAGACGACCCGACCCGGTCGGATCCGGTCCAACCCGATTGGGTTTAGGACACCTTTCCAACAGGATACTCTCGATTAATCGAGGGTATTTTTGTCCTTTTTTTTTCTGCCGACTTAACTTGGAAGGTTCTGGAATACCCTAGGCCCAACTTCGGTATTTGGACCATAACTTGACCTACGTGACTCCGATTTAAGTGATTCAAAGTGAGATGGAATCCTCGTTTAAATCCCTACAACTTGCATGTATAAGTACAAGCCCAATTCGTCTTGTAAGGCTTCGGAAACTGCGTTGCAAGATCACCAATCAGATTCTCGAGTCCAATCTTCACTCGAAACACTTCAACCTTCAGCTCCGTTCAGTTATTTATCGATTGAATCTCACATTCAGCCCAAATTATGCTCCATATACTCGTTCATCTGTCAATAAAATCATAGCACACATAGTAGCTTATATTCCAAGCAAATAACGCATAAAATACACGGTTAATACGCATAATACCAATTTAGTCACCCCGGACGTGGCTTAATCATATTTAGCTAATTAACCCATTATTTCATACATATTATCCCCATTGAGAACACAAATCCAAGGTAAGTTGATAGTAAAATATGATACTAAGTTGACCATCATCAAGCCGCTAATAGTGTTCTGACTGTTGTGACATTCACAACTGGAGAGAATGTTTCTTGATAATCAATTCCATAGATCTGAGTGTAGTCCTTTTGCAACTAATATGTACTTATACGGATATACATCAATACTGATCCATCATAGTTGTATTTATCTTATACACCTACTTGCATTCAGTTGACTTCTTCCCAGGTGGAAAAGTAACAATTTCCCATGATTCCGGTCTTCTGTAATGCCTTAATTTCCTTTTGCATTGCTTCTTTCCAACCATCATCTTTGATTGCCTGATTGTATGTCTTTGGCTCAGTGACTGCATCAAAGGCACAAACATATTTGATATATTTAGCTGAGAGTCTGTCCATACTCATGACCAGATTTAGCATATGAGGGGTCTGCACAACATTATCGCCTCCTTGATAAAAGTTTGGTGTCATTCTGGTCTTGTTAGATCTCCTTAGATGAACTGTTGGTGCAGGTTCTTGATCAGCTGTGAATGATCCTCCACTGGCTCCTTAGTTGAATCAGCTCCTTTGTTGGATTCTTTAGTTGAACTACTCAGTTGATCCACAAAGCTGTGCAAAGTAGGCAGTGGCAGTGGCTTATCGGTTGTGCACTTGGATTTTCTCAGAACCTGCTTAAAAAAAATAAGTGTCATGAAATTGAGTATTTCTAGCAACAAAGATGTCTTATTTTGTTGGTGATGTCCAAGAGAATAGCTCCACTGGAAGTGTTTGAATTTCCAAGATAGACACAAGTTATGCATCTAGAATCAAATTTAGTTTTGAATTGCTGAAGAGTGCAAAAATTGACCGAACGACCAAAAACTCTGAACACATAATAATTTGGTTTAGATCCATATAGCACTTCATAAGGAGTACTTTTCTTTAACAATGATGCCGGTGTAACATTGATAAGTTTAACAACATGTAGCAAACACTAACCCTAATATTCCATGTGTACATTACTCTGAAACCTCAAACCTCTAGCTACATTCAACAGATGCTGATGTTTTTTTCTCTCAACAATGTCATTTTGTTCAGGTGTACTAACACATGATGTATGGTGAATAATTCCATGTGGTTCATAAAAGGATGCCATCTGAATCTCAGCACCATTATCAAATCTTATAACTTTTATAATTCGATGAAAATTGAGTAAAAACAAACTTAAAAAAGGATTTAACTAGCTCAAAAGCTTATGACTTCTTTCTTATAAGAAAAACCCAAGTAAATATAGAATAATAATCAACAACAGTTAGGAAATATTGTTGACCATTCACAGTGGGACAATGTTAGTGCACTTCTGTAACGCCCCCTGACCCCGGGCCTGGTAGCGTTAAATGAGTCATAAATGGTCCGGTCAACTACTTAGACCTTTGTCCTCGTTTGGTCTAAAAGGGCTAACCTTAGTTGACAAGACATTTATGTCTCACACTTATATGGGGGTGAGCAGTCTTTTATTTTACCAATGTGGGACTTTACATTCTCCCCCCTTATAAGGGACTGGCGTCCTCGCCAGGACGACCGAGACTGTTCCCGGATCGTCCCTATCAGAGGTAACTAGAGGCCATCCTTACACCGTCTTCTTGTACGCAGCGCATAGTTCCGTCTGATAGTCGGCTCTGAATACCATTCTGTAACACCACCAGACCCTGGGCCTGGTAGCGTTAAATGAGTCATAAATGGTCCGGTCAACAACTTAGACCGTCGTCCTCGTTTGGTCTAAAAGGGCTAGCCCGAGTTGACAAGACCTTTATGTCTCACACTTATATGGGGGTGAGCATTCTCTTATTTTACCAATGTGGGACTTTACATCTTCACATTGCTCACAATCATGTGTTTCATGAGAGAACAAAACACATTGAGATTGACTGTTATGTTGTTAATGATAAAGTCAAGTCAAGCTTTGATCAAACTATGTCTGTCTATACCAAATAACAACTTGTTGACATATTAACCAAAGCTTTGAAAGCACCTGTTTTTTGCTATCTGATGGACAAACTAGGTATTTCCAAGATATTTTAGCCAAGTTCAAGTGGATGAAGGAGTGATAGGTGCAAACATGATGTGAAAGCTGATTCATTCACTATTCTCAACTAAAGGGGTGTTACAATATAGAGACAATGAGTGATGAGTGCAAGAGGATGAGCATACACTCAGCTCAACTGATGTGTTCAACTCGGCTCAGTTGAATACATAACTCAACTCAGATGATTTAGGATCAGCAAACCATATTGTTGTAACTACCATACTGTTATAATTGAATGTAATTGTTGCATGTAGCCATTGTAGTGGAGAATCATCTATAAATACTTTGTGATCAACACATTATAACTTAACTTGATAATTATTTTTAATCAATAAAAATTTCCCATTTCAATTTCTCTCGTGTTCTTTAAATTCATCAATTTCAACAGGGGCCGAACACTTCTGCGGCTCCGTGCACAACTACACAACAGACAAAGCATCGATCTACTCTAGATCAAATTGGTTTGAAATCATGTCTACTTTCTCTTTGTTTATTGTTTAAATGAAGTCGGTCCTTGTTAAAAGGAAATCAAAATTTTAAATTCCGCCGCGTAAACCTATTGATTTCTTTACAACGGTATCAAAGATGTATTCGAATTAAGCAATAGGCATGATTTAATTTGCGTAGTATTTTTCATCATAATCATCACATCTTGAATATGTACGATTTGGATTCACAAATGATACGATCAAAGAAACAAAAAAAGTGATCGATGACACCACCACCGGCCGGCTGGCCGCTGCCAGCGGCGGCATGTAGTAAGATTTAGGTCAATTGACCCCCAAAACAAAAAAAGTTATTTTCTATGTATTTTTATCACTATTTGAAAACTTGATACACTAATATTTACTAATTGACCCGCTAAATTTTTTTAAATATTGACCATTGACCCATATACATACCTGGATATTTAAAGTTAATGCATTACAAACTTGTAATACGATGTGTCGTTCTCGATCTCTTACTCGTATCACAAAAATTCTGCATCCGCTTTTGCCTCATGATGTCGGCGTCGGCTGCCACTTGGGTGGTGGCTCTCCTCATTTTTATTTTGTTTATGTATTTATGGATCCATATAGTTCATATTGATGCATTGGTTGTTAGGTAATTTTTCTATTGTCTTATCATGGCCATGTAGATAGCCAATGGTTTAAAAGGTTTGAACCATTAG
This sequence comes from Gentiana macrophylla, assembly GCA_026214975.1. Lineage (NCBI taxonomy): Eukaryota > Viridiplantae > Streptophyta > Magnoliopsida > Gentianales > Gentianaceae > Gentiana > Gentiana macrophylla. The sequence continues at coordinate 29,969,662 of CM047814.1, forward strand.
CATGCCTCATGGCCTCCCATATGGTTCAAAAGGTTTGGAATATTGCAAAAAATTTATGTTGGTTAATGTGCAAATCCTAGTTAGTGTATCAAAACCAAAAGGAATTCAACTTTTTAAAATGAGCCCTTATGTGTAAAAAATTTCCACCAATGTATTTTCTTAAAACTGCTGACTTAGTGGTCCAATACTTGCATCTGGATCACTCTAAAATTAGTGGAATAAAGAGTTAACCTCAACCCTCAAATTATTGAATCGAAATGTAGAACATTTGGTCCCACATTGTGGACCTAAGGTTGACCTTAATCATTCAAATTTTTGAATGACCAAGGTTGATGTTTTATGGTTCAAGTTGAACTATAAGACATCACTTTTGATTAATGAATCAAAATGAAAAAAAAACAACATAAATTTTATTTTGACCTCTATTTTTGATATTGCGAGAATTATCAGGGTGGCGGTAACGGCTGAGCCGTATGGATATCTGGCTATTTATATAAGATTTCTCAGGTGAGATGGGTGGTGACTGCGGTGGTTAATATGAAATATAGGATGTTTCCGGCGGCGGGACCGTATGAATGCGGACCCGGACTCAGACTCGACAAATTGACAGGGCTTGGCCTGCTTTCATTAATATTCCGATGGGTTATGATTTACACATAGCTCCTATTTATAGGTGTCGAACTAATTACAATTATACTAATGACGACAAGACTTAATAAAGTGCAATTAAGCATAAACATGATCCCGAGCTGAGGGGTGATGACTTGTCCCGAGGTCGTCAATCTTTATGCGGGTTCATTAGTGGTCTTGTCATTCCGAGTAGGTTGATTCTCGGTTTGAGAGTTGAGTCCGGCATGTCTCTAAACTGTTAGGAGGCTGTGTGTGTGGGTGGCCCCGGGCTGTTAAGGTCCGGCCTTGGCCCGATGTTACACCGAGGCACCAAGGTGAACGATGAGCTCATCACCTTGCGACTTGAACCTAGCCTGGCAGCAGGTGGGTTGAGGATGAAGACGACCTAAATGCTTATGATGTAATCTCCGATCGGATCAGACCCGGGTCCGTGAGACCGTATGCGGGTTCCCCATATCAATTTTGGAATGATTCGAATTCAAAATAAAAATAGAATATTGATTTTAAGATTAATCTACTCTTATTTTCAATTAATACTTATTTAAATGTTAATTTGATAGAAAAACGTAATGGGAAAAATATATTTTATTAACACACGGTTTTTGTACAGTATATGAGTATACATATACACTTCACGGAATATTCTAGAGACTGTGTAATAAATACAAATAATAATGAGTGTAAATATCCTAATACGCCCCCTCAAGCGGGACGAGGGGAGTGAAGGCCCAGCTTGGATTTGAAGTGACCGAAGGGAAGGCGAGAAAGCGGTTTCGTAAGAGCGTCTAAAAGTTGATCGGAATTAGAGACATGAGACACCCGAATGAGACCCTGTTGAACTTGATAACGAATGTAATGATAGTCGATAGCCACATGCTTCATTCGAGAGTGAAACACCGGATTAGCACACAACTGAGTTGCATCAACATTGTCACAAAATATGACAGGGGAAGTGAGAGTGGAGAACCCAAGATCCGCAAGTAAGTATGTAAGCCAGGCAATCTCAGCGGCAGTGGCAGCAACGGACCGATATTCGGCCTCAGTGGAAGAACGCGCAACAATAGGCTGTTTCTTGGAGCTCCAGGAGACTAGATTTTTTCCGATGAATACCAAGTATGCAGAAGTGGACAAGTAGCCATCATCCTTATTGCCACCCCAATCAGCATCGAAAAAGGCATGCAGTGCAAGTGTGGAGGTAGAAAAGAGTTGGAGACCGTCATGCAATGTACCAGCTAGATATCGAAGAATTCGTTTGACAAGGCCCCAATAGTACATAGTGGGGGTGTGCATATACTGGGAAAGCGTGTGAACAAAAGTTACTGAAGTGCACTAATAACCTGACGAAATTGTGTCGCATCCGTATGTGGAGAACCTGCCGCAACATTGGAGGAAAAGGCATCAGGTGGAAGTTGAGTGAAGATAGGCTTAGAGTCCTGCATATTGACTCGGAAAATTAATTCATGGATATATTTATTCTGCGTGAGCAGCATGCCCTGAGTGTTGGGGTAACCTCAACACCCAGAAAATAAGATAAGTCCCCAAGATCCTTAATTGAAAACCGGTGTCCAAGACTATCAATAACCTGTTGAACCTGAGAAGAAGAGCTACCAGTGACAACAATATCATCAATGTACACAAGTAATATAGTAATGCTGGAAGAAGTACAACGAATAAAAAAGGACGATTCAGCCGCTGAATTAATAAATCCAATGGAGAGAACAAATGAGCTTAACTCATGATACCAAGCCCGGGGTGCTTGTTTGAGGCCATAGATGGCCTTGTGAAGTTTGCAAATATAATTTGGGTGATCAGAATCCTCAAAGCCAGGTGGTTGAGACATGTAAACATCCTCAGCAAATGAACCCTGCAAAAAAGCATTATTGACATCCAACTGCCGAAGAGACCAACCCAGAGAGTCTGCAATGCTAAGGACCAGGCAAATAGTGGTGGGTTTAACCACCGGACTAAACGTCTCAAAATAATCAATGCCTAGTCGCTGTGTGAAACCTTTGGCAACCAATCGGGCTTTATAGCGCTCGATGGAGCCATTCGAATGACGTTTGATGCGGAAAACCCATTTGCAGCCAACCACATTGGCAATGGAATCGGGAGGAACAAGGGACCAAGTGCCGTTGCGCACAAGCGCATCAAACTCTTCAGACATAGCAGTACGCCAGTGAGAACTCTATAAAGCCTGTTTAACCGTGGAGGGATCAGTATCCGAATATCGAGAATCCAACTGAGCAGTAAGGTTCAGGATTTGGCGAGGTTTAAAAATATTATTGCGGGCTCGGGTGATCATATGGTGCGGGTGAGTGGGAGAGATAGCGGGGGAGGGTGCGGAGGTGGATGTGGAAGAGGATGGGTTCGTGGGGGATGTGGAAGGGGGTGGAGAATGTGGGGGAGGGGATGGCATAGTCGGAGAAGGAGCTAGCGGGATAGAGGGGTTAACGTCCAGGTAGAGAGCTAGAGGGAGAAGATGATCAAGGGAGGGTGTGTCGGGATCAGAGGGGATGGAAGCTAAGGGGAACATATCCTCAACAAACCGAACATCACGGGATACATACAGACGAGCACCAATCAAATCATAGCAAAGGTAAGCACTTTGAGTGAGTGAGTAGCCAAGGAATACACAGGGCAAGGATGAGGACTCGAGTTTGTGATGATTATAAGGTTTAATCCATGGATAACAAAGGCAACCAAAAACCCGAATTTTAGAGTAGTTGAGGGGAGTGGACAGAATTTTTTCGTGGGGGGAAAGCATTTCCAAGTTCTTTGTGGGCATACGATTGATGAGGTACACAGCAGTACTAACAGCATATGACCAATATGTGATGGGCATGAAGGCTTGTTTAAGGAGAGTGAGTGCAGTTTCAACGATATGTAAATGACGGCGTTCGTATATACCTTTGTGTTGGGGGGTGTGGGGTGGTGAAGTGTGATGGGCAATGCCATGAGATTCTAGGAAGAGACGTAATGCAATGTACTCAGTACCATTATCGGAGTAAAGCATTTTAATAGAGGCCGAGAGGAGGTTTTCAACATACACTTTGAATTTTGTGAAGACTAAAAAAACATCAGATTTACGAGTTAACGGATATAGCCAGATAAATCGTGTAAAGTGATCCACAAAAATGACATAATATTTATAACCATCAATTGAATAAATGGGTGCAGTCCAAACATCAGAAAAAACAACTTCTAAAGGGTGCGAAGATTGTAAAGTAGAAACTGAAAAAGGAAGCTTATGGCTTTTATTACGCAAGCAGTCATCACAAGGGGAAGAAACAACAGAAGATAAATCCAAATAGTTATTTTTAACTAAAAACTGAATAACAGGAAAAGCAGGATGGCCACAACGACGATGCCAAGTCGAGGTGGTGGTTTTATTGGCGGAAAAAGCAAACAATAGGCTGGAGGACCAAGAGTAGATGCCATCTTAGCTTGGCCCTGGTGGAGGCATTGTCCTGTCTTTATATCCTTCACCAAAAAAGAATCAGATAAGAACTCAATAGTTACATTGTTATCAGAACTTAGAAACGGATAAAAGGTTTTGAGATAATTGAGGAACGCATAATATATTAGTTAAATGAAAAGAGGAAATAGAAGCAGATCCAATGTGAGAAATGGAAAAAGTACGACCGTCACCAATAATAATATCATCCAAACCTGAGTACGGATCATGCAGAGACAAAAGATTGAGGTCATGTGTCATGTGGTGTGAAGCACCACTGTTGAGCAGCCAGGTGGAAGTAGCTTGAGCCGGGTTGGCCTGAGGAGGTGGAGAAGGTATCGGGTTTGGATTGGGGGGGCCTCGGGAATTGCTGAAAAAATGGGTATGTGGGGCAACGCTTAGCAGAGTGACCATGAACACCACACAATTGACATCGACCAAGGTATGGGCGAGGACCACGAGTGTTTGAAGGCTGCGGGTTTGGGGAGAAGGGCTGTGGTTGTTGCTGATTAGGGAGATAACACGGGGGGCATTGAGCGGCTTGAGGTCGAGGAGGGGGTGGAGGACGGGATAGATTGGGTGGTGGTGAGGGATGAAGGTGAGGGGCTGGACGAGGTGGACATTGGGCAGCGAAGGCGGTATATCCGGGTGTATTGACATGAGGTTGTATAAGCGTATCGCGAGCCGGACAGGGAAACACCTATTAGATTCTCATGTAGTTCGGCAAAGGGAATAAGCGTATCGCGAGCCTGTATAGCCCGAGACAATTCAGCATATTCAGGACCAATGTTTTGCAAAACTAAATCAACCAAATCTTCATCATCAACTTTTGCATCAAGGGCTGCAAGTTCATCAGCTTTTGCCTTAATTGAGGAGATATATGTAGAGACACAGGCATTACCTTTGGTAACCGAACGCAAACGATGCTTCAATTGTTTAATTCGACCACGACTAGGCTTACCAAAAGTGTCGTCAAGGATTGTCCATGCCTCACGAGCTGAATGAGTGTGCTGAATTATCGAGATGAGATCAGGATGAACCGAGCCGAGAATGATGTTGTGAATAAGCGAGTCCTGATGAATCCATAGGGCATGCTCCGGATTAAGGCTAGAGACACCATCGGCTGTAAGGGTGGCGGCCGGACAGGGTTTTGAACCATCAACAAATACCAGAAGATCATAACCAGTGAGAAGGGTGGTCAGTTGGAGTTTCCAGGCACGGTAATTGGTCAAGACGAGTTTTATCGGGGCGTGAAGCATTGCGTTGAGGGCAATGAGAGCAGCGGCTGGTTGGGAATTGGGAGGGACAGGCGTGGTGGTAGTGGTGTTTGTTGCAAAAGACCCAGAATCTTGGAGAGACATGGCTGTGATTGGAAAAAAAGGAGGGGGAGTCAGAAAATGCAGAGAGAACGGGAAGAGAGGGGTAGGGTTGCGGCTGGGGAAGAAAGAGTGTAAAGAAACGGAATTCTTTTTTTATGGAGGATCGGGAGAATTGAATTCTCAATGCTCTGATACTATAATAGAAAAACGTAATGGGAAAAATATATTTTATTAACACACTTGTTTTGTACAGTATATGAGTATATATATACACTTCACGGAATATTCTAGAGACTGTGTAATAAATACAAATAATACAAATAATAATGAGTGTAAATATCATAATATAATTGATGTTCGCGCGTATAAATCATCCACTCTGCGATATCGTCTTTTCCTTTTCATTTTAAATTTATCTAAATTTGAAAAGACGCGAATTGTTAGTTTTAAAATTTATTTTTTCTCATATGATATGATAGTATGGATTGGATAGTTTACTTTTGTATAATATGATTATATGGACTCCGATTGATCATGGACTCGACCAATAAGATAGATATTTAATGTATTTATTTTTATTTTGGATAAAAGTTGTCCTCGATCATTATTAAGAACGAGCCTAGTTTATTTTCTGTATTTATCTCACTTCCCCCCCCTCCCCGTGTACGGCGGGTGTATTTTATTCGATAAAATTATGTAATACTATGGAGCAGAAGATGAAGGCCAAAAGAAGACAACATAGAGATATTGTTGGTAGTTGCAGCTACCCTTAGTATTGTGAGCCGCAGTTACTTTTGTGCGCGTAATGATGTATGTTTTACTTTATGTTGATAACGTAGAAATATGCACGTTGAATGATGAGAGCATAGTTAAGTAAATAAATTAATTACTCTCACAACAAAAATTAAGTCGGAATTTTGTCTTCCAATATTATAACGACGGTGAAGAGCCTTTTGTTCAGATCCAACTAATTGGCCCTCGTTGGGAGTTGACCTTTCTCGGTATATCGTCGTTATTGAAATATGATCGTATAAGATCTCATGAATATTGGACTATGACTTAACTAAAATTTTGCGGTGATTGGCCCTCGTCTGGACCGTCTAATTATAGAGACAGAAGGGTTGACTATTAAATAGAGATGTGTATTTTTAAAGAGTTGACTAGTCAACCACTAGGAGTCACATGAGATGGGACTGGTAAGGCTACCTACCTTTTGAAATTATCTTGATTGATCGGCCCTCGTCAGAAATTGAGGTAACTAGATTGGATCCCATTCACTAAAGAATTAATTAAAATTCTTGAAAGCCAATTAGGAGCAGTTGGCTAGTGGGAGCAAAACCTAAATCATTTAAAAGTGCAAAGTGGTTTTGTAAGCATAAACTAGTATTTGTACTATGTTTATTTTATTGTTGTAAAAATGTCGAACAAATTAAACCTCCATTTTATCATTGAAAACAAACTTGACTTATCAAACTTTCTGACTGGGAAAGAAATCTCAGAATCATTCAAAGGCACGAAAAAATAGGGTTTGTGTTGGAAATCCCCTTTCCAAAGGAGCCTGAGGATGTTGAAAATGAGGAGTCGTTCGAGAAGCATAAAAAACATTGTTCTGACAGTGTTGAGGTTACATGTATCATGCTTGCTTCTATGACACCTGAACTTCAAAAGAAGCATCAGTTTATGGATGCTTACACCATCATTGGTCACCAAAGGGTACTTAACGCCTCTAAGTGCAACTGAGAGGTACGAGGTCTTGAAGGCCCTTTTTGGTTGTAAGATGACTCCAGGCACTTCGGTTAGCTCGCATGTGCTGAAGATGATCGGGTACATAGAGATGCTTGAAAAACTTGGCCACAAGTAAGAGCACGATAGGTATTGACTTGATTCTGACATCTCTTCCCAGCTCTTACTCACAGTTTGTGTTGAACTACAACATGAACAAGCTTGATTCCTCCCTTGAGGAGTTATTGATTATGCTTAAAATTGTTGAGGGTACTACGGACAAGGGCAAGCATGTGTTGCTTGTGAGTTCTTCCAAGGGCAAGAAAAAGGCCCAAAATAAAAACAAGAAGGCTAGGGAGCTTCCCAAACCAAAGCCCAAGATAGCCAAGGACAAGAAAAATGATGCTTGTTTCCATTGTGGCCAACCTAGACATTAGAGGAAAACCTGCAAGGCCTTCTTTTGAGTACCAAGAAGAACAAGCATGGTGATGTTTCGACTTCAAGTATGTTTATGATTGAGATCAACATCGATTCTTTTAAATCTAACCACTGGTATTAGATATTGGATGTGGCTCTCATATTTCCACAAATATGCATGGACTAAGATGGACTAAAGATCTAAAGGAATGAGAGGTGGACTTGCGCATGGGGAATGAAGCAAGTGTTGTTGCCCTAGTTGTACGAGTTTATTTTCTTTAGTTTCCCATTTGGCTAGTACTTGAATTAAATAATTGTTATTTTGTTCTTGGTCTTACGAAAAACATCATTTCTATTTATACATTAGATATGGAAGGATTTTCTTTCACTTTTTAGAATAAATGCTGTTCTTTTTCACGCAATGGAATGTCTTATGGTACTGGTAAGCTGAATAATGGTCTCTGCATATTAGATACGAATGTTGATACTTAACATAAACAACAATAAAGCTAAAACAAACGACTTGAATGAATCATACTTATGGCATTGTCGACTTGGCCATATAAATAAGAATCGCATTTCCAAACTCCATAAAGATGGATTATTGGATCATTTTGATTACGAATCATATGACACATGCAAAGTTTGTTTACTTCGCAAAATGACAAAGTCACCATTTAGTGGTAAAGGGATAAGATCCAATGAATTGGTTGAGCTCATACATACTGATGTATGCGGCCTAATGTCAATTCAAACCAAATAAGGATACTCATACTTTATCCCCTCCACTGATGACCATTCATGTTATGGTTATGTGTACTTAGTGAAGTACAAGCCTAAAGATTTTGAAAAGTTCAAGGAGTTCAGAAATGAGGTTGAGAAACAACTAGGTAAAGAAATTAAAACCCTACTATCTGATCGAGGCGGCGAATACCTAGATGGTGAGTTTCAAGATTATTTGAAGAAAATGATATTCTACCTGAATGGACCTCTCATGGCATGCCACAAATGAATGGAGTGTCTAAAAGGAGGAACCGTGCCTTGTTAGACATGATGTGGTCCATGATGAGTTATGCAGTTCTTCCAAAATCATTTTTGGTTATGTTCTCGAGACAGGTTCATGCACACCGAACCGAATTCCATCAAAGACGGTTTATTCTGCTCCATACAGGGTATGGAACAAGAAGAAACCAAATCTGGCATATCCTAAACCTTGGGGATGTCTGACTTATGTGAAGAGGATGATGCATGACAAGTTAGAAGCTAGATCAGACAAGTGTCTATTTCTGGGGTATCACAAGGAAACTATGGGATACCAATTTCACCACCAAAGAGAACAAAAGGTGTTTGTCTCCAGGACTGGTCACTCTCCAGAGAAAGAGTTCATTCTGAAAAGGGTCAGTGGGAATAAGATTGATCTCGAAGAAATTCAAGAACCATTTATGGGTAACAGTTAGTTGATGGAAATGGAGTAGACACCAAATATTTATGAGGTGCAAACCCCTGCTCAAAACACATAGACTCGTCGGAGGTCCACCAGGGAACGTTGTGAACCAGATAGGTACATTGGCATATACCTCATAGAAGATGAGAACCCTACAACTTATTAGGATGTGTTTATGAGATCCAACAAAGAGCAATGGCTAGAAGACATGAAATATGAGATGGAACCCACGAAGGACAACCATGTTTGGAACCTAGTTGACCCTCCTGAAGGAATCGTTCCTATTGAGTGCAAATGGGTCCTTAAGAGAAAGGTCAACATGGATGGTAATGTGATTACCCATAAGGCTGGATAGTGGCAAAATGTTATAAGCAAATGCAAAAAGTTGACTATGATGAAACATTTTCGCCCGTTGACATGCTAAAGTCCATTAGGATTTTTCTTGTTATTGCATCATACCATGATTATGAAATCTGGCAAATGTATGTGAAAACAATTTTCCTTATGGGAGTTTCTTTAAGAAAGTGTACATGACACAACATGAGGGTTTCACTTTGGATGATGTGAAAATGATATGTAAAATGCAAAGGTCCATTTATGGACTCAAGCAGACTTCTCAGAGTTGAAATCTTTGTTTTGATGAGACAAAAAAACGATTTGATTTCATCAAGAATGAAGACGAGCCATGTGTTTACAAGAAGGTTAATGGGAGTGCCGTAGTGTTTCTAGTGCTTTATGTATATGACATATTGACTATAGGGAATGATGTCCATATGCTACAGTCAGCTAAAGATTTTTTTATCCACTAATTTATTTATGGAAGACTTAGGAGAAGCAACATACATTCTGGGAATTAAGATTTATAGAGATAAATCTAAGAGGTTGCTTGGTATGTCACAAACCACCTACATAGATAAGATGCTAAAGAGATATAGCATAGAACAATCCAAGCGAGGGTTATTACCCATGTCACATGAGGTCTATGTGTCAAAGAAAATGTGTCATAAGACCGAGGAGGAAAGGGCGCATATGAGCATGATCTGTAATGCCTCGGCTGTAGGGGTCTATCATGTATACCATGTTGTGTACAAGGTCGTATGTATCGTACCCTCTAAGTATGACTAGTAGGTACCAGGCAAATCCAGGTGAAGGTCACTAGATGGTAGTCCAGAATATCCTTAAGTACACGAGGTGTATCAAGGATATGTTCCAGGTTTATTGGATCTCCGATTTGGTAATTTGAGGTTATACAGATGCCAGTTTTCAAACTGACAAAAATGACTTCAAGTCACAACCTGTTATTGTTTTCACACTCAATGGTGGAGCAGATAGCTGGAAGAGTTCAGAGCAAGAGACCACTGCGGACTCTAAAACGGAAGCCGAGTATATGGCTGCCTTAGAGGTAGCGAATGAAGCGGTTTGGATGAAGAAGTTCATTACTGAATATAGTGTGGTTCCCTCTACGGAAGTTCCAGTTCCACTGTACTGTGACAAAAATGAGGCGGTTGCACAATCAAAGAAACCAATGTCTTATAAGAAGTCCAAACATGTATTGTGGGGTTATCACTTGATCAAGGAGATAGTTGATAGATGTGATGTAAAAATAGAGAAAGTGCACATGGATGATAATATGGATGATCCGTTAACCAAGGCTTTATCACATGCTAAGCATGCGAAACATATTCTCAAGCATGGGCTTAGACATATGGGCGATTAGCTTTAGGCCAAGTGAGAGATTGTTGAATTAGTGTCTTAAACTCAATCAGGTTGGACCGGATCCGACCGGGTGGGGTTAATTGCAGTCTATTCAGTTTATATAATGTTATTATTATGAATAATAAATCACTTTTGTTATTATATATTTTATTTATTGAATAAACCAATTTATTATTGTATATATAATGATGTCCATATTATTAACATGTGATAGAGAAACCATGATAATAATTATGGTTGATGAGATCTTGACCCAAGTTAAATGGTTTGATACTTAAATATCTCTAGTTGCATGTGATATTAAATGAGACATTAATTATATGATTAGACTAGTACGTATTTAATGTCTTTTGTCTTATGAAGATAGCGGTACATCTCATATATCAAAGTGTGGAGACACTTGGACTGTACGTGGACATGTATTAAAGAATGTGTATGTTAGATTGACCCACTTGCTTTATTAAGTGTCACACTATGTGGCGGTTGTGTAATTATTCTTAGATCGGTGTTTTCATAACATCATGGTGTGGATTGAAATGTTTTGACACTATTGAGGTTTCCCCTAATCACGGGGCGATCATGCTGTAGTGCTTGCGTATGATATTGATGCACACATAGGATTAATATAGCTCGTCTGGAAATCGCGTTTCCTAATAGTAGGAGTAAATATCCAAAATGGCCTTCTTATAAAGAATGTATTATTCTCAAAAGTATTTGCAAAGCGGAATTAACGTGTTACTTCGAGAGAATAATAAATCCATATTATAAGATACGGTCGTTAATGTTTTGACACTAGAGCTACAGCCGTGTGGATATTGTATCAGCGATATAATTCTATTTACATGCTAACCGTTTCACATGAAAGGTAGTAGTCAATGCACTTGACTCTTCCGATGATTGAGGGTTATGATGTGTTGTTAGACGTTGATCATGATCGTTGAGTGTGAAAGGCATTTCGGTAAATGATGAAGTCTATAGAATTATAAACTGAAAGTAAAATGTGGAATTATTATTGATGAACTGAAAGCTACAACTTTATTTACAATGTAGCTGATCATGGAGTATTTATAGCTTCATATACCTCATGGATCAGTTAGAAGTAAGTTACAAACGGTTTACAACAGATTACAACTGAATAACCATTTTCTACATTACATTACACTAAAATACTTAGCAGGTTGTTGTGTCTTCATACTGTTGATGGCCGTTTTACAGTAAGCCAACTCTAACCGGCAGGGTATCGATTCGGTTGTACTATAAATGTCGATCAAGGTCGTATCCCACGAGGAATCTGGTTAAGTATCAAAGTCAATATCGTTCATAGTTTAGGTCAACACAACTACTGAAGACGGTGATTTGTCATATCACCGGTTTTACACACTGATATGCACAAAATAAAAGAGTTTAAACTATGAAAATAAAGAGATAGACGCGCTATGATCCAATCTAATTCTCACAAACCCTAGCTTGATCCGGAAGTGTTCTTGACTTACCTAAATGTTCTCGATGACACTCGAAGGATGTCATTTCCTAATTCCGAGAATAGACATTATTTCAATAATCTACCCTCCTATGTCAGGTTCAACAGTCCGCTGACCGGATTTAACTGACCTAACACGGTCTACGTTCAATGAAATGCTCAACAAGTTGATACAAACCTCACACGCGAAACCGAATCTAAACAACTCAGTCGGTTTTACAGGGTGATCCTAGAACCTATGTCCCGTACCCTCTCGCAAAATACATATGTAAAGAAGATATGTAAAATACGATTACCAAATGGCCAATTCAATAAACGTGATCAATCACAAGTTCCAAAACTACAAACACATCAAGAATAATAAAATCAAACATCAAGAACACCAAAAGAACAAACTAGAGTTCGATTCCGAAGATTATCGCATAACTCGTGTATAAAATGATTAGCTACTCATATTAACTACAACATCACAAGATTTCATCATAATATATGAACATACAAACAAGAAATTAAGGTTAGAATTACCCATTTAGATGAAAACCGGAAAAAAAAACTTTGAATTCGAGAAAACCAACTTCGAATCTATAAAATCCAAGATGATCCAAGCAACTTTTACAAAAGATGATGTTATAAAATCTTAAAATCTATCTATGGTTGTTTTGGGGAGTGAAATTCGCCAGAAATATGCTGTAGAAGATAAAAGATATATGTTTATCCACCCAAAATTCGGCTATTTATAGTGAGGGTACAAGTGGGTAAAAAATTCGGTAGGTGCACACATGCCGAAATGGTAGGTGTGCACCACCAAGTAAGCAGAATTTCCCACTCTCAGCACTGGTAGGTGTGCACCTACCATATCGTTAGGTGTCCACCTGCTGACACATCTTTAGTAAATCAACCATAACTTTGTGTGTAGACCCCCAAATCAAGTGATTCCCAATGTATTGAAAAGCTTAGTTAATTATCTACAACTTTCATGAAGATTTCCAGCCCAGAAATGCCTCTAATATGGACCAAAAGTCAGATCAAGTGAAGGTAGGGTGAAAACACCAACCAGTTTCGGTCCGTTTGAACGTTTAAGCTTCGGGCACACGCTCCAACCCCCGTATCTCGCATTCCGGTAATCTCGAACACCTAAGTCCTGCACAATATCACAACAAATACTACACGTAACCCCTACAAGACACTAGGATCAAAACACCTAAAACATCAAGATTCAGACATTACGTCCTATGTATCGTAAATACAAAGCATGGTGTAAAATACATCAAAACACAACCAAATGTCTCCGGAAACGTATAAAACGAGGTATAAACGGGGTCTAATAACATAGCAAATGATAGCCAATTTGACTATCATCAACTGTCAATAGGCTGCTGGGTGTCAGCTGTGTGTCTCAGCAGATTGCACTCAGCATTCCCTTCAGCCTCTATACTGTAACACACCCCCTCAAGTTGAGAGTGGTACATGAACATCTTGCACTCAGCATTCCCTTCAGCTACTTGAACTCTGGAATATCTTTGAAATTCCTAATTTGTCTAGTAGATAGGAGAAAATGGGTGCATCCAAGGCTATGGTGAGAATGTTAGCTACTTGTTCTTTTGTGTTGACTGGAAGGAGTTTGACTAGTCCTGATTTGACTTTGTCTCTCACAACATGGTATTCAATTTCAATGTGTTTTGTTCTTTCATGAAAGATTGGGTTATGAGCAATGTGCATGGCACTGGCATTGTCACAAAATAACACTACAGGCAACTGAACTGGAACCTACAAATCATGTAGTATATAAATTAGCCACTGGATTTCACGAACTGCATTTGTCATAGCCTTGTACTCAGCCTCTGATGAGCTTCTAGCTATGGTTGTTTGTTTTTTGGCCTTCCAAGAGATTGAAGCATCTCTTAGAAACATCATATAGCATGATATTGATCTTCTTGTTTCAGGACAAACAGCCCAATCATTGTCTGTAAAACATTTGAGTACAAGATTAATGTCTGCTGGGAACAAGATTCCTTGACCAGGATTGGCCTTCAAATACCTCAGCAGTCTGTGTGCTGCCTTCATATGATTTTCAAGAGGAGTGTCTAGAAATTGACTGAGCTGCTGAATTGCTAAAGAAATTTCTGGTCTGGTAAAAGTAAGATACATAAGTTTGCCCACCAATGATCTGTAAGCAGTATTATCTTCCAAAAGGGGTGAATCACCATGCTGTAAAGTTTTCTTAGACTCCATAGTTGTCTTAGCGTGTTTTGCTCCCCAAAACTCATAATCTTCTAGGAGATTAAGAGTGTATTTTCTTTGAGAATTTGATATGCCTACAGGTGTCCTAACAGCTTCAATACCTAGGAAATATATCAATTTTCCAAGATCCTTAATAGTGAATTGCCGATGTAGGCATCCTTAACTTGCTGAATTAATTTCTTACTGGGGATTGCTGTTATGATGTCATCTACATAGACCAGCAAAGCAATAAAGGACTGTCCTGCCCCTTTTGTGAATAAACTGTGATCATTCTTGGATTGGATGAATCCTTGAGCCTCCAAAGACTCAGTTAACTTGCAGTTCCATTGTCTGTTGGCTTGCTTGAGGCCATACAGTGACTTAGTGAGTCTGCAAACTCTATTAGGTTTAGTTGCTACACAACCTGGGGGTAACTGTATGTATACTTCTTTCATGAAAATCTCCACGTAGAAAGGAAGTATTGACATCCATCTGATGTAGATGCCAATTAATTGTTGCTGCTGCTGCAGGTAAAGCTCTAACTATAGTGATCTTGACAACATGAGAGAAGGTTTCTTGATAATCAATGCCATATGTTTGAGTGTAACCTTTTGCTACAAGTCTAGTTTTGTATCTCTCTACTGAACCATCAGGATTGTATTTGATTCTGTATACCCACTTGCAACCAATGAGTTTCTTTCCCTAGGGTAGACCAACTATTTCCCATGTATGAGTCTTCTATGGAGCTTCAATTTCCTTTTGCATTGCTTCTTTCCACTCATCATGCTTGATAGCTTGATTGTATGTCTCAGGCTCTTTAATAGCATCAATAGCATTAACGAATCTGGCATAGTCTGCTGAAAGATTGTCTAGGTTCATGACCTCACTTAGCAAGTGTGGGGTCTGCTGAACAGTATGAGCACCTCCTTGATAAAAGGTTGTTGATTTCCTTGTTCTTGTGGACCTTCTTAATTGCATGGGTTCAGATGCTGGATTAGCTGGTACATGCTCTTCAGTAGGTGCCTCGGCTGGAGCTAACCCTGTTTTTGGCTGGTCTATTGACTCATTCAACAGATCATCAAAGCATCCATCACTGGTAGTGGTACTGGAATATCAACAAGGTACTTTGCTTTGCCTAGTTCATGTTGAAACAAAGGAAAATAAGTCTCATGAAATTGAGTATTTCTAGCAACAAAGATATCTTTGTTGGTGATATCTAAAAGAATAGCACCCTTGGATGTATTTGAATTCCCAAGATAGACACAAGTTCTACATCTTGAATCAAACTTGGTTCTGTATTGCTGAAGTGTGCAAGAGAAAACCAGGCATTTAAAAACTTTAAAAATAGAATAATCAGGTTTGGTGCCATAAAGCATCTCATGTGGGGTGCTTTCCTTCAACATTGTTGTAGGTGTGGAATTATATAATTATTTTTACAGCATGTAAAAGACAAAAGCCCCGATACTCAATGGGCAAATTACTCTGGAACCTCAAACTCCTGGCAACATTCAGCAGATGCTGATGTTTCCTTTCAACAATGCCATTCTGTTCTGGTGTGCTGACACAGGATGTTTGGTGGATGATACCCTACTGAGCATAAAATTCAGTGAGCTGAAACTCGGCTCCATTGTCAGATCTAATTACATTAATAATTTTGTGAAATTGAGTAAATACAAATTTAACAAAGGATTTAGCAAGATCAGAGTCCTCAAATTTATGCCTCATAAGAAAAACCCAAGTAAACGTAGAAAAGTCATAGACAACAGTCAAGAAACATTGTTGTCCATTGACAGTGTGTTGTCTTAAGGGACCCCAAATATCTATGTGAACAAGATCAAATATAGCATCACAACAAGAGTACTCAAAGGAAAAAGATTTTTCTTCAGTTTTGCCATGGGACAAACATAACAAAGGTCATGATTACAAAACTTGACATCAGCAGACTATGAACTAATGACTTGCAGTCTCTTACCTGGCAAGTGTCCTAGTCTGTAATGCCATAAAAGAGCATCATCTAATCTATCAGACAATGTGTGATTTTCTACAGCATTGATGATGACGGTCAAATTGGTACCATTATTTACCATCAATCTACCCCGGATTTGTGTTCTCAATGGGTATAATATGTATGAAATCATGAGTTAATTAGCTAAATGTCAGTAAGCCACGTCCGGGGTGACTAAATTGGTATTATGCGTATTAACCGTGTATTTTATGCGTTATTTGCTAGAAATAAAAGCTACTATTTGTGGTATGGTTTTATTGACAGATGGACGAGTGTCGGAGCATCATTTGGGCTGAATATAAGAGTTAATCGATAAAGAACTGAACCGAGCTGAAGGTTGAAGTGTTTCGAGCGGAGATTGGACCCGAGAATCTGATTGGTGATGTTACAATGAAGTTTACGAATTCCTACAAGACGAAGCCTACAAGATGAATTGGGCTTGGACTTCTTCATGATAGTTGTAGGACCTGAAACAAGGATTCTATCACACTTTGAATCACACAAATCGGAGTTACTTAGGCCAAGTTATGGTCCAAATACTGAAGCTGGGCCTAGGGTATTCCAAGTTAAGTCAGCAGCAGGAAAAAGACGAACATACCCTTGGTAACCCGGGAGGTACCGCCGACTTACCGAGGCCCAAAATCTTCCAGAAACACGTTTTCTTGTCCTCCAACCATTGGGTTTACCCCTAAGTCGGTTTATACACCTATATAAGGCCATAGAGTGCTACAAATTTTGTATTCCATCCATTCTATCATCCATTCATAGATCTATTCATAAATTAGATACAATGTAGTCTTTTGGGAATAAAGTCTTCTTTTCTTTCTTGCAAATAAGTCATGAGTCTTTCATTATTGAATTGTGCTTGGTTTACGATCTTCATGGATCAATTTGAATCGCCGGAGGGAGAGAGAATAGAAGAGTACATCTGTTCTTCGTCATGGGTAAGATCTATTCCAATGTTTTATTTCTTTTCTTAGATTCATGATTGTTCTTATGTTAGATCTAGATTATGCTTGCATATAATCATCTATGAATTAATTAAACGAACCTTAATCTTTATTCGATTCGTTAATATGAATCGCAAAATTATGGGTTGCGCTCTTCAGATCTGCGACGGTCTTTATCGCTAGATCTGAATACCTAGTAAATCCTAAATCTGTGGTTCGGCGATAGCTACGTTGATCGACATGTTTAATTAAAACGAGTAATAGGTCTGGACAATCTAGTATTCGTAATTCGTAAATTAACATGAAGGACCGCAAGTGAAGTGTTAATTAGGACATCGTCTTGATGGACCCTATGAACGTGCTGGTCAATGTCGACAGCTGTCTAGGCGGGTTAGCGGTATGAGGTAACGCTCAATATCGGCAGTTCTAGTTCTTTATGCGTATGGGCTATTATGGACCAATTAAGGAGGGTAGCTTGCGTATAGATTGTCTACTGCCATTGTCGGAGTAGATAGGGTTAGGAATTGCACCCGTAGCTTAATTACAAATATGGATCAGATGAGGATTAATGGGAGATTAGTTATGAATGGTTTGGTTAATGCCTTTTCGACATGATTGATGATTGGTTTATTTGTATCCCTTTTATTTACTGTTCCTTTATGTTGGTCAATGACCACCCTTATCCGGTTGGCCTATAAATTGTGGTTGTGTTTAGCATTATTAAATATTAGTCTCCGTGGGATCGACATTGACTCGCCCTTGCTATACTACGATTGACCTAGTACTCTTGCTAGTATTTCGTGTGTGTTAAGCGACTTACACGCGATCAATTGACAACATAAAGTCTTATTGGTTGATCCATGACATAGAGTCCTATGTGTAACTCAGCTGAACCAATCACTTTATTGTTCTTGTCTTGAAAAACACACTTGTTAGCAGAAAAAACAGCCGCACCTTTTGTATGATTGACAAAGGCAGGTAAAGAAAAAAGGTTATATTTAAAACCAGAAATGCAAAACACATCATGTAGGACCAGCTGAGGGTTAACCCTGACTTGTCCTATATGTGTTACAGAAACATTGTTTCCATTAGGTAATCCCATTCTTATACCAGATGAAGGATTGTGATTGCTTAATAGATCCAATGATCCTACAATGTGATCTGTGGCACCAGACTCCAAGATCCATTGTATAGACCTTACTAAGTTTAGATCACATCCCTGTAGCAGGTGTGTAATGTGTGATAATCTCAGCAGGTTGGCCAAGAGCAAAGCTTTCATGTCTAGGAGGATCAGAACTCAGTAGAGCCATCATCTTATCCAGTTGCTGTGCAATAAGATTTGGAAACCCTGGTCCAGCTGACCTATTATGGGCCTAATCTTCTTCTGTTGACTGTTCTTCCTCTACCAAATTAGCCTTTTTTGACTTGAAACCAGGAGGATAGTCATGTTTCTTGTAACAAGTTTCTTCAGTATGACCATTGAATCCACAAAAACTACATTGAACCTTTTTGAGATTCCTTGGTCTAGTATTTGCAACGGATGCAGAGTTAGGTCTGCTGACTACTTGATTTTGCCCCTGTCCACCTTTTTGAGACAAGAGAACCATAGAATCTTGATTCTTGGCCCTATTGGCTACATACAACTTCTGTCTTTCAAATTTATTGGCCATTGCAAAGGCATCATGGATTTCTGGGAAAGGCACCATCTGCATTGCCTGTGAGACCATTGGGTCAAAATCATCCCTTAAACCTTTTAGGAATTTCATAACATGTTCAGCCTCCATATGATCCATCAGTGTGCTGATTGCATTGCAGTGACATTGAGGATCACAAGAACAAATTGATACATGCCCGATAGTCTTGATTTCTTCCCACAGTACCATCAATTTTGTGAAATATTGATTGACAGAATCACTGCCTTGTTTCAGCAAATGCATTTCTTCAAGAAGATCTAAAAGCCTCAAGGCATCAACATTAGAAAATATAGTTGCAAGATTCTTCCAAACTGCATGTGCACTTTTGAAGTACATCAAACTCTAGGCAATTGTGCTCTCTACAGAATTCAAGATCTATGATCTCGCCATTGTATCACATTGTCTCCATGCATGAAAATCTGTTGAATCTGCTTCTGGCCTTTTGATTGTGCCGTCTACAAAGCCAATTTTATTCTTGGTGATTAACACCATCTCCATAGACATTTTCCATGGATTATAGTTGTTTCCATTCATCAATGTCTGAACAAGAACCAAAGACGGATTCTCATTAGGATGAATATATAATAAACTGGAGGGACTAATTTCTTGTTTCTTAGATGTCATGGCTATCAAGAACCCCAAATTCTTGTCAAAACAATGATAAATCAAGGAAAGATGATCAAGAAATGATCAAAAAAGAAGGAAACACTCATCGTTTACTCTCAAGAAACTGGAAAACACAGAAAAAAATGAACACTCTCAAGATTCTTCAAAAAATCAGAGAAAAACGTAGGAAAAAGTTCAGGAATTCTCAAATTTCTGCTCTGATACCATGATGAAGTTTACAGAATTATAAACTGAAAGTAAAATACGGAATTATTATTGATGAACTGAAAGTTACAAGTAACTTTACAACGCAGCTGATCATGGGGTATTTATAGCTTCATACACCTCATGGATCAGTTAGAAGTAAGTTACAAGCGGTTACAACAGACTATAACTGAATAACCGTTTTCTACATTACACTACACTAAAATACTCAGCAGGCTGTTGTGTCTTCATACTGTCAGCAGGTTGTTGTGTGTCAGTTGGGTGTCTCAATAGATTGTACACTCAGCATTCCCTTCCGCCTCTATACTGTAACAGTAAATGTATTTTATAATTACGACCAACATATTCGAAATCCTATCGAGTCACAAACATACGAACGTCTAGCTGGAAATCCTGGAATTATATTGTGGTTATAGTGATAACCAAATAAGGAATTATTTATCCCGACTATAAAGTGTTATTGTGATAAATTAATATAGTAATATTTATTTATTATGAATAAGTAATACAAGATATCAATTATGTAAATTAGGTAAATATCCACGATATATATATATATATATATATATATATATATATATATATATATATATATATATATATATATATATATATATATATATATATATATATACTAGCAAAATGTACGTGCGTTGCACGTGTTGCTTAATTTGATTTATTGAAATGAAATTTAACAACGTAATTTAACATTATTGTTAAGTACGTGTTTAACTTATAAAATAATAGTATAATGAATAATGATAACCTTGTATGAGTTGATTGTTTCAATTGTAAATTCAATTATAGAATAAATATCAAAACAAACAAAATCTAAACAACATAACATTATAAACACGTCTATTGTTACAACATAATGAAGCATATAAGAATGGATACTTAAAATTCTCTAGACAAATCTCTAGACATGTATGAGTTCTGGATTCAAAGGCAAGCGTAAACCTCCCACCGATTGTTCTTTGTAAATGGTCATAAAACCTTCAGGAGGTTTAATTGGCCCTCGTATATGCATCACCTTCAGGAGGTTTAACTGTGTTAGCAAAAAGCACAGGCTTTGTACGTGTTAGGCTAACTTTTTTTTAATATCATACATATATTGTTGACCATGCACTTAATTTATAAAATAATTATATGTTAAATAATGACAATTGTTATACACTAACTTTTTGTTTGGTAGAATTGATTTATTTCTCTTACTCATAGGCATTGAATCAAGCTTGTCATGTTACATTTTCATTTTTTTAAATACGATAAGCTTTTTTAGTTATAAAATCATGTATTTTATTGGTATCGAATGAAGATTTGTCTCATGTATCTGTTTCTAAGTTCCTTCTAACCTAAAAAAACATAATCAAAACATAATGTGTCCAAAAAATGTGTAATGTTTTAATTACGTATATAATATTGTATACTTACATTTGATTACAACTGCAAATACTATTTGTTAAATAATTTATTGTCGGTCAAATTTAATAATCTTAAAGACATAGGATCATTAATTGTGTCACATGAGTGTTAATGAATTATTATTCTATGATACAATAATTATAAAACCGTATGAATTTATTTGAAGGGTATTTATATTGTTCGTTTAAGTATTATCAAATGCTTTATTCCACACTTTTGTGATGCTATTTGCCTCTTCTTCTCAAGTGTTTTAAAGTGGTTGAATTGGCCAGTCTGTCTACTACTACCATGATGACTTCCTTTCCTTTAGACTTAGGGAATCCATCTATAAAATCCATGCTGAGTTGGGACTGGTAATGGGTAGAGCAATCCTTGAAGTTTATCATGTAGACTTTTGCACTACTGGCAAGTTATACACCTTTGGATCATTTCTTGAACATCCTTCTTAAGGTGGGGCCAATAAAATGTCTCTTAATCCTGCTATAACATGCCCTGGCCCTTAAATGACCCCTATTGGACTTAAGTGCAACTTCCCTATCAATTTGGATCTCAAACTTCACACACAAAAAAAGGATCTCAAACCTTCATGGGGTTCCTATGTATATCCTCTTTTTGTACTTAAGGAATCTCATGGTGCATAGCGTAGAAGGGATTTAAGGTTGTACTAATTAAACATCAGTGCCCGAAACTTTTCCTCCACATCTAGGTCACCTTTGTAATTGGTTGTTACTTCTTGCATCCAAGAAAAAGGATATTGTCCTCACAACACACGGTGGTCCCTAAACATGAGTTTGTATGTACAATGCATAAACCACTACATTTTTCACTTCTCTTTGTGTACACAATAGTGAAATCCAACCCAAGTAACTTGGTCACCCTTTTATTTGTAGTGCAGTAGTGGCCCTCCGATCCAGAATGAACTTCATACTCCATTGACCAGTTTTGATGACAAAAGGCGTGCCTTGAATACATGGCTTCCATTTAGTTATTGCAATGGAGAGTACCAGGAGTTTCTTCTCATAGATGAACAATCTCATCTTCTTATAGTTGAAGACCTTGCTTAGATAAGTCACAAGTTTCTTATTTTGTAGTAAAACAACTCCTAAGCCTTTTCCACATGCATCTGTTTCAATGCAAAAAAGCAAAATGAAATTCCAAAATTTGGGAAGAAAAGTACTTGTGATTTGCACATGGCCTCATTGAGTTTCTAGAATGCTTCTAAGGCACTCTGTGACCAACAAAACCCGTCTTTCTTGATTAGGTCATTCGAGGGCTTAACAATAATCCTACAATAGGGCACAAATTTCCTATAAAAACCTGTTAGGCCCAAAACCCTCTCGGTTCAGCCACATTATAGGGCTGGGTCCAATCCGACATGGCTTAAATCTTTCTTGGATCAGCATGCACTTCACCCTCTTGTATGATATGGCTTAAGTATTCCACTCTGGTTTGTCCAAAAGAGCATGTGGGCAATTTAGGATAGTATTGGTTCTTCTTTAAAACTTCTAGAACCACTTTAAGATGTATGTGGGAAGCCATGTCAGGGCTGAAGATTAAGGTGTCATAAAAAAATACCAACACAAATTCTTGAGTCAAGGTCTCAAACATCTCAATCATACTTCTTTGGAATGTGGTTGGGGCATTTACGAGCCCACATGGCATCACTTTGAATTCTAATCAGCTATGATGAGTTACAAAGGCAGTCTTCTGGACATAATCTTTCGTCATCGAATCTGATGGAATCCAGACCTCAAGTATATTCTTGAAAATGCCCTAGCACTCTCTAACTCATCCAACAATTCAGCAATTAGAGAAATACGGTAGCTATCTTTGACAGTCAAGTCATTCAACTTTCTGTAATCCACACAACATCTCAAGGTTCCATTTTTCTTTTTCACAAGGAGCAAGAGTGATGTAAATGGACTACTATTGTGATGTATAATCCCCCGTAGTAGTATTTGATCCACCAACTGCTCTATTTTATCCTTTTGACAGTGAGCATACCCATGATGTTTTAGTTTCACGGGTCCAACATCTTCCTTAGAATTTATAGGATGCTCATAGCCCTTCTTCGACGGCAATGCTTGGAAATTTGCAAACACGTCATGATACTCTTCTAGAACATGAGTAATTTCAATACGCACAAGATTCATGGCATGTTTTTATATCAAATTTTTGCACCCGATGAGTCCATAGTTCCATTTTCTCAATTCCTTTGTAATGATTTTATAACTGATAATCTTAAGTTAAGCCTCTTATGTGTAGCTTCTCGGCTTAATTTGTTCTCTCTTGTTAGTGAAAACCATCTATGTTTTGTTGAAGTCAAGACTATTAGATTGTACCATTTCATCTAATCCACCCTTAATACCATGTCACATCCTCTCAACTTGATCAGTCTCACATCTTATTGGAACTTAACCCATTGCATGATCCATGGCAAGTTAGGACACTCAAACTCACTCACCATTTTGTTCATATCTACTACTGTGATTATTAACATGTGGCGAGTCAATTATGTCACATTTCACCTCCTTGGCAACATGTTGGTCTAGGAAAGTGTAAGATGCACCACTGTCTATGAGGATGGTAATTGATCATCTTAATTAACTTCACAATTGATTCCATTATTACACATTGAATAACAATTTAAATTATACTAAGAAAGTGTACTAAATGTGAAGTGTTCCTACTCTAAGCTGCGTTGTAATTAACGTAGAGTATGTGCATGTCCTTGTTGTAACATTGAACTTGAGGCCATCCCCGAAGTTGATCTCTACAAATAAAACCCAAAAAACAAACAAACTAAAACATAAGTTAACACAAATCGGTTTAACGAAATCCACTTGCAAACAATAAATCAAGCGATGAAAATTGAAACGAAGCGCACCAGGATTAATAGTATTATATATATGCACACAACATCAAAACCTAATTGGAATATGTTTCGAGTTTGTTACTTGAAGCAATAGCGTTTAATGTCTAGAAAAACTTCACGTCCCTAGCAAAAGTAATACACATTATTTCTAATGACTATTTTAGATGCTAACCTCTAATCTAAGATGATGACGGACAGTGTCTCCCTTGATCCGAAAGACTGCCAAAAGGAATAAAATATTTACAGGGCCGGCCTTGGTGTTTTTTGGGCCCAAGGCCAAGTCGTCGAATTAGGCATTTTATAATTTTTTTTTGCCCTTATTGATTCAAGTAAATTTTTTTGGGCCTTTATCAATTCAAATGAAAAAAAATTAACACATTATATTAGGTTGGATCGGATAAGATCTACACGGATTTTTTTCTTTTAACGAAATATGTAATGTTGGGCTCCCGGCACCGTTGGTCCTAAGACCACCGCCTCCTCCGCTTTCAAGGTGGGCCGGCGCTGAATATTTAGAATCTTGTGACAACAAAAAATAAGGTGATAGTGGTGCAGGATAGGTCATAATTCAACATGCGAGTATATTTTTATAACAAAGGGGAAGAAAAATCCTATCAATGGTATGAAAAAGAAATATTTAGAATAAAAAAAGAATATAATAGTAATGAATTGATCATTGATTTTTTTGAAGAACGAATTGATTATTAATCTAGATAGGGAATCATTCACGTGTGATGCTCTATCAATATTGATTTATTGTAATGATAAAAAGAAAATAATTGATTAGATAAATTTAATTATATAATATAACAATGAGATAATGATTTAATCAATCCTATCAGTTTATGGCTTTTATCTATGATAATCATTGAGTTAGTGTAATGACAAAAATGATTGAATTGATTAGACAAAATAAATTATACAACATAATATAATTATGCCGCCTTGTAGACGGTAGACATAGAAATTAGTACACGTGCCCGCAAAAAAAATTATTACACATTTTTTTCTAATGAAATTAGTCACTTACGTTTGAAAATATATTAAATTGTGGACATAATGAATTATTATTAATGAGATAATGATTATTGATGAGATAATGATTTAATATATTCATTTATTGAGAAACACTTACGTAAATAGCATAGTTTATTATTATTATTATTGTAATCCTTTTTTTTTTGCAATGCTAATCCTTTTCTTTATGTTAGTGTTTTCACGTGACTGTTTTTTTAACTGAAAATATAACTGTTTTTTTTTTGCAATGGTTATTAATCCTATCTAGTTTTTATTTTATTTTATTTTTTTTATTAACGTAATCTTTTTTTTTTAACAGACGTAAATTTTTTTTGCAATGATAATCATTTTTTTATCAGTCTTTTCACGTGAATGTTTTTTTAATGTAAAATATTAAATTATTTTATTATGAAAATATATTAAATTATGTAGAAACTCTTTTTAGGGGAAACACCCGAAGGGAAAATACTTTTGAGGGGAAACACATTGTTTTTTTTTTTTTTTTTTTTTTTTTTTTTTTTTTTTTTGGGAATCAAAATCAAACGTTCTCTAAGGGCATAAAGTAAACAAAAATTATTCTATGTTCCAGGCAAGTCGTAAATTTCGCTCTCTCCACTCATAGATTGCTGAAAAAAAACAAATTCATTTCTTTTAATATAGTTATATATATATATATATATATATATATATATGTGTGTGTGTGTGTGTGTGTGTGTGTGTCACCATATATGTATGTATACATATGTATTTTGCAATTTAATAAATGGATTATTTAATATAAGATATTAAATAAAGAGATTAAATCAATTAAAGAGATTTACTTCCTTAATTCCTTATTTTATTGGGAAATTTTTTTCTCCTTACCCCAAGCATTGAAGTTTCTCCCTAGGGATTTGGGGGTAATATGGGGCTCCACATCCCTTATATATATAAGAGGGTGTCAAGAGTTTTTGTATCACAATTACATGAGTATTATTTTACAAGAAAATAATAATAGTTTCCTATAGAGAGTTTGAAAGATAAGAAAAGTTAGTCTAGCAACTGTGTTTTCCCAATAGCAATCCAAGCAGGGCTTCCGGTAGGAGGTTCGTGTGGATCAACAGTAGAGGTTGAACACTTGGGCGACTCCATGCACAACTACACCGTAGATAAAGCATCGATATATTCTAGATCACTAGTATGAAATCATGTCTACTTTCTCTTTGTTTATTGTTTAAACGAAGTCAATCCTGGTTAAAAGAAAATCAAAATTTTAATTTCGCTGCGCAAACCTGCTGTTTTCCTTACAATTTCAATATTAATTAATACAAGATGTATTGATGTACATATAGAATAACCGGGATCAAAATTCAGATCCTCTATTGTGATACCATGCGGTGCACGGTGTAGGATAATGTGTACCATCAAAACGATGTTCTTTTGATTTTGACGTCAAGAAAATTGTCAATGATTAATCAGATCTCCTTTATATTATGAATATGTGGTTGGATCACCATGATTGTACCATGTACCATGCACTGCACAATGTCACAATAGAGGAACAAACTCTCAGGATCACAACATTACTTTCAAATGATTAGTGTTTCTTTAAAATGATTTTACTTTTTCCCTTCATAAATAATTTTATTTCTGGTTATGTGAAACAATACTCAAATAAGGTTATGTATTTCAGAGTTAGCATTTAAGGTGGAGACCCAAAGTCCTAGGAAAAAAATCTCGCCTAAAAAGACCTGCATGACGGGCATAAAGACCTCTAGGTTGGGCACAACTTATACCGCGTGACGTAAGATACATCTTGATATCTGATAATGCAGTTTATTATCACGGTGGCTTTGCGGTGCATGTTGAGTGGATATCTGGCTTATTTGATGTGTTTAATAGTGTACATGGCTGATGGTGGCCGGCGGCGCTACGGTGGAGTGTATGAATGCTTGAGAGATGAGGTTTTTGTAGAGTATGGTTCTCATTTTCAGTTATAATATCTCTCTTAAGGATTTACTCAAGCCCTCCTTTTATAGGGAGGAAGGAAGCTTAGGGCTTAAGTTTAGACAGGTAAGCAAATAAGATATCTTAGCAGTTAAGCAAACTAAATATCTAGATGACAAGTGGATTGAATATCTTGGCGGCGTCTTATGTGGTCGCATAGGTCGCCACATATAAGGTCGCATGCTTCATCGTCCTGCCTCACCCTTGCCTTCTGATTCTTTCCTCTAAGTCTTGTGCGGTCTCTTATGGACCTCTTGTCCAAGGTCACAGGTCGGCCTCCTGAGTCACTAGTGACCTTGTAGGTTGAAAGCTCTTGGCGGGGACCCGACTTGACTAGCGTCACGAACGCTATGGTCGCGAACCTTATCCGACGCGGTCGGTCAGATAGGCTATTTCCGGGACCCATAGGTGGCGATATTATTTAGACGTATCAATATCCTTGAAAGTTTCACATAAGTCTGAAGACTACCTCCTTGTAGGTCGGTTCTAAATCATTTTATTATGCTAAAATATGACTGATTATCTATATTCCCCGTAGGTCGGATCTATCTTATCATAGCCAAATTTGGTTGTTCATATTATTATTTCTGTTGGTCCCTTGAAAAGGCTTTGGTTAAGTTTAGAGGGGGGGTGAATAAACTTAACACTTAAAACTTTTGGAGTTAACAAACTTAGCAACTTCAGTGACTCTCACGATACTTCAAGAGTCTCTGTGACCTTGATAGTCTCACGACTATTGAACTTATCGAATTTGTGCAAATGGAATTATATCAAAAATTAAGCCTTATTACTTGTTGTAAAATATGATACTAAGTATTAGATACTCAAGAGTGTATGTGTGTGATTTCATTGCTAGATTCGATGAGGTTGATGTATTAAATAAACTAAATGCGAGAATGTAAGTGCGAGAAAGTAAGTAGGCGAGATTTTATAGTGGTTCCAGGTGGTGTAATCCTGTCAGTCCACTCTTCTCCTGTGATGTTGGAGGTAATTCACTAGAGATCTTTGATGTAGTTGTTACAAAGATTCCTAAGTTGCTTGTCCTTCACCAATAACTATGGCTTCACAAACTAAACACTTGGAGCAGGTAGGATTCTTTGCTCCAAAATCTTCCACTTGGTCCTTGAAGGGTAGGATTGCCTCTTCACGGCTCCACCACAAACAACGATCTTTCACACCCAGCAGATGCTTCACTTGTCTTGATGAGATTCTTATAAAAGAAAGATTGAATCAAATGAATGATTCAGTTGCAGCAACTTGATCAGAATGATATGATCAGCAGCTTGCAGTCTTCAAGTGTGTAAACTTGATGTAGCTTGAATGCAGATTACACTTGAAGATTTTCTCTGGATCAGTAGCCTTAAGCTCAGTAGGTTCAGCAGGGTGTTTTTCTTGATAAGAAAATGCAGCTCAGAATTATCTCTTGTTATCCTTATTTTTCATCATCTTTTTCTAAGTTAGAAGTCTTCTATTTATAGGTATGAATGCTTGTGACTTATATTTGAAATTCAAATATAGCCGTTCCAGATTTTGTCCCATTTGACTTGCTTTCGTCACTTTGTTCATAAATCTTGATACGGTCAGGATCGCTTTTTGATGAATGCATCTATTCACCCTTTGACTTGTATCCATTGGATAAAGTCCGAATCATCCCAACGTTCTTTTAATCTCTACCATTGATTTGTTTGATAAATCGAGGTAGTTAGTTATCCTTATCCTTGTTTTCTTCCAATGTAATCTTGAATAAATCGAGGTATATGTATCAATGAGGTTTATGAGTCTATTTGAAGTACATATCGTAAAATTTGAACCATAATTTCTTTGTGTTTAAAACACAATGCGACTTACTTATTTTATCTAACTTTTATTTATGAAGTTAGATTACACCTTTTTGCATATAACTAAGTTCCAATCACCATCCAACTTGTAGAACTTAGACCTTGTACACAAGGTATATGTAATTAGTTTAGGTCATCACAGACTTCCCTAAATTCTGATTCTATATCCTTGACTTTAATCACTAAGTTTGATCCCTTAGCCTTCATTAACTGAGTTTGAGGCCTAGCTACCCTACTGATCTACTGACCTAGCTACCCTACTGATCTAGATTAGTCTGCTGATATAAGTCAGCTGACCATTACAGTGCTTGTTTGATCAAACATATACATAGATCAAACTCTAATAAACCTATACATTTAATCTAGACATCTTTTTGCCTTTGCACTATAACAGCTAGTCTGGCACTCATCACTAAAACTCAGAAATAAGTCCAACAATTTCCTTGCATGGAATGTCGGATTTTATCAATACAAGTATGGCCATTTACTCATTATTTCCCTGCAGGTCGGGTTGAACCTTGAAGTTATTTATTAAGCCAAATATGGCTATGTATGTATTTTTCCATTCGAGACATGTCAGATATTATTAAGCCAAGTATGGTTATTTTCTCATTGTATCCCTACAGGTCGGGTTGGAGTCATTATAAAGCCAAACATGTCCGGATTACATATTCCTTCTATAGGACAAATACCCGCAAATTGGAATTATTAAGCCGAGTACGAGTAAAAATCTATTTTACCATACATGTCAGGAATATGAAGGCCGGGATTATCTTATAAAGCTATAACTGGATGGAGTATCAGAAGCCAAATTCGCATGGTCATACATTGCTCCTTACATGACTAATGACCGCATGTCAAGATCATCTTACCAAAATGAACTTAACACTATGTCACCGGACGGGAAGACGTCACCAGGTGAGAATGAGTGTACTTAGCTTTCTCAACTCGTGCCATGTATCATCTCAATGCAGACCTAACCCGCGATATACATCCCAGCTAAGGGTTTTGGGGATTTTGGCGTGGGTATAACCGGACCTAATATATGTGGCACTTATCAGGCTTTGGACGGAACACCAAAGGCCATTTCAGCAAATGGGCCGACATGGGCTCAACTCAATGTTGGGCTTTATATATCAGAAGATTTCAGCAAAGCTCACCTCATACAACGCAAGTCGTCTTCATGGTCATCTTACCGACATGACACAAGTCGTCTTTTGTCCAATACGGTGCATGTGATCCTCTGTCTTATATAGTCAGCTCGACGTAAGACGCTTATGGCCTCATCTTGCCGGCATAATGCAGGTTCACCTCGGTCACTTATAGTCAGTTCAGGACAAGTCAGTCCCGACCTCAATCCACGGTTACCCCGCATGAACTGGCAGTTACCCACGATCTCATAACAACTCTATGATTCTCGCTTACATGGCCATGAACGCTCCATGACCGCCTCTTAAACGGCTCTATGTCATCAACTACGACTTCAATAGGAGCACAATCAACCCTATCACGAGGGAGACCTATATAATGATCGTCATCTTCATAATCAAAACTATGTTCCCAAGAACTCTGGATACGTAGGCAGTCAAATACTGGTACATCCATAAATCATCGATAAAACCATCAAATTACTAGATGAGTTATCATCTCGAAACCGATTTACCTGAATCATAACCTGATTTGATACCCGAACGATCTCATGCATTATTCAGTTACTAAATATATTGAAATGTTTTAATACTGTTAGACCCTTCCCCTCTGGTCAGGTGGCTTTTGATCATCAACCAGGTTTGATTTTCTGTTTCCTTAGAACTAAATGTTACAGAGGTACGAGTCTATAGAACATATCATGTTCAAGTAAGTTCGTTAGACCCTTCCCCTCTATTTTATGCTAGGTAAACATTAGTAAATTATAAATTAATCTAGATGTCCAACCTTTTAAATTGTAGTTGGGGTTTATAACATTGCCAAAAATGAATATTTTGATAAAATCTTATGTATGAAATTTAAAGAAGAAAACGAAAGTGCGTGGGTATCATCTACAAGAGACTCAGCTGCACTGACGGCACATATAACAAATTTACGTTAGCTTTCACAAACAAACAATAATAAGTAAACAATAAAGACAACAAAGTCAATAAGGGGGAAGGGGCCGCCGACCGCCGTGTCCAAGAAGCCTTGACCTTCTGCCATCATTTCTTGCCTATACATCCATTTCCCACACCCTTTTCCTCAACAATGAAAACCCATCTGCCCATTTTCTGCGAAAGTCCTTGAATCAAAATTTCCAATCATTGCACTTGCACCCCATATTTTATTTATCAAGTTTTAGTCTCTCTTTTTTTTTTCTTCCTTCAACAAGTCTAGTAGAATTTCGGTCACCGTGGTAGTCAAGTCAGACACGGATCTAAGATCTTTTTGTTGTTGTCTCTTGGAAAATTCAGTTATCCCTTTAAAGACTTTGATGCCTACTTGTCTTGATTTAACGGAGAGGGTGATCAGTAATTAATTATTGTATCATAAGGGTTCTGAGAGCTGTTTGTTGTATTTTTGATCAAGACTTGGTCTTGGTATAATAGTTTTTTTCCTTCAAATTTTATGAAGGTAGGTGTTGATCAGTAGGCGAGGAGGCTGAGGAGAAAGTGAAATATATGGAGAGTTTATGCTGTTTTCAATCACACGTGAGTTTCCCTTAGCTGCTTTTATGTATAGGATTATTAATCTCTATGTCATGTGTAATCTTGGAATTTTAAATGGTCATATTACCTACAATAGTTAACATGATGATCCAATTAATTTTGGCACAAACTTTATAATTTTATTGCCTAACTCCAGTCTGAGACCTCTTTTGGTTGTGAGCTTCTATTATGCTTTTTTGGGGGTTGGGGGGAGGCTGATTTCTTGATAAAGAGATCCCTTCTCCAATCATTATAATTGTTTTTTCAGCTTGTACTATGATAGGAAGTTGCGGATTCATTGCCCGTATGTCTAAATTAATTGGATTCTGTAGAGGTGTGATTAGTTGTATGTTTTGACCTTGGTGTAAGATATAATCTTGACCTTGTAGCAATCGCTATTTCGACTTGCTAAAGGAAGCCTTTCCGGTGAATGGAAAAAATATTATTGGGAGATGAAATGCATGTTTTCTCTTCAAGTTTGTCATGGAAGAAGTTTTTATTGTGTGTATATGGATATGCTACTCAAACTTTGCAGTTATCATGAATGCTGATGACCGAATTTAAGAGCTTTTTTATGAATGTTTAGGACATACATGCATGATAAAAATGTTTTAACAAATATGATTAATGTGAGTGTTTTTGTTTTCAATTCATATCTACCCGACTAGACGTTCTTCTCAGACTCATTTCAGTTTGAAAACAGGAGTTAAAAGTCTGATTTGTTTCTTTGGATGGTGTTTAATTAGCTGTCAGATGGACATTCCTCGAATGCCTCTGGCAAAGGAAGAAGTCATCAGGGATCAGTGAAATATGGATTTAGCCTAATGAAGGGGAAAGCTAATCATCCTATGGAGGATTACCATGTAGCAAAATTTATGCAGTTTCAAGGACGAGAAATCGGGCTGTTTGCTATATACGACGGCCATTTGGGTGACAGTGTCCCTGCATATCTTCAGAAACATTTGTTTTCAAATATCTTAAAAGAGGTTTGTTTCTGTTTCTTTATTAGGTCGTTGTACGATCCGCACTGTTTTGTTTTGGAGTAGTTATGCTCTGCCGATACATATTTCAAAATTTTCTTGTGAATGATGAATTCAGTAACCTGTAACTTTTCATTTGTTGAGATTGATTTACAAAACGATGTTAAGCAATGGTGAAGAAAGTAATACATCTATAGTTAGCAAGTAGAAAACGATAAAGACTTCACTTTTAAGATGTTCAAGAATGGCACCGGTAGTCTGGTAGTCAAACCTGTGTGCCCGAGGCTAAACGTGTTTCAGTTTTTGGTTTAAACTGTGGCATTATAACTTAAAGAATTGAACTTGGTATACTATACGAAAAGATTCTTATTATTACCAAATGATTGCAGGAAGAAATATGGAGTGATCCTAATCAAGCCATCTTTAAAGCATACGAAAGAACAGATCAAGCAATACTTTCCCACAATCCGGACTTGGGAAGGGGTGGATCCACAGCCGTAACTGCAATTCTGATAAATGGTAGAGAGCTGTGGGTGGCCAATCTTGGAGACTCACGTGCTGTCTTGTCAAGAGGAGGACAAGCTATACAAATGAGTGTTGACCATGAACCCAGTACTGAACGTGGAAGCATTGAAGACCGTGGGGGTTTCGTCTCTAACATGCCAGGTGTTGCAACATTTTCTAGTTATACTTAATTCCAGAAACTGCATTGCTAATAAACCGACATTTTAGAGGAAATTTGAAAACCAGCTAAAATGATATTGGCACATAATGTTTTTCTTGGTGATGGTTGGTGTCGTTTTGTCTACTTGATTGTTTATTGATTTAGTTGATCTTTCTTGCATTCAACTCTCATCTCATGCTGATTTTTGTAAATATAATGCAGGAGATGTTGCACGAGTGAATGGGCAACTAGCTGTTTCCCGAGCATTTGGAGACAAGAACCTTAAAACGCATCTTAGGTCTGATCCAGACATTACCAATGCTAAAATCGATGCTGAAAGCGATCTTCTCATCCTTGCTAGTGATGGATTATGGAAGGTAATCTTCACTTGATATATTTATGTATGCTGCAAAAAAACGTTGCATACAAATGGCATTCTCGGTTTTTATATCATTCCACATTAATTGTTTCTCCATTGATTCCAGGTGATGTCAAATCAAGAAGCTGTTGACATTGCACGAAAGGTCAAAGCTCCCCAGAAGGCAGCCAGGAACCTAGCAATGGAAGCATTGAACAGAGATAGCAAAGATGATATCTCATGCATTGTTGTTCGTTTTTGCAGCTGAAAAAAAATACTACGGCACTTTACCCCGTTTGATACGACCGCGCTTTGTTCATAGAATGCATATGGTGTTCTTTCTGTCTGTGTGCTATAGAGAGACTCAATACATTCACAGGTGTTGTATATTAAACACTACTGGATTTGATTGTTCAATTTTAAAGTTCAAGACTACACATTTACAGATCATATGGTCATACCCTCCTACCCCCTCCCCCTCCCCCTCTTATTGTTTCTTTCTCTTTGTAATAAATATATAATCCATTTCTGTGCTGATCTGATACTAAGCTTGATTATTGATTATTGGCCTATCTTCCTTTTAAGCCTTCTTTTTTCTTAATGAAATTGAAAGCTCTCTTCTTCTTCTTCTGTTTATTCCTCATGTTTGTAATAGTGATGAAGTTTTTATTTGTTTTCGTTGAAGTTTTTTTTTTTTGATTTTTTTTACATCATTTCATCAATCATTTCTTACAAGTCTCTCACAAATCATTATTTCAACTACAAATAAAAAATATTAAATTATCTTATACCATTTCACTTTATCTACTTTATTACTTTGTTTTACCATTATTTTATTCTTCATACTTCTCTATTTTAATTTCTCTCACCAATCATTTCTTTATCTATACAAATTTCAAAAAAACATCTTAACTTTCTAATCATTATTTCAATCATTTTTATTATATTTTATTATCCACTATCATATAAAAAACCTCCAAAATAAACTATAACCCAAAACAAACGGAACCTAAGAGTTATGTACGGATGATTGAGTTGATGGAGAACTATCTTAAATATTGAGTTCGTGCTGAAATTGACTGAAATTCGAGATCTTACCGTCAAACCACCATTAGTGCCTCAAAACACTTAGAGCGTGACCGCTTGATCCGAGCCGTCGGTGTTGGACACCTTAGTGATTGTTCTTATATGTGAAGAATTCAGATAACTGGATTGCATCGATATGATGATCTTGTACTTACAAGAGAATCTAATTAAAAATTAGATGACCATTTATTTATTTAATTATAATCCTTATTTGATTATAGACTAATGTCTTTTCAGCTATGTTGTACAAACACGGACACGTCGTATGACATGACACGGATACGGCGATACGGGCGATACAATTTAATTTAATATTTAAGGACATATTGACACGTTTATTACACGTTATATATATATATATATATATATATATATATATATATATATATATATATAATGTAAATAAAATTCAATTTATCAAAAAAATATTCGTAAGCATATGAAAAAACTAGGCAAAATAAGATAGGTATTACATAAACTCTATGAATATCTAGAATATATATTCAACCTTTATACGGTGTCAAAAGAAATTGGGATTGACCTTGTAAAAATGATTGTTTATCAACAAAATATAAACTTGGTACGGCGTAGTATTTATTTAATTATTATAGAAATGAAAATCGTGTATTTTAACGTGTCCATTGAAGAAAACTTAAAAAGAAAAAAAAATTGAAAAATTGGGTTCAGGAGTGTCGGGGAGTGTCGCTGCCGTGTCAGAGAATATCGACAGTGTGTCGGAAGTGTGTCGGATATTTAAATTTTAAATAATATTAATTTAATCAACCGACACGTGTCGGATACGGTGTCAGAACGTGCCGGAGCGTGTCGTGTCGTGTCTTGTGTCGGACACGGCGCACGGCGACCAGATTGAAGTGTCGGTGTATCATAGCTTTTCAGGGAAGACGCCTGTTTTGGCGGTATGGATAGCTATGTGGTGTTTTCTTTAGCCCCGACCTTTTAGCCTCACCCAGGGATTGGTAGCAAAAAATCTAAGTCACAAAGTTAGAGCTCACTCCTTTCTTGAACAAGGATGTAGAAAGACAATTCCTCGGTAGTTGATTCTAGTACTAGTCAGCCGAATCTTTGATATGATCATATGAATCACTAGTGAATTAACGGTAGTTTAAGGATAATATGTTATGGAGTGGTCTTACGGACAATGTCTTGCTTCATATACGAACTGTATGTGGATAGTTATTTTTAGGTAATAGTTATATAGTATGCGCTCGTTACTATATGCATAGTAGAGAAAATATAATATATACTCTAGAAGATGCGAGAATAGGTCCATGTAGGGGCGGCTCCACTACCTAACAAATGGGTCACCCGACCCACCAAAAAAAATATTACAGTGAATTTTTTTTAGGTACACATTTTATATGTGTATCGATCTCCTTATTTTTATATATTGATCCCTATTGACCCGTATTGAATTATAATATATAAAATTAAGTTTAGTAATTGTAAAATATGATAAATTTACGAACTGTATCATGAAATTCCTAGAGCCGCCGCTGGGTCCATGGTCCGTGGCTTGCCTATTTGTAAATCACGATGAAAGTATTCCTAGATAAAATGAGAAAAGTATTTTTCCCGGGATTGAGCTAGAAAATCATTTATATGATAAATGAAATAAAAATGATTTTTTTTCTTAACACTAAGTATTTAACAGATTGTTTGAAAAATGGTTTTTTTTTCTTTTAATATATTAGTCATGGATTATTTATGTGATAAATAATAGGTAAAATAATATAAATGAGATTTACTTATTTTTTATGACAATTAAAGCGGAAGCACTTATTGTCTGGGGATACCTGGCTTTAGAAAAAAAGCGGAAGTTAATTAAATAGGAAAATATCGTACAGGACGAGTTTAGATCTTATTTGGGTAAATAGGACAAGAAATAAAAGCAATGGTTGTAAAAGACAAAAAATATTGTCTATCCAAGAATACCCTTCATTTTTAATTTGTTGAAATTTTCATTTAATTTTAGTGAATGGCGGTTTTTTTTGTTGTTAAAATGTAGTAAATTCGGATAGATTAACTGCAATTAAGAATGTGGCCTATTTTCATGCCATTATCACCTCCACACATTTGAATGCAAACGGAAGATCTCATTTGTCAGATTCAGTTATGCAAATATACAAAGATAGGATTGGCAGATAAAAAGAAATTCTTTTGCTAGTCGATGTTGTGTGTTTATCCAACCTGATCTTATTTTGCATTTTTTTTTGCCGGGTTTGCTGCATGTTTTCAGTTTTTTTGTATCAATTGTCAGAACTGCCTTTAATCTACCAAGGTATTCATCTGTATTGGCATGTATGATCTAGTACGGGTGTTAAGGAATTATTTGTCAACAAATTCATGACAGCATATTTGGTTGTATGTTATTATTTGGTTGTATTCTGTTTTTCTCTGAATTGTTGCATTCATTATTTACATGCTTTTGGATGAATTTGGTAATTTATTTGTAGGCATTTGGGTTGCTGATGTTGCTGCTGTTGTGTTCAATCAAGGAGGAGACTTGTGTTCTTAGAGTCAACTCCGAAGATTCTTTACGTTCAATTCATGACAGGATTTCAAACACTTGGTTTGATTTGAAGAATGTGAATATGAAGCTGTATTATGCCTTGCACGATAAACATAAGTGCGTGTTGTCCTCCGATGATGATGTTCGAGCAATGACAGATTTAGCTGATTCATATGGAATAAAGAGTGTAGATGTGTTGGTTCTAGAAGACGGGTTAGTGGGGTCATCTGCTTCGTACGTGTCGGGTAATACCGTTGTTGATGAGACTTGGAATAGTGATGTTGTAGATGATGTGTTACTGCCCCTTTCTCTCACTCAGCCTCGTTCGATTGACTTAGGATGGGATAAGCTTATTCTAATGGAAGGTCAGAGATTTGAGGGTGGTGCGGATTCTTTTAGGGTGTGTTTATTGAAACATTCATTACAAACTGGATTCCGTTTCGTTTATACCAAGAATGATGCTAGTAGAATTTCAGCTGTATGTGCTTTGAAAAAAGAAACAAAATGTGAATGGAAGGTACACGCGGTTAAAAGACCTTCAAATGGACAATTTTATTTGAAGAAATTGTGCAACGTCCATAAATGTGGAACATCTGCTCGATCTTTCAAACATTTACGTATTACTTCCCGTCTTGTTGCTAAAGACATTGTAGACACAATCCGTGAGAAGCCAATGACTACACCGTCGGATGTCCGACATTCTTGGTCTTCTACCCGTCGTATGAAAATTCCTTATGATGTTGCTAGGGGTGCCGTTAGGAAGGCTAGGGAGTTTCTGTATGGAAACGAGCACGATTCTTTCAATAAGTTACCGGCTTACAAAGAGTGTGTTTTGCGGACAAACCCTGACTCTGATGTAGTGTTGGATGTAGATCAAGAATCTCATCGGTTTAAACGTATCTTTATTGGTTTTGCGGCGTGCATCAAGGGGTTTAATTTCTGCCGTCCGTTGCTTTATCTGGACGGTGCACATTTGAAGTACGGTACTAAAGGGCATCTCTTGGCTGCTGCTGCGAAGGACGGTAATAATGGTACGTGTCATTTAAAC
This sequence comes from Gentiana macrophylla, assembly GCA_026214975.1. Classification (NCBI taxonomy): domain Eukaryota; kingdom Viridiplantae; phylum Streptophyta; class Magnoliopsida; order Gentianales; family Gentianaceae; genus Gentiana; species Gentiana macrophylla. The sequence goes on from CM047814.1 coordinate 30,008,029, forward strand.
GTAATATTTTGTAACTGTCTTGCATTTTTTCATGCATTTCTTCTGTTTCAAATTTTATGTTTGAACCCAAACTCATGTGAAGTTGTTCAACCTTCATCATGACGTATGCTTGGACGACATTGTATCGTTTATATTTCGTTATGTAGTAACATTTCTAGTTACTCGTTTCCTTCATGATATAGTAAGTCTTGTAGTGACTGCTGTTTTAGGCTAATGCAGTACAACAGATGCAGTAACATACTTTGATGTAACTCTATATTAGGAACTAAAATAAATAAGCCGGATGGGATTCATTATGCAATTTGTATTGCCAAACTTAGGCACCATTAAGTGTAATATGTCTATTTCCATATGTTGTACGTTCATTTTGTCAATGTTGTATTTTTAGGTTTGTATCCAGTTTGCTACGCTGTTGTTGAATCAGAGGACTATGAAAATTGGAGGTGGTTTTTGTTGCAATTGAGCAGAATCGTGACACTAGAACGCGAGATTACCTTCATGACTGACCGGAACATAGGGTTAATTTCAGCTTTGCCAGAAGTGTTCCCGGAGTCTAACCACTCTTTTTATATCTACCACCTGAAGTTAAATATGAAGAGCACTTTCAGTGGTAAAAAAGGTGGTGCGGATTTGAGGGACCAGATGGTGGATTTGCTAGTTAAATGCGCATATGCCTCTACCGAAGTGGAGTTTCACCATTATATGGACATAATGCTTCGTGTGGGGGGGAAAAAGCCAAGGGTTTCTTTGACGGTTTGGAACCGGAAAAGTGGTCCAAAGCTTATTTCAAGGGATGTCGTTACGGTAACATGGCATCTTCTGCTGCTGAATCATTCAATTCGTGGGTGGTTAAGGAAAGACATCTCCCAGTGTTGAGTATGATTGATGCAATTCGTATGAAAATAATGAAGCAACTAGCAGGTATAATTCATGTGTAGCGTAATTAATTTATTTGTTTTTTATCTGAATGTTTACTCATTACAATTTTTATGTTATTGTTATTGCAGATCGGCGTGAAATGTGTGCAGACTGGACCTCGAAGATTTGTCCTAAAATTGACTCAAAGTTGTACGAGTTGATGGAAATAGGTCGAAGCTTCAACGTCATTAGTTCCACGCCATACCATTTTGAGGTGCTATCCTCCCCAACGACGTCTGTTAATTTATAGTGTGGGACTTGCAGTTGTAATGAGTGGCAGCGTTATGGTTATCCATGTGTTCACGGATTGGCAGTCATCGGCGTTACTGGATTTCCTTTATATCAATTTGTTGATCCGGGCTATTTGACCGAGTCATATTCCAACGCGTACCATGACCCAATTTATCCAATACCAGATTCGTATCTTCATGATAATGTTAAAGATGGGATGGAAGTGTTGCCTCCAATCCCGAAGAGGCAGCCAGGTAGGCCATGCAAGAAGCGTATAAAATCGAGGGGTGAGTTCAAACGTCCTATTACTTGTGGCAGTTGTGGAAACGAAGGTCATCATAATCGCAGAACCTGTGCGGGTGCACCGGAGAAGTAGATGTAAGTGGAAAGAAGTACACTCTAGTGATGGTGGATGACTTCTCCAAATACACATGGATCATATTCATGAACAAGAAAATAGAGACACTCAAGAAGCTACCAGACCTATTAAGAAGAATACAAAATGAAAAGGAACTGAAGATCATCAAGATGAGATCAGATAGAGGAACAGAGTTATCAGAACCAACTGTGAAGAGAATGGAGTTCTACATCAACTATCAGCAGCTAGGACTCTACAACAAAATGGTGTAGCAGAAAGAAGAAACAGGACACTCAAAAAAGGAGTTAGAACAATGATTGAAGAGGCATGCCTTCCAAAGAGATTTTGGGCCGAAGCAGCAAATACATCATGCTATACTCAAAACAGATCAATCATCAACAAATATCATGGAAAAAACACCATATGAAATATGGAATGGAAGAAAACCTAATATCTCACATTTACATATGTTTGGATCTAAATGTTTTGTTTTGAACATGAATCAGCTACATAACTTTGATGAAAAAGCTGATGAAGAAATCTTTATGGGATACTCAGATACAAGCAAAGCCTTATGAGTACTCAACAAGAGAACCCTGGTGATTGAAGAATTAATTCATGTAGTTTTTGATGAACCAAACACTAATGGTGAAAGCCTACAAGATCATGAAGAAGAAGCTGCACAAATACAAGTCTATATGAAGACAATAGTACCAGCTACTCTTCTGGATCACACTGTAACACCCCGGTTTCCAATCCCGTCGGCCGCCGGTATTGGTCACCGTAGTGCCACTCATCACGACACACAGTCGTGGCGGTAACATGCAACATTCCACAATGTAAAGAAAATAAACATTCACCATTCATTATTTAAAAGAAAGTATTAAAATGAATACAAGTATCCTGAAGAAAATGAAATATACGCGGAAACGTAATTAAAAATCTTAAATATTTAACATCCAACAAAATGAAAAGCGTGTGACTGTGACTACGTGGCTCTCAAATTCCCGCACCATCCCAGCAACAAGCAATCATCCAAAGACATACCTGCTAAGAATCTGCTCCCCATAAATGGATCATAGCAGGGTTAAACAAAAGTAAAACCGTCAACTATAAAGTTGAGTAAGAATAAATCCAGTATATGCAAAATAAGATCGTGCACTTGTTCAACCATGCTTTCGTAAACCACGTACTCGAAACACCACTAACATTCAAAACCCAAGCTACAAAGAAAGTAAAACTTTCAAACCATATGTCAAAACCAACCCACTCAGGTTAACCGAGGACTAAACTAACCCATGAAAGGTAACGACCAATTTATAAAGGATACAATACATCACAACTATCCATACCTAAAGGTCCCGAATGTGCACATCCTCAAAAGGGTAAACCCACAAAGAGGAGGATCCTAAAGGTCAACCGGTGGTACCATTATTAAAATGGACCATCACGCATCTTTGGGTGCAAGGAAACCTTCCGGGTCCCGGCTTGGGGTGCTACCCTATCCGGCCCGACCACACCACCGCCCTCGCAACTCCCCAAATACGTTAAGGTCATTAAAGTCGTAAGGAAACCTTCCGGGTGCCCGGCCGAGCTACCCTATCCGGCCCAACCACTACGGGTCTACGAACTTCAATGCCCCACATCCAAATCCTACTTTGATATCAAAATCTCGACTCATCAAACATGACTTCCAAGACTTGCGCATAAGTTGAACATCGACTAACAAAGAAGGAAACTAAAAGCATTTGGGCGCCTGTTTGGAGGGTGGACGCTTTGTCCAAAAACTCAAACGCCCGTCCACTAAGACTGTTACATCTCGAACCAAATTTAGCACCTCAGACGCCCGCCCGAGATAGTCCGACGCCCGCCCACCCAAAACATTTACATCACGAATCAAAATTAACCGCCAGACGCCCGTCCTGTAATTCAGACGCCGTCGAGCGGCGAAATCAAAGCAGACGCCCGTCGTAAGATCACGGACGCCCGCCCACCTGGGTTTCATCTCGAACCCTAAAAACTTGTCACGATTTCCAAAGCGATTCTAACCCAAAAACCAAAGAACCAACACAAAGAAAACATGAGAATCTCTTTACCTAAAAGTACCATAACCTCCATAGACTTTAAACCAAAGCAAAAACATACCAATATGGATACTTAACATCCCCAAAACATTGTCCCAAACATAACCACATCTTCACAAAATTTGCAGCATTATATTTTTCTGTTTCAAAACACAATTACTGATTTCTTAAACACTCTAAAACACACCAAACAATTTTTCAATTACGCTTAATAAACCTTGAACAACAATACCAAACATCCAAAACCATACACACCCTACATATTACTTAAAACTTCCTCTTTTAAACCAAACGAAAAAACGCAAAACATAGAAATATTCTTACCGGTGACGTTGCACTTATGAAAACCTTTGTTTACTACGCTAGAATTGATCTTCTACGAAATCCGAATCAACGATTTACGATTTATTTAATTATTTCTCAACACCAAGGAGAGATTTTTCTCCTTCTTCCTCTCAAGAAAAGTCGGCGGCAAGGGCAAGGGGTAGGGTTTCACGTGTGTTTTGGGGAGAAGGAGGAAATCGAGAAAAAGGAAATATAAATACTTTTAATTGTCAAAAGGGTAATTTCTTTTAATTAAGGAATTAACTCATATAAAAAAATCCTTTTAATTATCCATAAACCCCTCCATTTAATTAACAACCAAAAATCCTCCAAGTAATTGAATCTTTTACCAATCGGTTAGGAAGTCAAAAAAAATTCGGGATGTTACATCCTCCCCCCCTTAAGACAAAACTTCGTCCTCGAAGTTCGGGCTTGTACCGGGCTTGTACAAAAATAAACAATCCTTTATTCAATTATCACATATACTATGCCACAAAATACTTTCACATATAGTTACACTTGTTGCCCAAAATAATTTCAACACACAGCCACATTTCCACATACATCGGAACATACCATACAATCCATACATAGGACTCAATACCTACCCCACACATCCTCACTTTGCTTATTTTAGTGAAGTTATTCCTAAGGTTCATTTTAGGTGGTGGTCCTGGAGTCGAACGTCTCTGATACCACTTTGGAACACCCCGGTTTCCAATCCCGTCGGCCGCCGGTATTGGTCACCGTAGTGCCACTCATCACGACACACAGTCGTGGCGGTAACATGCAACATTCCACAACAGAAAGAAAATAAACATTCACCATTCATTATTTTAAAAGAAAGTATTAAAATGAATACAAGTATCTCAAGAAAATGAAATATACGCGAAACGTAATTAAAAATCTTAAATATTTAACATCCAACAAAATGAAAAGCGTGGATCGTGACTACGTGGCTCTCAAATTCCCGCACCATCCCAAAGAAGAACAAGCAATCATCCAAAGACATACCGCTAAGAATCGCTCCCATAAATGGATCATAGCGAGGTTAAACAAAAGTAAAACCGCCAACTATAAAGTTGAGTAAGAATAAATCCAAGATATGCAAAATAAGATCGTGCACTTGTTCAACCATGCTTTCGTAAACCACGACTAAAACACCACTAACATTCAAAAACCCAAGCTACAAAGAAAGTAAAACTTTCAAACCATATGTCAAAACCAACCCACTCAAAGTTAACCGAGGACTAAACTAACCCATGAAAAGTACGACCAATTTATAAAGGATACAATACATCACAACTATCCATACCTAAAGGTCCCGAATGTGCACATCCTCAAAAGGGTAAACCCCAAAGAGGAGGATCCTAAAGGTCAACCCGGTGGTACCATTATTAAAATGGACCATCACGTCTTGGGGTGCAAGGAAACCTTCCGGGTTCCCGGCTTGGGGTGCTACCCTATCCGCCCGACCACACCACTGCCTGCGCAACTCCCCAATACGTTAAGGTCATTAAAGTCGTAGTGAAACCTTCCCGGTGCCCGGCTTCGGGAGCTACCTATCCGGCCCAACCACTACGGGTCTACGAACTTCAATGCCCCACATCCAAATCCTACTTTGATATCAAAATCCCTGACTCATCAAACATGACTTCCAAGACTTGCGCATAAGTTGAACATCGACTAACAAAGAAGGAAACTAAAACAGACTGGACGCCCGTTTGGAGGGTTGGACGCCCGTCCAAAAACTCAAACGCCCGTCCACTAAGACCTGTTACATCCTGAACCAAATTTAGCACCTCAGACGCCCGTCCAGATAGTCCAGACGCCCGTCCACCCAAAACATTTACATCCTGAATCAAAATTAACCCTTCAGACGCCCGTCCAGGTAATCCAGACGCCGTGAATCGAAAATTCAAAGCAGACGCCCGTCTGTAAGATCTCGGACGCCCGCCCACTGGTTTCATCTCGAACCCTAAAACTTCAATACGATTTCCAAAGCGATTCTAACCCAAAACCAACCAACCAACACAAAGAAACACAGAATCTCTTTACCTAAAAGTACCATAACCTCCATAGACTTTAAACCAAAGCAAAAACATACCAATATGGATACTTAACATCCCCAAAACATTGTCCCAAACATAACCACATCTTCACAAAATTTGCAGCATTATATTTTCTGTTTCAAAACACAATTACTGACTTCTTAAACACTCTAAAACACACCAAACAAATTTCAATTACGCTTAATAAACCTTGAACAACAATACCAAACATCCAAAACCATACACACCCTACATATTACTTAAAACTTCCTCTTTTAAACCAAACTAAAACGCAAACCATAGAAATATTCTTACCGGTGACGTTGCACTTATGAAAACCTTTGTTACTACGCTAGAATTGATCTTCTACTTAAATCCGAATCAACGCATTTACGATGATTTAATTATTTCTCAACACCAAGGAGAGATTTTCTCTCCTTCTTCCTCTCAGAAAAGTCGGCGGCAAGGGCAAGGGTAGGGTTTCACGTGTGTTTTGGGGAGAAGGAGGAAATCGAAAAAGGAAATATAAATACTTTTAATTGTCAAAAGGGTAATTTCTTTTAATTAAGGGAATTAACTCATATAAAAAAAATCCTTTTTAATTATCCATAAACCCCTCCATTTAATTAACAACCAAAAATCCTCCAAGTAATTGAATCTTTTACCAATCAGTTAGGAAGTCAAAAAAAATTCGGGATGTTACACACACCTTTGGAAACCAAGATGATATACCATTCATTAAAACAGAAGAAGCACCAACACAAGATCATGAAGTTGATGCACAAGCTGAAGCTGTAGAAGAACCAAATCAAGAGCAACTTCAACCTGACTTGAACTGGCTGAGAAATCATCCTGAAGAACATGTCATTGGAGACATCCATACAGGAGTTAGAACCAGAAGACAACTGGAGAACATGCTAACTTGTTTTCTATCACAGGTGGAACCAAAAACTATAGATGATGCAATTCAAGATGTTGATTGGATCACAGCCATGCAAGAAGAGCTCAATGAATTTGAGAGGAATGAAGTCTGGGAACTTGTTGACAGACCAGACATGGCCAACATCATTGAAACAAAATGGGTGTTCAGAAACAAGATGGATGAACAAGGAACAGTTGTCAGAAATAAAGCAAGGCTAGTTGCAAAAGGCTATTCTCAAGCAGAAAGAATAGATTATGATGAGACATTTGCACCAGTAGCAAGATTGGAAGCAATCAGACTTTTTCTAGCTTTTACAACATATAAAGATTTCAAGGTATATCAAATGGATGTCAAGAGTGCATTTCAGAATGGACTCCTACAAGAAGAAGTATATGTGGAACAACCCCTACTTTTCAACTCAAAGGGAAGGAAGACAAAGTGTACAAACTCAAAAAGGCACTATACGGTCTCAAACAGGCACCCAGAGCCTGGTATGAGACTCTGTCACTATTCTTAGTCAACAGTGGATTCAACAAAGGGACCATTGACAAGACTCTCTTCAAACTAGAAGAAGGAACAAGCACATTAATAGTTCAATTCTATGTTGATGACATCATCTTTGGATCAGAAGATGAGAAGCTGTGTGAGAAGTTTGCAAATTTGATGAAGGACAAATTTCAAATGAGCATGATGGGAGAGCTTAATTATTTCCTTGGGTTATAAGTGAAGCAAATGAAAGATGGGATCTTCATCAATCAGGAAAAGTACATAAAGGACTTGATACATAAGTATGGTATGGATACAAGTGGCACAACAGATACACCAATGTGTGCAAGAGTTATTCTTGGAAAAGATGAAACTGGAAATGATGTTGATCAAAAGTTGTATAGAGGGATCATTGGATCTCTACTCTATTTAACTGCAAGCAGACCCGATATAGCATTTGCAGTAGGAGTTTGTGCAAGATTCCAAGCTCAACCAAATGAATCTCACTTACTAGCAGCTAAGTGAATAATTAAAAATCTGAAGAACACCACCAATGTTGGAATTTGGTATCCAAAAGATGGAGGATTCAAACTAATATCATATTCAGACTCAGACTATGCTGGATGCAAGATAGATAGAAAAAGCACATCTGGAACTTGTCAAATGCTAGGCAGCAGACTGGTTTCATGGTTCAGCAAAAAGCAAAACTCTATATCCACATCAACAGCTGAAGCAAGATACACAGCAGCAGGTAGCTGCTGTGCACAAGTGTTGTGGATCAGACAACAGCTAAGGGACTATGGAATGGAGGAGAAGACAATTGCAATCATGTGTGACAACACAAATGCAATATCTATCACAGAAAATCCAGTATTACATTCAAGAACGAAGCATATTGATGTGAGACATCATTTTATTAGAGATCATGTGGAAAAAAGAGATGTGATCTTGAAGTACATATCTACAGAAGATCAATTGGCTGACATATTCACTAAACCACTCAGTCATGAAAGATTTTGCAAGTTGAGAACTGAGTTAGGAATGTTTGAAATTGATTAAGTTACAAAGAGCAGCTAATTGGAGTAATCAGTTGAGTGACTCCACCAGCTGACTGAACCTTTGCCATTTTGGGTGGGCTCACTTGGTAGGTAAAGCACTGGTAATCAGCGGAGTTCACTTACCTAATTGTTAGGAACGGTTTTATTTGTAGCAGCTCGGTAAAGAAGTCACTACACCGGCCTAGTGACCAGCCAAGTTACTCCACCGGAAAGCATATTGGAGAAAACAAACAAACTAAAGTGTGAACCAAATCAGGTTTATACACGTGGAAAATCAGAGGAGTTATGAAGGATTATTTTGTGGAAGTATTACACATGTGGAAAATCAAAAGAATTATGGAGGATTATCTTATAAAAGATTACACACGTGGAGATCAAACTAGTCATGGAGGTAACTATATTATTTTCGAATTAAACCGCCTCGATTCCCGGAATCTATCATTACATACCTCAATCCACTCTCCCACTACACTCAAATACCGTGATTTATATATACAAAATCATGCCATTATGTCACAAAATCCTTCCATATTCAACCACGTTCACACTACCCAAAATCATCCTATATAAACAACACTTAAAGATTTTCAGAAATTTTCCATGCTATTGCAATTCATAAACCCTATTTCTCTCTGAAAAATCGAAGCAATTTTCCGAATCTCAAACTCACTCCAACAATGGCATCATCTTCTTTATCTCCGCAACAGAGAAATACTGTGAAAAATAGATCATCACTGGATCATTTTTCAGACCTGAGCACTATCTGCCCTTTTGTGAAAATGATGCACATGCTCGAAGATTAGTGGATGGCAGCACAAATCTGGGGCTGATGACTTTTCTAAACCCCCCCAATCAAGGTTATATGCTATGAAACCCTGATTGCATTCTGGAAGAATGCAAAGTTCGTACCCCGCACAAAGAAAAGTGACCCAGATTGTATTAAAAGCAAGATGTTTGGTAAAGAAGTTGTTATCACCCCTGGACTCCTCAATAGATTCTTGAATCTACCCAACACTGGTCCCGACGATGTGAAGAAGATGCAGATTGACATCAATGGATTCTGGAACGAGATTGCCAAGAACCCCAGAAGGCATAGCAAGAAATACACTTCCCTAGATCAGCACTCAAACGCCCATTTGCTGAGTTTGCTCCAGTAATCACAAGAAATATTAAAGGGAGGAAGGGCTCCTTGGAAAACATGACTGAGGTCAGAGTCAAATTAATGGCTATTATCTATCAAGGCATTTATTTTAACTGGTCAGAATTCATCTTCAACAGATTAAAGGTTCAAATTAAAAAGGAGACGGATCTAGCAATTACGGCACCAAGCAAGAATTTGCAGAAGAAAGGTGATTTCTAGGAGAGGAAATCGTATGGGATTCCTCTACAACATTTGTTCGACCAAATAAAAGTGACACCCATCTATGTGCACCCTTTGCACAAGGCAATGTATACCTATGTGAAGGCCTCCCAGAAACCACAACCCTCAATCGGAAGCAAGAGAAAAGAGCCTGAAAGCAGCAGATCAGGAGTGGGGAGGAGAACCAGATCCCAAAAGACACAAGATAGCACCCTATGATTAGTGCCAGTAACGTGAATAACCCCGTGGTGATTAGTGATGACACGGCAACTGAGGAAGAAAAACAGAAGGAAGTCACATATCTTGAAGAAGGTGAAGACGGGTATTATCTTACCCCGTCTGAGGAAGAAGAGGAAGAGACTTCTGAGGATGACGAAGCCGAGGAAGGAGAACAAAAAGAAGAAGATCATTTTGAAGATGATCAAGCAAAAATGGATTTATCTGATGATGACCTGCCACTCCAAGAAGTGATTCTCAAGAGTCTCAGCAAAGTTGACAAACAGCCGAGTGAGCCACCTGATCAAACTCACTCTGCTGAACCTGTAAACACCCCCAGTATTGATCAAGGGGGAACAACATCAGAAAAGGTCAAGTCTCCAACACATGAAGAAATAGGACAGTCCTCACATGGACTTGGAGATGCAAGTGAACTTCACCAATCTCTCTGATAATGAGATTACTGAAGAAGAAGAAAAGCAGGGTGATGCATCTGCTCATGCGGCCCGAAGAAGAAGAGGTCGATGCATCAAAGACAATCGAAGAGAGGCCCTGCATGTAACTTTCAATCTGGACATTCAACCCCTGATAGTGGAAATGGAGAGGCAGTACATGAGTAGGCAAAATCTAAAAGCTGCCCTCAGGAGTGATGAAACCTCCATGAATCACAAGATTGAAGCCCTCATCAGTCACATCAAAGTTCAAGATGAGGTCATGGAGAGACAAGGCAACCTACTTTGCAACCTAGAGTTCCTCATCCCTCATCATGTCCAAACAAACCTGGATCATTTGGCAGACAAGGTTGAGGAAAGCTTCAAACCTCTGGTGGACACATTGAATGTGCATACTGAGCAAATACGACACTTGGATGAAATCATGGATTACTCAGGAGTGCAACTCAACACACTCCTCAATGTGACAAGGGCCAACAACAAAATCCTGGAGGAAAGATTTGGTCCATTACAGGAATCGGAGGCAATCAACCAGAGTCTGGAGGAAAGGTTTGGTGCTGCCAAAAAGGGGGAAGGAAGCAGCAAACCTGAAAGCTCCAGTAGGAAGAAGGACATCCCAACAGAAAAGGGCTAGGGTATCAAAGGCAAGGGCATCAGGTTTGAAGAAAAGAAGAAATAGCCCTCTAATGAACCTGGTTGGACTTATTTAATGCCTTTGAATTGTTATTAAAAGATGCAATATCTTATTTCCCTTGAATGGATGGATAAAATCGTTGAGTTTTATTTTGTTATTATGTTGAAAATTTGCATACTTATAATCAGGCTTATGAGGGTTTTGGCATCATCAAAAAGGGGGAAATTGTTAGGACATTTTATTGTTTTGATGATGACCATACTAGCTGTTATAGCAAGACTGAAATAAGTTAGAAAACTCTGTATAAGTCTTTACTTAGAGTCTGACATGATGTATAAGTTGAGTTAGACAAGTATTATACTAGTTGGTAGGACGGCTGAGTAAAACAGAAATCCGGCAGAGTGACGGCAACCAAGTACCAGCAGAGAAGCATGAAGACTTATGGTCTGACTTATAACCAAGGAAGTCTGTGATGACCTTGGATAAGTCTAAGTTACATTTCAAGTGATGAACAGGGGCGGACCCAAGGCTTGACCCAGGTGGTCTCAAGCCCCCCCCAAATGGTCCCAAGCCCCCCTCCATATGGTCCCAAGCCCTCCCCCAAATTTTTATTATTGTATTAGTAGTAGTGTTAATATTAGTATGTTATGTGTCTTTTTATTGTACAAATGACTTTATATCCTAGTGGTTTAAGAACAAACTCTTTTCAGTCTCCATAATCCTAGGTTGTAAGTTCAAATCCCACTACCAACATTTTTTTTTAGCTTTACAGTTTATATACCAAGACCACCCCGAAAAATTTTCCTGGTTCCGCCACTGGTGATGAAACTTAATGTTTAAATATGGTGTACACTGATCTCACACAAATCTAGGATCAATGAAGTACAAGGACTTTTGAAGAACTCAAAGAAATCAAGAAGACAGTAAATCGGCAGAGTAAATTGACTAACAGCTGAGTAAAGACAAAGCAGTGAATGAAGAACAAAACAGCTAAGTCAGAAGTATCACTTAACCGTTTAGTTAACGGTCAAGTAACCTTTACTTGTTCAGATTTTGAAGAATGAAGAATAAAGAGAAGATCAAGCATTAAATGCACAATCAAATGGTGATCAATCAAGGATGGATTTCCTGATATATGTTTGGAGAAAAATCTGATCACTGAAATCAAGGAGAATACAATTAAGGGGGAATCTAGAATTAAATCAAGGATTATTCCTCACATTAAATAGCCAACGGACTGAAATTCAAATCAAGGATATTCAAGGCCATAAATAGAAGGCATTGACAGACATGAAAAACAACGATTAAGTCTGATAAGAAACAAGCAGAAACTCTGTCAATTTGAAAAGCCTTATCTTTGAACTTAAAGATACATCTAGAGATCAACTCAGAAATCAGAACTTCAATTCCACATCAAGCACTGAGATTGATCAACAAATTTGTGAATCCAATTCACACCAATTTGAAGCAATTGAATCTGAGAAGAAGTTGCAATCTTTGTGATAATTTCTTTGAAAGATTTGTTCTTGGGAGAGCGTTGATAGACCGAGTCCACCAAGCTTTTGATGCCAGGGAGTGATAGTCTTGAAGATTGTGAAGCTTGTGTAGCCAAGGACAATCTAACTATTGTATTTGTGAAAACAATAGTGAATTCCTCCAATCATCACAGCAGAAGAGTGGATTAAGGGATTACACCACCCTAAACCACTATAAGCCTTTTGTGTCAATTTACTTTCAGCAATTTACTTTACCGCACTTATTTCATTGCATATTATATTTGTGATTGCATAACCTACTTTGAACAAACATATTAAGAAGGGACTTATCCGCTGTCCAAAAGCTTTTAAACTGAGAAAATTTTTTGAAACTCCACTATAGTCATTCACCCCCTCTGACTATAGTTTTACCCTTCTCTGGGACCAACTGAAAGTCCACAATGTAGTAACACGTTTTTCATGCTTGTTTTATGATACACACGTTCACAACTAAATATGCTTTTTCTCCATTCAATTTCACCTTCAAAATGTGTGGCATATTTTTTTAGAGCAAAAAAAAGCCAATATTTAACGATATGTAGCAATAGCACACGCAATCAATTTCACTATACACCCAATCCGATTCATAAACATAAGGCGTAGTAACACCATTACGCTAAGACGTAGTAACACCATTGTGCGCATACAATGACATGTAGTAACACACAATGTAGTTACACTCAGAAAAATTCCAAACAAACTCAAACATACGATACATCAACTTCATCAATTGATCATTCCCAACATCAAAGCGAAATCAATTTCAATATACACCCAATTCGATTCAAAATCCAAGGACGTAGTGGCACGATTATGGTAAGACGTAGTAACACGATTATGCTAAGATGTAGTAACACGATTATGCATGTAGATTGGGTGTGACTGCATCGATGTCGCTACGTATTGGGTGTTACCGGATTGATGTCGCTACGTATTGGGTGTTACCGGATTGATGTCTATATGTATTGGGTGTTACCGGATTGATGTCGTTACGTATTTTTCTTTTTTAGATGTCGACAGCAATAACTTCACAGAAGAATTGGCAGCAATTGTTCTAAAAAAAAGAATGAATTGGCAGCATTAACTTCAGAGAAAGTTTTAGCAGCATTAACTCATAAATAATAATTGAGGCGAAAAACTAGGAAAATATTGATAGAGGGTATTATTGGATATTAATAGTTTTTATCCTTTGGAACCACTATCTTTTAAGCTTGTCCTTTTAGCCCAGATTAGATTAAAAGTAGTCCTTTACAACCTTTTGCTATAAATTAGAGATTTTGATAAAATGGTGATTTTTCGGTCCAAAATGTCACGATGCGAACATATGGAGGGAGAAATCATTCTGCCTTGTTAACGAGCAAGGATCCTCTCAAGTGAAAAGGTCAAGTGCGCTCTCAAGTGTCACTGTTTTTCGATATGTTTAGCGAAACGACGTAGTATTGAAAAAAAAAATCTACGGTAAGATCATCTATACATTGTGTGTGCACGGTGAGAAAAAAGAAATCTCAGCCTCCCTCGCCTTGTTAACCCCCTCTCTCCCCTCTCTTCCTCTTATCTCTAAAACAATCTCAGCCCCTCCCTTGCAGCTTTCTTTTCCGGCTCCGGCCGATGTGAGGTGCCGATGCCAGCTGCATTTTCTTCTCTTTTCTCATGCTTTGTTTTTTATTTTATACGGATCTACCTTTATTTTGTCCCTTTTTCCCTATTTGGAAGGTTAGATCTTCTTGCATGTCAGTGTTTTTTGTTCTTCTTAGGTCCCCGGAATCTCTTTGTGTCGGATTTCGTCTAGGACTAGTTTATTTTCCCCCATTGGCATTGATTCGTTGAGGCGGATCGGCCATGGTTTCATTTTTCACATTTTCCAGCGGCCTTGTTTTGGTATTCTGTCCAGTTTTGGTGCTTCCCAGGCAGTTTTAATGGTGTTAGATGGCGGCATGTTTAGAAGTTTGACGATTTTGTTCCAAGCTCCTCCTGGCCGTCGCTAAGGGTGTTCTTTGCTGGCATAAGGACGGTTTTTGCTGGTGTCTATCTTTTGTCGTAGTAATTGGATTGAATCAGTGCTCATCAGTCGTTGTGGTTGTTGTTGGCAGGTGGTTTGTTTTATTTCCGGTAATGGACGTCCCAGATATGGTGGATGTTTTCCATTTTCTTTTCTTACCAAATGAAGATTTCAATAATGAGACAATATTTGGTGTTAATGGGGTTCTTACCATGATGTTTTTCTTTCGTTGTATTTGTATGGTTGTTTCCAGTGGTTTGCTGGAAGTGTTCCGAAGATCGTCCGGCGATATTATGGTGTTTGTCCGGTTGTAATTCTTGTATCTTTGTTGTTTCATATAAATCTTTCGTTTCGAAAAAAAAAACATATTGTAACGCCCCTTCCCGGACACCGAGTCCTTATCCGGGAAATGGAACGTTCGGTACGTGAAATTTAGAGAAACCCTAAATACCACGTAAGCCTTACGTCATACCAGAGTAAATAACAATAAATGTGGAAGAAAACAAACCGAAAGACTCGGGAGATAGACCATCATGTCTAACACATAACCACCCAACCGAGAAGGTAGCTAATTTGTCAAACTATATCATAAATAACTCGAAATAAATGCTAGAATCCTAAATGAACATCCATATGCGAAAAAAGAAAGGAACAACTGGCAATAATGCCTTATTAAAACTACCAAAACAATGAACTAGAACATAAACTCCATAAACTCCACTCCTAAGCCTGATCGTTGAACTCTTCCTCAAAATTATCAACCACTGCATATCTTCTTATCCAAAAAAGAGAGTACGCTCATGCCTAAGCTTAGTAAGGAGAAAGAAGATCAAAAGTGAGATTCATGGTTGTCCATAAGCCGGAAGACAAGACATGAATCTACTTTATCCACTTTCAAAAAGAAATTTGAACAATACTTTTAACAGAAGGAGAAAACCACTTTGGAGTACATAATCAATGTATAAGAAAACATGCCTATTTACTATATCCGTTTATCTTGCACATAAATGTTTAGTTACATTAGCTACTTACTCGCTTACTTAACATACTCGTGTCCTTGTCTTTTCTTATCCGTGATTCTTGTCTACTAGCTTTAAGGCACAGGATACAGCTCAGCTAGTACAACTAACTACACCTCCAACATGGGACTTGCTGATGCCCAAGGTACACTTATAAGCACAACGCCTTAAGAACGGCTTGGCTAATATAGCTAGTCACACTTCCGACATAGGTCTCAACTGTGCCCAAGGTACCCCGTCTATTCGTGCTTATTAACGAATACCCTGCTAAGTAGATTCCATAACATGTAAAGCAAATAGGAGCATGTAAATAACATAAATCTATACTAAAAATCCATGTCTAACCTATGGGAAACATGCAAAGGCCATAACAACACCAAACTACCATCATATCTCCACTATACGTGTAAAAACAGAACCCATAAAATTATCCAGAAACCAAGGTAATATAGTGAAAGCACTGTTGAACTCACTAAACAAACAGAAAGTCAATCTGAAGATTTTCTAGTGCGCTTAACCGAGAGGCATCTCGATTTGGTGTACCAGTTGAACCCTAGGTTCACCATCTGAGTTGAAAGTAGTCCGACAACCTGTCCTAAATCACATAACATGTCCAGTTTCGTGTCAATTTACAAGAAAACAATTCTGAAACATATTAAAAATATAACCTTTAAAACAAAAAGAGATACTTTTGATAAGAAGAACTCCTTACCTCGTAAACATAGCAAAAAAGAAGTCAGGCTTGAACAACCTACGATCAACCTTCAAACATTTGTGAATATACGAATAAACGAATAAACCCTAACAATTAAAGATCCAACCTTTAACGTTGAATCTAAAATTGAACCTCTTAAAAGGCAATAATTAACATAACTTAAATTTACCCGTAATTAATTCGTGAAACGGATTGAGAAACGGTGTACCGAATATCGTCTTTTCTTTTCTTCTGTTGCCATGATACTCCTTGTCCGATTCCTCTTTTAAGCAGAGTCGTCACCTTTTATTGCTCATACTTCCCTGTTCGTAACCATGAAATTCATACCGTAAGATAATCTCATATCCTTTATACTTTTTATTCTTCTCCATGCGGCTGTTTACTTCTTTCTTTTCTTTCCGCCATGCAACACTAATATATACTTCGCCGTTGTCCCTCTGCTGACACACGTTGGATATATATTACATATAACCAAATTGCTTTCCCCCTTGCCGAGCACCCACGTTCATCTGCTTTCTTCTTATTCTTATTTCTTTTCAAAACACTAGCACACACCACACGCTGATACATATATATATATATTTGTAGGAATGATAAACCCCTCCAACAAGTACCGTCTTTAATACTTGTGTCAATCTATTTCTAATCAAATCCTAGTCAATATCTAACTTTAGGTATTATGGTTAATTAACGGATCATCGACATCTTTTCATAATTATCTTTTCTCTTTCTTTTTCTTTAATTTGAAGAGTCGTAATCCCGGTCAAAAGTGTATTTCTCGATACTCTATTAATTCGTTAAATCGTTTATTTACGAAAGTACAACAATACCCTTGATTAAAAATTCGAGGTTTTACACATATGGACACGCCACACGTGTGTGTGTATGGATTATTCCGGGGGGACACACTTGGTATTGTGTAAGATATCATTCAAAATTTGAGTGGTGAGTGTGGCTTTAGTCTTATATATATGTTTGAGATTACCATTTGTAAAACCTCGTGTTTTTCCCTAGGGTATAAAACTCTTTTGTAATGTTTAGTATTCCCGATTATTTTATTAGGTTCTGTAAAAAATAAATAAAAGTAAATAAGGTGGACTGTAATGGGTATTCATTGGATATTAGAGGTGGAATTTTATTTAGGGGCAATTCAGGAAATGTGATAACCTTATTTTATTCCCAGTGATTCCCCAAACCTTTCATTTCGCACTGTTGAGACAAGTCTAGATAATTAATGATCTATCTTATATTATTGTTATTTATCATGTAATTACCGCATTGTCCTTAAGACATGTAGACTATAAATACTCCTTGTACATTACATTATTATTCAATACACAATACAATTACAACATTGATATGGTATCAGAGCCAATCAATTTCCTCTCCTAAACAAAAAAAAACGCAGCACAAAAAAAAAGAAAACAGAATACGCAGCAGCCCTCTGTTGAACCCAAACCATCCGCAGCAACAAACAAAAAAAAAACCCTAGAAAACCCTAGTTCTGCTTCATCTTCTTCGCAGCCATGTCGGCCTCTGATGATGATGTCTCCATCACCTCCAAGTACCCAAAGTTCACTCCTTCATCCGCCTTTCGGATCACACGCCTCACACGGCATAATTACCCGCTTTGGAGAGCACAAATTGTGCCCTACTTTTCGTGGGCAAGGTGTTTTCGGGTTCGTTGACGGCACCATCGAACCACCGCCTCCCACCATTACCGATGACAAGAACCAAGAATTACCAAATCCTGATTATCTCGACTGGTCCCAAACCGATAATCTGCTTCTCGGAACTATCACATCGTCTCTGTCGGAGGATGTTCTTCTCCAAGTTTACACCGCCTCCACCTCGGTGGAGATATGGCTCGCACTACAAACAGCGTTTGCGTCCCAAAGCCGAGCTAAGCTCGTTCAATTGCGGTCTGAACTCTCTTCAACTCGCAAAACAGATTGCACTGCGTCCGAGTACTACTTCAAGCTCAAGAAAATCGCCGATGAACTTAAACTCGCCGGCCATGGCATCTCCGATGAAGACTTTGTGGCATACTTATTGGCTGGCTTAGGACATGATTACGATGCTCTCGTTACGATGATCTCTTGCCGCGAAACGATCTCTATTGACGAACTCTACTCCCTCCTTCTCACCACCAAAGCACGGCTTCAAAGAACACCGCTCTTTGTGACTTGCCTCCTCGCCGTCCGCTACTCGACTCTTGCCGCTTTGCATCGCTCTTTTTCGGCCCCTCAGGTAACTATGGACAGCCTTACAACTCTCATTTTGGTAATTATTCTGGCAATAATAACTCAGGGGGTCGTGGTGCCCAAGCTTCTCGAGGACGGGGGCGTGGTGGCCGCGGTGGTCGTGGTGGCTCACCTCGTCCTCCTTCCAATGCTGGAAATCACGGTGAACAGCAGCCTAAATGTCAAATTTGTGCTAAATATGGTCACACTGCTGCCACGTGTTACTGGAGGTATGAACAGTCCAACAATAATCCCAACCCCCGACCCCCACCCCCACCAGGGCCGGTCCTACGTTTTTTAGGGCCGAAGCCAGTTAAAAAAAATTGGGCCTATGTATAAATTTTTTTATTGGGTTGGATATTTTTTTTAAAGAATCAGGCCTATATATAAATTTTTTTATTGGGTTGGGTATTTTTTTTTAAAGAATCGGGCCTATTTGTTATCAAAATCGGGCTTTTTAATATACGATTTTTTTATAAATCGATCGGATTAACTCTATAAATTTTTTTCGGATAAGCAAAACATGTACCGATTGGGCCTATCGGGATTCATTGGGCCAAGCCGACCGCTCGCCTGGCTTGTGATAGGGCCGGCCCTGACCCCCACGTCCCCAGGCTCCCTACCCTCCAAACCCGCAGGCTTATAATGTGTATCCCTATAATCCGCCACCCCAAGCCTATGATTGGATCCCCGACACCGGTGCTACGCATCATCTCACCAATGACTTCAACAACCTCACCATGAATTCTGAACCTTATGACGGCCCGGATAAGGTTCATGTCGGCGACGGCACAGGTTTATCTATCTCTCATATTGGTTCTAGTTCGCTTACTTCCCCTTCCCGTACTTACTTATTATCTAATGTTCTTGTGTCCCCATCCTTTACCAAAAATCTACTTTCTGTTCATCGTTTTGCTTCCGATAACAATGTCTATTTCGAGTTTCATTACAATTGCTTTTTTGTGAAGGACTACTCGGGCCGCGTCAATCTTAGAGGGTTTGTCAAGGACGGCCTCTATCACTTTTCTCAACCGTCCACTCCACCTCCTGCTCAAGCTTTGGCCGCGTCTCCCCTTTCATCCACCATTTGGCACCGCCGTCTTGGTCACTGCTCCGCTTCCGTCCTCACCCAAGCTTTACGTCGTAGTTTTATTTCTTTTTCGAATAAAGCACCACCTGTTGTGTGTGCCCCGTGTCAGTTGGCTAAGAGTCATCGCCAACCTTTATATACTTCTGATTTTACTTCTTTTGCTCCGTTGGATTTGATTTCCTCCGATGTTTGGGACCTTGTACTGAAACTTCAATTTATGGTTCTAAGTATTATGTTAGTTTTCTTGATGATTTCACGAAGTTCTTATGGATTTATCCTATCAAACGTAAATCTGATGTTGAAATAATTTTCCCTAACTTTCTCGCCTTAATTGAACGCCAATTTAACACTAAACTAAAAAATCTCCAAAGTGACTGGGGTGGTGAGTATCGTCACCTCTCCACCACCCTCACTTCCTTAGGCATCCATCACCGTCGTTCTTGTCCCCATACTCATGAACAAGTCGGCGCTATTGAAAGGCGCCACCGCCAAATTGTTGAAGTCGGTCTCTCTCTTATTGCTCAATCCAATCTCCCCTTACCCTACTGGGAGGATGCTTTCACCACTGCTACGTATATCATTAACCGTCTACCCACTCCTCTTCTTCAAAATCGATCTCCCTTTGAAGTTGTCTACAACCGAAAACCTGACTATGGCATTCTTCGTGTCTTTGGCTGTGTCTGCTGGCCCTATCTCCGCCCTTACAACCATCACAAAACCGATTTTCGCTCCGCCACCTGTATCTTTCTTGGCTATAGTACATCCCATCATGGCTATAAATGCCTTGATCCTATCACAGGTCGTGTATACGTTGCGCGTCATGTTGTCTTTGATGAGTCCGTCTTCCCCTACAAACCCACCGCCCCTCCTCCTCCTATACATCCCTCCTCGGTATCTCTACCTATCCTCACTCCTCTTCCTTTACCCACTAACCCAATGCCACCTATCACCCACCCGGCTTTCCTAGTCCTCGGCCCCCATCACCACCCTCGGACCCCAATCCGCCTAACCCCCCTACGACATCTCCTTCACCTCCCCCTCATCAAAATACTCATCCCATGGTCACTCGTACCCGCACTAACTCTCTTAAACCCATCAGTGATCCGTCCTTTATTCGCTACCCGCTTCCCAAAGCTCTTATTTCCACTGCCCTGTCCACTGATCCTACCTGCTATACCGAAGCTGCCAAACACCGCCCTTGGCGTGATGCCATGCAAGAGGAAATTGATGCGTTAATGCGCAACCACACATGGGATCTTGTTCCTGTTCATCCCTCTATGAACATTGTTGGCAATAAGTGGGTGTATCGTACGAAGCATCATGCTAATGGCCAATTAGAGCGTCATAAAGCGCGTCTGGTTGCCAAGGGATTTCATCAGGCTGAGGGGGTTGATTACTCCGAGACATTTAGCCCCGTTGTTAAGCCCGTCACCATTCGGCTACTTCTGTCCTTAGCTGTCTCACAGGGTTGGTCGCTTCGCCAGATTGATATTCAAAATGCCTTTCTACATGGGCATCTTACTGAACCGGTTTACATGCAACAGCCACCGGGTTTGTTCACCCTGATTACCCTGACTATGTGTGTCGTCTCCGCCACAGTCTCTATGGCCTTAAACAGGCTCCTCGTGCTTGGTTTTCCCGCTTTACTGAGGTCCTCACTGCCTTTGGTTTTGTTGGCTCTAAGGCCGACACCTCCCTTTACATTTACTCTCGGGATGGTGCATATGCTTACATTCTTATTTACGTTGATGATATTATTATTCTTTGGGACGCCTCATTCGATTGAGCAAAGTTATCACTTTTCTCAACGCTTATTTTCCGGTCAAGGATCTCGGCTCCTTGTCTTATTTTTTGGGCATTGAGGTACTTCCTACCTCGGATGGCTTATATCTCACGCAGCGCAGGTACATTTTTCAGCTTTTGCAGCGCGCTGGCTTGGATAAAGCCAAGCCCTGTACTACTCCTATGGCAGCTAACACACGGCTTGGCTTTGGCACGGCCCCTTCCTGTGCTGATCCATCCCTCTATCGCACTCTCGTTGGTGGTCTACAGTACCTCAGCTTTACACGTCCAGACATTGCCTACGCGGTTCATAAGGTCAGTAAGTTCATGCATGCTCCTACTGAGGATCATTGGGTTGCTGTTAAGCGCATCCTACGCTACCTCAAGCACACCATCACTGAGGGTCTCTTTCTGTCTCGTCATTCTCGTAATCTTCTTCGTGCTTACTCTGATTCGGACTGGGCTGCTGATGAAGAGAACCGCCGTTCTGTTGGTCCGTACTGCATCTTTTTGGGGGATAATCTAATCAGTTGGCGTACTAAGCAACATACCACTGTTTCGAAGAGTAGTACTGAGGCTGAGTACAAAACATTATCCAACACCGCTGCTGAGGTTCAATGGTTGTGTAGTCTTCTCCGGGAAATGCATATCGATTTGTTAGCCCCTCCCACTCTTTGGTGTGATAACATTGGCGCTACGTACTTAGCACACAACCCGGTTTATCATGCGCGCACCAAGCATATCGAGATTGACTTTCACCATGTTCGTGAATTGGTGGCGTCCAAGAAGCTTTCCATCTCTTTTGTCGGCCTAAGGACCAACTTGCGGATCCCTCACCAAACCCTTTCTGGTAATCCGCGCTCACGAGTTTCTCAAGACCAATCTCCGTGTCTTTGCCTCGCGCCACGGGATTCATGGGGCGTGTTGAGACAAGTCTAGATAATTAATGATCTATCTTATATTATTGTTATTTATCATGTAATTACCGCATTGTCCTTAAGACATGTAGACTATAAATACTCCTTGTACATTACATTATTATTCAATACACAATACAATCACAACATTGATACGCACAAAACAATAGAAAGAGGCGCCTAAGGGAGGAAAATAGAGAAAGGAAGAAGGTAGAAGAATCTTCAATCTGGCTGTTCAAATCGCAGACGAATCACACCAC
Source organism: Gentiana macrophylla (assembly GCA_026214975.1). NCBI lineage: Eukaryota > Viridiplantae > Streptophyta > Magnoliopsida > Gentianales > Gentianaceae > Gentiana > Gentiana macrophylla. The sequence continues at coordinate 30,030,683 of CM047814.1, forward strand.
AACACTTAGCGTGATGAGGAGACCGTTCTGTGAAAGTTTCACGACGATATATTAAGGTGCGTTTTTGCCGGGTTTTGGGAATCTTGATGTTTTGGATGTTTTGGGTGTTCTGAATTCATAGAATCGTAGCACCGTTTGTTTAGAGACTTTAGATTATCGTAATCTGATGTTATTTTGTTCTTTTAGGTTGCAACTTCAAGAAATCAAAGTTTGGAGTTTCAGAGCTTTTGGCTTGTTTTTGGGAAATTACAGGTAATTGGGTGTTGTTCATCAATAGGGCTGTTTGTTTGGGTTTTTGTTGCAACTTTGTTGTTGTTTTGATGCAGGCAACCTCTAAAAATACGGTAGTTATTTTTGTTTTGTCGGAGGCGTTGTTGTTTGCTTGGGACATTGTAACGAGGGCGCTAGAGGAAACAATATATAACAAATAGTGTGATGCCGGGAACAATCTTCACTGTGATCGAGGGTGCAGTTGCAGTTACCTAAATAAAATCAAACAACACTTTGATATATCATGATTCTAACTAATCATTAATTATACATTATACATAACATATAACCTAACCATATGATCGCAAAAGAAACCAGGTCAAAAATGAAAAATTATTGATCTAAAAAGTTACCTATCTGATGGAGTAAAAACCTACAATTTACAACTTTGGTGAGCTTTACAATTGCAACATCATCGAAACATCGTGAGTTCTAAATTAGTCCAGTAAAAAAATGTTTTAATACGTAGTGAGTTATAAATAAGTCAAGTCAAAACCAAATCAATCTATGGAATGTGAAAGAAACAATATATATATATATATATATATATATATATATATATATATATATATATATATATATATATATATATATATAGAGGGGTTATGTATTGCTTAACACAAAAATAAAAAATTGTGGAGAAGAAAGAAAAGAGGGATAGAAACATATCAATGTAAAATCAAACCACTAATAGAGAGCTGCAGCTATGCCTACACAACTCTTTCTACATACTACTACATATATATTAGTAAACCTACTTTTAAGTTGCAGCTAGGCTAGTAACTCTGTTTTTCCTCACAGTTATATTATGTTAGATAATGTGTGGAACCATATACGTAACTTTTTGTCCTCTGACTTGCCTTATCATATTCTAGGCTAGCAACTCTGTTTTTCCTCACAGTAATATTATGTTAGGTAAGGTGTGGAACCTTATATGTAATTTTTTGTCCTCTAACTTGCCTTATCATATAACCGTGGACTTGATATATGTTCCATTTGCGTATCTCACTATATGATAAATCTTAAACTCTTTTTTTTTTTGAAACCATAAATCTTAAACTTCAAAATAAAAAAAACTAAATAAAAACACACACACTATCTTAAAAGACTCAGCAAGCACAAAGTACTTTCTAAATATTACTATTACATGGTAAAACCTTCTTTATTTTCTAGACAAGCCCAAGATAAATGTTTCTGATGTTCTTGTTGTGAAAAGAACATACCTAAACCAATTTTCTTTATTTTTTTATTTTTAACTTTCAGATTTTATCATACGGTGGGATCCGCAATAGAACCTACATCAACTTCATGCCTTATATAAGTTAGAGGGAAAAAAATTACATATAGAGTTACACACATGTATATGAACATAATATTACCGTGCAGAAAAACAAAGTTAGTAGCCTAGCTGCAGCTCAAAAGTAGGTTTACTATATATATATATATATATATATATATATATATATATATATATACCGGTCAGATTAGAGGAAAAGGCTTCTCTATGTAGTAGTACTTAGAAAGAGTTGTATAGTCAAATTGCAGCTCTCTATTAGTGGTTTAATTTTACATCGATATGTTTTTATCCCTCTTTTCTTTCTTCTTCACAGTTTCTATTTTTGTGTTAAACAATACACATCCCTCACTATCGATATATATTTTGTTTCTTTCATATCCCAAAGATTGATTCTGTTTTGACTTGTAACTCAGTAAGTATTAAAACATTTTTTTACTGGACTTATTTAGAAGCCACCCTAATTTTGATGATGCTGCAATTGTAAAGCTTGCCAATGTTGTAATTGTTGTAGGCTTCTGCTCAATCAGATGGGTAACTTTGTAGATCAATTATTTTTCACTCTTGACCAGACTTTTTTTTTTACTGCAATCGCACCCTGTTTGGTAATTAATATCATATGTTTATTGGAACGTAAGGTACAAAAACTTTATTTGAATAGTGTAAATGCTATGTATATAATTAATGATTAGTTAGAATCCATGATATATCAAAGTGTTGTTTGATTTTATTTAGGTAACTGCAACTGCACCCTCGAACACATTGAATATCGTTCGTGGCATCACACTGTTTGAAATTGTTTCTTCTAGCGCTCTCGTTGCAATGTCCAAAGCAAACATGCCTCCGACAAAACAAAAATAACTACCATATTTTTAGAAGTTGCCTGCATCAAAACAACAACAAAGTTGCACCAAAAACCCAATCAAACAAATCTATTGATGAAGAACACCCCATTACCTGTGATTTCACAAGAACAAGCCAAAAGCTCCGAAACTGAAACATCGATTTCTTGATATTGCCTCCATTAATCCATGTTTTTTTTTTCATTGTTAGAGGTTGCCTTTCCTTTAACATATGGTTTCCATCATCCTTTTTGTAACTTGGCTCTATGCAACACGTATAAATGATTTTGTTCACGTGTTTGCCTTCGGTGTAAAATTGCATCTCGTGCTCCCTAAATTCTGAAAATTTTAAACCACATAAAAATCCTTTTAACGACAATTTCTTTTTTTATATCAACTTGATATTCAAAAGGGATTGTTCTAAAATTGCAAAACAAGATGAACTTTATGTTCAGAATATGCTGCAATACATTCCCTTCTCAATCTGTTTTGAATAAGTTGTACCTATTCAAAAGTTCTGATTTTCAGATATCACTTAAAAACCACTAAGACCCGTAACACTCATCTTTGTTCATGCTCAAAATCCTTTTCATTTGGATTGCATAAATCAATAATTTCAGGCCTGGTGTAAATATCAAATCCCTTACCTTTTTACTCAAAGGTTGAAGTATAGTGAATCATAAGTTATGAAGAATAATTTTCCGAAAAAGCGAATTCCCCATTATGTTTGAATTTTACCTAGGTTAAGGAATCAAGTAGGAAGATTATACTACCTTCGTCCTAAAATATAAGTCCATTTAGACTTTTCACACGAATTAAGAAAATGTTCAAGTGTCATTAGTTTTAATGGTAAAAGTCTACGATACAATTTATCATTAATATAATAGTTGTAAAATGGATAAATGCATAATAAATTAGGTAAAAAGAAGAAAAATATAATAAATACTCCATTGGTATTCTAAAAAAACATATTTTATGGGACAAATTCAAAAAAACTAAACGGAGTTACATTCTGGGACGGAGGTAGTACATTATTTGAACTCTCGACTTTGTGATCCTTGTTTTTCCCAAGTAATGGTTATATTACTTACTACACTAGATGTTGAAGTTTGAATGTGGAATTCTATGTTAGAGATAATGACAGAATATTCTAGATATAGAAAATTAGGAAAATAATTGATTGTAATCAATCTCATTATGGTTATTATTATGTTCACATTATGACTATTAGTATAAATAGCCTACTATTGTATTTAATCAAAGTAATGCAATACAATATCTTTTTCTATTATTCTATCATGGTATCAGAGCTCTAGACTAACGTCTTTTCGATCCTGAGTAAACTTTACGAAAAAGAATGTTTGGGTGGGGGTTTGTGATATCAATATGATCAAACCCTCACCCCTCCCAATTTTTTTATTTATTTTACTTCTCTTTTACTTCTCTTTTCTTCTCGAATTTCTTTTTCCTGCTTGTTCTTCGGCCGGTCATTTTTCTATCTGTCTATCCACCTCTAAAAATCAAGTGACTTTAATTTCTTTTACCACTATCTTAGCTTTCTTATTTCACAAGTCCCACCTCCTCATCTCTACATTGCTTTATTTCTCGCTCTTTTTTTTTCTTTCTTTTTTCTTCAAGATTTATACATCCACATGCATATTCATGAGATTCGCGGACATGGTAATCTATTGCACCACCAACAGCCGCCGGCTTTTCTTTCCCGTCCATCCTCCCTCCCGCCACCCCTATTCTATTATTATTGTTATTATTATATTAATATCAAAATAAATAAATAAATAAATAAAAACAATAAAAAAGAATTACATCATTATTGTCGATCCAACCCGCCAACACCTAGTTCATTTTGTTTAACGGTGATGGTCTCGATCAATTTCTTTTTCTAAGCCCCTTTCTTTCTCATGGTCAAATTCAATTGTTTCTTGTTTCATCGGCAGTTCGACTTTTCACTCACTTGATTTGCTCTATCGTTTTTTATTTTAGGGTATATCCCTCAATTTATTGTCTTTTTAAGGGTAAATCCTCCTCGTTTTTTTTAGGGTATATCCCTCCATGTATTTTTTTTCGGTCTATCCCACCACCTTTTCTTCAAGCAATATCAAGTTGAGAAAAGTTGATCTTTGATTGATATGCAGAGTTGTCGCAGACACCTAGGACTCAAGCCATTCATTATGAGCCAATCACCATGTTCGTTTGCACTACCATGTGATCATGGGGCGCAGTGTTAGATAATAATGACGAATATTCTAGATATAGAAAATTAGGAAAATAATTGAGTGTAATCAATCTCATTATGGTTATTATTATGTTCATATTATGACTATTAGTATAAATAGCCTACTATTGTATTCAATCAAAGTAATGCAATACAATATTTTTTTCTATTATTCTATCATTCTATTGTTTGATCGTTCGATAAAAAAAACAAAAGTAAAGATTGTTTTGTTGAAACCAAAAAAAAAAAAAAAAAAAAAAAAACTATAATCAATTTGCATTCCATTCCATAAAATAAAATAAAAAACTTGTTGTGCCAAACCATGGAATGGAAGAAAAATTAATTCCATTCAGATACTAATAAGCATTGTAATGGAATAAAAATGATTTCATTCAATTAACGCAGTAATAGAATGATATCATTTCATTCCATTGTATTCAATTCCATGAGATTCATTCTATTTCATTGCATTCCATCAATCCAAACAAGCCTTTAGGGTTTCCAGCGGTTGCAGGCGGTCGACAGGGGCGGTTGCGGACGGTTGGTATGAGTGGTTGCAGTAGCGTTTTGTGACATTTTTTTGTATTTCTCCACCGGTTTCAAGTCATATTGGACCTGGATCGATATAAGAACTTTATTAGTTTATTAGGTTATTTGTGCCAATGTTAATATCATTGGAAACTATAGTTTTTACATTTTTGATACAAGAGTTCTCCACATTATAATGAAGTTTTTGTCTCTTTATCTAGAGTGTTTACATTATAAAGTTCATGGTTTCCCTAGAGTTTTTCCTTTTTTTCTTTCCGGAGATAGACTCTTTGACCTTAACTTAATGAATTACAGTAAAAAAAAAACTTAATGAACTAGTTGTTACCATTATCAAAAAAATAACTACATCATGGTTTCCGGCAATAAAATATCGTTTGCCTGATTACATTATTATGGTTTATATTTTCTGATGCATTAGACGTGTTAAAGACTTTGTGTTTAATAAAGTACTCGTTATAAAAAAAAAATCTTTTGCCCGTAAAAAAAACATAAATAAATAAGGTGAAAAACCCATAGTGGGGTGTTTACACAGTTAAGTCGGGTTATCACTCGGCGGTATCTTTATATTGGACGGGAGGGGGGGGGGCTGGTTCGAGAGCTTCTTCATCAGGGGGTGGGGATGGAGTGTGGCGGCAGTGTTGGAGTCTTACAGTGCAACCGCGCATTGCTCGTTTTCTTTGGAGATGTCTTCATGATTATCTGCCGATTGCACAAATTTAGCTAGACGGGGGTTGGGCGACAATAAGTGTTTGGCATGTGGATGGGAGAATGAAACGTTGAGGCATGCTATTTTCGAGTGTGAATTTGCATCTAGAGTCTGGGGTTGACGCAGTATTCGGTCAGGGTGTGTCGGGTAACCGTTGTGGACTTCAGGGATTTCTTTATGCAACTCTTGCAGGGGATGGCCAAGGATGAGGTGGCGGATATGGTTTACCAGCCTCTCTACGTCTCCCGTATCTGTTCCTCGGCACTTTCTGCGGCCCGGGAGTATAGGGACGCATGAGGTGAAGGTATGGTCAGGGGAGGCTTGGCACTTCCGGATATGTGGAAGGCCCCGACACTGGGGGTGGTTAAGTGCAATGCTGATGCTTCTGCTGGGGCCTCTAATTCAGGCTTGGGGCTCATTTTCCGCAATCACCAAGGTGTCATATTGATGGTTTTTTCATTCCACTTGGACCCAGGTATTGAGGTAGCCCTTCTTCAGATGCGGGCAATTCTGATGGCACTGGTGAAGGCACATCAGATAGGTTTGTCGAGGCTGGTAGTGGAGAGTGACAGTCTTACCTGTGTGCAAATGTTTCATGGCGTGGCAGATGACCTATCTCCCCTGGGTTGCCTTCGGCAGGATTGTCTGGCTGCGGCCTCTTTGATTCTTTTTGTTCAGTTTTCTTTTGTTAGACGGTCCGGGAATGTCCCGGCGCATTTATTATCTAGGCATGACCTTTCTAATTTTGGTGTAGTTTCTTAGGGCACTCAGCCTCCACACGATGTTCTCTCTACGTGTTTTGCAGACTTGATTGATCAATAAACTTATTTTACCCCTAAAAAAAACATAAATAAATAAGGGAATTTTCAAAAAAAAAAAAGTGAAAAACCCGGAAACAATTGTGTTATGACGAGCGTGTTTAACAAAAAAAAAATTTGACAAATTTTTTGAAAAATATTTGTGTGGTGAGGGATTTTGAAGTGAAATGACGAGTGAAACGATCAGAACCAGACAGTTTAAAAATAAAATGAAACTGTGTCATGTATACGTCTCCACACATATATAAACACCACACAAGAACCTCTCAAAATTTTCATGTATTTTTTGAGAACAATATTCATGTATTTAAAATCCTATAAGTTCATGATCCCAATCGGCATTAATTAACCTTTCCGAAAATATCAAATTGCCATTCCATTTGAAGACGGCTTTGGTTGTTTGACCATTAAAATAATCGACGGTAGAGATTGCGCCAGCCACATCACAAAACCATTACCAGACGTCAGATCAAGAATCATTAGGGTTTAGTCCAACACTCTTCTGCGCGCCTCCATCCACCAGTAGCCTTCTTAAAAGCTCCCCTCACTCCACTCTTATTCTTTCTTCCTCTCTGTTTCGTTTCTTCTTCACTAAGGGAGACTTCTCGACGACTCCCAGAAACGTTTTCCGGCCACTAAGATCACCGGCGGATCCGGACACCGGTGGTTTTGGTCGGTACCCGACAGGGGTTTATACTTCCTTCTCCTGTTCTTTCTCATCTCTTTTTGGGTGGGTAAGTTCCTAATTACTTTTATATGAATTGTTGATTAATTTTCCCTTCTCTTCTTAGCTTTTAGTTCTGGGGTTGATAAATTCAATTTTTGTTTGTTAGATTACTTGCTTGAATCTGATTTTTAGTAGTCTATAGGTGTAATATGGGTTGGTTGGAGTGGAAAGTGTCTTTCTTTATTATTTCTTTCGTGAACCAAGCAAAGCTTTCAATTTTAATCCCTGAGATCGGTTTGTTCCTCTTCTCTGTGCATGCTAGTTTTAAAATACATTTTTTTTTGCATTTTGGAAAAATGACCGTTTTGTGGAAGGTTTTTGGAATCTCGGTTCCTGATCTGGATTCATCTTGATTTTAACCAAGGGAAAGAAAGAAAGCAGAGGTTTTGATATGAATTAGTGTTCCAATTCATCTTTTTTTTTTTCCTACTTTATTTCAGGGGGATTTATCTTTTGTTGTCTGCTTAAAAATACTGGTCATGTCCTTTTGTTTGGTTGCTGACTTTTGTTTTGATTTATTCTTTGATTGCAGGTCAGTGTATCAGGTTATAGGATCGACAATGGCAGGAGAAAAGTTGACTACAAACCGTATCCTCTGATACATGCCCCTTTTCTCCCCATTCCCCTAAAAAAATCATAAACTTGTTAATTTGGGGTTTGATATGTGTGGTGTTGATATGTGTATTACTTAAAACTAGACTTGTGTTTGCTTCTGTGGTTGTTGGCTTTTGGCTTACTTGGCATGTGTTTCTCATTTGTGTGAACAAAGGTGTATAATACACTGTTCTTCTGAGTTCTAAAATAGGTGACTGATTTTTCTTCTAGAGGTTAGCACTGCAACTTTGTTGATATATTTAGAGTTATGGCTGGCTGAACTTTCTTCTGTAGTTTCCTTTCGTTTATGTGCATGTACTCTTACTTGTTCTGCTGCTAGCTTACCTTTATTAGTTACAAGCATATTCATGAATGGTATGCCGATTTCTCCTTTACTTACAATCTAGCTGAGTCAGGTGTCCATGGGCTGAAGTCCGACTACCCAACTAAACCTGATAGAGACATGGTATGTTTCGGTTCTGCTTTGCTTATGTCTTACTGGCTACAGATTCTTACGTTTTCAATTTTCTTTTCTTTCTGATTGCTGTTTGAATTCATGTTATTATGTGCAGGAATATATAGAGTGGTTTTGGTTATAATCCTTGTGCTTAAGTTTATGTGATATTTCTCCTTTGCCTTTTTGTAGGCTTCAAAAAAAGATGGGATTCTTCAACCGAATGGAGCATCAGCTCCCTTCTTAGGTGTCATGGATCCGTCATTTCTTGCAGAGCAGAACTTATACTATCCACCCACCAGTTGTTATAGTTATTACTACCCAGGTTGGTTGCATTGTTGGCCCTACATGCCCCTATAATAATGTTAATTTTGATGTCCTCCAGTTATGCCCCATGCCCGAAGATGTAATTGTTTATTACCCCTTTTTTCCTACATTCTATGCTGCAAAGATGAAACCTAGCACCTTTTTTTACTTTGTGATTTTTGAGTTGCTTTCTGTTGTTAGGGTATGATGGATTTCCCCCGGTAGATGATCAAGGTTTTCTTAGCCCGGTATGTTCTGATTTTGTTTGTGTTTTAACATAGATTTGTATGCCCCTTCTTCAAAAGGAAGGAACTAAATTTAACACACCTTCTGTCTTCTGTTTTTTAGGGTCTCCCGTCAGACAATGGTTCACCTTACTACTATTTACCTCCTGCGTATAATCCGTATGCAGCTGGTTTCTTGTTTTCTGATGGAGAAAATCCTTATGTACCATCTGGATGCGTACCACCGAGTTTATACATGCCAGAATCTTTAGATGGTGGTGATAAGGTGGCAAAAAAATCTGAGAATTTAAAACCCTTGGCTACCCAGTATGGTTCTGCCAAATTAAATGGATATAATGCACCAAAAACAATGAACACTTCTTTTGGTAAGCCTTCAGATTGGACTTTGAACTCAAACGCACAGGAGTTTGCAGCTCCACATAAATCTCTTTCTCAGACACCACGGTTGGGGCCTCTGTATAAGGTTTGTAAGTTTGCTGAATATACTCTTTTTCGTTCTTTCTGGATCTGTGTTTTATCCAGTGAGGCTAATCAATCAAGTTCAAGTGGTAACGGTGAGGAAGACCTTGTGAATGTGATCAAAGGAGCATTTGTCAAGTCACCTTTTAACAATTATTTGTGTTAACCATATCTAGAGGAAGTAGTGGTAACTGTTTTTGTGATATTTTGTCGATTTGATATATACCAGTCGGTCCAGTTGGAATTATTTTTTCGTGCGACTTGATCTTTAAATTTCTGTGGTTTGTATGCATGTCACGTATGTGGAACTCTTTGTTATTCTGTTGCAGCTTTCTGATCCACTTTTAATTGCTCTGTTCTTGCAGGCTGGTTATGGTTTCCCTTCCCCAGGAAATTTAAATGGGGTTTATCCTACCGGAAAGTATTCACCATTTACTAACCAAAACCAAGGTGCTCTAATGCATTATGGATCAATGAATTACCAACAGAATCGTAGAGCATGGAATGGGAACCAAAAATTTAGACCTAGATACAATTACAGGCAAGATGGATATGTTGAACCTTCCATGGAGATTACTCGTGGCCCTAGAGCTAAAGGTGATCCCTCTAAACCAGCCTCAGATGATGGACAGCAAGAGCAGATTGTTGATAAGACTAAATACAACTTAGAAGATTTTCAGACGGAGTATGACAGTGCTAAGTTTTACGTGATCAAGTCATACAGTGAAGATGATGTCCATAAGAGCATTAAATATGCTGTTTGGTCCAGCACCCCAAAAGGAAACAAAAAACTAGATGCTGCTTTTCAAGATTCTGATGCCAAAGCAACTGAAACAGAAGCCAAGCACCCGGTTTTCCTCTTCTTTTCAGTAAGTGGTGCTTCACTCTTTTTGAACTTTGCAATTTGCATGTTATGTTTCTTAAAGTGTTAAATAAACGCCATTGAGTTTTTCTATATTTTTTTAAATTTCTTTATGGCATTAGCTTGTTTAGTGATCTTATTTTATGAATGGGTCCAGGTAAATGGCAGTGGGCAGTTTGTTGGTGCAGCCGAGATGACAGGGCCTGTAGATTTTAACAAAAACATGGACTTCTGGCAAGTTGACAAGTGGAGTGGTTTCTTCCCTTTGAAGTGGCATATTGTCAAAGATCTGCCTAATCATCTCTTTCGGCACATTATCCTTGAGAACAATGAGGATAGGGCTGTAACGCATAGCAGGGACACTCAGGAGGTATAGATGATTTCATGTTTTTTCTAGAAAGACGGTTTTATGTTCTTGTGTCAAATTACTGTAAGGCCTTATTGTACTGCATTGAAATGTGTAACCATTTTAATTTCAGGAAAAGAGCATTCGACTATTTTTCCTCCTCTTTTTGGTTCATACTAATTGAAATGAATCGGCGGAATTTCAGGTTGGACTGAAGCAAGGTCTTGAGATGCTAAGCATTTTCAAGAGTTATTCAGCGAAGTCATCATTATTAGACGACTTCAATTTTTACGAAAATCGTGAGAAATCCCTAAAAGCTAAAAGATGCTGTAAGCCGGTTTCTGGGACTGATAATGGCGTTCCTGTAAGTTTCTCCCCCACTCATTTACAAGTTTATAGAATTCGAGATGTGTGTTGTTTTGCAGGCATGTGTGTAATTTTATATCTTACACTTTGATGTGTTTACTCATTACCCTGAAATAGTTGGTGCAGAAACTCGTAAATGGAGGAGATACAGTGGTTGAAGAAGAGTCTAAAATAGATGCTGATACCCTTCCATCATCACTTGTCCATCTCACCCAAAACCTTTCCCTTGAGGAGCAGTCGTCTGTGGAGCCAATAACATGCTGAAACCACCCTCGAGAGGCATATTAGTAGGACCAAGAAACTCCTAGCAATTGCTGCCTGGGGTTGGGGGTGGGGTGGGGGTTCAACTTCTTCAATTTACTTTGCTGGGTTCAAGTTCAGGTTGGGGGGCATTGCTGATTTTCTGTGAATGGCCTCGAGGGGGGGATTTTGCTGTCATTTTCTTCCTAATTGCTGTTTTTCAAGTTTGTTTTAAAAGGGTTTTTTTTTTTTTTTTTTTTCCTTTGTATTTTAATTTTAATTTTCTTTCATTAAGCTGTTGTTGTACCCCATTTCCATTATACATGCGTTTTTCGTACTTGGGGAAAAATATAGTTGTATACTGGGTGAGACTGTTAGCTTGGACGATTTACTTGATAATGTTATTGTTTTTTTTTTCTTCTTTTGGTTTCCGAATCACAGTTTCATTTGATTGATATTACTGAATGTGATGATTGTGTGTCTAATGCAAACCCGGGATTAGATTGTGAAATATGGGGATGGTTAATTGTTTGAGAGATGGGGGTGTGGCTAAAACTCTGGATGGATGACGTATACCTTAATCATGCTGGACCAGATATTGTTGGATGGATGACTAGTCAGGAAGCAATAAAAGGTGTGGGCCCAACACTTTTCTTTGTAGTAGTGTCAGAAATTCCCTCGCTGAAGTGCAATCTTGGCTCCCTGTTGTAGTAGTGTGCAATTTTTATTTTTATTTGGCTTTTTAATATGCAATTTATTAGATTATTTAGCAATGGCCTTCTAAGTTCTAAGTAGTCCCCACCATTCCTTGAAATTTTTTGGCATTTGAATGAGTTTGCATAAGGCTTCAGTAAAATCAGATTTTTTTTTTATAAAAAACGATCAAAATGCATTTAAGGCTAGTGATGTTTTACAGTGTCATCTGTTTATTTTGAACGTTGGGTTTGACATACCCCTCTAAAGCTTTGGCAAAAGTTCAACCTTGTTTAGAAAGTGGTGACGACGACGACAGACCAACGTTTTATGTTGCGTTTTGATCCCCTATTACCAAAAATGTTGTCTCTCGGATACAAGTGTTGTAGACATTATTAACAAAACAATGCAGTTTTTAAATAAAAAAAAAGTTTTATGGCTCGATTGTTTTTACATTTTTAATGTGTGATTAGATTACTTGTATTTGGGATTTGGGAGAGCATTTAAGGCTAGTACTTTGGAGGGGTCTGACTCCCATTTAGAGCTGTCATAAGATTATAGGGACCATTCATTGGTTGACCAGCAACTCTAAAAGTGATGTTTCTTTCTCTTTTTCTTCTTTTCTTTTTATGTTTTATTTTTCCTTTACGCAACTAGTGGCCACAAGGTTATGCCACTAGTGAAATCATCGTATTTGCCGACCCCAAGACATATTTGGACTTGACTCGGTTGCAGGCTTCACTATTCACAACATTGATTGTCTCAGAAACTTTGTTGTTAAATCAGACATGAAGGGACTAACTTCTTCTATCCAAGGGCTCCACGATTCAACAAACCAGTACTACGAGGCGGCCTCAAACAGGTCTCAGGCTCAGTAAGAGGGTCTAGACTCTAGAGGCACCCTCAAGGCTCAATCATAAGTCTCAACCTCTCCGATTACCAAACAAACATTTCATACAAGCTTCGAGGCCATTACAAACTTTCAATGAATGCAGACTCGAACGGGTCCCACTGCTCAGACACATGATTCTTTGTGCCCATTTCACACTGATATTACCAACATCATTGCAACAAGGGACATTACGTTATCATACTTGTTATTACCCACAGATTGTTAAGCCTGATGAGCAAGTCCCACTAAGTACATGTGTGGGTTATAAATAAGTCTTTCCTATATGTGAAAAAAAAAAGACAATAGACATTGCAAATGTACGCTCTCTATTTATTTATATATTTTAAGCATACTACAACATTTGGATTTCATACAGTGTTGAATGTTGGAGGGGGCTTCACAATTCACAAGGAAACTTCTCCTGTCTTGCGACCTTCAATGAAGTTTCAAGTTCTCATTATCACATCACATATAAACTCTCATTTATCACTTTTTCCAAAGGGAAATTTTAAGGGGTACGAAAACCAGCTGAACCAGTCATTCATAAGTTATAGGATACCGCCATTGGCATTTCAAAATTTAAATGTATATAGCAGACAGTTCCTTTAACAGTAAATACTAGACGTGCATCCTTGGTTTAAGTAGAAAATTTGTGTGCTATCTCATAAAACTTGTAACAGCAGAGAGAAATTTACTATTTTGAGTTGTTTCTTCCTTTCGAATAAGGGAATGAGGTCCGCTCCAGACAGAACTACTCTTTTCATTGAAGAGGGTACCACATAACTCAAAAAGCTTTGAATTCTCCAAGTACTGAAGCCTCTCGTACATTTTACCTCTTTCATGCTTGTCAATTGTCTCCTGTTTTCATCAAATGCAAAGCATTAATCCAAAACAAGCTTTACAATTTGTTTCTTCCAACACAAACATAAAATGCAGAAATAAAGCAGCAGAGCAGGTAACAAGTTTATTCAATACAAGAGGCAAAATCCTTTACTAAACCACCGATTTTGATGATTTCCGACACATACTGCATTAATTGTTCTTGAAAAAAAACATCAGGATCTAGCATTAAAAATGAAATCAACACCACAAGGCCACAAGTTTGAGTTTAGAGGCATATGGCGTTGTTGCCAAGTCTCAACAGCTTGACAAGCTAAGCTTGGCAGAACATTGTAGCAAAAGGTTATTAGTAGACCCCGAGTGTACTAAATAAAATAAGCCTTATTCCCACTAAATGAAGTTGGGTTGTATGGATGACATGTCGCCGCTGCGTTCTATAAAAAATCAGTGTAATGAACTAATGATGTATACTGAATAAAAACTAACAAGGCCTTTTAAGAGTCAGTTTGAAAGGAATTCAAATAAATAATTATCAAATAAACCCAGCATAACCACATTCTACAGCTAAAAGACACGAGGAGATTTTCCTAATTACCTTTGTCTTATGCCGCTCTACTTTTCCAACACCATTCTCTTGCTGTGAAGGAGTCCCCTCGGTATGGGATTTGTTGGACACGTTGTCATCAGCTAGATTTTTTGGTGGCCGATGGTTGAGCCTATTTTCCTCTTTTTGAGATCCCTGAACGGATTGTGCTTGTGCACACATTTCACCACCTTCTTTCTCTATGTTTGTATTTTCATTATCTTTTTCATTTATTGGCTTTTCTGGTGGCTGGTGGTGTAAACCAGCATCTCCCTGTCTCTTTTCCTCCCCTCTCCCCTTAAGCTCGTGATCCCCATCCTGCTCCATTGAATTGTCAATGTCCATTGAAGTATACTCGCCAACAGGACTTTCTGTAACCGATATTTCCTTCACACAGACAAAAGAGTGATGTGAATTAGTGAGAAAAAAAGGTCTCAGAGAGAGAGGGGGGAAGAAAAGACTCATAAATAAAATGCAAGCAAAATTTAATATCGGATATTTTTAGGTAACAAAAAAGAAAATCGCTGGGGCAAGCCGCATCCGTTGCGGGAATGCTGCGTCCGCTTCTGGTGCCAAGTCCAGTTGATATGGAGTCATATGTCACAGTGGGACCCACCATTTAATCAATGGTTTCAGATGATTTGGATGTCGTTTGATTTAACGATTTAAATTGCATAAAACATCAAATAAAAAGGAAAAAAATGACCCCTGAAATAATGCATTCCCCACCACCACTAGTTGGAGTAATTTGACCGAGTGACAGATAATTGCCAACGAAATGACTAAGGATATAACTTTCACATTGTAGGCTTTCTTTGTATCACATACAAAATAAGAAATATATAAAATATATGTTTATCACATTATTGCAGCAGCAAAAGCTAGACATTACCAGGAAAAGGGAACATGCCCAATGTAGGTCGTGGATGTCAAATCAAGATTAACCATACGAATGAACGATTGAAGTACAAAGATAGGGGAAACCCGCTTTCGCCAGTACACCTATTAATTGGGAACAAGCCTCTATTTGCACACAACCCCGCGCGCTAAAATATATGTAATGATTCTTTATATTTCCTACTATCCAAATGATACAAGCTCACAAAATTATGTCGGGTTTCTGCAGAAGCATGTAATTTTATTTTTATTTTGAATTAACCATACGAATGAACGATTGAAGTTCAAAGATAGGGGAAACCCGCTTTCGCCAGTACACCTATTAATTGGGAACAACCCTCTATTTGCACACAACCCCGCGCGCTAAAATATATGTAATGATTTTTTATATTTCCTACTATCCAAATGATACAAGTTCACAAAATTATGTCAGGTTTCTGCAGAAGCATGTAATTTTATTTTATTTTGAATTAAAGATGCATGTAAACTTGAAGAATTAAAGTTCAGCCCCATAAACATCTGACTGTTCATTAGAAAAAAATAACTCTGCCCAAACTTTAACATTAAACCCAACAGAAGCGTAGTATCACCATTTCTTCAACAAGGAAAAAATAAGCACATGTGAACTTGGAATATTGGTTAGAAAAGGATGTTTCCCATGAACACAGGATAGTGTATACATGCTTGATTTATTCTCCTTCAAAACAATATAAACATTCAAATGCCTCAAAGAAAAAAAACAAAACTCATCTGCTGCAGACTGATAAAACATACCTCAGCCTTGCTCCCTTCATCCTCATAGTCATCACTTGCTTCATTACCTTCCAACATTCGAATACTAACCTCACGCTCCTGTCGGCGACGTATCATTACACAAATTGCACACAGACAACCGTCTTTGTGTTTTCTGAGTCTGGAAGAAGGAAAAAGTTTATCACTAAAAAATGACCGTTAACATGAAGAGTGCAGCTGTAGTGGTAATACTCATTCAAAAATGATTTAAAAATTTAAAAAGCAACTTAAAGATTCAGTGACATTTAACACTAACACATAATACGTGGACAAACGAACACACTCCTAGAGAAATCAATTCCAAAGCTTAACCTAGAAGACATAAAAGAGACAGGAAAATGCAAGGAACACATGCTTAAACCACAAAAAGCAAGAAAACAACAGAAGAATAAAGGTTTAGATCAACAATCTTTTTTTTTTGTGAAAGGACTGACAGAGCAGATATGGCAGCAGAGATTCTTGTTGCTTCATGGCTAGAGAATCCCAGAAGTATATTCTGTCATGTCCAATCAAAATTTTCCATTCCTGATGTACGAGACATGAACTTTGACACAGGCCTCCAGGTGAAAGCATGGAGAAAAGGCAATTTCAAATAGACACCCCCCAAAGTTCCAGCACAGACACAAAAATACCAGAAATTACTTATCTTTGTAATGCACCAGAATGGAGATATACCGAAAAGTAAAACATCACTGCCTTTGTAAATGTAAGTAGGACTTGTCAATATGAGTGTGTATCCATGTCAGACACTCCATGGACATGGACACATGTCCTATCATATTTCCTTTATTTTTATGCTGTAACAGATACACTTATGACACAAACAGAATATGGACAGGAGTTGGGACACAAACAGCCCATGGAGGTAAAAGTGAGAAGACACGTCAAGTCATTGAAAAATATAAAGAAGACCAGAATTGTTTCATAAATCCAATTTAATTGAATGAAACCTGTTTAACTTTGGAGTTTCACAAACCCAGTAAGAACATACAGCATAGCATACATTGCTAGGTAGTTTCCAGTGACACAACTTTGAAGCACTTTTTTCTTCAAAAAAATTTAAACACAGATTTGATTACACGTTGAACAATGAACTGCTTATAGATTCACATATGGCCATGTTCGTTTTTATAAATTAAAGAGAGATACTACCAATTCAGCAATGAAACAATGATAATGAAACACATTAGTACCATGAGCGAAGAGCGTGTCATTATATTTTTAATTCAATATTGTTTCTTTACCTCAGAATTCTTATTTTCTACATTTTCTACAGTTAGGAATCCATTTCAACAATAATAGCAAAATAAATGAAATATCCGATGAACACGTCAAGCTATTTACAGCTCAACATGCCTCCAAAAGCAGCTTAAATGCATGCAGAAACTGAAAAAATAAATTAAACTGCAGCGGTTAATCAATTCTGCCAAACGTTGACAAAATCAACACTGTAGAAATAAGCACATCCTAGAGACTTTTATAATGTCTAACACATTGGAACATATTTCTTTGTGGTGACAAGTAATAACAAATGTTTTAACTCCAGTTTTTTTTTTTTTGTGGGGGTGGGGGTGGGGGGATTATCTTTCAAAGGTACAAAATTAACTGCCATAACCATACCCTTGGCTCTTCTTTGTTGGTGGCGTTACAGGGTCAGCCTTCACCGGGGTCTTTCCAAGTGCGCAAGGTGTAACATCCTTTGTTTGAATTGCATCTGCACCTAGAAAAAAAACACCTCTGAGGTAGGCAGGAGGATATGATAGCATATTTTTAGCTAGAAGTAACATATGCCTTTTTTCATAAATAAGTAATGCAAGACTTAACACAAGCAGCCCTTATCCTACGATCTTTGTTTACAAGTATCAACCATCAAGAGATAGGAATTCCCATCCTTCACTTTGCAAAAATATTTGACATATGAATCCATAAAAGCCACCAGAGCTTTGGGAAAAAAGTATAGTCACTTCAGGACTAGACAAAGATGAGTGAAACAAGTAAAACACCAAAGAAGCAGAGTCACCATATCCGACCATGTTAATGATAATGAAAGTAGATAAAGCAAAAATAAAAACAAAAACTATAAAACCAAAACTTACTGGTACTTCCTTCAGGATCACAGAATAAGCCAGCGGCTGCCCAGTATTTTGAGAAATTTTTCTTAACTCGCTTCATAAGCTCCATAATATAATCACCTTTATTATTGTACTTGTAGCAATTATTCCATATATACTGCACATCTTTGTAGACATCCTCAGAATTCATATACTTACTCCCACTTTCAAGGTTACTGCATATAGTGCCAAAGTCCATAGGGGTATCGATGACATCAAAATAGTCCTGGTTGCAGATCCATGCAAAATAATGTTACTTAAAACTGATTGGGAAAGATAAGACGGGTATTCATCAATGTAATTGTTATTTGTAACTAGAAAAGTAAAAGGCTATGCTAAGCTGGTAAATAGTGGAAGAGGAAATCTGGAAGATCACAGAAAATTTCTGTGAATATCTGAGAGGTATAGTAGCTTCATAGTTAATTGCTGAACATACTTAGTCCTAACTGGAAAGCAAAGCGCAATTGGAAGACAAACTTACTGGTATACCAAGAGCAATAGGATCAACCGGAGTATTGAAGGGTTCAGCCGCATCCATCTTCATAACTTTTCTTATCACCTAAGAAATTAAAAAAGCAAGACAGCATCAGCCATTAAAGAAAAAGTAAGTTTGACAACTGAAGCAAGCCGAGCATGTCGAATTTATTGGAAGCACCTCCAAAGAAGAATCCAGTTCCTGCTTTCTGAGTTGAGGATCCTTGCATAGGGATTCAGGTTTCTGATCTGCAATCTGTCCCTTATCCAGCTCTGTTTTACTACAAGGACTCATGCTAGCTGAATTAAATCTCTTGATATTTGTGTTACCCGGACTTTTAGAAATGTTAACAGAGGTGTCAGTGTTTGCCTCGGGCAATGAATTGGCACTGTCTTCCGTCTTTTCATTAAGTGCTTCCTGTTTATTTACCCCAGTGGGTTGACCACTCTTATCCATGCCACTTTGAGTAGGTACGTTGGAGGAAATGGGTTGAGCCTCTAATGTTTTTGAAGTCTTGATCTTCACTTTAACACGTCTATAAACCAATTGTCCGGCTGTTTCACCACTTGTGCCACCGGGTATTTTAGGTGGATTAGCCGCCAACGGAGATGGAGACTCGGTTTCCTTTTCTGAATCAGACTCATCATTATCAAGCTCATCTAAACCAGAGTTATCTAGGGCATTTTGGATGGCAACGTCATCTGCCACATCATTTGCCCCAGCTAATCGAGGTTTTTTCGCTTTACCCTTTTTACTTTTTCGCCTGCCTTTCATTTTACCCAACAGAGTCAAACTAATTGTATTTATGATAGATATGCAACGGTTAGCTGAGACACTCCCAGATATTATTTTACTTTGCTAAACCACCAGAGCACAAATGCAAGCTGCAATTGGAAGAGAAATTATTTGTTAGAAACCAGGGCCTGAAAAAAAGAAGATTTGAAGATTTTAAATCCACATATCTCTTGTATGTTAACTGTAGAGGAATTAGAAACATTAACCAATCGATGAAGATCTTGGCAAGGATTTGCCAAGCTCCCAACATGAAAGATGCCAACATAACTATATCATACAAAACAGCATCATGGATCCATGTTATCAATGTTCTTTATAAGGATAATAATCAAGTTAAACGCAGAATAATCACTGAGCTATCTCCAAGTTAGCTTAAAGACTAACTGTTACATTGTCATTGGTCACAAAGCAAGAATTTTGTACAGAAGAACTGCATTATGATCTTGCCAGCAGATAACTATTGTTTACCGCAAAATTACATATTCTCGATTTATGCACTTTCCTTCAGCTGTCGTCTATGTATAACCAGCTTTTCTTAAACTTTCATATACAGCCTAGTCAACTACCTTGATTCCATACACAAATAGACAATTGGGGAGATACCCACATAATTATCTGCACCCCTCACATCTACAAAATTTGATTTGCAAACACAAAAGCCACACTAAAATGTAAAACAACCCCTTTAAAAGGTAAATAACTACAAGCAAGTCCCCCCTGACAGGGGCGGCCCTACATAGAGCCAAGCGGGTGCGCCCGACCCCCTAAAATAAAAATAGGGGGGTTCTATTTGGACCCCCCTATTTACTACTTGCACCCATTTACTACTTGTACCACAAAAATTAGATTTTTTTATATAGGAACGTCAGCACATGGTAGTGTTCCTTGTCATGGAACACCAACGTCAGTCACAGTGACGTTGGTGTTCCACAAGGAACACCAGTGTGGCTTTGACGTTCCCTATATAAAAAAGTGTTAAATCTTAGAACGTCAGTCCATGACTTTTCATCGGTGTTCTAGTGGCATACCAACGCCGTGTGACACCGACGTTGGTATGCCACTAGAACACCATGCCGATGAGTGACGCTTTTTTTCACCGAAAAATATTCATTAATGTAGTACAAGTAGTAAAAAGGGTCCAAATAGAACCCACCTAAAAATATTATGTATAAATAGTAGAGCTTTTTTATAAACACATATATATATATATATATATATATATATATATATATATATATGTGAGATTGACCCTCTTATTTTTATGTATTGACTCCCTGCTTTTATTTATTTCCCCATAATTACATGTATAGAATTGAATATCCAAGTATATGTGTGATACGGAAAAAATTTGATAAATTTCTGACCCCTATGTCAAAAATCCTGCAGCCGCCCCTGCCCCCTGAACCCCTACAAACCATAGGGGTGCAGTTTCCCTTCAATTAACAGGATAACTATTTAAAATAAAAATAAAAAAACTAGTAAAACTCAGAAGAAAGGGCATCTTACAGGAAAGCCATGAAAGTTGTAACAGTTGAAATGAAACGTAACAGATAATTCCACACCAGAAGTATGAAAACCATATCTCTTACTAACCCATTAGGCTCCTAAAATACAAAATCTTCCATATACATGAATTTTTTTCCTATGCCAAACACACGTTTTCCACAATAACCAACAAAAGATTTTCTTCCGTGAGATCAATCTTACAGGTCAAATAGTTCTGATAAACACACAGATGAAAAAAAAAATCTCAAAATTCCAGATAATTCACGCTAACAATAACCAACAAGGAGTTCGACGAAGCTCTGAGCAACACGGAAATACAATTACACACACAAAAAAAAAAAAATCGAAGCGAGCAATAAGGCCGAAGCCATCGAGCGCGTACATATATATAGCTTGCGGATAATATTGGAGCCAAAATTACAATTTCAAATTAAGAATCGAACCTTGATTTGAATTAATCTCCCGTCGGGGTAACTTGATTTGGAATATAATTTGCTATTAGTAGTATTATATATAATAACTGTGTCCTTTTTCTTTTTTTTTTTTTTTTCTTCTTTGGTTCTTTTAAACCTACTTTGCCTTCCGTGGGAACTGAGGCGCTGCTTCGTATATTAAGTTGTGGGCTTTAGCTCTGATTGGGCTGGAACGAATGCAGCCCAGGCCACCTAAAGAACGGAAAATAAAGGAATTCTATTGGCATCAGTTTTGATTGCACGACGTGTATCGACACTTTTAAAGTTATACTTACGACATCATTAGTTTTATTTATTTTTAACTTCAGTCGACATAAAAATAAAAATAAAACACAATTACTTCATTAACTTCATCGAAGGTTTTTAGCGTTTTCCTATTGAGTTTAGGGTTTCTGGTGGCGTTCTTTCATGTTGGGTACCGTCCCTCTTTATGGACATGAACGTTGCATCAAGTGAGTTGGTATACAAAAAAAAATAGCGTCCCACTGGCCGACGTTATGAAAATGATGTATCATTTTTCAAAAATTCCCCAACGTCAACATTACCTATAAGCATCAACATCAAAATTTAAGACGTTCCTATGCCTTGCAAATTAGCCTGAGCAACGTCAATAATTATAATTATTGTATGCCTATGCATGTCAAGACTATGAATTAATGGCCGACGTTGTTGTCCTGATACTAATATTGTTCGATTAATTTCTTTTTGATGTCCAAGCATTGAGTTTATTTTGGAGCCATTATGTATGATTGATTAGAGACTGGCTGAGCCCCTGGAACTAAAGTGATCTCATACTCAACATCTTTGTCAGGTGGAAGCTCTAATGGATTTTCAGGGGAAACATCATGGAACTCGTTAACAATCGAGACAAAAAAACTGTGTTTGGAGTTTTTTAGCGTCGGCAGTGAAAACCAAATAACCATGACACCAACTACGTAAGGCCCTCGTAATAGAGATAGCAGAAACACTAGAGATGCAAGAAAATGAGACTTTACTTTGTGACATATTCTTCTGAAAGCAGGTCATGTGCTCTCCATGGGCGGCTTGAAATATCCATGCACCTTTGAATGGATATCAATATTATGCACAAACCGATATGACAACCGATCTATCCTAAGGATAAGGTCAAGGTCCAAGAAGTCCAAAACAATGAAGTTGGAACTAAAGTCTCGATCTCCAACCCGTAGAGTGCAACCCCAAATAATCTCTTAACTGACTTTTCAAGTGGTGTAGATTAGAAAAAAAAGGCAACTAACTTGCTAACAGGACTACTGAGTTTCTTGGAGAAGCCTCGAGATACAAATGTGTGTGAAGCCCATGAATCAAACAAACTTGTAGCAGGAAAAAAGTCCATAAAATAGTACCCATGATAACGGAGTCATCCTTCTCAACCTGAGCCATGTCCAAGGCAAACACACGAGCTGCTTCAAATAGGAACTCTTAAGCAAGGACTGTACCAGATTTCTGTCACCAAAGATGCCTCTGCTCTTTCTGGTTCCTGTGTCAACTTGATCTCCCTTCACTCCAAAGTGTCTTCAATCTGACTGGGGAGGGGAGTACAGACCTTTTGAAACCTACCTTAAAAACAGTGGAATAGTCTTTAGACACTCTTGTCCACATGCTCATGGACATCAGGGGAGAGTGGAAAGGAAACATAGGCATGTGGTTGAAATGGGACTCACCCTTTTAGCTCAATCCTTTATGCCCTTAAAATTTTGGTGGGACAGTTTTCAGCAGGATGTCCAAATAATCAATTCCCTTCCTACACCTATCCTTGAAAACAAGTCTCCATCACAAGTCCTCTTGAACATTCAACCTGACTATTCCAAATTCAAAATCTTTGGATGCTCCTGTTTTCCAAATCTCAGACCCTATGACTAAATCACTCAGCTAGGTGTGTCAATCTAGGACTGAGTTCCAAACACAAAGGCTACAAGTGTCTAGATGCCTCTGGAAGAATATACATCAGTAGGGATGTGTTCAATGAGTCTCAGTTTCCCTTTAAGGAAGAGTTTCTGCAAGGACCCCGCAGAATTGTTTGGTTGCTCCTGATCTTGTAAATAAAGTGGCTCTCCCAAATCCTTCTCATATTGTCCATGTGGTCCTTGAACAAGTGTCATCTCTGTCTCCACAGAAACTCCAGTGTCCACCAACACTCCCATTCCAGGTAATGACCCTGAGTCACCAGAATCCCCTCATATCTTTATGTCCAACTCTCTTGGTTCTCAAAATCACAGTCCTAGTATAGATTCTAGAGGACTGTCCAACACTCCTCTGGTCCTTACAGTCCTTCACCTCAACCACAACCAACACAAAATGTTGGTCATCCTATGCAAACAAGATCCAAAAGTGGGATATACAAACCTAAAGTCTATCAAACCTCTATCATATAGTCTAATGTTCTTGCACATCTTATTGAACCAGCAAAAGTATCTGATGCACTTGTAGTACCTGAATGGAAGCAGGCCATGGTGGAAGAGTTTGATGCTCTCCAAAGAAATCAAACATGGACCTTGGTGCCACCTTGTGCAGGACAGAACCTAGTTTGAAACATATGGGTGTTCAAGTTGAAAATCAACCCTGATGGTTCTATACTTAAGCATAAAGAAAGGTTAGTAGCCAAGGGTTTCATCAAGTTTATGGTGTGGATTTTACAGACACATTCAATCCAGTGGCAAAAGCATCCACTATCAGAATTATGATGGCTATTGCTGTGAGTTATAACTGGGAAGTGAGGCAAGTTGATATCAACAATGCCTTTCTCAATGGTCCCATTACTGACGCTATTTTCATGCCTCAACCTGAGGGGTTCATTGATCCACAGAAACCACAGTTTGTGTGTAAACTCAACAAGGCCTTGTATGGTTTAAAACAAGCACCTAGAGCCTGGTTTTCAGCACTCAGAAATCAGATGTTGTCTTGGGATTTTCAGCAGGCTAGGACTGACAACTCTCTGTTTGTTTTACAAACTGAAACTGACTTGATGTATGTTTTAATTTATGTGGATGACATTTTAGTAACAGGTAGCTCCAGAAAGCTGATTTCTAGGTTCATTGAGATGCTGAATTCTAAATTTGCTCTCAAGGATCTAGGTCCTATAGCTCATTTCCTGGGAATGCAGGCAAAAAGGGATGCCACTGGCCTTGTGTTGTCTCAACAACACTATGCAGCACAACTTCTGAAAAGATTGAATCTTGAAAATATCAAGCCTAGTCAAACACATATCTCCACTGGTGTCCATCTAAGTCCTACACAGGGAGAACCAATGTCTAATCCCACTCTCTATAAAAGTGCTATAGGAGGTCTTCAGTTTCTTACCTATACAAGACCTGATATAACTTATGTAGTGAACTATCTAAGTCAATTCCCACTGAAGATCATTGGAGTGTTGTCAAGAAACTGCTGAGATATGTTAAAGGAACACTCCACTATGCTCTTCTTATTCCTGCAAGTGATGGACTTAATCTTCAGGGCTTTTCTGATGTTGATTGGGCTTGTTATCCTTCAGACAAAAAATATGTTACAGGTTATTGTGTGTTCCTCGGTTCCTATCTTGTTTCATGGTGTTCAAAGAAACAGGCTGTTGTTGAGCATTGAATCTGAGTATAGGTCTTTGGCCAATCTGAGTATCTTGGATTATTGAACTTTTGGAGGAGTTGAAGATTAACTTAGCAGCCACTCCTCTGGCCTGGTGTGATAGTCTTGGTGCAGCTTCTTTGGCACAAAACCCGGTGTTTCATGCTCGGACAAAGCACATTGAAGTTGATGTCCATTTCATCCGAGATAAAGTAATCAACAAGCAACTAAAAGTTAGCTACATTCCTTCCAGCTCTCAGATTGCAGATGTACGTACAAAGGCTTTGCCAACACCACAGTTCACTGGTTTTCGAAGCAAACTTAATGTGATTCCTACCACATTTAGTTTGAGGAGGAGTTAAATAAATTAAATGTTGTAAGGGTATTTATGGTATTATAACTGTGGTGTGTTGGATAGTGGTGTGTGTGCCATGTGGCAGATTATAACAACCTGAGAATCTAGTGTAGATCTCGAGGTGCTGTCTGGTTGTGTGTAGAAAACTTTGGTATATCCATTTTGTGTAAAACATTATGATTATCATCAAAAGAATGAGGAAGAACACCAAAATTCTTTGTTTATTGTTCTTCTAACTAGGAGTAGCAGCAAAATCAACAACAAAAGTATCAGCAATGCAAGACGATTTAAACTCCCAAAAAGTGTTAAGAGCATGATTATAGATTTCAAAAGGAGTCCAAAGCTGATTATTAAAAATAATATTGCAACGGGCCTTCCAAATATACCAAAAAAGAAAGAAAGTTAAGGACAGTCGGCGGTCCATAAGCTGATGGAAATTAGGTGCATCCGAAATGCTTTTCCACCACACAAAGCAAGAGCCATTAGCTGCATTAAGGGTGTTCCAGAAAATACCAGCATGTGTTCCAAACCAAGCTTGCAACAGAACAGTGGATAAACAAATGATCCATAGTTTCTAAGTCCAAACCACAAAAGCAACAAATGTCATTTCCGATTTTATATCTATGCAAGAGAGAAGAAGCTACAAACAACCCATTTTTTAGAATTCTCCACAGATTTTTTATTTTATTTTAGCGGGGAGTGAGAGCGACCAAATTCTCTTCCAGAAATTGTCACAAGAGACCGAAGAGGAGAAATTGCCATCAGCATTGGCGTGTTGAACAAATGATGTAAAAATACAATTCATTTGAATTCGAGTCGGATTTGATAGGTCAAAATACAAATGATTTCAACCGTATTATTACTTTTGAAAGACCCACTACAAGTAAACCAATTTTAGTGGTGATGTCAACTCATGTTTGCAACGATGCTTGAACCCAAAGACATTCAAAATCAAATTGTGGTCAAGTAGTCTCTGATTGATTGTAATATAAGTTGTAACATTCTCATGTAGTCTGATTGAATGTAATATAAGATGTAACATTCTTTTACTACTTGACAGTCCTTATGGCTTTAACACATAAAAATATAGCAGCATGACGTAATACTTGTTTAAAAAAAATATTAAAAAAAAATCATTGCATGGACTTTGGTCCAAATTCTCGGTTGCCATACATATATAAGATCAAAAGTTGACAATATTTGAGCACTTTTCAAACTCAATATCACTTTAAAAAGGGAGGGAGGGATAATGAACGAAAAACAAACAACACCAAAAAGCACAATCAAGATAAAATAGCAGCCACCACTCCCAGTAACTAACTGGTACGAATTCTTCCCAAAGATGAGGGAATCCAAGGCAGGTAATAAGATCATTGTTCCGATCCCGAGGGAGGTTGAGCTTCTACACCATTATTAGGTGGTGGAAGCTGGTGCTGCTGAGGGGGCAGTGGATGTTGCTGATTACCCCCTCCTCCTCCTGGTGTCGTTTGCTGATAAGCTGGGGGATGAGGACCGGACATTCTACCCGGCGGCAATGGAGGATGTTGTTGATTCATCCCTGGTGGTGGTGCTTGGTTGTTAGATTGGTCGCCAGCAGGTGCTGGGGGAGGAGGTCTAGACTGATATGCTGCTTGCTGCGAAGGCTGAGGAGGTGGGTATTGCTGATAAGGCGGTGGTGGTGGACCTGGTGGTGGATGGGGCATATATCCGCCATAGGGTGGATGGTAATACGGCTGAAATGCCTGTCCCTGAGGCGGTGGCATTGCAGGGTACGCGAAATGCTGTCCTGGATGCTGCAGCTGTTGTTCCAAACTACTTTTGTTTTCACCAGCAGCAGACATTGATGATCCACTAGAAGCTCCCTCTTGTGAAGGGATACGGGCACCCATTCTTTGAGGATCCATCGAAGGGTAATAAGTCCTTTCCTGCTGAGGAGGCAAAGGGATATTAAAGTAAGGCATTGCAGGCGGCGGCGGCTGCTGGTCTTGTGTGCCAGGTGCCAGAAGAGGCTGGTTTTGTTGAGATATAACAGCCCTTGGTAACAATCCACTATGCGCTATGGCAGCCTGCTGTCTTGCTTCATCAGAGATGCCGCCGCCAGACTCTGGTTTAGGTGCTTGTGGTCTACCCCAAAGAAGCTTCAGCCTAAGGCCTTTTATTACAAGTTTGTTTGCAAGTTCTTCAGCAGCTTTCTCTGCTCCTTCTCTTGTCGTGTAAGTAACAAAAGCACAAGCA
Source organism: Gentiana macrophylla (assembly GCA_026214975.1). Lineage (NCBI taxonomy): Eukaryota > Viridiplantae > Streptophyta > Magnoliopsida > Gentianales > Gentianaceae > Gentiana > Gentiana macrophylla. Next base: position 30,058,217 of record CM047814.1, read on the forward strand.
CGTTGAATCACCAATTTGATGGACTCGATTTCCCCATGCGCGTAGAACTGATCTCTCAGGTCTTGTTCACTGATTCTTGCATCAAGTCCACCTATATACAGGGTTCTAATGCTCTCATCTTCAGGGGGCTCAAGGGAAGGCATTTCACCTGCCTTCCCCAGCAGCTTCAGTGCCACTGGATCGTTAACTCTGCACGTCAAATTCAACACACGTTTAAACACATTTTTTTTTACGTCAAAAGATGTAAAATTGAATTAAAATATATCCTACATATCAAAAGAGGTAACCAAAGAGTATATATGCTAAGACATGATGCTATCATCCACACAAAAATAGACATACTTGTGGAGCAGATTGGGCATTGGTAGATAATTTAGAAAAAAAAAAAAAAAAAAAATCTAGAGGAAGCAATTCAGCAAGAACGAAATCAAGGTTTTCATCTACGTCTGAGTTCAGCTGGTAGAACGTAGGTATCCAAAAACCTATGTCGTAGGTTCGACTCCTACAGAGCGTATGACCAACCAATCAGGCTTTATGTGCTAGTTCCAGCTTCTATTCGCCCAGTTCCATATCTCTCCCATTTCGAGAGCCATAGTCCATTCCAGATTCAAGACCAGCAGCATCCTAGCCAGGACCAGCAACAGAGATAGTCGCTGCAGTCAAAGTAATTGAACCATAAGCAACACCCCTAACAGTTGCTTTGGATCTTTCTCTACATCTGTAAAGCATGGGAGCAGTTCAAGCATACTCATGAAATTGTAAATAATATGAGAATGTACGGGATCAGCATATACTGCTGGTAATTGTTTTCTATGAACCAGCAGCTGGCATCAGTGGGTAGATGTGATAGGCACTTTGTCATCAACCCCCACACATTTAAAAATTGAAAATTGTTTGAGGTGGTGTGCGTGTGTGTGTGAGAGAGAGAGAGAGAGCAAAAATCAATATCACCACAGCAACAATAACCAGATGGTTCAATCCTTGTACTTCTATTCACATATTTACCACCCGGCACCCACAATATATAACCAGATAGACAATAGTGGAAATAAGGCTTGAGAGGTGTTGTACTTAAAAAAAAAAAAAAAAATGGTAAACCCTACCATTAAGGGTCCCCTCACCCCCGATCCCACAGGAAAGTGAGGAGAGGTTAATCAGGTAACCTAGTAGCTCCAACATGGGCTGCCTTTGAAACCTCTGCACTGAAGGGTGTTATCAATCGGAAATCAACCCCATTACGGAATCGAACCACTGACCTCCGATTAGCTTAGGTTGGTGCGCACGCACCCATGCCTTCACCACTAGGCCATATCCAGGGGATAGAGGTGTTGTACTTAACCTCCGAACCAAAGAGGCTTTAAGAGGAATATCCCCCTTTTGGCCGGAAACAGGTGAAAAGATGAAGAAGAAGAAGAAGAAGAAGAAGAAGAAGAAGAAGAAGAAGAAACAATGTCTCTACTTTGTGAATCCATTTACAAGGGAGAAATAAATTCAAACTTCAAGGATCCTTGCAGATGCATTAAGCATTGTCTTTAAAGGTCAAGCTGAAGGAAGTTCAAAGTGCCTTACTGAAGGTAACTGACTTCATAACATACTTCTATAGCAATCTCCTATATGCATTTCCAAGTGTATTCAACTGCTGAATTTTTCATTTCTTCCTTTCTCCAAATAAAATTCCAGATTACAAGAAAGGAATTTATCCCCTGATGTTTCTCAACTTAATTCTTTATTGACTTGAGCAGAAGAGAATGAGGGTGTTGTGCTTGTGACACCTTGGATGAAAGTTATGAAGTCCAAGGATAGTTGGTCTATAGTTGTTAATTTTAGTTTGGATATGCGTATATTTGAAGAGGCACAAATCCCTTCTGTGAGAGTGATGAATGTGATCCGACCGCACATTTATAGTGAAGAAGATCCTGCCGTAGATTTATTTCTCATTTTGTGTACTAGAGATCAAAACGACGTCATTTTGATGAAAGTGTACCAAAATACACTATCACTTTACCATTCACTGCAGGGGATCCACACTGATAATTGAATGATACTAGCTTGTCTTGTGATGTATTGACATTTTTTAAATCGACATTTTTTGTAAATTATTAATCAAAAGTTTAACTGACCCAGAAATGAGCTTAACATCAAGCCACACAACATACGGAACATACACCAATTACCTGCAGCATCATTCTAAATCAAATATTGAATAACAAACAAGAAGAAATCATCATACCCATAGTAACGGTCCTTGATGTTTTGTTGAGATAACTCTCCTGTTTCAGGCATCTCATGCCTGTATGGGCACTCCAGACCTCTAGTACATTGACCACGGACATAGAAACTGCAAACATGTGCTCTGTTTCTCTTATAGTATGGAGTTGTTCGTTGAAGCTTTAGAATAGTATCATTTGCCCTAACCTTCCCATAAGAAGATTCGTAATCTATTCCAGCTCTTGCCTACAAATAACACAATGAGTATACAAAATTTGGAATCAAAACAAAAAATCCAGTGGAAAATGGTACATATAAATTAGCTGATACGAGAATCAGATAAAAGGGAGGGAGAGAGAGAGAGAGAGAGAGAGAGAGGGGAGAGAGAGTTGCATAAATCAGTATTCCATCTCATAGTTTAGTAATTAGTTACAGCAATATAGCGTTCAGCAAACCCACTTGAGACAAACTATAAGTCTATAAGAACATTTGTATAAAATTATGTGTCAAGATGATCCATAACTAACAAATGTCCAAGTTAAATGAACAACGAAGAAAATGTAGAGGAACATATAATGTAATAACTAAGTGCATAGTGAGGCAATCCGATCACCAAAAATACACATGCATTTCCTACCAAATGCAGTTGAATGAATTAAGAGTAAAACACACCAAGCTTTCAAATAAAACAAGGAAAATGGAGGTGCAAGATGCAGACACGTATTAGGCCACACCAAAGCCACAAAAGCTAGGTAATTATTTTATCCAATTCTAGTCTATAACATAGACATGGGATAGTCAGCCTCTTATCTACATTAACATCTAGGTCACTCAAATAAATTTGCACCAGCCGTCTCCACCCTATGTATTATTATTTCTTTAATTAAGTCAAGAAGAAATTAGAAAGCAATATACCTTGCGATCATGCTCCTCTGCATAGTATTCTCTATTAACATCACTCTTTGGGATGGCATCATTTGAATTGATATGAAGCGCAGTGTCTCGAACCTGAACAGGCAAACCATATTCGAGATCCAAAAGGCACACCTGACACACATTTTTTAGCTTGCTGCAAGTCTGGCAAATCTCAGTTTTCTTGTATCTTGCATCACGGCCCGGCCTCCACCTGAAAACTGTGAAGGGCCGGGTGCATATCTTGCACTCCTTGTCATAATCTGCTTTAGTCTGCAGGGATTTAGTTAGACTATATAATAATTGTGACTAAAGAAACATCAAAAGTTATGAATACACAGAAGAGAGAACTTAAATACTTATTCTACCACATATAAAAGAATAAGCAAACAATAATAAATAAACAGCATACAATTATCTAAGAAAGAAAGGGCAGAAGGATCCGATAGCACACAGCATGATGGGGTTAGGCACAGCAATTTCAAACTAAATATACAGGAAAGCTACATAAGGTAAGGAACCTGAAAAATGAAATCATCTTCCAAAACAACAGCATAGAAACCCACATTTAGACAATTTAACTCTCTAGGGCACCAAATGGATCGCATTCCCTCCCACCCACCCCCACCCCCCAAAAAAAGAAACTAGTTGAAGTGAATATATGAAATCTGCATATTGCAGGACCTTCCCTGCAGAGCATAAGGTCAAGGGTTCAAACACTGCTCCTACCCCTAAACAAGCATATGGATAAGTATGTATGTCAGTATGTGTGTGTATATATGCATCTCAGTAAGAATGTGTATTTAAATGTATGTATGTGTATACAGTATATATATGGGTATAAAGACACTTTTGGTCCCTTTTGTTTCACAATTTTTGCGCTTCTATCCTCACTGTTACATCCTGGCTCTCACCCCTATTCTATGCATTTTTTTTTACTTTTGCAGTCCAAAGTGCCACATGTGGAAAATCTAACATTGAAGGTACGACATACGCCAGCCAATGAAAACTTGACACGTGACAAAAATGGATTGAAAAGATAAAATGCATAGATGAGGGGTATAAGTGTCGAGATGAAACATAGGAGATAGAAATGCAAGATTTGTGATACAAAAGCCCAAAAGTGTCTTTATCCCTATATATATATTGTATGTATGTATGTACGTATGTATGCGTATGCATATGCGTATGTATGTATATATGTATATGTATGTGTGAGTGTTTATATATATATGTACGTATGTTTATGTAAAACACATAGAGAAAAGAGAAAATACATGTCCTTGTGACTTTGTTTCTTAAGATATTCAAAGATCCATTCTAAAGTCAGTTCATCTAAACTTCCTGCAAAGTGCAAACCCTAAACTTCACCAGATATAAGCCAAAAGAACCTCGCAATCAGCTAGCAACTGTTTAAAAAAAACTCATGTTAAAGTCTTTTGATAATTCAGCGTACCACAATCTCTGCGTACCCTAAACTTCACCAAATTAAACCCAAAAGAGCCTTGCCAAACAACTAGCAACTGTTAAAGAAACTCATTTTAAAGCCTTTTAATGATTCTGCATACCACAATCTATTACCTAAACATCAATATCAATATATATTAAAAGTCTGTAAGCATGAAGCCTATCATTAGATGCAATTATGTCAATTCCACAATAATAAAAAGCCATTGTAGTGCAGCACAGTTATATTGTCATCGCATTTGAGTAAGTCACCCAATCAAACGACACCCTTAACATCCTATTCCTGCTAAAACACCAATTCCCATTATATATGCCCCAAATGCAGCACGAAAGCTTTTAGTTAGCTTCAAGAGTGTTATAAAATCACTGAACGCAGTAAAAACAAACCCTTCGCCAATAAAACTCCCCATATTAGACGTAGAGATTAAAAAAAAAGGTGACAAAATAAAACTACAGGGGCTACAAAATGAGAAAGAATACTCGGCCAAATTACCCAACACGGAACAAAAAAAAAAGTTTCAAGTAAACACAACTAAAAGTAACTCGAATTTTGCAAGCATCAACTCGAGCTAAAAACCTATTCAAGGAACATAAAACCCCTAAATAAGCAAAAAATTGAAGAAGAAAAAGCAATTACCAAGTAAACATAACTAAAAGTAACTCGAATTTTGCAAGCATCAACTCGAGCTAAAAACCTATTCAAGGAACATAAAACCCCTAAATAAGCAAAAAATTGAAGAAGAAAAAGCAATTACCATCCGGAGGTAAGGATTGTCGCCGAGGCACGATTCGCAAATGATTGGGAAGTCCGATCGTTCCCATCCGTCGGCTTCAACGTCCCTTAATAGCCTGTGCGCCATCCCTGTTCCGCTTGCATACAACAAAAACCTAATCTTGCGAAGAGAAATCTGGAGCGATTTGACGAGGACCGAATATTTTAAATAGACCTTTCAGTTTTTTCTTTTCTCTTTCCTAGTAGGAACCTTTCCAATACTTAGAATTGTGTATGTCATTTTATACTCAAAAAATAATAATAATTATAATAATAATTATAGTCAATAAAGACAAGAAAAGATACAAAATGATTGAGATTGATAAAATATAGTAACACATATAGTATCTATTATTCTCAACATTAAAACTGTCATACACAAACTTTAACCTTGATAATTATAATACACGGCATTTTTTTTTTATTTTTTGGACTTTTTTTCTGATGCTTCTATCGACACCATGAAAATACTATCGACATCCTTTAATTTATTATATTTTATTTACTTTACTACACAACATAATCACTCAAAGCACCACTTAAAAGTAATCCATTTAATAACTTTTAAAAACTGAACGCTTTAGTTTCTAATGTTTTAAAAATTAATCACTTTAATCCCTCTAATTTCTACCCCCTACATTACACATTTTTCTAAAACTCTTTTAACTCCCTCCCCACATTACTTTTTTTTTATTTGAAACCAAGAAACCAAACAAAACAAAATTCCACCGGAGTCTCGTCGGAAAAATGCCGGAGAAGACAAATCTCGCCGGAAATCGCAAGTGAAGCTAAGAACAACATCACTTTGAACCAAATCATGTAAGTATCTTGTTTGTTTGGATTTCGGTTGTAAATTGGTAGAGATTGAAGATATTATTCTTTGAAAATTTGATGCTGCTGAAGAAAACTTACCTCCTCTCTCGAATATCATGTTGGTTCTTCAATCCCTATTGGCATATTATCTCGACGATTTGAGTATTCAGGTGGGTGTCTTATTTTACGAACTTAGGTTTTGTTAGATTGTAGGCCATCAAATTTCCTACTCAAATTTTCCAAATGTGCTAAAACTTCGTATTAGATGTACATTCTCTCTGCGCAAAAGCTACTTTTCCAGTGCTAGAACCGGTTCCCACATTCTGTTATTCTTGAAATCTTTTTATATAGCATCGTACTGCTGTTTGTGCTTCACTCATCATTAAAGAACCACCACATGCATGATCTACATCCATGACGTGAGTCTTTTCGTAATTACGACATAAAAGTTGGATTTGCATATCTAAGGAATAACCATGGTCGGGACAAGCTCTTAATAATTTTTAAATCTTTCCCAGGCATTCCCAAACGTTCTTGAGATCCTGCCTAAAGTTAGCAACCTCGACTTTTAATTCCAAATTTAGTCACTGAGTGAAATATTGTTTCAAGAATTCGGTTTGAATATCCTCCCAACTAGTCGGTGAATGATGTGGAAGAGACATAAACCAATCTCGTGCTCGTCCTTTTAAAGAAAAGGAAACATAGACATCCTCGTTAATTCACGATGAGCACCTTGACTTTTGGGTTGTATTGCACAATTCTTCAAAAGATAGAGATGATGATGTGGATCTTCATCATCCTCTCCAGAAAATTAGGCTCTTTGCGTCAATTAAACAAAAAGATGAGATTTAATTTTGAAATTGTTTGCTCCTTCATTTGGTAAAAGAATGGGATTATTAGTCCGGTTCCTTCTTATGGTCCGATCACAAATAGGTCTCGGGTTTGGTGGGTTATTACGATTATTACGGTTTCGATTCGATTATTCCTATTATTAGGATTTTGATTATTATTAGGGTTAATAGGGTGTTGTCCATGCCCTGAGCATGTTCTAGCCCTTGTTCAGTGTTTCATCACCGATTTCGGCCATTCTCGTATTTTGTTTGAAGATGATTCGTGGTCGGGATTTCCGACTACTAGTATGACCACGTTTACTCTCTACTCTTAACGCGCTTTCGTAAGTATTTATGTCAGCTTATAAGGAGTGAGCGGGGCCTTACCACTTCTGGTCATCAACTAACGAAAATAGAAAATACTCGATTTTTGTAAAAGAAGAAAATTGGTAACTCAAAGAAAGTAGATACCAACGAAAAATAAAATAGAAATGAGATAAGAAATAGTGTTGACTTATCCTCGAGAATTTTGAGCTGATACAAGTAGTAACCATAGACACAAAGAAAAATTAGCGACATGTTCCCCGGCAATGGCGCCAGAAAACTGACGGACGTTTTCTAGTGCTATACAATCCTTACCGGCAGTGTACCGGGTCAAATTATAGTGCTAGTGTGGTGAGTCGTGTCGAATCCTCGTGAAAAGCGTGGTAATTCTTTTAAGTGTGATTAAACACCAAATAGCTATTATTATCTCGATCTAAATCATGAGTTTTATCATACGAGTCGTTCTTATACTAATAAATGAAAATAATTTCATAAATCACAACTAAACTATTATTATATATATAAATACATAAATATATATAGTAATACATAACCAGTATAATATATATATATATATATATATATATATATATATATATATATATATATATATATATATATATATATATATATATATACCAATATATTAAATACTAATAATTATAGAACTAGCCAAGATATATATAATTGAATTATTCAATCTTTTCGGTTTAACGGATGTGCTCGATCTTCATTTTATTAGGTCCAATTGAAAGTAAATGAAGCAGTGCACTCTCGAGGTTAACAATTCCTCCTCACACGGCGTATGAAATTAATCATATGTCAATTTGTCATCGATTCAATCTCCACAATCGCCCCATGCTAATCTCGGTTAGTCGAGCAGTGCAGTACAAATCTACCCCGGATAAAAGAGGTTGCTCCGTTTGTCGACGGCCGATGTTATTCAAAAGGCTCGGTTGTCGGCGGATCGATTTAACTTTCGGTGTTAGTTTCAATTAAGCTGCGTTGATTTTAACATTATTACGATCTTGAGCACAAATTTTAATAAGATTCATCTTTCCCAAGACAAATCCGCCCGGGGGGAAATAGGATTCCGTTGTCACGCCAGACGGCCAATTTTACCCTCCGGTTTTTCTATCATTTATCTCATATCCTAACTTCTCTGGTCAGTTCATCGTTAGGTTATATGTTGCGATTCATTTTGATAAATTACTTCAATCTTAATATTATCAATACGTTGCAAATTAGAAAAAGATTCAATTAACTCAATTTTTGTCAATTTTACTTAGATAACATTCATTTACCGAAAAGATCGAAATAATACGATTACATAACCTTGGCTAGTTATTAGATTTAGCCTAATAAAATTATAACGATTAAAAAGATAAAAACAACAAACATAAATACTTTAGAAAATTACCCGATTACAACTGCTGATTCAGAGGTCGTATTCTTCCGGACATTACAACGACTTCAACAACATTGATCTTCCGATAATTTCCCGAGCATTACAACGATACTACTATTTATTTATGGCATAAGGCCTATATACATACTACTAATAAAAGAGGTTTAGAAAATATATTGGTACCCTTACACAGTCTGCATAAAATGTCCATTTATAGGCAGATTTATTCTGGCCGGATCGATCCGGGATCAAGGTCGGATCGATCCGGGAATAAAAAACATTATCACTTGCTTATTTTCTGCAGAACCATGTGCTAATCATCATTACTTCGCATTATTTGATAATCCGGATCGATCCGAGGTGATGTCAGATTGATCCGTGTGTAATTTTTCCATTTTCTAACTGAAACTTGATAAAATCATATCTTGAGTTGTAGATATCCAATTGACATGAATCAAGAAGTGTTGGAAAGCTCTTTGAAAGATCTAAAACTTTCATGAAGGACTCTTATTCGGAAAATGCCTTTTTGATGGGCCATTCGTTCGTCGAATATATATCTCGATAATAGTATCACGAACCGTTGATCCCTTTGAACTTTTAAACTTGTGACACTTTCTTACTTCCTTCAAAAGATATGTTTTGACTTCAAAAAGTGTCGTCATTCGGGGTCTTGGTTTACCTAAAAATCTGCAATCAAATACCAAAAATACCCACGTAAATCTGACACGACACTCCGGTTACTAAACCGGTACAAAATTTATAACTTTTTATTACTTTTACTAGATTTTTATATTAATTAGTTGTATTCATAACTATCAATATTTCATAAGATTATCGTTATAATTTCTTATATTTTATATAGAAAGAGTCGATAAAATATATAATATATCGTAATTTTTATCATACAAATGTTATACATCAATATGTCTCACTTGTTTTGAGCAAGTGGGAGAATGTTGTAGATATAGGCTCTAAAACAATTAATCCACTTGCCTTTCGTGCAAGTGGGAGATTGTTAGGTGTAGTGCTCAAAAGACAATTATCTAATTATTTTTATGACAGAATTAATAATTCATCTTATTATATGCATGTATGCTTATAATTAAAACACTACTGAAAACCCTAAGTACCTTGTTTATGTAATCACATAACTCAGTGTATTGTTATACACAAGAGGATTGAGTTAGTGAGATGTACTTAAAATTAACTTAGTCCATAGCGTTTATTAATCTGAGTACGGGTCTCAAGATTAATTTGCTAATAATGCGCCTGAACACTTTAGGTGTAGCAAATGCCCTATCCGCATTATCGGTAATAGGGTACCTAGTGGGGCATTTATATATGATGATAATCATATAGAAATTTGGACCGATTTGATTTGAGTTCTCGATATAATTCCGTGATCAAGAAGTCTTATCGAATCACAAGATGATCATATATGGATTAATCTCAATCCGAGGTGATCGCGCATTTAACGCTTAGACTAGGTTTGAGTTTGATGTGTTAGTAAGGATCACTTCGTAGTATGCGGTCCAACACTTCTCGTTGGCTCTACTATGGAATGAGTGAGTAGTCTGTGCTATCACAGATATGGAATCCGTTCATTCCCTCGGGAAATAGACAGACAGTTCCCTTATTTGTTAATCCTAGAAACTGACCGATGCTCGCAGTACATATTATATTAGTTATGAACTATTTGGTCACTAAGGGGTTAATGGTAAATCAGGATAAGAGGTTTCGAGAAGGGTTTACGGAGATATCACGAATCGTAACGAACAGTCTATGGAGGATTTATCCGTATGTAATGATTATATCAGTGGACGCTTATCGACTCAAAGTTGAGTGTAAGTTTATATCTATATTCGACAGAGTTCAGTTTCGGGTTTATGGTGGTGTAATCCCGGAATTAATAGAATGAATATAATTGTTCCGTCTGACGAATAATTTTATTTAATTTATTGTAGCTCTTGAATATGGGTCAGTAATTACGCGTAGCTCCTAATATAGCATATATGTTTTCTCGTCGTTTCACCTCAATTAATGTTAAATGGTTGGATTGGACTATTTAATAGATATGCGGATTAATTGTTTAGTTGAATTTAAATAATTAAATCTGCTAAAAGAAAATTTTTAGTGGACTTTAAGCGATGTGGTGAAAAATGCACATGACCTAATTATTTAGGTGCATGGCCGCATTTTGTATTGTTATTATTATTAGGAAATTTGTTTTCTTGATAAATAATAAGACATGTGATTAAATTATTTATTTTTTAAATAATTTAAGGAAAAGAAAATCTTTTATATATCCTAATTAATTTAGGAATATTCTAGATTTATCTTTTTCAAGAAAATGTTTATTTTGATTGATTTTGTATTAATTAAATAATGCCTTGGAGACTAGGATTTCTCTCATATATAAAGAGAGTTCTCCTAAGCCTAAGATAATATGATAATTTCGAAAATTATAAGGAGTATTTGGCTTTGATATTTTGGCTTAAATACTAGGGTTTTGAGTTGGGATAATCCTCGGGATTATTCTGGTAGCATATCGAGGAGGTCCGGCGGCTTGAAACACCATCCACCTGATGGTGCTTGGAGACACACGTTGGAAGACTTTGGCTTCTCAACTAGGCTCTCAACTAGCTCGGATTGGATTACCCTTTTGTTCTTGGAGTTTATTCACCATAAACCGGTAAGCAATCTAACCCCCTCGTAGGTTAGATTTATTATTCATGTATTTTGATTGTTTAGATCTAGATCTTGTACTTTCCACTGCGTAATCGGGTCAATCTATGATTGATCCGGCGAAATTACATCCAACAGTGCTTGCATAGGCTAAACAACCAAATACTCTTAAATCAGTGTAGACATGATGTTTTCCATACATAAGAGGCGTGGGGGTGATGTTTATCAACATAGTTGCATGTTTAATACAGAGACCCCAATAAGACATAGGTAAACCAGACTGAAATTTGAGAGCCCTTGCTACATTTAACAAATGCTGATGCTTTCTTTCCACAACACCATTTTGTTGTGGTGTGTGAACACAAGATGTTTCATGAATAATGCCTCTTTGTGCATAAAAGGCATCCATCTGAAACTCTAGTCCATTATCTGTCCTAATTTTCTTTACATTTGTATTGAACTGTGTAAAGACAAGACAACAAAAATTTTGCACCAAGGATCTGGTTTCATATTTATTTTTCATTAAGTGCACCCAAAGAAATCTGGATTTATCATCCACAATTGTCAAAATGTAAAACTCTCCAATATATGTACAATGTCTATTTGGTCCCCATATATCTATATGCAACAAATCAAAAGCATTATTGGCAATATAATGACTAATGGGAAAACTCTGCCTTTTATGTTTGGCTAAGGGATAGACATGGCAATTATTATTTAAACAAGACTTAATAGCTGGTATAGACTTGTGTAAAGTATTCAATCTCTGTTGAGAAGGATGTCCAAGCATGTAGTGCCACAATAAGGAGTCAGGTACAATAGTATAATTGCAAACAATCGGTGCATTATAAGTGGTAGGTGCATCAGCTCTCAAAATGTACAAGCCTTGAATAAGACTAGCTAAACCAATTGTTTTCTTCAATGCATTTTCCTGCACAATACAATCATTAGCTCCAAGAAACAAGGAATACTTATTATTGACAGTTAATCCCCTAACTGACAGTAGATTATATTTAAAATGATAAACACAAAGAACATTGTCTAATATCAGATTCTTATTGATCTGAACCTGTCCAATGTGTGTGACAACAGTGTGTTCTCTATTTGGTAATGTTACAGTGAGACCGGAAACAAGTTTTGCATTGATCATCAAGGATAATGAATAGATAACATGATTTGTGGCACCTGAATCCACTATCCAATCACAGATATTACCTGAGGATGTAGTGGAGTGAACATTAGCATTAAGGCTACTGGTTGATTTGCGCCGGACGAATCGGCAATCTACACATTCCTAAGCATGTCCATGATGTGTTCATACTGTGATTTGAACATGGTGTTGGCATTTGACTGTGTAATTTCAAACCAGTTTGATTTGCTTCTTCTGAGTTTTCTGTACTGGGACAAAACCTTGATCTAAACTAACATGATTTGCCATGCTTTGACCCCTGCCCCTGCCTCTGTTACTGTTTGGGTGGCCATACTTTTTGTAGCACTTGTCTATAGTATGTCCTTCTCTACCACAATAAGTACACTGTGGTTTCTTTGTATTATATCCTTTGCCAGAACCTCTTCCTCCACCCCTACCATAGGATGCATTTACTTGATTTGTGAAAGAACCAGAATCTTGACTAACCTTGCCAAAACCAGAAGTTTGAGCACTCAAAACCGTTTTATCACTATTTATTTCTGAATAAGTAAATTGAGTTTCATGTTGAAATGCCATATTGAACACAGTTCCAATGTCTGGTATTGGTTTAGCCATTAAAGCTTGAGACCTGACATTGCTAAAAACATCATTTAAACCTTTAAGAAACCTAATAACCTGGTCAGTTTCATTCTGCTCCCAATAGATGGGCATTGCAGTACAAGTGCAAGGTGGAGTAGGCCGTAAAATCAGTAATTGATCCCATAAACTTTTCAATTTCGTAAAATACTGGGTTACAGTCATAGTACCTTGCTTTGTGGCATATATTTCTTCATGTAGATTGGACAAACGATAAGCATTTCCAGTCCCAAATCTATGATCAAGATCTACCAAGATATCTCTTGCTGTTGCTAGCCAAAAAATACTTTGATGAATGGACGAGTTTACAAAATTTATCAACCAAGTAGAAATCATGTCATTGCATTGACACCATATTTCGTAATTTTTATGATCCTCTACAGGCTTGGGCAAGGTACCATCAACAAATTTCAACTTCCCTTTCATGGATAGTACCATAGAGAACGCCATTTTCCAACAATGGTAGTTTTCTGCTCCTTTAAGCACCGGTTGAACTATTACAGCTGATGGATTCTCACCAGGGTGTATCAAATAAGGATTAACACCCCTATCATTCAATGCTTCTGCCATTGTCAAGAAGTTCAAAAGAAACATAAATGCAGAAAACAAATCAAGAAAATGAAAAACAAATCGCTTGTAGCTCCACACCACAAGTTCAAGAAATCTGCAACTCCACACCGCAAGATTAGAAAGGAATTCAATCGAATGAGCAGCGGATAGTTCGCTCTGATACCATGATGAAAATTAAACTAAGAACTAAGGATGAGAAAACATAAGAATCAAGAACATTCATACTGAAAATTTGAATACAAGGAAGAACGGGAAAAAGGGGAAGAACTCTTTCATTGATTTTCAACTCGTAAATTTACAACTGAGAGCTTTCTACTCTTAATTCAAGTTTAAATAGAAGTTTACAACAACTAGAACCAATCAAAATCGGTTGAAACCGCTCCTAACTGAATTTGACAACTTGCAACCGTCTTTCAAGCTAGGTGTTTGATAAAATGCCTGAACCACTTTCAGCTGTGAATCTGACTTGCATTCTTCGTCTTGACAGCATCTGTAACAGATTCAACTTTTTTGCCGGAAGTTAAGAAAGGATGATTTGTGAGGAATAATAAAAAACTACTATATTTTTATTGGACTCCGTGAACATAATATGGGACAGTTCCATATCCACTCCCACATTTTGAGGAGAAAAGTGATGGTGAGGAAGTGATTTTAGAGTGATATCAAGTGGAGGGTTGTGATTAATCCATGTCACATCTACACATATCTATTATGTGTGATAGACTTGATATCATTCTAAAATGACTTCCCACCGTAACTTTTCTCCCATTTTGAGGGTGTGGAATATTTAGCCATTGTGTGTAATATTTAGCATCGTCAGTCCCACATGTTGTTCACAACTATTGCTTGATCAATAGTTGTTCAACGCCCAACAGAGTTTGTTTTCTTCTTCACTTTGGTCCCCAAGTAGCTGCTTTTGCATATAAACTACTCGCGCATTGCAGAAGCTTTCAAGCACATTTGCATAACGGTTCGAAGTTACAGAGATCTGCGAAAGCATTGTTTAGCCATGTCGATTTCTCTGTGTTTTACCCCATTCGTATCACACCAAAAAGTTCAAGCCTTTAGGCATCTCAGCCCAGTTCTCTACCCTAATCCAACCCTTTTCAGCCGCAAAATCATTTCCACAGTAAAATGTGTGCATCGAGAAGATAACAGTTCCCAATATCCAGCAGAACCCAGATGGGAGAGTCTTTTGTCTACGGCAGCCAGTCTTTATCCTGTTTACGTTACTGTTGGTGGAATTGTTGCATGCTTAAAGCCATCGACTTTTTCATGGTTTGTGGAGAGAGGACCGATGTCGTATAGTGTTTCACTTGGGTTTATTATGTTGGTTATGGGTATCACTTTGGAGCTTAAGGATTTGATAAATTTGTTCTTGCAACGGCCCTTTTCTGTGAGTGTTCAGATTGCACTTTCTCAATGTTTTCCTCTTGCTTGAGATGGGGAGGTAGAGGTGGAGTTGGTGGTGGTTATCTCTTTGCCCATTGTTGTTACTTGTTACTATTATTTCTTAATCGAAATGTTGAGTTGTCTTAGTTTGTGTTTAAGTGATTCTTGAAACCATTGGATCCATCTTTTGAATTGGTTCAATAATTGCTTAGTAAATTTGTATTTCTGAATGAACCATGGTGTTTTTGGCTTAGCTTTGATCTATTAATACAATGCTGGTACATACATTTCATTTTAGCAGCAGAAAGTGCATCTTCCTTTGGCATAGGAGGGAGGATGGGGAACCTCTACATTTTGTTGGTATAGTTTGATAAAGAAGTTGATAATGGTTAGCATGGTACTTGTAAATTTGAGTTATATTGCTACTGATTAAGTTTGATATAAATGTTCTCTTAAAATAGGTTCATATATGTTTAGCTTCATATATGTTTTTAATGTAGCTAAGTTGATAGCACTGTCACACATGGTATTAGTTTCTTAAAGGGAAGTATCTTGCATATGTAGTTCCCTTTCTTGTACTAGGACTAGGATGTACAGACAATCTGCACAGGCAGAGTTTCTCATTGCGTCTGTGATCTAATGCAGGTATTTTGATTTCAGATACTTTTTGGATGTGCTGCTCAGTACACCATTATGCCAGCATTAGGAGTGATAATTAGCAAGTGTTTGGGTCTTTCACCATCTACTTCGGTTGGTTTAATATTGCTTGCTTGCTGCCCTGGAGGCACAGCTTCCAATGTGGTGAGCCTGGCCATTTTTATGCTCCAAATTGCTGACCGTATGTTATAATTCTTAGTAATTATGCTCTTTATCATCGACAGATACTTATTATATCTGATTATTCAACCAATTTTGTGAGTTTTTAAGGTATATCTCTTTTCTACCATGCCGTAATAGAATGGTGTCGTTGTCATCATCTAAAGTCTGACTTTCATTCATCTAAATTAACTACAGGCTTAGAAACCAATGACATAGTAGAATCCCCGTCTTTAGTTCTTTCAGCATTTTGTATGTTTTGGTTGTATTTCAATTGATTTGTTCATCTGATGCCTTGATAATAGATATGTTTTACACGTCGATGATTCTTTACAAATTGGAAGATTGGATTCAACATTCATCCTAAATCAATCCTGTACAATTACCAACTCATCTAGAAGCTTAAAATATTAATAAGTGTAATTTATACAAATATATCTAACTAGGGCAGCATACCAAAACATGAACAAGTGCTAAGCATGTTGTAGTAAACATGTCCATCTATAGTGGTACTTTTTTGAAGTAACAAAATAAACATGTCCACCAGTACCACCGGTATCGTTTTTTCCCTAATAAAGGGAGTAGAGGTAAGGTTGGACTCCAGACCTTGTGCTCTAATACACTGTGTAATTACTAACTCACCTCTATAAAGGAGAATTACGGTTTATATATTATATTTACCAAGTCCTTTGTAAATTTCCATTTGTCAGGACTTTTCGTTCTGCGTGGATGATTCATTTCTAAATATTTAAGCTCTTGATCACTGTTCTGTTACATTGTTAAAGTCCCAATAACCGAATCAAAATCAGTTAGCTCACTTGTTTATTGGACTCAGAGACCTCTTAAGCTGTATGTGTACCGTTTCTACTGAACTTTTGCTTTATAATATACCCAAGAAAGGGTATTGCTTGTTTTTCGTATTCTTCTTACTTATTTTCAAGCATTAATTGGAAGCTTTTCAAAATTGATTTTGGCCCTTTCAAATCAGCAACTAGGTTTTTTGTCAGCTTGTCGATTGAAACTGGTATTTTGTATAAATTCATCATACGCCATCTGTTGTTTAGACATTTTACTTGTATTATGTATACTAAAATTGCAGGTGACTCTGATTGCTCTAGGTGACGTGCCTTTGTCTATAGTGATGACAGTGTGTACAACTCTTGGTGCTGTGGTTCTTACTCCCCTTTTGACCAAGATTCTGGCTGGAACGTTCGTTCCTGTGGATGCTATTAAACTTTCTGTCAGCACATTACAGGTTTCTTTTTTCTCTTATGATAAACATACACACGTAATTATATTGAATTTGTGCTTCATTTTGCGTCAACTGTTAACTTTTAGGTGGTGGTCGCTCCTATCCTGTTGGGTTCCTCAATGCAGAGCCTTTTTCCTGGTGCAGTAAAATCAGTTACGCCATTTGCACCATTGCTTGCAGTTCTAGCTGCTTCATTGCTTGCTAGCAGGTTTTTATCTGACCTTAACCATACCGGCTGCTCTTGTTGTGCTGTGAAGAACATTGGAGCCCTTTAACTATTGTCAGTGTGACATCTTGGCCCATAAAACAAATCCTTTTTTTTTTTTTTTTTTTTTTTTTTTTTTTTTTCAGTTTGACCCCTAATCAATTGAAAAACATAAGTTTTGGCCACTCCGACGAGTTTGATCACACAAGCATGTGGATGTTTTTTTCAGGAGTTTATCGCAACAAACGGCGTAAAAACCGGACTTGAAAGTCCCTTTTTTTTAATGTCGTTTATGTGTTGTAGTGATCAAAATGGGCTTTTAATACCGTGGTGGCCAGAATGTACCATTTCTAATTGATTTGGTGTCTTTTTCCAATTTATAAAATGGCCAAAATGTTACAGTGACGATAGTTAAAGGCAGTCAATATTCTATACCCTATTAACTCTGTGGTTTATGCGTTATATGTGATGTGCTGGTTGCTTTCTTTTCTCAGTGTCTTTTCAGAAAATGTCCTCCGTCTGAAATCTTCTGCCCTTGGTGCATCACTGTGTACTGATCTACCTCCACTTGCTCTGGTCAAATCAGTACTATGCAGTGAAATAGGACTGGTAATAGGTTCTGTTGTGATGCTGCATTTTGCTGGTTTCCTTTTAGGGTAATCTTCTTCATCCTTTCTGTTAAGATACGTGTTTTATTATGCATTTTATTAGTCCTTAAGTCTTATTCGTGGATGGTAATTAGTCAAACCTCTCTCATGAAGCTAAAGAGGTTCTATCCGTTGGGTCCTCTCTCACAAATGCTTGTAATTTATCAACACATGTAATACAGTAAGAAATACAATTCTTTCTCCATTTATTTTCACTCTTTCACTAAAACTTACTGTTGTTTTTCCTAGCCATGTCTGTCTTTCAGTGATAGGGAGATCTCTTTTTGGACTTTACCTAAAATATCTTGCTGTATAAATCTTTGGGATTTTGTAAGATTAAGTTGTTGACTATCGATTGGATTGGTCAATGAGTCATTGCTCAAGTGGTCGGACCAGTCGTCGTCATGTGTCATCTTCTACTTGATCCAACAATAAGTAGGGACAAAGAAACTTAAACATTAAGGGCCTGGAGCCCCTCTTTGAGCCTAAGGGCAGAACTCTACCCTAGGTGGGAGATCGGCCTGGCCCGCTTCTCAGTCCATCGTAGGTCGGTCAGGACGCAACAGAGTTGAGTCAGTGCAGTTCGGGCCATAGTGGCCTCGGAGGCTCGACGCAGGTCGGCCAGAGCTATCCCCGATATTTAGCCCACGTGTGTGATATAAATGCTATTATGGGAAGATCCTTCCCTCATTAAGGCTCTGATCCTATTATTCAAAACACCGTAATTATCTCTTAAAATAAAGGGAATTAATACGTGTAAATCCTTGAGGGATGCAAAATAGAGTCCGTAATGGACACGGCACATGCATGTCTAGGACAAAACGTCCTCTATATAAACGATCCCAAGAACTATGAAGAGATTTGATTCCTGAACAATCACAGGTAGATAGACAACTTGGGATTTGTAATCTCAGGCTCAGTCTGAAGATACTCAAACACCATTCCAGTTTTATACCATTTCTTGGGGCCTAGTCTTGAATTCGTTGTCACTAAGTTAATTACGGCCCGGATAATATTACATACGAGATCCAGCATCGTCATTGGTCATGTCTAGTTGGCTCATCCTTGTTATAGGCTCGCTCTTTGTTGTTGGTCCTTGTATGCCTAGTTGGCTCAGCGTGTGTAAAATGTTAATTAAATGAATTTACATTTTAGAACGGAAGTAGTATATGTGTATATATATATATATATATATATATATATATATATATGTATATAGACCTATACATATGTACCTTGTACACTTCTATCAAAAAAAAAAAAAAAAAAAAATGTACCTTGTACACAAATGACTAAAGATAAAAGGAAGGATTAAAACGTTCCTACCTTACCTGCAGATACTTTGATAGCTATAATTTGTCAAGTAAATAGAGACGTTAAACAACAAAATGGATCGTCTACTACGTACTATGTGAGTGTGGTAGAGGAATAACCAAGTCAGATACTTTGATAGCTATAATTTGTCAAGTAAATAGAGACGTTAAACAACAAAATGGATTGTCTACTACGTACTATGTGAGTGCGGTAGAGGAATAACCAAGTCAGAAAAATATATTTTGCAGACGTGGAGACATGAACGTATATATGTTTTTCCCCTTATAACTCTTTCAATTTGTTTTCACTTATTATATTCCCTATATAGTAATAAATGTTGCATTGATAATGTATAATAACTTATGTTGTGGGACAATTAATCTAAATAGGTAGAATGATTTATATTTTGGGATGAAGTTAATATATATATATATATATATATATATATATATATATATATATATATATATATATATATTAAAACAGCAGTTGAACAAAATTAATAGATGCGTTTATGACCTTTTTTTCTTTCTGGAAGGATATATATATCTATATCAAAAAAGAATCATGCCTAGGAAAATATGTATCTCTGGAATTTAATAAAATAATATATCTGATCTATATACATATTACATATATATTATATACATAAAATATATCCTCTGATCTATATAACTATATGCTACATATAGTACAAGGTTTAGCCCTAATTAACGGATATGAGAAGGCCAAAGAATATTAATAAAGTTCGTCAATACAAAAGAAGTGAAAACCACGTTTTTAAATGGACCGTTGATGTTCACCAAATATTTGTCGACGCAGTTAACAAACATGGTGGCCACGTTTTCCACGTTTCAACTTTCATGGCCACCATGTTTGTTAACTGCGTCGACAAATATTTGGTGAACTTCAACAGTCCATTTAAAACATGGTTTTCCACTTCTTTTGTATTGACGAACTTTATTAATATTCTTTGGTCTTCTCATATCCGTTAATTAGGGCTAAACCTTACGATTTACTCCCCTCTACTATATGTAGTATATAGTTATATAGATCATAGGATATATTATTTTATTAAATTCCAGAGATATATATTTTCCTAGGCATGATTTTTTTTGATATAGATATATATATCCTTCCAGAAAAAAAAGTCATAAATGCATCTATTAATGTTGTTCAACTGTTTTATATATATATATATATATATATGCTAACTTCGTCCCAAAATATAAATCATTCTACCTATTTAGATTAATTGTCCCACAATATAAGTTATTATACATTACCAATGCAACATATATTACTATGACTAGTGTGACAAGGCCAACTCCTTGGGGAAGTTTCAACATTTATTGTAACCCCTGTATGTTCTGTCACATTAAAGGCAACATGCTTTCTTTCAACCAGAGGAACGTCTACTATAAGACAACACGTTCTCAGGGCTCTTTATTGAATCCCTGAAAACACTTAATAATATAGCTTTTTCGAATTGCTTGAAATGTTGAAGCTTTGTTCCTTCCTTACCAGAACTGCACAGTGGTCGCCCCAATCTCGAAACGGATTGCATGACTGATGCTACCTATTAGTGCAAACATATCATCCTGAGGTCCGAAACCTTTGCATGCTGCAATTCCATTTTTAATTTCTTCTCTAGCTTTTGTGGTTTCTCTCCACTGCAAGAATAAATCAGAATTAACAAGAATTCACTCATAATTTTGATTATACTTAACAAGTCATGACATTACAAGAAAGATAATAACAAATTCACTAAAATCTGAAAACCCCTAAATTACGGCTATTCATTGCGTACTATGTAAGAGCATGGAGGTAGATAAATTATACTATTTGCATGAAGTTACATTAGCCATGTAATTTTAGTAAGCCAAGGAGGTAGATTTTTTATTTTTTTTTGAACAGCGTTGAAGGTTTATCTTATCATATATTTTTTCCAATATACTTCCTTTTCTGTTCGATTACGTACATTCATACTGATATGCTTTATAGATAAAGCTTGCCTGAAACTATATATGTATTCTATACTCAAATTATATATATTAAAAACATATTGTAACACCCCAAATCTTAAGATACTTATATTGAAACATATTCATGGCGCAAGTTGTTTATTTGGTTGAATCTTCTAGTGTTGTATTATCTTTGATACAAGCTGATCCAATCTCTCTGATTACTTGACATTCAAGTTTTTAATCTGTGTAGAGTTTCTAATGCAATTGCTTCCTTTTCCAGTTATCTGTCTGCAGCTATTGGTGGATTTGGAGAATCACAGCGACGTGCCGTATCAATTGAGGTGATTTGTGATCTCTTCATTTTTTTTTATTTTTTTTTCTCTTGAAATTGAATCAGTTTGATCAAAAACTGCATGTAATAATAATCCTAAATATTAGCATCTTTTTTGCATACCGCATTGGTAAGATGCCTCTTTGTATTCGAGTTAACTTCCTTGTATGTAGGTCGGAATGCAAAATTCATCATTGGGTGTGGTTCTAGCTTCGTCGCATTTTTCTTCACCAGAAATTGCATTACCTGCAGCAATTTCAGCTGTTATTATGAATATTATGGGTAGCAGTCTGGGTTTCGTCTGGAGATATATTCATCCTGCTCATTCAAAAACTAGACCCGAGCTTGACAACCGATGACATGGATCTTGTTTTGTTTTGGTAGCTTCCATGATTGATTAGGCTTTCTAGCTTTAGGATCTTGTTTAATCCATTATTTAGTATCAGTCTGTATAATTCGGGAATGATAGATACATACATCCGTTAACATCATCAACAAGTACTACTACAAGTCTAGAGCAACATCTTGTCCAAAGACTAACAATCCTCTGAAGATGAAGACCATTATTGAGATTGGAAACATAATAAAAGCTTGTAAAGATCTTGCCAATTACGCCAAAGCCAAATATCACGATAAGTAGTTTCTCTTTAAAGATAAAACTATTTGTTTGTTTAACCCGAGTGGTCTCTTATTCGAATTAAAGCAACTTATTGTCCACAACTTTGTAGGACGAGGAGTTGAGAGCACACGTAGCGGCTTAACCAAATAATGGTATCGAATTTTTTGGTGGCCCACCGCTTTTTATAAAGAAGTTGAAGCCAAGAAGCTTTATGTGAAATTCTGCTCTTACATTTACAAAGAAATTAGAAGTCCGGCACTTGAGGCTTCTGCGGTTCGAAGCCGTGGGAGAAGCTTTTGCCTTAAAAGCTTGAAAAATAAAGCCACTATGTGAGTTATAAACGGTTGGAGTAACTTGTGTTGGAAAAATACTTTATCACCATTATCATGTTATACAACATTTTTTTGTAAGATAGATGCATTTTGACAGGAGAGAGTCATGATGTAATTGCCAAATAAGAGAATTTATTATACATTATGAACTTGGTATCAAATGAAATATATTAAAGCTTTTAATTCTAACATTTTTCATATATTATATTATTATTATATAAGAAAATAATAAAATTGAATGATTCTAATGCATGCAACTTGATACGGTTTGTATTGTATTTATTCTAAAATTAATAGAGTAGCTCTCTTCCATGGCGCACACCTCAAAGTAACTAACTAGCACATTCCCTTCTCCATTACATATCTACCTACCTACTGAGTACTCTACTCAGTTTACTCTGTTCTCTGCTCGAAGCTAATGGTTACCAGCAATGGTGATTCCAACTCCACTTCGAATCCCGGCTCTATTCCCAGTCCAAGCATACCAGATATACCACCAGTATTCAAGCGATCCAAGACTATCGCCGCCGCCGACGAAACGGTGGCCCCACACTTCCCTGGCCCGCTCTTCCCCGTTGTTCGCCGCCTCACAAGTTCTCCTCCAGTTTTTCCTCGCATCGATTCTGACTCTTCCCCGAGCTCCACTCCTACTTTTGCCACATCTTCAGCTTCAGCTGGCTCTGGTGGATTCGCAGATTACGGATTCAGTTTTGAGGATCGGGATTACGTTTATCCATCGTTTCTCGGACCTTATGCTACTAGAAGTCGAGTTCCGGTGAAGGTTTCACCGGCGTCGAAATTACAGAGGAATGAGTCCTTTAGTGTGTTGCCGCCTCGTGGTGGTTCAAAACCAGCCAATTTGAGTGTGGATGTTGGTCCTACGGTGGAACTTGCGCAAAGGGTTGATCCTCCTCCACCTCCTTCTAGGCATAAGCTTAAGCCGATGTTGGACCTGGAGCTGGACCCAAAGCCAAAGCTGAACCTCAAAATAGGCAAGGATTTGAGTACCTTGTCAACACAAGCCTCCGGTTTTTCTGCGCTTTCAGCCAGTACGCCTCGCTCTCCAGCTGATCCACGTAGTGGTAAGACAACCTCAGGATTGAGGAGTTCTTGGATATATAATTTGGTCAGTTCTCCTTCCAACCACTTTTGTTCAACTACATTGGATCGTTACTTGTTGAAATTCGATTAAAAAACGTAGAACTAGCTAACCTATTCTAACTTGTGTAGATAGATTAGAGGTTACTTTTTAATGTCATCATCATTATCTGATTGAACTTTTTTGTCCAAAAATATTCAATCTTTGTTTGGACACTAATAATCTCTCAGATTCAACTTGAATCAAATGGAACAGTTTCATTCATCAGTAGTTTTCTTTGTCTCACTTTTCTCCTCACAAACATCAGATCCACTTCAATCGACACGAAACTCAATACAAACCAAACAACATTTCACACTTATTTTATAGCACGTGGCCTTTTCTTGATTATTTTTATTAATTTAGTAACTTTTTCTATGCAGCCCACGTTTGTTTGCATATTCTCTGCTTGTTACGTAATATACTTGCTAAGTAAACTGGAAAAGCTTCAGGTATGTAATCCTGTGAGGCAACCTGCATTTTATTGGGAGGCTCACATTTTTTATGTTATGGGCTTCTTGAACTACTGTGTTGAAAAAGAGTGACGAAGAAGGCATTTTGTTGCAGGAAGAGAATGTTAACCTCCGGAAATTGTGTAGATCGAATGACGCTGTTAGTGGTGGCAGCATGGAATTTTTTGAGCAACAAAACGGCAATAGTTTTTCAGGTTTTGGAAAGACAGACAGTAGAACTGTTGCCCTGTATACAGTCATATTCACACTGATCACACCATTTTTGTTATACAAATACCTTGACTATGCTCCACAACTAAAGAATATATCGAAGCCGACCGCGGATAACAAAGAGGAAGTTCCCTTGAAGAAAAGAATTGCTTATATGGTGGATGTTTGTTTCTCAGTTTATCCTTATGCAAAGCTACTTGCACTTCTTTTTGCCACTCTTTTTCTGATTGGTTTTGGAGGCTTAGCATTATATGCTGTGAGTGACGGAAGCTTTGCTGAAGCCCTTTGGCTCTCTTGGACCTTCGTTGCAGACTCTGGAAATCATGCTGATACGGTTGGTAAAGGCCCAAGGATGGTTTCCGTGTCTATAAGCTCAGGAGGCATGCTGATATTTGCCATGATGCTTGGTCTGATTTCAGATGCTATATCAGAAAAGGTGGACTCATTGAGGAAAGGCAAGAGTGAGGTTATAGAAAGCAACCATATACTTATTCTTGGATGGAGTGACAAATTGGTAAGTTTCTAGCAGTCTTTTGTCTTGTAGTACATATTATCTCTCTCTGCTATCTGCAGATTAACGATAGCGGCCACTGCGAGCGTGAAAGGAATGACTATCCTTTACAGGGAGAGCAGAGATGCACCCTTCTTTCTTGGGCTTAACTGAGAGCTTTCTATTAGTTTTGTCAAAGTTCTGTTCCTTAAGAGAAGAGCTAGTATGTGTATTTCAATTTGAGAGTTCATTTTGCCTAGTTATACTCTTGGTTTTAGAGATGGTAAACATTTCCTTAGCATCTAATAATGCTGGTAATTTCCTGCTGATCAAGGGCCGCTGTGATTCTAATTTGTTTTTTCCATTAATAGCTATGGTGTGTGGTTGGTGTTTATGTCCCTTTTATCGGTATTTTCGTGATAAAGTAATTTTTTTAGTTGAGCAATAATAATGACAAGCAAATGGTACTCCCCCCGTCCTAAATTATAGATCTTTTTAGCTCTCTTTTTGTGTCGTAATCTTGGTCTTTCCGAGTAATCAATGCAATATTTAGTGCACTTTTTTCTATTCTACCCAATATTTAATGGCTTTTGGATTTTCAATGTATAGATCACTTTTAAACACAAAATGAAGTGGAAGGTCATTTTCGTCTTAAGACACTTGGATTATTGATTAGCTTTCTTAATCTACATGCAAATGTCTATAATTTGAGGATGGGGAGTATTAATCAAGAATGATGTTTTCATTGGTCTTAGCTGTCATAGAACTCACCAACCAGGTCATCACCATGTCGTCTTCTGTTTTCCAAAGTTCAAACTTTGGATCATCAGTTCTTGATGGAACAATGCCACAAATTAGGTGTTTATCGTGACCTTTCCTTTTGGTGAACATCATGACAGAGTGACCATCGTAAATATTTGTTCCCATCAGATTTTGACCAGTAATGGGAAGTGGTGCACTGTCAGATCATTTAGGATTGGTGGGTGACACTTTATCAGCGTTTGAAGTCACGTCTGAGGAGGTTGGAGTCCTATCGATTTCCATGCCATATCTGGTCACAAAAAGAGCATTTCTAGTGGTTCAGAGGTGACTGACTATTGAGGAATGAAGTCCAAGAATATGAGAATTGGAATATTTTCTCATCAATCAGAAATGTGGCGAAGATGGTATATATATGCACCGGTTTATGGCGCCAAAATCAGAACCATATGTTATCAAATCCCTGAAAACTATGTACTTACCCATAAAGATTTTAGAACTCTGCTAATAACTAAAGATCCCATGAAACCTGGGATGCAGACGTTATGTAACCAGAATTTTATTCTACAATTTTCAACGTGTATAGTTGTGTGTGTGTGTGCGTGCGTGTGTGCGTGAGACCTTTATATGACGTGTTAGTGTTAGGCTAACTGATTCCACCAATACGCCCTGACCATATTAATTGCAGGGATCTCTTTTAAAGCAACTTGCAGTAGCAAATAAGAGCATAGGTGGTGGAGTTGTTGTGGTACTTGCTGAAAGAGACAAAGAGGAAATGGAGATGGACATCACAAAGCTTGAGTTTGATTTTATGGGAACATCAGTGATTTGCAGAAGCGGTAGTCCTCATATACTTGCTGACTTAAAGAAGGTGGGTGTTCAACAATGTTCTTCAATTACATTTGTTAGAATCAGTGAGTTTAATTATGGTTATGGATGTACTTTAGTTAGTTATTGTTTTATTTAGCTCTTCTTTATTAGTTTTTAGCCGTTATTACTTAGTCAAATATTCTAGGGAAGCAGAAAGGTTTCTAGCCATTGCTTTATTTCTTGCGTCTAGCTGTTGCAGGCTTTAATTCTTGATATGATATGATGTACGAACACCTTATAAACACTCCAAAGAATAACAAGAGATTCAAATTACTCTCGTAATTTTCTTACATAATATCATAACTTTAGGCTCTCCAACTAAATTCCATCTCCTATAAAAATGTGTAGCTAGACTGCTTTGAGTTCCATTTCCGAGGGTGCTACAACTGAAACTCTAGTGGTAGCTAGAGAGTTGCTGAATATTCAAGCTACCTATAATTTGAATGGGAAGAACTACTTTAAATGGTCACAGCCGGTGAGACATTCGTAAAAGGCAAAGGCAAACTAAGCCACTTGACGGGATCTGGTCCAGCTAAGGATGACAATAAATATATATTTTTTCTTTCAAAAATACGGGAATATGGGAATTTGAGAAGAGGATCTAGGAAGTTGAGCTTAGTGGCTCTGATACCATGTAAGACTTAAGAATTAAGAGCTTGAGAATGAATACCTTCTTACTTCATTCAATGAGAAACAACTAAACAAGAATATAATAGTTACAATCCAGGAAATTAGGCGTTAGAGTAACTATTATATTCTTGTAACTATTATTTCATCTTTAAGGATTAAAATTTCAGAATGGCATTCAATCTTTAAAGATGAAATGAATGTTCTCCAAAAGAACAAAACATGGGACATCACAGATCTTCCTATAGGGAAGAAGGTTGTTAGCTGCAAATTGATATTTAGCATCAAACACAATCCTGATGGCACCATTGACAAACATAAAGCTAGATTGGTTGCTAGAGGATTCACTCAATCCTATGTGATTGATTACAAAGAAACATTTGCTTTTGTAGAAAAGTTAAATACAATTATGATTTTGCTTTCTGTGAATATTGATCTTGATTGGCCTCTTTATCAATTAGATGTAAAAAATTGCTTTTTTGCATGGAAATTCAAACGAGAAAGTTTATATGAAAATTCCTCCTGGTTTTGTGGGAAATACTCCTGCAAACATAGTATGTAACTTAATAAGTCTTTCTACGGCTTGAAATAATCTCCTAGGGCCTGGTTTGAGACATTTTGCTCAAAAAATCAAAGACTTCAAGTGCAATCAATGTAATTCTGACCATATTTTGTTTGATAAGCTTAAAGGAAAAATTACTATTCACATTGTATATATTGACGACATAATTGTGACATGAGACACTACAATTGATATTCAAGAACTAAAGCAACTCCTAGCAAGTAATTTTGAAATCAAAGACCTTGGAAGTTTGAGATACTTTCTTGGGATGGAGATTGCTACAATAAGAAATGAGCTATAGTTTCACAGCGGAAATATGTTCTAGACATTCTTCAAGAAATTGGCATGATGGGGTGGAAGCCGACTGTTTCACCAGCTTGATCTGGAGTTAAACACTTAAACGTGATGCTCACACATACAGTACTGAGGTTGACAAAGGAAGACATAAGAGATTAGCAGGAAAACTACTATATCTCTCACACACAACGCCTGACATAATCTATGCAGTTAGCCTTGTTAGTCAGTTTTTGTGCCAACCCAAGAGGGAACATATGAATGCAGTCTGTTTATGCATCAACCCAAGAAGGAACATATTAATGTTGTATACCGTATTCTAAGATACTTAAAGGCCAACCCTAGCCGCGGGTTATTTTTCAGGAATGACCAGAATAAGGATCTAAAAATTTACATTGATGCTGACTGGGCCGGATCCTTAACTATGAGAAGATCCACCACCAAATATTGTACCTATCTCTAGGGAAATCTGGTCACATGGAGGAAAAAAAAACTTTTGTGTCAATGAGCAGTGTTGAGACTGAGCTTAGGGCATTAGAAATTGGTGTGTGTGAAGGAATTTGGATAAAAAGGGTGCTACAAGATCTTCAACTTCCACATGTTATGCCTATTACATTGTTCTATGACGATGTCTCTACAATCAATAAGGCCCATGATGCGGTTCACATGACAAAGTCAAAACATGTGGGAGATAGACAAACTTTTTCTCAAGGAAAGGGTAGACAGCAAAGAGCTATCCATCATATATATCCTTACAAAGTTCCGAATTGCAGACATCCTCACTCCAAACCAGTTTGGTGATCTTTGTGGCAAGCTTGACTATATAAATATTTACAACCTAGCTTGAGGGGATAAAGAAATATTAGATATTAATAATAGTAAATATTTCTTGATCAATTCGTGGGTTAATAAGTTCCAATTTCGCCTTAGTTCAGCTGTATAGTTTAAATAGTCCAGCTGTATAGTTTTAGTGGTCTCATGTTAGTTAATACTTGGTTAGCTAAACGTGCTGTTGAAGTAATCTAGTAAGAGGGAGGAAAAGGCTGCCTGCCCAGCATTTATTTCTCCTTTTCTTTGATAGCTGGGCTCCTCTATTGAATCCTTGTATTTTCTCTTTCTGAAATAATAAGAAGAGTTTTATTCAATTCTTTTGTCCTCTTCAGATTATACTGTGACAACAAATCGATAATAGATATTGCCCACGATCTGGTTCAACATGGTAGAACCAAACACATTGAGGTGGACAAGCATTTCATATAAGAAAAGATTTATAGTGGTCTTGTCCGTACTCCATTCATCCACTCTAAAGATCAATTAGCTGATATCCCAACGAAAGTTTTCCCTAGATAGGCGTTTCAATACATTCGAAGCAATGCTGGGAATAATTGATCTCCATACACCAGTTGGAGGGGAATGTTATAATATATGAGTTTTATTTTGATTGTGGATGTATGTTTGTTAGTTGTTTTTTAGTTAGTTTTTAGCCGTTATTACGTAGTCAAATATTCCCAGGAAGCTGCCAGATTTTTAGCCGTTGCAGGCTTTATACCTTTCTTCTAGCTGTTGCTGGCTTTGGTTCTTGTTAAGATATGATGTATAAATACCTTGTAAACACTCCAAATAATAATAAGCGATTCCATTTACTCTTCCTACAACATTCAATCCCGGTGGTGCAGATTAGCATCAGTGACTAATTCATTCCCCTTTTCGTAATCTCTTTTGTTTGTTTCTATGTAAATTTTCTTTTGGGTGTCTTACTCTTCCAAGTCTTAACTATTCTCATTTAAACATCTCCTTTGAACAGGTTTCAGTTTCAAAGGCACGTGCAATAATTGTATTAGCATCTGATGAAAATGCCGATCAGGTTCTTTACTTCTTTAGTTGTGAATCTACAAATTACTATTACTTGTTATGTTTTGCAGGCTAATCCCATTTTCCAAAAATTCTTTCAGAGTGATGCACGTGCTCTAAGGATCGTGCTTAGCCTCACAGGGGTAAAAGAGGGATTGAGAGGTCATGTTGTCGTGGAGATGAGTGATCTTGATAATGAACCATTAGTAAAGCTTGTTGGAGGGGAAATGATTGAAACAGTTGTTGCACATGATGTGATTGGACGATTGATGATACAATGTGCTCTCCAACCTGGTCTAGCTCAGGTTTCCCAAGTCTCTCCCACAACTTTGTTGCCCCCCCCCCAAACCCCCTCCTCTTTCTTCTTCACATCTCATATTAATGACA
Organism: Gentiana macrophylla; assembly: GCA_026214975.1. Lineage (NCBI taxonomy): Eukaryota > Viridiplantae > Streptophyta > Magnoliopsida > Gentianales > Gentianaceae > Gentiana > Gentiana macrophylla. The sequence goes on from CM047814.1 coordinate 30,088,528, forward strand.
TGTAACAACACTAATGGCATCTTTGGTTATGTCAAAATGTGTACTGTTTTTTACTATTTGTATCAATTGCTGTTTACAACTTTAGTAGTGAATGATGATGACATCTGGTTGTTAGTACGTGGTCTGATGATTGATGTTGCATGACTTATTTAATTTACTTGATACTTAACCCTCTGAATACTTCAATTTGAATCTTGAGAATGGAAGAGATAAAACAGAATCATGCCTGGCTAGCGCATAAAAGAATATTGTGTTTCTTGTCCATAATTTCTGGCTTGCACCTAGCTTTCAAGATTTTACTTGTGAACCTGTATTCTCCGTCTCTATACATGTTAAGCCTCGTTTCTGCATTTGATGGTTCATCATGGATCATAATGTTAGTAGCAGATGAACTGATTTTGTTTCTTGTCATTTGACATTGTAGATATGGGAGGACATTTTGGGATTTGAGAATGCCGAGTTCTATATCAAAAGGTGGCCTCAAACAGATGGCATGTACTTTGAGGACGTGCTTCTGTCATTTGCTGATGCAATACCCTGTGGAGTTAAAGTAGCAGCCGATGGTGGAAAGATAATCATCAATCCAGATGATAGATATCTTTTAAAGGAAGGTGATGAGATTCTTGTCATAGCTGAGGACGATGACACCTATGCTCCAGGTCCTAAAGCAGAGGTCGTTTTTCTTCTCCTATATTTTAGAGGATGCTTATAATTTTTCACATTCTGCATCTTTTGCTATGGTACTCCTTTCTTTCGGAATGGCAAATACGCGTATTTGTTTTAACAATCTACTATAAATAAGACCATTACAGATGAACAAGTTGTGCAGCTAATTTGTGCCTACAACTTATAGGTTAATATTTCAGCTTGACCGTTCTTATTATATCCTCTTAATCAACTACATATGCCAGTATATCAAGTTCATAAGAGGCAGGTGTTGTCCATTTAAAAAAATGAGCGAGGATGAAAATTTATCTGCAATCAAATCTTTTGTCCAATTGCCGAACTGCTGATGCCAATGTTTTTGCTGTTGGCTATATTCATGTGCATGGTTCTAGAATCAGAAAGAAAATTGCCAGATTTCAACCGAGAATTGTATACTTCTGCCGTTACTTGATATTGCTCTTATCAATTTTTTGACTTGAAAAGATGTTTTAGTAATAGTAGAAGTTGCTATGCATGTCTTGTTTGAAAATCCTATATCATGCATTGGGAGCTGACACACTCAAAGCCATGTGTCATGTTTGAAATTAGTTTAAGTAAAACAATGACGACATACAAGCATGACAAGTGATGAGTTTTTGTAAAACTCAAGCATTTACAGTGATGAAGTGTTTGGAAAACTCAAGTTGAGGAACTACATAGTTGGTTCCTGGGAGTTAGTGCGTGCATTTGGATGGAGAACTTGGTTTTTGTTCTTTTGCATATCATTCCCAGGACGGGATTTAATACATTCTGCCATTGATTTTACCTGAAGTCTCACCTGATGAGAAGCATGAGATTTAAGCTTCTGAAGATATCATTGTTTTTAATTCGCCGAAACAATCCACTCAAAGTGCTGAATACTAAATTCACTATTTAGTGTACTGGTTTATAAAGTTCAGCAGAAAAAGTTCTGATACTTGGACCAATATTTTCATGCAGATTCACAGGGGTTTTTTCCCCAGAACAATGGATCCTCCAAAATACCCCGAAAAAATATTATTTTGTGGCTGGCGTCGTGACATTGATGATATGATTATGGTATACTTTCCCAACTTTCTCCCATGCTGCCTAATTTTTCATGCTCTTCGTAGTTAATGCTGCTCAAATTTTGAGTTGAAATGCAGTATTAGTGCTGCTATGTTCATTCTACTAGTTGTTTAAGTCTGGCTTGGTAATTTAGTATAGTAGTCCAAAACCTCTTCTCATTTGGATGCTTTTATCTCTTTCTTTATCGCCTGTTTTTCTTCTTATTTGTCTTGGAGAAAGGAGCAGAATACAAAATTGCTAGGCTTTAAAATATTATTAGTTATTGTTGAATTTTAGTTATTGAGAAATTATATTTCTTTTTTCCACCTGAAACAGGCTGGTTACTTAAATAGGAGTCGCCCATTCACACTAATCCCTAGGGCAGACATTATTACACATAAAAGACACAAATAAGAAATAACGTTACTAATAAAGTATGTAATAAAACATCTTAAAGCCTTCACAAACTAATACTTCGACATTACCCCAAAAGTTGGGCTGTATATGTTGGTTAGGCCTAACTTGCTCAGGAACCTACTGAATTCTTGATTGGGAAGGGCTTTTGTTAACCGTCAGCAACTTGTTTGAGCTGATGGAAGAAACGACACACAAATAATTCCAGCCTCCAACTTCTCTTTCACGAAATGACGATCAATCTCTACATGCTTTGTTCTATTGTGATGAACCGGGTCATTAGCTATGTCAATGGTCACTTTATTGTCACAATAGAGCTTCATAGGCGAGCTGATTGGAACTGTCACGTATATTAAAGATCAGTCCGCATGGGATTTGGACTTTAGAAGGAAAGCTGTCAGGAGTATTTATCCTTCAGTTAATAGAGTTATCTCAGATTATATGATAGAGTAGATCAGTATTTATCTTCTACTTTTAAAACAGTATCTGTCTTTTATAGTTGTGGTAATCTTTCGTAGTCGTAAACCTCTATGTAAAGAGGCATGATCAATCGACCCATTAAGTCTTCTGACTGCAATTTCATACCATATACTTTAACATGGTGTCAGAGCATGGGCTCAAACCCTAAATTTTCGATACCCTATAAACCCTAAAAAACCAGCAACCGTATGAGATGGCCTCCCCGTCGGAATCCAAGCCTGATCCGATGGGAAATCTGATGAACCCAGTAGCGCCTATGACATCTGTCAAACTTAATGGCAAGAACTATATGTTTTGTGGTCACGATTGGTGGAAATCTTATGGGGCATGGACTCTTACATCATCTCGACAGCGACAAGCCAACAGCAAACGATCCACGAGCACCATTATTCAAGCAATATGATGCCTTGATTATGTGTCTAATGCTAAATAGCATCGAGACCAACATAAGTTCTACATTTACTGACTGTAAAACTCGTGTATAACAACTAATAAATTTTCCTTTCTTCAAGGATCTAAGGCATCTGAAATATTTTCTAGGCATGGCAGTGGCAAGGTCAAAGGAGGGTATGATGGTTTCTCAGCAAAAATACATTTTGGATTTGCTGAAGGAGTTCGGAATGTGTGATTCCAAGCCATCTGGAACACTTATGGAGTATAATCTGAAGCTTATGTGGATGTTGAAAGATACCAGAGACTAGTTGGGAAGTTAATCTATCTTTCCCATACCGGGCCTGATATATCATTTGCTGTTGGGGCAGTAAGTCGGTTCATGCAGAATCCAACCCAGAAACATCTTGATGCTGTGAATAGGATATTGAAGTTTCTAAATAAACTCTAGGGAAGGGTCTCTACTTTAAGAAGACTAAGAGTAGTAGTATAGAGGTGTTTACTGATGCTGATTGAGGTTCATGCACCAAGAATAGAAAGTTTATTTTTGGTTATTGTGCTTATGTGGGGAAATTTGGTGACATGGAGGAGTAAGGAACATAATGTTGTGGCTGGAAGTAGTGCTGAGGCAGAATTTAGAGTTGTAGCTCAAAGGATTTGTGAAGCTTTATGAATAAAGATGGTGCTAGAGGATTTGAACTAGCTGTTGTACTACCCTTGCATCTTTTTTGTGACAACAAAGCAGCAATGGACATAGCCAATGAGCCAAGTCAAAATGATCATACGAACTATGTGGAGATGGATAGGCATTTTGTTAAAGAGAAGTTGGAGAATGGTGTGGTCTGCATTCCTTTTCTACCATCTTTCAGATAAGTAGCAGATGGCTTTACAAGGCTTTGGGAAGGACAGAGTTTGATGCATTTGGAAGCAATTTGGGCATGGTTAATATCTATGCTCCAACTTGGGGGGTTGGGGGTGGGGGGGGGGTGGAAGCGGTAGTGTTACATTTTTTTTTTTTTTTTTTTTTTTTTTAATTTTTTATTTTAATTATGTCTTATCATCATTATTATTACGTAATGGGTCTGTTTAGTAAGGCGGCTGGGCTTAGGGTTGAGATGAGCCTGTTGGCTTGGCTGCTAAAATTTGTGATCTCTTGGTCTCCAAGTTTTAGTGTCTGCGCTCCTATTTAAAAGGAGTTATACTGGTGATTGAATGATAAGAAAATATATCTTTCATGAATTTCTACAATATCCTTAGAAAGCAGGAAAGTGCCGTTTTTAGAATTTAGTACATGCGAATATCAATCAAATCCCTGAAAACCACGGATTCACACGGATATTATTCTGAGGACATAATGCATTTCCACATTTTTTTGTGGTGGGGTGGGGTGTGTGTTTTAGAGGGAGGGGGGGGGGGGGGGGGGAGAATGGAGGGTATTTGATCTACTCACCTCATGTGTCTGTTCCTACCTCATTTCTTGAGTGCATTAACTTTGGCGTTACATGACTTGAAAGAGTCATGTAATGTGTCACAAAAAAAGAGAGTGGGTAAGATGGTATTTGAAATATCTTAATATAGCATACTATTTTGTTATTCATCTGACAGCTTGTCGCATCTTCAGATTCTTCACTCAACAACTATATTTTCTGGTAATTGCTAATCGAATTGGATCACACAAACTTGTTAGTATCTGCTATCCTAAAATCGTGAAGTTAACATGCTCTTTGTTCATGTCATTTTAGGTTTTAGAGGCGTTACTGGCTCCTGATTCAGAATTGTGGATGTTTAATGAAGTTCCTGAAAAGGATAGAGAGAAAAAGTTGACAGATGGTGGCCTTGACATTTCAGGTTTGGAGAACATAAAACTTGTCCACCGTGACGGAAATGCTGTTATTAGACGTCATTTAGAAAGTCTTCCTTTGGAGACCTTTGATTCAGTAAGTTCCATTATGCTACGGTTTAATGGCTTTGTTTTCTTTGTAAGCAATTTTGTTTGTATGGTGTTTGTACTTTTGGTGGGTATTATATGGGTCTTCGTATTGTGATATTTCCGACTTTCGACTTGTGTGGCAGAGTACTAACTCTAAGCAAACAGATACTGATTCTTGCAGATGAATCCGTGGAAGATTCTGTTGTTCATTCAGATTCCCGATCTCTTGCCACTCTCCTTCTAATTCGAGATATTCAAGTATGTTCCTCGTCATTTGTATTGGTGTCTTTTCCTTTGCATTTTCTTTTCCCGACTTTTATTTGGTTGGAGGTGGCTGGCACTAGCAGATATGTGCACCACCATCATGGGGCAGGGCGGGGGATGTTCTCTCACTAGTTGTTCGGTTTTTATTTTAATTTATTTTTGTATTAAAATAATGTGGTTTTGACGTTAAAAATACATACACTTTGTATACCCGGTGGCCACTTAGATTTTTAGTGTCCCCCACTAAAGTAATTTTCTGGATCCACTACTTGGGGACTGGAATGCACTTATGATCATCTCTTTTGATGTGCCACTTCCGATAAATAACGATCCATCCAAAAATATGAGCCTTTCTCACAAGTTGTTCGACACGTTTCTCAACTGAAATTAAACGGATACATCAACCTTTACCCAATTACAATTTCTACGTATTACATATAAACAGATGAAGTTATCAAACACTTCTAAATTCATATTTTAGATACTTATTATATTCAGACTTCAGACTTCAGATTTCAGATTTTACAAACGACCCAAGTTGTGTTTAGTGTTATAGTTTTTTTTTACAATTAACTATTCGTTTTACTTGGTCAAAACTCTAATAAGTTGTCATTGTCTTTTATTTTTATTTTTATTAAAGCGTCTTTGGTATTTATTGAATTTTTATTCGTTGAGTTTGATTTCCACACGATCATAAATCAAGTTAAATCTAGTTGATTTCCACCTCCAAAATGGGTGCCTAACTTGAAGACGAAAATAGGTTTAGGGCCCTTGCAACATACATTTTTATATTTGTTGTGGTGTTTATGTTATTTTTTATTTAATTAAGTTATGTTTAATCTAAAAGGACATTTGTTTTGAGATATCTTCTCCCTATCCGACGGGATCTCGAACATTTGGGTATCTCGAGTGTCGGATCCCATACACTTTTTGGGTTAAAAATTGGAGGAAAAAAATAGCTTCCTAAATTTTATCGGGACAAGAATACACTTCTCTAGATAACATGGAATACACACATCTATTGTGCACGTTGAGGTCAATAGTTAGGCCTTGGGCATGTTTCGGTTAATGGCATGAATGTAACAGAACATTGTTGGTCCTGTCTTGTTGCAGTCGAAGCGTCTGCCTTATAAAGATACAAAGCCAACCCTTGCACGACACTCTGGCTTCTCGCAAAGTTCTTGGATTCGCGAAATGCAGCAAGCTTCTGACAAATCAATAATTATAAGTGAGATACTGGATTCAAGAACTAGGAATCTTGTTTCAGTATCCAGAATAAGCGATTATGTGCTGTCAAATGAGTTGGTGAGCATGGCACTGGCTATGGTAGCAGAAGATAAACAGATTAATCGTGTACTTGAGGAGCTCTTTGCCGAGGAGGTAAATATTTTTGACCTTTCACTTTCACTATTCTGCCTTGCATCTTGATTCCAGAAGTCAGCTGGTCAACTTTGTAGCTAGCTTTAGTTGTGTTTCACTACTGCTCAATGTGAGCAGCTGTAATACTTGTTGTATTTCCCAATCAGATAACAAAAGCAAATTTACAGCCGGTCATTCTTTTTTCTTTAGGGGAATGAGATGTGCATCAAGCCGGCAGAGTTCTACCTGTATGACCAGGAGGAACTAAGCTTTTATGACATAATGATTAGGGGACGTCAAAGACAGGAAATCGTGATTGGGTACCGTCTTGCATTGACAGAATGTGCTATAATTAACCCGGAGGACAAGTCCAAAGAGCGAAAGTGGTCCATTGATGATGTTTTTGTTGTCATCTCACAGGGTGAATGAGGAAATCATTATATATTTAAAATAAAAAAATAAAAATAGTGTCCTTTGAATCGATGTACATATAGTCCTGCTGCTGATATGCCCTAGGTGTAACCATGTTTTTGGCAGATGTCTTGTTATCAAGAAACTGCATATGGAATTAGTTCAAGATTAGTGGCTGGATGAACAGTTGGAAGAGAGAGTAGGACAGGCGGCGAATGGCAAAGATTTAGCGCACAATGTCGTGGAAGCTCAAGTTGATAATTTTAATGGCGCACAAGCTTTATTGTTGTTGTACATGTATCGTGAGTGATGTTGCCGGGTCCTAACTGTTTTTCACTGACCCGTATGAGGGGGGTGTATGTATTTATGTTGAAATAGAAGGGAGTTGAGGTTTTAAGGGGCAAAGCCCCATTCGTTAAAAGTTCAGGGTGGAAAAGATTCCCACGGAGGAGCACGACCAGGGTTTACTGAGTTTATGTAAAAGATCTATAACGAAAAGATAAAACACGTGTTAATCCAAACTCAAAGATAGTTTCATTCTCAGAAGAGAGGAATAAGGATTCAAAATTACATCTTGACCTAGCATTTATGATATATAAAGGTATTTATAGGCTTAAAAGCTCGTCCACGAGCGAACTCGTTGGAATCCACATTGAGGTCTTACAAGCACCATCAAGATCCATCGGCGGCGGGTCTAGCCTATTCACCACGTTATGAAACAATCTTGAAGACTCCCTCGATTCTTCATTCTTTGAGCAAAGTATCACACATGAAAAGATGGATTTTAAAATGCTATGAATTCCCTTAGGAACATTTTGCTGCAAACAAACATTGCTTAATTGGGGAGGGGAGTTATGTTAAATTTTTTTACTTTTTCTTTCTTAAAGTTCTCTCCAGATATCTGAGGCCGAAGTGGTCCATTAAAATTGCTTTTTTTTTTCTTCTCTCTGTGTCGCTCCTTTTGCCTCATGCCATTTTTCTCTTCTATCTCCTCCAAATTGCAAACGATAGCTGCAACTTTTAATTATTATTATTTTTGATAAAATGGCTAAAATTTTGAAGGGCTCGCAAGGGGAGAATCATGAATCACTATTTTTTAACATAAAATTTTTTTTCAATGAAAACTGGATTAAAAAATTACAATAGACAAAACCAACCCGCTCCTCAACACTCGGCACCTAATACCGCCTCATTGAAACCTCTAAAAAGCAACATCTACCAAGAGGAAAGAGTACAACTATATAATGCTGAGTCAAATTCAAAAATAAAAAACATACTGATTTATAAATAACAAAACACATAATTTTAAAACATATGAAGATATTCATAACCACCAAACTTTACGTTTGACTATAAAGATTATGTAGACGCTCGACTAGATCTTCATGAAGTTGGCTATGCACGGGTCTATCTCTGATACCACCGACCCTCTGAATGAAAGAAATAAATTATGGAATACGAGTTTGTGATATAATTGGAACTAGAGGACTTGCAGAAATCTGTTCATATTCAGAGATATTGGGTTGTGAGTGAAGTTCTTTCTCATCCTCCACGATCATATTGTGCATGATAATACATGACAACATGATGTTATTGTGAGTGTCATGGTCAAAATATCATGCAGGACAGGACTGCGGACAATTGCGAATCTAGCCCGGAGCACACCAAATGAGCGTTGAACGTCCTTCCTTGTAGATTCTTGAGCCGCGGTAAAATATCTGGTCTTTCGGTTCATTGGTAAAGGAATTGATTTGACAAATGTTGCCCATGGAGGATATATCCTATCAGCTAGATAATGCCCCTTATTGTAGTTGTGACCAATAATGGAGTAGTCAAACTAAGAACGCTCACCTCTAGTTATTTTAGAAAATACATGTGAGATTGTTCTAGCATATTGATATCATTGTGTGACCCCGGTAACCCAAAGAATGCATGCCAAATCCATATTTCATAAGATGCTACGGCTTCTAAGATGAGTGTAGGTTCATGGCAATGACCAGTGAATATATATTTCCAGCAGTTGAACAATTTTTCCACTTCCAATGCATACAATCTATATTGCCCAACATTCTTGGAAAGCCACGAGCTTCACCGACATGATGTAATTTTGAAATATCCCCTGAGTTTGGTTTGCATAGATACTCAAGTCCAAATACATCAAATGATTGTTTGAACAAAGTACCTCATGCTTTTAACGGTCATGCTTTCTCCAATTCATATATATTCATCCATGAATCTGTTGTTACCCCATATGTCAACATTCACAGTGCAACAATTGTTTTTTGAAGAGATAACAAACTTAATTTGCCGGCAGCTTTTCTTTTTTGTTGAAAGTATGGCTCATGTACTTCCAGTGCATTGTGAATCCACGTGAATAGCTCACGATTCATTTGAAATCTCCCAACGAAACATGTGAGTTGGAAAAAACGGGTTGCGTTGCAAAGTAATCTTTGAACAAACGTTCATGCCCTTGTGAAAAATGTCACGATCAATAAATGATTGTGGTCTTTTAGAGCTTTCACCTTGGGCCACAATCTTTTCCGTTTCACGTAAAGCTAATATTTGAAGCATTTCGTCATTGTCTTCATCGCTTCCATACGAAAAATCATCCAAAAAACTATCGCTATCGCTTGCACACAAAGAATCGTCATCAATCATTGTGTTGGTAAGAGTTTCAAAAAATGAACATAAAAGTTCAAAGATGAAAGGTAAGGATGAAATTAGTTCTGTTTATATATGTGTATGCTGGAACGTAGCCGTTGAAATGTAGTCGATGGAATTTAGCTGTCGCGGTAAAATTTGAATTTGAAAAGTTAGTTGAAATGTTTAGTTTTGATAAAGTTGTTTGTTTATAGTCAAAGAACGAGGGCATCTCCAACGGGAGCATGACCCGGGAGTATTTTACCATTTTGGTGGAATAGTGCTGCTCCAACGGTACACCGTCTTCAACACCATTTTGGTGCAAAAGTTTTCTCTTATACCAAATTTAGTGTTGGGTCGACCCGACACCAAATATCCTGATGGGTATAAATAATTCCACCACCTCAACAGTAAGGGACAACCCACTGCGGCCACCCTCCGGCATGACAAGAGAGATCGCAAAAGGGGCGGCCACTCGTGTCTCACCTCGCCGCGACCAAGGCATTTGCGGTCCCAGGCAAGTGCTGCAGATCTGTGAATCTCGTCCGGGGAAGTCAAGAAGGGTCGCAGTGGGCGAGGCGAGAGAGGGCTTGCTCGCTGCGACCTTAGAGAGATGGCGCCGATTGATCGAGATCTTTTCCCCACTTGTAACTTAGATATTTCGTCTTGCTTAGTATCTAAGTAAGACCTAGCTATTAGTAAAATATCTAATAGATTACTTATTCCTAAGTTATCCACCTCTAAAAAAGGGTGGTCATTGTAAACTAAAATGGATGAGATATATGAAATACACACTATACTTGCAAGCCAAAGCTCTCTCCATTCTAACTCTCTCCGTACCACCACCCGCCGGAGTAACACCACACCTTAAATACTGACCAGAGATATCCACCATCCATACACATAAGGACACCCGTGACGATTTAGACATCTTGATTGGCTCCGTTACCGGGAAAGCGATTGTGTAAAAATCACCAGAGCTCTTATCAAGGAGGAGATAATCTTACAAAGAAAGTCCTCAAAGCGCCTTTATTTCTTCCCTTTACCAAAGAAATCACTCAAAAGCCACCCCTTGAGATGGCCGGAAGTAAAGGACATCTAACACCCCAAACCCCCGCAAAGGTACTATGCTACATCAAGCTCGTGGGGAAAGCGCGGGAGAAGCGCTAGACAATCTCCTGCAGAAGGAGAAGGATCCCGAGAGAGGGTCTTAGCACTAGCGACTTTCGAAATGTCATTAATCAAAAAACCAAGTCGAAAGAAATTTGTTGTTGCCCTGGATGGAACTCATGAGAGAGAGGTCACAGCAAAGCCAAAGATCGATCCCGAAATACAACCGGGCTTTCGGGAGGACCCGGAGGTCGCCGAAATGAGGAATACGCGGTCTGGTTGAAACTATGTATCTCACCAATTCCGCTGGTGGCTAAGGGCCAGGCCCTATGACGATTCGACCGAGAATCCTCCGAAAGCGAAATCCCTCTTGCGATCGCGAGACGGGGCCATGAGCCAAATTCAGCAGATCGACGTAGAGGAGGCGTGCACTCTTCAGTCGCTATGGACCGAGGAAAGAAATTCCACGAACCTCGGCCCCCAAGATCGCGACCATCAAAAAAGGAAAGAGGATCGACAAAGGGTCCGCGTTTAATAGGTTGGGTGAGAAGGACAAGGCCTTAGCCCCAAGTCGTCTCGACTTTCCTAGAGAAGAGATGCCCGTCCAAGCAGGATAGACACGCACAAGATGCCCGCATAATTATCGAGGAAAGAGGGCCCGCCAAGAGGATCACGAGATCATAGGGAATCAGGCGTAGAACGGAGCGGCGATCACGCAAGCTGATCGCGACCGAATCGACCCTATTTTGGCGGAACAGATGGAGGTAATGAGAAAAGAGCTTGCGAATTAAAAAGTCGAGGGCCGTCGAGAAAGTCGCCCCAATTTCGGGATCGGCGTACTCGCTAAAGGATTACCGAAACATTGCCTCCCAGCAGAGAAAAGGTTAGTTATCGATTACAACTATTACAATGGAAATTCATGCCCAAGCGAGCGGCTCACGCGTTCAGGGTCGCATCACCCCTTGCTACACAAAATAAATCCGCCTGGTGCATCGCATTGGTTGGCGGCATGCGAGGATAGGGCTGCGCGCCCTGGATACGCGGGCTTCTCGCGGCTCGATTGAAAGTTGGGAGGATTTGTCGGAAAAGTTTGTCGAGAGTTTGAATCGGCAAGCGAGGCCAAGAAAACCATTGAGGACCTATATGAGGTTCGTATGGGAGGGCATGAATCGAAAAAGAGTATTACGAACGGTTCGTCGAATATATGATCAAACAAGGAACATTCCAGGCGACGGTCATAACATGTTTCTCACCGGAATCGCCAAAGGCCCGATGATGGCGAATTCAATCTGCGCCCCCAAAGCGGTCTCGAGGAGATGTTAGAAAAGGGCGAGAATGATGGGGGTCGGCGAGGCGCCATCTGCAAGGGGAAAGCAAAGCCAAAAGCGAGCCACGTTCGCCGAAGGAGGATCGCGTAGATAACCGTAAAAAAGAAAAGGGACGAGATACTAATCGCGATCGTGAGGTGAAGAAGCCGTACAAATTTAGCGAGGATAATTTTACCCCGCTCAACACCAAAGCATCCCAAATACTGTTTGAAATTCGTGAACATTTCGACAAACCAAAGCCTATGAGGCGATCACGATAGCGCGATAAATCCAAATCTGCGACTATCACAAGGACCATGGCCACATCACCGATGAATGCTTCACCCGAGGCGCGAGATAGAAAAGGCGATCCGTGAGGACCAGCCAATAAATATAAACGCGAGGGGAACAACACTCCCAGTCAAGGACGCCAACCTCGCGTCTATCAGAGAGAGGTTCAGGTCATCCACGGGAATATTCCCAGCAACCATCAACTGAAATCTCAGATAAATCAAATCAATACCCGCGGCTTCGAAAAGCAGATTGTGTTGGGAGAGAATGAGAAGGGAATCATATTCACAAAAAGCGGTGACAGCGATCGGTGGCCTATGGAGATACCCCTCATTCTAAAGGTGGGGGTGAGCGACAAGCGCGGCGTCAACCGAGTAATGGTCGACCAGGGGGCCGGCGCGACGTCATCTATTTCGATTTGTTTAAAAGCAGATCGGATTCGGGAGGCCAAGTTAAAACCCTACCTTGGGGTCTCGAAGGTTTTACCAACGACGATGCGGGTCAAAGGCACGATCGACCTCAATATCATTTTGGGCGACTATGAGCCCTGTAGAACGGAGATAATAACTTTCTTGGTAATCGACCTGCCCTCTTACTACAACATGATTTTGGGAATCCCAGCTATGAAGAAGTTCCAAATGGTGGCGTCCGTTCCCCACCAACGGGTCAAATTTCACGTAGGGGAAGAAGTTGGGGTCGCCATCAGCCGACCTGGAGCTTTCCTCGACTATATGACCAAAAACAGGGTCGACTCTAAGCGACCCCGGCTGGATGGTCTTAACACGGCTACGGATCAGATTGATATGATGAAAGAAATCTCGAAGAAGGCCGTAGAGGTAGAAACATTGCAAGTTCGGGACGAGCCCGACTTCCTTTGCCGAAGACGAGTTGATCGAGGTTATAATAAGCGACAAATATCCCGATCAAAAGATAAAAATAGGATCGAGGACTACCGAGGAAGAAAAGGAGGAAGCGATCGAGCTCAAAGCAAACAAACTGGGCGCGATTCGCACGGGAGGTAAGCGATATGAGAGGTGTGGAATCGGAGGTCGCCTTGCATAACCCTGAGTGTCGATCCCAACTTCAGGCCAATACAACAAAGGCGCGTCAATTTCTCTGAAAAAGAAGGTCGCAATAAAAATTGAGGTCGAGAAACTTTTAGCGGCGAGCATAATCAAAGAGCTTCAATATCCCACCTGGTGGCAAATGTAGTAATGGTGAAAAACACAACGGCAAGTGGCGGATGTGCGTCGACTTCACCGATCTAAACAAAGCTTGCCCCGAGGACCCTACGCGCCTCCTCGAATCGATAAAATGGTGGATGGGATCGCGGGTTTTGAAACCTTAAGCTTTCGGGCGCCTACTCCGGCTACCACCAGGTCAAAATAGCCGATGAAGATAAGGAGGCGACGGCGCCAGGGCGCGGCGGGCTATATTACTATGAGATGATGCCGTTTGGCACGAAGCGCGCAGCTCAACCTATCGAGAGAATGGTAAGCGAGTTTTTAGCACGCAGATAGGCAAGAACATGGAGGCCTACATTGATGACATGGTCGTGAAATCAAGTCGCCAAGATCACCTGGAGGACCTTCGCGAAACCTTTGCAAGCGTGAAGAATCACTCAATGAAACTAAACCTACGAAATGCACTTTTGGGGTCCAGCGAGGGAAATTTACAGGCTTTATGGTAAGTCAAAGGGGATCGAGGCAAATCCCGAAAAAATCGAGGCCCTGGTCAACATGAGCGAGCCTACCAAGTATTAAAGAAGTCACAATGGCTCAACGCGGGATCTGACTTTGGGTAGGTTTGTCTCGAAATCTGCAGAAAGAAGTCCGCTTTCTTCAAAATTCGAAGAAAAGTTGGTACCTTCTCTTGGGCGGAATGCTCCCAGGCATTTAAAGACCTCAAAGAATACTTGTCAAGACCGCCGTTGCTAACTTGCCCGAGGCTCGGGATACTCTATTTTTATATTTGGCGACCTCGAGATAGGCCGTAGCATAAACACTTGTAAAAGAGGAGGAAGGCTCTCGAAGCCGCTTTTTATGTTTCCAAAGCTCTAAGCCCGTTGAAAGTCGTTATTTTAATATAGAAAAGTTGGCTTATTGTGTTGTTATAGTACGCCGCAAATTAAGGGCTTACTTTTCATCGCACACCATCGTAGTATTATCAAATGCATCGCTAAGACAGTTCTTCACAAACCGGACTGTCGGTCGATTGCTCCGATGGGCCATCGAGCTTCTCGAGTTCGATATCCGATATGAGCCCCGGAAGGTTGTAAAGGCCCAGGCTCTCCAGATTTCATAAGCGAAACAAGCTTCAACGAAGAGGTGAAAGAGCGGCTCTGCTCGAGCGCGACCAAGATAGGGTCACCACAGAGGGCGAGCCTATCGAGCCAAGTCACTATTGGCGACTCTACGTTGATGGCTCCGCTTAATCACAAAGGTGTGGTGGCGGGAATAATCTTGTTAGAACCGGGCACATCGGAAGAAATTGAAGCGAGGCTCGAGATTTGATTTCACCGCCTCTAACAACCGAGGCGAGAATACGAGGCCGTCATTCTTTGGGTTGAAACTCGCCAAAGCCATGAAAGTCGAAAATATACAAGTATTTTGCGATTCACAGTTGGTGGTGAATCAAATCAATGGGTCATTTGGCATTCATTGCGAAATTTTACAAAGGTATATTAACCTCGTCAAAAGACTCGAAGGCAGCTTCACATATTGTCAATTCAAAAACATCCCTCGAGAGGACAATCATAGGGCGGACTACTTATCCAAATTAACGTGAAATAAGGCGCGTCGTGCGATCCTAGCATCATGGTCGAACACCTATCGGAACCCGCCATCTCCAGGGCGAGATCATGGATTTCCAACCCAGTAACACTTGTTGGGTCGACATCATGAAGTCTTATATTGAGTTAGGAGAGCTTCCGAGCGACCCTTGCAAAGCTAAGGCCTTAGTAAGAAGGGCCGCAAGATATACGATTATGGACGACGTGCTTTACCGTCATTCATTCTCGAAACCCCCTGCGATCGTCGACGACCTGAGGAGGTAACGGGAATCTATGAGAACTACACGAGGAATGTCGCGGCCATCTCTCCAATCGAACACTAGCACGAAGGTACTTTAGCCGGATATTATTGGCGAAATTAGCGAAGACGCCAAATCTTATACCGAGCATGTGATGCTTGCCGAGGTTCGCAAGTATCCCCAGGCTACCCTCGATCGAACAAAGCATAGTGGTATTTGCCTGGCCTTTCGACATGTGGGCGATCGACCTCATCGGACCCGCGAAGAAGGGTCGCTCGGATTCTGCGAATACGTGGTCGTCGCGGTGGATTATTTTACTAAATGGGTCGAGGCTAAGGCCTTGGTAAAAACCAATACCAGGGGACATAACATACTTTTGCTCGATCAAATATGGACAAGATTTGGTGTTCCAAGAGTGATGGTTTCCGATCACGGACCTCAATTCGAGACGAATTCGGCCAGATTCTCGTGAGGAGAACAATGTTAAACATTGGCAATCATCCGTGTGCTACCCGCAAGAGAAATGGGCAAGCCGAAAATGCCAACAAGCAGGTCCTAAGTGTGTTGAAAAAGAGCCTGGGTGAAAGCGAGGTCGGCGGATCACCTTCCAGCGGCTCTATGGGCACTCAGGGCGTCGCGAAAAATCACAATGAGGGAAACTCCTTTTGCTTTAACATATGGATGCGAGGCTATGGCGCTGTGGAAATGGCCATACCAAGCCCTAGTGGTCGTTTTTACGGCGAGGTCAATAACACTGGTGGCGCGTAAACTCGAGCTTGATCTAGTAGAGGCGGCGCATCCAGGCATACTGATCGTCTAGTCAATTATAAGCAGCGGCAAAGCGTCATCACGACAAACGATTCGCAATCATCACTTCGCCGTCGGGATTACGTTCTACAAAAAAGACAAGCCGCGGGCCACGAAGCGAAAAAGGAAAGCTATCGGAAAGCGGGAGGGCCCACGAGTTTCGCGAGTTATCAAAAAAGGGACGTACATGCTAAGTGACAAGGAGGGCCTTGAGTATAATAGGCCATGGCATGCGAGACAATCACGAAAAAATACTATATGTAACAAGCCAATTCAAATAAAATTTGTTCTTCCAAAGCTGTATTTACATTCTTGTCTTTCGTCATCATCAAAAAAAAAAAAAAAAAAAAAAAACAAAAAACAAAATGGCGATGAAAAGTTTTTTCAAACATATCGATCAAGCCTGGACAAACTTCCATCAAGCTGCAGGATGGTTATCTTCCTCCGATCACATGTATGGAGGTCCAAAACGACACACCACGCTTGCAAAGGGCTCCACCGGATAAGTTTTTTCAAACATATCGGTCGAGAGTATGGAAGGGGACCCTGGCGCCACTGCATAATTTGGTTATCAGCGATGCGAAAGGCATGCGGCGACCAGTACCACGGCGACCTTGAACCACCGAGCACGCATATCTTAGTGCCTCGCGATGGATCAACACTCCCCAGTCTATATCCACTCGATGGTCGCGAATGGCGTGCAGAAGGAGCGCTTCGCTCTCACTAACAACATCAGCATCGGCAGAGATAAGAGCGCGGGAATTTATAAACTTCTTCCACTCACGGTCGCTGCGAGAGAGGTCGGACGCAGTCACTCCCAAAGACCAAACCCGCTGATTCTCGGGGAACAGCTCGCACATTGCAATGATACAGAGCGAATCGCCTATTTTCCTCATCCGCAAGGTCCCAGGCGATCTCATAATGGGAGGAGGGATTTATGGCGGGTATGTTAAAAACTTGGTTAATTCTCTCCGGAGTAAAGATAACGGGGACACCCCGGAGAGAAATGCTGCTCACGGTCCCGCCAGAGGCTACCTCAGACAACACGGAATAAAATTCCCGTATCATGGTAACATTAACGCTCCCAGAGGCTCAAACAATAAATTCCCACCAACGAAAGCGAAGCGAGCGCGAGCATGGAGCCGTCTTTATTCGTTGTTCATTTAAGCCCCTCTCCTCATAATATCACGCCACTTAAAATAATCCCGAAATAATCCTTGGCTACGGGGGGGCGGTGGTGAAAAAGGAGAAACATCCCGGATAGGACGAGCTTTCCATATCCGACCTGGTTGCTTTCCTGGATGAGACATGAGTCGGGGATGAAGCGATTGAGGAGAACGATTGAGGAGAAAGAAAGCAAATTCGGTATGAGGCAAGAGGTAGAGTGAGTTCCAAAGTAACCCCTTTTATACCGGAGAAGGGTATAATCAGCGGTTGGGATTAAGCTGGATCTAGGGCCGGATATGCAACCGACCGAAAACCAAGGCAACAGGAGCGCCAGACCATAAAGAGACCGAAATTTATGGCTACAGTTACAACTGACACCTAGTCATTAGGGGTCATAACTCTGCGTTAATGACACAGTCAAAGGCTGCTCTAACAGGCTCTATCTTCTGGCAAAAGCACTGCTCTCAATAAGGCCGCTGAAACTTTGAAAAATTAGCGTCGCGTAGCGACTATGGTTAGAACGAGACGACGACGTTTCATGATCGCTTGTGACGCCAAATTATTAAGCAACCTCGCACGAATCAAGAGGACAGCACAGAGAATAAAATAACCTGTCACAGCCTCGCGAAAGGCCGCCAGATCGAATCAGCGACAGGAAAAGCCAAGTTTTATAAATTGAAAAAATGCAGAAAATAAATTGTCAAGATATTACAAATCAAATTTTCAAAGAGCTCGCAGAAAAGTCCAAGAAATCTAGAGAGCATGCGGAGTAGGCGGGTGTCTTTGGTAAACTAGTCGCCTTCCTCGAGAGGCGGAGGCTTCTTCAACATCTCAAAGTTTACAGGATTAGGAGAGCGGGATCCCAAACAGGCTCGCCAGCGTTTAAGCTGTATTCGGATCGAATCGAGGTAACGAGCTCGCTTGCATAAGGGATTTCCGGGTGAAAGACCACTAAATCGGGATGACCTTGATGCGTGTTCACCCACCGCAAAGATATCTTCCAGAGTGATGTGCCCCTGCCTCGATCGGCCCAGATCTGGCGAGCTAGGTGACTAAAGCCCTGGTCAAAGCTATTCTCTATAAGGTCGAAGAAGTCATCCGAATTCTTGTTGGCGCGGCGTGCCCCAGACTTGGCCTCGCCTCTCGTGACCTCGGCCCGTTTTCTTCGCAGCTTCCTCAATAGCTTTTTCGTGATCTCTTTGGCGGCCGTCTCGCCTCGGCAAGCTTAACCCTCAGCCGTGGCGATCTCCTCTGCGCCCCGCGATAATCCTTTGTCAAAGATGCAACTTTCTCATTGATCTCAAACATCCAATTTAGAGTGCTCCTCCATGATTGCTTTCATCTTCTCCACCGCCTTGACCGCGTGCTTAGCTTTCTTTTCGGCGGTAACCCTCGCTTTATCATTGCTCCCATTGCGCCGTCACTTTCCTCACCTCTGCATCGCGCCTCTCGTGACCTCAGTACCTGTTTAAGCGAGCACCGAGTTGTGGAAAGCAGGGATAATTAGCAAAAAAAAAAAAAAAAAAAAAAAAAAAAGCGGTCTTACGGAGAAGGCGCAATCCCAAAGCGGCGCTCAAATCTCGATTTTGAGCAATCTCATCTTGAGGCGGAGAGTCGTCTTGAGCCAAAGCGGGCTAATATGCCCCGCCAATCTCCACTTGAACATGATCGGGATAACCGAGAGGATCGGCCCAAGAGGAATCACATCGGCAATTGCTTCACCAACCCGGCGAGCTTTGGATAGGTCAAGATCCTGGGTAAAGCTCGGATCCAACCATAGGGCCTCTTTCCCGCAGTAACCTCGGGGCAAAGTTTTTTGTGGCGGCGTCTCGGTGGTGCGCTCTTCTCCACCGGAGTTTCAACCTCTTCAAGATGCGCTGGTGGGGAGCGGACCGTTTGGGTGGGCGATCATCCTTCGCCTTCTCTCGGTTGAGGTCGCTTCACGCCCGTGCGACTCTTTAGTAGGGGATGAGTCTTTTTGAGGCACCACCGACTGGGCCCGCAACAACGGCGAGGAAGTCGCAACAAGCGGCGTAAGAGGTCGCGCAGCTTCCGGGTTATGTGTCTCTTCGACAATCGAGGCGTCTCTGATTCGAGGCACCATCCCTAGAGCTTTCTTCAAAGCCTCCTGTCGAGCACTGGCCGCCTTGTCTGCGCCTCCGCATTAAGCTTGTTTCGGTGAGCCTGCGAGCATTTGGATCCATACCTACAAAAAGAGAGCGGTTTAGAACCAGGAAAACAAAATGAGCATTTACAAATAAATACAAGTGGACAAAGAAAGTTACAAAGCGGCTAAGTATGTGGTCGCCCCACATTCCAGGCACTCGGAGGAAAACATTTGTTGATATGACAACCCCAATCCAGTCCGGATCGCGGCTCTCAGACCCATCCGTACCATACGTGGCGCGGCATTCCTCGCCCACCAGGCCCGCCATACATACAAAAGGCTCGGCCGAGATCAAGTTCAACCAGAAACATTTCTCCAAGATGGCGCCGCCCCGTCCGACTGAATTAACGTCATCAGCCCCTTTACGTAGCGCCGCTCACTCACAGGGGGGTCAAAGATTAAAAGCGTGGATTTGCCTCCACGGACTTCTGCCCTAGGAAAAGGCCAGCCTACCTTCGACTCGACTTTCAGTACCCGCTGCCCCCATTTGTGAAACTTATTGGGAAGCGGGAATAGCAGGCGGGGAGTCTGCGACCTCAGAGAGATTTGTCCAGGAATAGACGTCCCACAGAAGGAATAAAATTGCCCCAGTAAAGTTAACGTCGGCTCGATCTTCAGAATCCGGCACATAACGATGAAGGCCATCAACTGGATAATAGCCCCGACGGCAAAATCCAGAGGGAAGCGCTGCATCTCTTGCGAGATCTTCACAAAGAAAGGATCGAAAGGCGGTCTCAGACCCGCACACAAATGATGGAAGTGGAGGATAAGGGTGTCCTCGGAGCGACGCGCACCTACATAATCCTTATGGTCCCCGGGTTTAAATTTATCGGACTCCTTCCCATAATCGAAAAAAGAAAACCGATACACACTGGTGTCGATTCCGAATATGCTATTAATGGTCTGTTGAGATCATTACTCTTGCGATCGGGACCATTTCTTATCAACGCCCTTCTCATACGCCGCCACGATCGCAAACTCTCGCATAGCTTCGTGGATTGTTAGGACGAGAGCTCTTCGGTGGGTATCGCCGCAGCCGCGGCCTCACCACCTTGTCATGGTTTGGCTCATAATTTTCCTTTTCTTACCTTTTTCGCGAGCATCGAGATATCCTTCCGGGGCAATTCCGCATTTTCGCCCTCACTGGACCCCATTAACTCATGAAACGCGGCGCCCTGAACATAAGCTTCGTCATGGTCGGGGCGCGCCGCTAGTACTCGGGACCGCAGATTTGTCCTTCGATCGAAAGCGATTTTCAAATTTCCACGAATGTTGGAGACTTTTGAGCCCGCGCTTCTCCTTAAGGCTCACTCTACGCTGGCGGATTGAGGCGTAGAGGCGAAGGCCTCCAACTCAAAAGGGTCGACATCCATATGAGCGGCCTCATCAGCGGTAATCTCGCCAATATCTGCGCGACTACTTTCCACTTCAACCTCGTCCAACAGATCGCCAACTGAGGCAGCAGATAGTATGGGGTCATCCTCAGCATAATCGTAAATCTCCCTTTCCGTAGAGTCGTCGCCAGAATAATCATTCCCCGACATCCTGCAAAAACAAGGGAGGAAAAAGGTGGAGCTTTCAGACCTGGTATAATAATAAATTAGCCCAGGAAGGTGATCGCACCCACTTCAATCCGCCTCCTCCGTTTTTGCAAAGAGATCGCAAATAAAATTACAGAGAGGATAGCGAGGGAGCGGGTGAAACCCCAATTTTCCCAGAAAGCTATAATCTCTCCCAGGAAAAATCCCGTTTTTAATCGGAAACAAGGCGATGTTGCATCTCCGTAGCAAAAGAATGACAAAATTGATATGTATGGAAAAACAAGCGGGGATGGATGAGTAAGCGAGTTAATGTAAAGGATTTCTTACCGATTTCTTTGAGAAAGATTGGAAAACCGCGTGAAATCGGGAAATACTCAAAGAGGTGGCGGAATCTTCAAAAGAACGCCCGTGAAATCCTAGAACCACCGCAGAACGCCGTTGAACCTTCAAAGCTCGCCAAAACTTGAGAATTCTAAAAACAACAAACAACGGAGAAAATAAGAAACACTAAAAGTGTGAAGGGTGAGAAGCGAAAGCTTTATATAGAGCAAAGGGCCACGATCGTGACGGTTGGGAACGCTTCATCCAACGGTTCAGATTAGAAGCGGCGGTTGTCGGTTTGAAAAATGAAAATTGAGCGTCCCATCAAGTACCCACGTACAACTACCTGGCGATTCTTTGAAACGGCCGCATCGTTCCGCAGAGGAAAACCTGAGGTCGGCGTCACCCACGATTGACGGCGACAAAGTCACAAAAAATAGACCCGAGTTGCTTTGAGGTCGCATGCTTTGAAAGCACGGCTCTTAGCGAACAAGTCGCATCAGGCGACAAGGTCGCAAAAATAGACCCGAGTTGCTCGAGGTCGCATGCTTTGAAAGCACGGCTCTTAGCGAACAAGTCGCATCAGGCGACAAGGTCGCAAAAATAGACCAGAGTTACTTTGAGGTCGCTTTTGCTTTGAAAGCACGGCCCTTAGAGAACAAGTCGCATCAGACGACAAGGTCGCAAAAACAGGCCCAAAGTTACTTTGAGGTCGCTTGCTTTGAAAGCACGGCCCTAAGTGTACAAGTCGCATCAGACGACAAGGTCGCAAAAGCAGGCCCAAAGTTACTTTGAGGTCGCTTGCTTTGAAAGCACGCCCTAAGTGTACAAGTCGCATCCGACGATGAGGTCATAAAGGTGTTGATAATTACTCCATCCTTCATATCCTCGGGAATATCATTAAAGCACGGAGTAGGGGCCATTGATGGGTATAAATAATTCCACCACCTCAGCAAAGATGAGGACAACCCTGCGCGCCACCTCTCGGCATGACAAGAGAGATCGCAAAGGCGGCCATCGTGTCTCACCTCGCCGCGACCAAGGCATTTGCGGTCCCAGGCAAGTGCTGCAGATCCTGTGAATCTCGTCGGGGAAGTCAAGAAGGATGGTCGCCAGGGGCGAGGCCAGAGAGGGCTTGCTCGCTGCGACCTCGCAGAGATGGCCGCCGATTGATCAGATCTTTTCCCACTTGTAACTTAGATATTTCGTCTTGCTTAGTATCTAAGTAAGACTAGCTATTAGTAAAATATCTAATAGATTACTTATTCCCTAAGTTATCCACCTCTATAAAAGGGGTGGTCATTGTAAACTAAAATGGATGAGATATATGAAATACACACTATACTTGCAAGCCAAAGCTCTCTCCATTCTAACTCTCTCCGTACCACCACCCGCCGGAGTAACACCACACCTTAAATACAGCCAGATATCCACCATCCATACACCGCAAGGACACCCGTGACGATTTAGACATCTTCATATCCGTTTAACATCTTTTTCTTTATTTTTTCCTTTTTTTTTACAAAACTAAATATCTTTTTTTTTTTTTGAAAAAGTACAAACATTGATTAATTCAAATCGCTTATGCCAAAATGACAGAGAGGATGGAAGTTGGAGGATCGGTTCCCCAATTACAGTACCCAGATTTTTCCAAAGGTAGATCAAACCCTAGATTTGCTAATTTATCCGCAACATCATTACAATTTCTAACTGCAAAGGAGAAGGTACAACTAGCAAAGAAACGACTAGCTCTATTGATTCGTGTGGTAAGAGCTCCCAGAGGAGAGATATCTTCCTCATCAGAATTGAGACGAGCAACGTTGAGTGAGGAATCAGATTCAATGATAATTTTGCCACTCCAGATCCTGGCTGATTCTAGAGTTCCGTAGAGGATTGCAAAACATTCTGCAAATTCAACCGAAGCAACACGACCCAAGTTGATTGAGAAGACAGAGAGAAGGGAACCTTAAAACAAAATATCTTGATAACACATTTTTTTTGTTATAATTTTTATTTTATTTTATTTATTCCTTCTATTAAGAAAAATGTAATATTCTTCCCCTAAAAAAAATATAATATTCTTTTTGGTTTGTTATTTGGTGTAAGATGGTTGGAGAAGATAGAAGATATTTGGTGAAATTGTGTAAAAGATGGTGTAAGGGTTAGATATGCTATGTAGAGTATTGTGATTTTAATAGTTATAAAGTAATAGATATGTTTTTTTAATAATATTTTTAGGGATAGAGAATTTGATGCTAATGCTCTAAAAGCACTACATTAAGTCTATTGTCACTCTAATACATGCATCTTTTTAACTCTTACATGAGTGTTTCATATAGATTTAGTATGATGTCCTTAAAAACTCATAGATTTGGCATGGTCCAAGCAAATGTCCCTTTTTTACGGTAAGTTCTTGGATGCACACTCCATACGCAGGGTGAAGCTATGTGAGAACTGACATGAGATGCATCGTCTGTCTTTAATTCAAATTATATGATTCAAATTTGTTTAGATGTCACTTCTTCACAGAGCCGTCCCTAAGGGCAGGCCAACAAGGCCGCGGCCTAGGTCCCCCACCGAAACTTGCAATTTTAGGGCCCAAGTTTTCATGTAATAAAAGTGAATTTTAGGTTAATTTTTATTTTTTACTCAAGTTAAAACACCGGTAAGACCTAAATTTATAGTCGAATTCAGTGAAAAATTCCATTACCTTCCGTTGCTTTTTTTATAAAGCTCATCAACATAACATACCTAAAAAAATAGTTGTGATATATTATTTTTTCATAGAGTTAGGTCTTAAATTTTATTGACCTACAGCCTCCGATTACACAGGGACGACCTTGCTTCTTCACAATTGGAAATACCACCCGAAAACTTCCACGTTTACATGTTGAAACTAGAATCTCCCGGTGTAGAATCCCCCGGTGTAGAATCCCCCTTTTTAATAGGCTTCAAACCTTTCTCAAAAATTAAAAAAAATTATAGTAATAGTAATTCCCCGATAGAGTTGCTTACATCCACACGGGTGCGGGCAAGGTCCCATACCCTAGTGGTTGCCACTAGGATCTATCCGGATTTTTGAGTGAGATGACCCGGGTTCGATCCCCTCCCCGTAAATTAACAAAGCTTTCGTCCAAGTGTAAAAAAAAAAAAAAAACATCCACACGGGTGCCACGCTAACAAAACAAAATACGCAAGAATATTGAAACGAAAGGAGGGTGAGGAAGAAGAAAAAGTAGTAATAAGAGGTAGTAATCCGCAGACCGCCGCCGGCCATATACTCCTCCTCACGTTAGCAATTTCTCATTGGTAGAAAATATTGAAACCAAAAAAAGAGCTCAATAAATATTTTTCTGTCAAGAATTTATAGTAAGAGCAACTATAATCCTCCAATCAGACGAAGAAGAAAAAAAAGAGATGCAATCGAGTGCAAGCGCCGTGCTGAATCCTACGCCGTTCTTAACCCGACCCCTGGACTCCTCCGCTTGCTCCCCTTCCAGTCATCCTCCTTGTCTTAAGGTATACTATTTACTGATGAAATTGTATTGTAATAAATTGTTCGTGTTTTTTTTCTTGTTCTTATGTAGTGAATAATAATTGCAGGGGTCGATTTTCGTGGGCGGTCGAGTTTGTTCTTCCAAAAAGCTTAATCCTTTGCAGCTCAACTTATGTGGTTCAGTCCGATATGGCTTTCCACAGGATTTCAGGAAACTAGGTGGGTTCTTTTTTTTCTTTTTTTCTTGATTTCTTTTTGTTCTCGCCTTCCCCTTTTTTTTTTTGTTTGGAAATTCTTATGATTTGGTCGATGGATTTGTTGTTGCAAATCAGATTTCTGTTCTTGCGTGTTTTCGATGTGTAAAGATGAATCGGACAAGGCCTTAGAAAGTTTTTTTTTTTTTTTTTTTTTTTTTTGTTGAAATTGCTTGATCTTAACTACCTGATACCATTCAATGGGGGTTTTTATATTTGGGTCTTATTTGTAAATGTAATGTTTCTATGTTGATGAATCTGTTTCCGCTTAAGTGTGTAATCTTTGCTTGAAATATAAAGGAAAATATATATAAATGATGCAAAATAGGAACATATTTGAAGTTTCAAGTTAGGAAGGGGATATACACACTGAAGCCAATCACTCATATTTAGTTAAAAGCATTCCCATAGTTGTTACGATGATACCTGGGTGAGAGTCCCCTCCCCTCTGTGCCTGCCTGTAGCTGGGGAGAGGCGGCGGAAACGGGGAGGCTAGCACTTGCCTCGTCTAGTTGATTTTATATTTATTTTTTTGGTGTTTTTTTTTTCTCACCTTGCATGAATAGATGCTTTTAATGACAATTCTTCAACCAAAGATGAGTTTGTAGAAGGTTTAAAGATCCGTACACTTTAGAAACTATGCAGACTAAAAGAAACATCCTTTGGGATGGTTTATGCACAGTTCCCATTCAACTGAATCAGACTCATGCATATGTTCATTATATGGATGGGATGCCTCTTTCTGCTGCATCTTTTCCCACCATGATGACCAAATTCATTCGAATTCGTCTACTCAAACCTATTTGAAGTTTGAAATGGATTCATGATAGTGTATCTACTTGTAGGGTTAGTAAAACATGGGAGTGGTAATTCCTATACCTCCAGTCCCGCTGAAAAGGCTATGAGAAAAACAGGATTGGAATCATTTGGATCCATCATCCATGGTGAACATAGATCCATATGGGTGGATGGCATCTCAAGATACACTCTTTCACTTAGATTGCGCCAGTTGTCTATGTTAATCAGGAGATCTCTCACTGTATTGCTGCTGCCAGTCCCACTATTTGTACAACTTCTGTACAGGATAAATATTCAGAAAATGTAGTATCGCTTTCCTAGTGTTAAAACAAACTTCGAGCATACCTGTATTCTTCACAGACAAAAATCGATTTATTCAAATTTCGAACTACTAATAATTGCTGCTAGACGAATTGGAAGTGGTCAAATATAAGATTTCCTTATTGGTGTTAAGAAGTAGCTTTCGTTCCTTATTTTGTTGTAGTGGAAGAAAGCTTCCTAATTGTTTTTTCTTAATTGCATGGGGGCTAGTACTTTGACTTCTTCTCCTGTCAGCTAGGAGTACTTGGAATAGTAATTGGACTAGATGGATCGAAGTTAATACCGCTCACAATCGTTCTACCGATAGAAAGGGATCCTTAGAGAGGAGAGAAGCCATTTATGATTCCACCTGAAAAGACTTGTAAATTTAAAGAATGTTATTGATTTCGCTCTGTCACAATAGTGTTGTACCTATAAAAAAGGATTGACAGAGAGGAGAAAGAACCCATTTATGTTTCCACCCGAAATCACTAGTAAAAAGAAATTTAAAGAACGTTATATATATATATATATATATATATATATATATATATTTCAGAAGCTAGAATGCTTGATTAGTTGCCGGTTGAAAGAATTGGACCTAAGAAAGGCATTCAGGTTCTTTATCAATTAGGTACCAATGGTGACCTTTTTTTCTTTTGGTTTGTGATAATAAGATTCATATTACAGGGAAAGTTGATAGACGTTTAGGGCTGCTTCCATTAATAATAACCATCTATGTGAAAATCTGGTAATATATATAGAGTATTGAATATGAATAATCGTTTCCATGACAACTTGTGCAGTCGTTAAAGCAGTTGCAACTCCTGAATCAGCAGTGAATTTGCCCATTACAGCGGAAAATATAGAAAGCGTATTGGATGAAATAAGACCTTATTTGATAAATGACGGAGGTAATGTGGCCTTGCATGAAATTGATGGAAATGTTGTGAAACTGAAGCTACAAGGAGCTTGTGGATCATGCCCTAGCTCTTCCATGACAATGAAGATGGGCATCGAGCGTCGCCTCATGGAAAAGATGCCAGAAATTGTTGCTGTTGAAGCAGTAGCAGATGAAGAAACTGGCCTTAATCTTAATGAAGAGAACGTAGAAAAGGTCCTTGAGGAAATCAGACCTTACCTTGTCGGGGCTGCTGGTGGAACGTTGGAGCTGGTGGGAATTGAGGAACCAATAGTGAAGGTCAGGCTCACTGGTCCTGCTGCTAGTGTTATGACTGTTCGTGTGGCAGTCACTCAGAAACTGCGGGAAAAAATCCCAGCCATTGCAGCAGTACAGCTTTTGCAATAGAAGAAGATCAATCCATCTATACTATTTGTTCTTCATAACTACTGTTAAACTATGTTCTTCATATCACACTCTGTACAGTGGAGGCATTTTTATTTTATTTTATTATGGCCATGGTTTCCCAACAAGTATTATTCTTATATGTAAACGAGCTTATGATATTTAACCGAGTGTTTAGACAAAAACCAAGGAGTTTCAAGCTTTTGTAAATCAGTTTTTGAGTGATTTGATCTGATTTTCATGGTTAATCTTGTTGAATTATTATTACCTTCAGGCATAGGGTAAGAATGAAGCAGTAGCTAGAAATAGCTAAATGGTTTCCAATATATATATTTTTTTTTGTTGAGAAATTCACCCATTTTGAGAAAACAGCAACAAAAAATAGGCATGTGCTGGAACCCACAATAAGCCAAGTGTGGAAGGAATCATAACACTAAATAAAAAAACACTTAAAAGAAAACCTTTTTCACATTCTATAATTAGACAAATCCATACATCAAGGGCGTCAAATGTGGTGATAAAAAAAATCATGTATTGTGTTCAACATAATTATTCATTTGAAGGCCTGTAGAAGTAAAAAACAAAACAGAAGCTGTTCATTTGACTAAATAGCCTATGGGGGATCAATGGTTTGGCATTTCCTCCATTGTCGACCCCCCCGGTCAAAACTTCAACCCGCCTTCTTCAAACAGCACATACATAGTATAACAGGGAGCAGTTTTCAGAAGTAGGGATGCAAAGCTCCTCTAGTAACTGGATCACCGCCCGCGGAGCAAAAATCATTGGAGAGTTTCTTTCAAAATAAATTTTATAGATGACAGTATAGCTTGATCACAGAATCCGCCCCTGCAGTAAATAACCAAGGTTGCCTAGGGTGGAACTTACAGTCGAGAATTCCTGCAAAACAAAGTGATGCCATCACAATTAATTGCTGCGATGAATATAATAAACACCAGACGTGCGCAAAGTTCAACGTGTAATACCGAGTTAGCAAATCAAACAGTCCTAGTGAACCACCCTATCATTATTCATTAGGTTTCCCTTTAAGTTTGTGATGAATATGAGTGACAAATTATGCTATAATAATAAAAAGTAATTCATTACACGAGCACTTAAATCAGCAGCGTGTCCTCCTAAAAACTACTGACAGTAAGAATTCACCAGATGCAGAGCAAAGTTAGAGCGAGTATAACAAATCAACAAAAATACAGATTGTAGAAATTGTAACGCACATATGTCAAAGATCATTGGGTCAAATAACATGCAATCCAGTTCGGTATTCGGACTGAAGGTCTTTTATGCATCATAAATTCATTCATTTTGTTAAATCTATTACGTGAGAAAATTATTTTGTTATATCTATTACATGAGAAATGTTTTTTTACCATACATAAATAAGCCATGAAACATCCAAGCCAATCAGATTCTAGAATGAAAAGGAGCTGGTTACAATTTCATTCTCTCCAACAAGGAACAGAATTAGAAAAGGCAGATATGGGAGGCACTTACCCCTTCCATTCGTGAATAAATGGCCACGGAGGATCTCCAGGGGCACGATTAATGGATTTTGGTTTAGATCTGAATACACCATGCCGTGGAAAACATATGCCGTGCCATCATCAGAACTAGTTGCAAATAAAGGATATGAAGAATGGAAAGCCACCTTGTTGATGTCCTTTTGATGACACCTGTGAAAAAACCCGCATGACATGAATTACATACATTCAAATAACTGAAGGCAGTATAGGAAAGATGCATGTTGGCAGGTAATATTTCTACATACTGTCTACCTAGAAACTGAAGTACCAATTGGTATCATGTCCTACTGTTAATTCTTGGAGCCGTTTAGTAATTCCAAATCACAATCTAATAGGCAGCTCTACATCACTTCGAGCATGCACATGACACGAGAGAAAACTATTTCCAGTCAAAAACACAAAAGAAAGGGAAAGACGTCACTTGCTTAGTTAAGATCAAAATCCTAGACAATTTAACCAAGCTAAGTCTATCTTGCTTCACTATATGCATTACCCCACATACCTAAATAAAATCACGCGAAATCAACATCCTAAGACAATTCATTCAAGCTAAGTCATCCTTGCTTTATGGATTTTTCTTGCAAACGTTTATATTCTCTTAACTTATAGGATCAACACCACCAATTGACTTAGTTAAATGAAACTGCAACTTCAAAAAGACTACAATTGTCCATAAATACAACTGAATTAACTCACTCAAGAACTCTATAGGGTTGAGATGAAAGATCCATGTCAAACCAACATAATTTTCCATCTTTGCTACCCACGATGACATTATCACCTGCCAGAAGGACATAAGTTATATCAAAACTTAACTATAAAAAAAGTAAAAGAGAGAAAGAAAGAAACCAAGAGAAATCACAACAGAAAACGGATCCCCACCTCCAGGATGTACAGCAATTGATGAGATTTCACGAACACGAGTCTCAAGCTTCTTGATAAGCTTTTGCTTCACTAGGTCATAAACGCGGACATTCTTCTTTGTTGAAATGAAGAAGATCGACCGAGATGGGTGGAAAATAGTAGAAACCGGAAGCCCATGCAACTTGAAAGGGACCCTTTGTGTTACTCTTTTAGAGAGTTGGTGAATCGATACAGCTCTTGATTCACGTATAATAAAGTCAAGAAATGACACAAGCCTAACAGTCAATGACACGTATTTACTATTCTTATTCAGAAGCCGGTTGAAGGTAAAAGCAACCGTTATCAGCAAGGAGACTGATGACACTAAATCACATTCCTTTCGCCTTAGGGTGTGTTCATGACATAAAAAATGTAAATGCATTCAAAGAACATGGAATACAAGACAGTTTCACGACAGTTTACTTTTTTAACTTGATATAGCCTCAGAACAAGTGTAAATTCCCTAATGTTTGTCAAGATAAACTACTTCAAAATAGTATAGTTTTTGCCTCTCTGTCCCTCAAAATTTTAAGCACATAGTATTACATCTTCTGAGTCCAGAATTTACTAATCATGGTTCAAAAACAATAAGCCGCAAAGCATAAAACCCATAAAGAGAAGGATATCTAAAGGAACCAAGGTTGAAAAATAGTCTCCCTTTCGGTGCCATTCCACTGAAGAAACGGTCTGCAGAATCCAAAAACACAAGCACTTAGTTCTCATCGGAAAAAGTTTTTTTTCCATAAAGAACAACCTGCTGGGTGCAAAATATAATTGTTGAAAATATAGATCAGGACCAAAGTACCTTGAAGTGATGCAATCTTATTCCCCCAAGCTTATCATCCTGAGACCATTTCACAGTGGCCTTATCATTCTCTGAAGATGAAGAGACAAACAAATTAAGTTTGATGTTGTACCGGATGACCATGCCAAAAGTAAATATACTCGCTAACCTGAATCATCTTGTGCTGTGAGTGGTCCAATATGAAACAAGTCATTTACCCTTTTCTGTCCTTCTTCATTAGCAAGTCCAGTGTTTAATAGGAAAACATCTGGTCCACTGGAAATTATCCGAGCCTTAATTATCCCGCATACTAAGATCACAACGACAAGAAAATAAAATGAAAAGTAAATGCCTTACGCAGCAACGGCCAAGATAGGAAGCTCTGCTGAAGGATTCCATGTCACACTTTGGATAGCTTCACCTAACTCCCAAATTCGAAGGCATCTTCCAGTTTCAACTTCCCAGATACGTGTCGTCCCGTCAGCAGAACCTTTAAAACAGCAATAAACTTAGTGGAAAAAAGGAACAACTAAATTCATAATTACTTCAAGAAACGATATACATGATGGAACTAACCAGATGCCATCCACTGTCCTGTAGGGTCAATTGAAATCGATACAACAGCACCTTTGTGACCTTTATACTCCAGATAACATGTTTGTGGATATGGCTTAAGATCTTTGCGGCTAGGCAACTTGGGCTTCAAAGACTCGGGGTCAATATTTATCTGGGAGAGCAGTAATAAAGATTCAGTACAGTTTTGTTATCTTTTCATCAAGATATTTATTTTATTGTTTTATTTTATATTTGTAAATCAGCAGATTTTATTGATACAAATCTTAAAGAAACTGTGATTTTCGATCTACAAGCAAGTCATCAGATAACTGGATAAACAGCTTTCTTTTTCTTCATACACGTTTCTTTCTAACTCTTGGGCATAAGTAAAGATCCAAGCAGCGATCGAAATTCTCCCTGACAGCTTTATCATAAGCAGGAACACTTCTCAAGGACGTGAACCTAAAAAGAAGAAAAATATAGATAGTGATATCTTCAAACAATCAAGGATGCAGCAACTGCAAGATGATATATTCAAGAGGAAATGTAAAACTGCAAGGAACCTACTGTTTGGGAATGAATTTAGGTCGGTCTTCCTCATACATTAACTGGTAAGATTTTATCTCCTCTTCTGTAGGAATATACTCCAAAGAAGGATTATAAGATTCTTCATGGCCTGAAAATTGTACTATGATTAGTCCCCATTCTTCTGCTCAATGTGAAAACATGTATGAGGCATTTGAACATTTTTTGACCCAATCGGGAATTTTTTTGTTGCAAAATTAGAAAGAAAAAGAAAAAGCATGTTCAATTAGAAGATGTTTGTTCAGTGCACATACCAGGTAATTTAGGTTTTGGAGCAGGTATGTGATGCCTATCTGTTGAGTTAGCATCATCACCCCATAAAAGGTATACCTGTTTATCTTTTTTGGGCTCTTCATCAAATCTTATTAAACCCTTCCGAATTGCTCGAACTAAACGAACAACCTGTAAAGTCAAAAGCACAATGACAATTCAGACCAGCAAAAATATACATCAAGCTTAACCTGATCACCTCTTCTATAACGAAAAACAAGCAGGATAATACACAAGAAGATCAACAGGAAAGCAACTACTACAACACTAGTAACATAGAAGAGATACTTCTACAACTGACTTCCAGAGTGATCTAATATATAAGACTCAAATAACTTGTGAAAAGAAGAGTAAGATACCACTGGTCCAGTCATTTGCACCAACAACTATTACCACATATTATTTAGTGACTACGGAGTTTAATAATACAAAGCATGAAATCCTTTCCAACCATTTAAGTGGTAAGAATAATACGGTGCTTGGATTAGGAGTTAAATGTGGAATTTGAAATGAATGGCGTAACAAGGAATGTATCCAATACAAGCCCTACATAGCTTCATTCAACATCTCTAACATTGGCAGCACGCACACCCACACTATTTTTGCTAGCTGAACTCTAACTGTTCTTGTGAAAAACATTTATATCCAAAGGTGAGATGCAAAAGTATTAAATAAACAAATACAAATCTTTTAATAAACATATACTGAGTATATTAAGTCCCCCACAGCAACCAATGATCCTTTACTTTATCTCAACAATACATCGATATGCCCTTCTAGAATCCTTAGGCTGTTACTTGTTTCAGAACCTAATTTTATCCCAATCAATCACATTGTTGTTAAAGCGACACCAAGGCGCTAGGCGAATCCCAACCGCCTGGAACTCAGGCGAAGCGACCAAAGTGTTAGGAAAATGCCTCAAGTTGATTAAGTGGTCGCCTAAGCAGTAAAAAACAAGGAAAAGCGAGATAATGGCGTGAATAAGTCAGGAGCATGATTCTTTTGACTGATTTCCTCTGTTTTCAGTACTGGGAATCATTTTGTTTGATAAGATAATTAGGTGAACGAAATTTATGTGTTACATTTGTGATTGCTAATCTGGATTGAATGGTTAAAGCCTAAAACTGCTTTCATACCTCAACTCCAAATTGAATCATTAAGATAAACATGATAGGGGTGTGATAGAGAAGATATCTTAGGAAGCCTATGGGAGAAAGCATTTAAATTTTAGTTGTAAGGGAACTGGATGACTGATTCACCGTCATAAGGGATTAATAAGTTAACCATTCTTTCATCTTTTTGTTGATATAAGTGTGTTTGTTAATCTATTCAGTCATGGAGATGGTTTATTATTGTTTCATTCTTCTATAATATGGTTTGTGGGTTTTGTAATGTTTCTCGCCTTGAGTGGCAGGCGATCGCCTAGGTGTCGCCCAGGCAACCTAGGCTTCGCCTAATGCTTTAACAACTATGATCAATTGCTGGGGTATTTCAATACCAGGTTCCTCTTCCTAATTGGCTGAAGTCATAAACTTCAAGGCACTTCCTGCGTCGATGATATCAAAAATTGACATAGAAATGAAGATTTCCTGCATTTTCTATAAACAATATCTTAGGAAGCCTATGGGAGAAAGCATTTAAATTTTAGTTGTAAGGGAACTGGATGACTGATTCACCGTCACAAGGGATTAATAAGTTAACCATTCTTTCATCTTTTTGTTGATATAAGTGTGTTTGTTAATCTATTCAGTCATGGAGATGGTTTATTATTGTTTCATTCTTCTATAATATGGTTTGTGGGTTTTGTAATGTTTCTCGCCTTGAGTGCCAGGCGATCGCCTAGGTGTCGCCCAGGCAACCTAGCTTCGCCTAATGCTTTAACAACTATGATCAATTGCTGGGGTATTTCAATACCAGGTTCCTCTTCCTAATTGGCTGAAGTCATAAACTTCAAGGCACTTCCTGCGTCGATGATATCAAAAATTGACATAGAAATGAAGATTTCCTGCATTTTCTATAAACAATATAAAACCACATGAAACACCACTATTCTGGCTTGAAGAAATTGTGTGATACCTCAAGCAAAAAATGACTTGAAACAGATTTTTCAGGGGAAATGCGTAGAAGAATCACTCACCTTTTTACTCTCCCATGTTGATGGAATGAAACGCCTCTTTGGTTCTGGAGCTTCTGGAAAGGGATGTTGAAGCTTATCAAAGGAAACCCAAT
Source organism: Gentiana macrophylla (assembly GCA_026214975.1). Lineage (NCBI taxonomy): Eukaryota > Viridiplantae > Streptophyta > Magnoliopsida > Gentianales > Gentianaceae > Gentiana > Gentiana macrophylla. The sequence continues at coordinate 30,122,906 of CM047814.1, forward strand.
CGGTAGCCGTCTGCAACCATTATAAGAGAAACATATAAATATCCTGAAGACAGAAGGTTGTTTTTATGAGAATGCCACTTCTTTCACAACCATCTAAAAGTGAGCAAATACTGGTCACAAAAGCACAGAAGCAAGTATGAAAGCACATTAAATATACCGGATATGGATCGAACTCGGCATGTGGTGCCTTTCCATGTAGAATCCTAAGGGCCATTTTTAACTCTTTCTTCGTTGGCTCCACCATTTCATCATTATAATCGTCATATATTTTGCGCCTGGAAAGAATACAAGCACCTGAAAATCAGTATGAAAGAAAAACCACAAGGACATTGCTTCATGATAAGTAAATGTACAAATTTTAATCCACAAAAAGACAGGTCAGACCCAAAAAACCAGGTAAAAAGACATTCACAATAGGTTACACAGACGCAGTATCTTGTACAACCGGATTACTGTCATAGATTTTACAGCTCTAAAGTACAACAAAAGTTTCAACCAAATGTGCAATAGTAGCGTCTGAACAAGAGAAACCATACTATTGTAAAATTTCACGCCTTTGATGTAAAACGCCAAGACTGCAGAGTAATTATTAAACGTTAATGACAGATCTACAGGAACTTCTTGTTCTAATAAATAGGGAAATTAACAAGTTTTTTTAATAGGATGAAAGCAGGTAGCCCACACATTAAAAATTACAGAACATTCAGAACAGAAAAAATAAACACACATAGGAAATGTAACCCGCTAGAATAATACTCCAACAATTCGGTCTATTTTGTTTGAACTTCCAGAAACCTGAATTTCACCAATCAAGAATGGAAATGGGTGAAGAAATACAAGAAACAAACCAATTTTCTGAGTTGTCAGCATTGGCAATAAAGGTATCTAATGTGTCTTCTCTCTGCTTTTTCTTAATCTTCTTCCCCGTTAAATCATATCCGATGTGTTCTTCATCCTTGTAAAATTCCAAGGGAACGTCCCCAATAGTATTACGAGGAGTAACCTAATTTCATCAAAAGTAGCAAACAATGCAGTCAAATTAAACAAGCTTCTCAGCAAAATTTCTTCTCCAACTATGCAAGCACAAAACGGACCTCGTCTTCAGAGGAGTCACTCTCATCCACGGCATGCTGAGATTCTTCGCTATCACTATTGTCAAATTCACCTCCATGTCCATTTTCCGTTGCAGGGACATTGCCAACCTCGTGCTCAGAAGCATCCTGTCAAAATTATCATTCACGTTATCAAAAGTTTTTATTCTAGTTCCAAAACCATACAATAAAATGCCTAAGAATATGCTTCCATAAATAATAGATTGGATGCTAGGGTCTGTTGAAAATACAACTGTTTTGAGACAACATAGGCAAAAAAAAAAGGTGCAATTAGCAAGTACCTCGTCATCACTGAATTCACCCGATTCTGATGCACCCGAATCAATAAAATCCTACAAACCGAAAGAAAAAAAATTGAACCAGGCTAAAACAAAAATATTTATCCAGCGAAGGATTCTCCCTTCCTCAGTTAAACTCATAACCAAAAAAATTGAAATTTTGTTATTATAATTGCTGAGCTTCGTCAGAAAAGTTAGCTATACAGTAAAAGAATGAAAGAATGCAGATGATTTACTTCTTCTTCGTCGTTGAAGTCACTGTCAACCACGGAACTGCCGGAGGATTCTTCATCAGTAGAAGCCTTTTCTTCTTCCTCCGGTACTCCAGTAGAAGCCTCTTGAGCTTCCTTAGCTTCTAATGGAGAACTATCCTCTGCTGTTTCATCCTTTTCGCTCTTCTTCACAGAAGATGTGTTCTTCGACATCTTCATTGTGCGGAAGTTTCTTGTCCGACGGCTCCGGGCTAGACAACTGAAATCTGAGGGTTTTGGAGGTTTACCGTTTTGGGGTTTATCTTTTTCTTTTATTTATTTTATTTATGGAAAAATTAGTTTTAAATCCAAGTTTGGGGCAATAATTAGGTTTTATTCCACATTTATTTTTTTAGTTGCAATAAGCACACTATAATTTCACTTGAACTAAATTACCTTCACTAATCCAAGTTTGGGTCAATAATTAGGTTTTATTCCACATTTATTTTTTTAGTTGCGATAATGACAGTATAATTTCAGTTCTAAATTACCCTCACTTTCTTCTTACTCGTCAAATCACTTCTACCATCAAGAACTCCACACTACAACTAACATCTATTGGGCCTTCTTCACCATATACTTCTATCATTCGTCTTCTTGACCTTGAAACCCAGATATTTGCAAACATTGTGTATACTGCAAAATACAGGTTTGTGTTGGTGATGTACTAGGATCAGGGAAAATCATCAATTTTAAAGAATTGGTTGAATCGTTGGTGAAGTCAATTAGAGTTAATCTATTTTGTTGCTTATAGCCCCGGTGAATGTCGATTTTAGACCTTCAAAGACTTTCTGAGTAAGAATTGACTTTTCTCGTTGATTCTATAGGTGAAAGTGTTCCGAGTGAAAGTCGTTTTTAGAATGAGCTAAGAATCGACCTTTTTTCAGAAAATCGATTATGTGAAAATTGACTTTTTGCGTGTTGATTGTTTTTGGTGTGATGACACGTTGGAAACAATGTGGTGCTACGAAAGATGCCCTTTATGATAGGGATAAGTGTAGATCGTATAGTTGAATCCAACCTAGTGGTATTTGGCTCTTCAATTTTGTGTTGTATTCTTTTTATCTTGTATATGGTGTCGAAAACTTTGTCAATTTTGTTGAAAGCAAATTCTTGATTGAACAGGTTAAACTTAAAGCTTCATATTCCATCCAAAATATTGTAATCTTAAGATATATTCTTGAAGTTTAATATGTGTATAAGCATTCAACCCCTCTAAAATCAACTTTCATATTTTCCTAGCAACTAATTCTACATTATTGAGAAAAGATTTTTCCATCATCAACATTGACATCCATCCGGTTATAAAGACGATTTTTTTTTCGACTGCCAAAATACGATATTCGATGAGATGATACTTCACTATATATAATGCAAATGATTTTTTTGGTTATTGGTAGGGGTGGAAAGTTGTATCTATAAATGGTTATTGGTAGGGTTTTACCGACTTTTCTCAATCATTTTTCGATTGCACTACTGAGTGTATGTCTTTGCATCAAAGTGATGTGCTATTGGTGATGATTGATGGAGTAGAGCTCTTAGAGTTGAAATAGAGCTGAATTTGATTAAACGAGCTGGAGATGCGAACGAGCTGAACTGAGAAAATGGGATGAGCTCAATGCTATTAAATGAACAAGGAATCATCTTTTAACTCTAAGTACTCACTCTTAATCTATCTTTGATTTCTTCTTATGATTCAAGCACACTCATATGATTGATAAACGAATCAAGTTGAGCTGAAAATTGATGAACTAAGATGCTTTGTGATTGAGCTGAATTGTGAGTTCATATGGCTGATTTTAATGCTATATATTGAGATACTTGGCTGAATTTGTGACATATGTGTGGCTTGAAGTAGTCCCTTGAATTGAACCTTAAATGAGCCTTATATAAGCCAGATATTGAGCTATTTTCAAGCTGTTCTTCAGTCGGTCTTCGGATGATGTACCTAAATGGAGTAATGCCTTAAGTGTGTTGTTCACTTGGTTTATATCATTAAACTTTCTAATACACTAGTTTTAGGGGTGTTACTGCTACTGTTACTATGTTATTGTATTAATGTTACTGTAATTGTTAATATTACTATGTATTGTTAGTACAAGGTGTTATTGCAGTCATATAATATCTTTATTTGGTTTTAATATTTCCTTGCATTCCACTATTTGTTGTGGTGTGGTTTTGCCCACGTGATTGAAGGTTGTTGATTCAAAATGGTGAGGCAATGCTCGTGTTTTTTTGTCTTTAGAAAAATGGAAGAGCCTGGATTCCCTATTGATGAGGCTTATCTGCTGCTATTTAATGCCTTTTATGCTGTTGCATACATTTTCATGAAGTTTGATGTGGTGCGGGTTTGAAGGATAAAGGTCCATAAATAGTAAAGCAGACTGTTTTGGTCTTCAACAACTTAAAGAATGTTTTAGTTTCCCGTATAGGCTTTTTGATTATATCCAATATTAGTAGGATTTTATTCTCTTGATTCCATGGGAGTTGCATCTCCATAAATTTTTGATAGATTGTTTCATTATGATATCAAGCATTTTTTGATAGATTGTTTAATCACAAGTATACAAGAAAAATTCAAGTTCATCACATACCTAAGAGCCATATGTTGCATTTACATACTTCTAGTTAGTTGGTTCTGGTAAATCTATGTTTTTTTTTTATAGCAATGGCATGAGTGCTCCATTTCTTGCTCTGAACTGTTCAAATGTTGATCGGTTTCCAATAATATGTCTCTTTTTTAGATCAGACAAGTACTATACGTTAATTATAGCCACATTTTTGCATTCTGGAAACTACTAGTATTATATTTAAATGCTTTGGATCAAACGTGATGCTTTTGAACCTTGGACTACATCTGTTACTGTGTTAGTATAAACGTTGTGATTAATTCAATTTGGATTTCAAAAACTATGTCGATAGGGTATCATATGAGATATCAAAATGAAGAGATTTTTTTGAACTTTGGTGAAGGAATTTTGATGATCGGTGTTCTATAATCAAAAGTTACGGTCGTTTATAAGAAAAACACTCCGATTAATGCAAATGTTTTTTCGGACTTAAAAAATTACGTCGAAAGGGTATCATATGAGATATCAATATAAAGAGGAGAAAATATGAATTTTTGTGAATTTTTTTTGATGAACGGAGTTATAAATCGAAAGTTACGGTTGTTGGAAAAAAAAAAGAAGAAGATGAAGCAGTGTAAAGGGAAAAAAAGGTTATGGTAAATGAGCACATACAGGCAGTGCGTGTATTCTTTTTAGATAGAAGGGTAGTTCATTTGATTTTTTTTGGGTCCTTTTTGCAACATTTTCAAATCGTGTGTCCTGTTTATTTATTTTGTATTAAAAGTGGATTTTAGGCTCATTCTCTCTTAGAATAATATAAATCCGAATTCAACACGAAAACACAATCGAAATGGATCTGTGTGTACTGCTTATGGGGCACTGCCGGTGACTTAGCATCGAGGCCACCGCTCATATGGTATTTCCACCACTTCTTCGATTCACCGTTTTCGATCAGATTCGTACTGATTCAACATGACTTCGATACAAACAAAATCAACAGCGGAAGCACAAATTCGAAAACCAATTTGAAGGATTTTGTGATAGATTAATTACAAATCGATTAACTAAATAAAACTTAAAGATAGAGTTAGATGTGTTTACCCAACCGATGAGACACCACAATATTCTGAGTTGTATGTCCAAGAGACGACTGGTGGACGTCGATCTTGTCTTCAAAACTCCTTGGATATGCCTCCATAGAAAAACCCTTGTTTTTCATCTTTCCAATTGCTAAGACAAGAAAACTTATTTCTCTACATCAACAATAATTGTCTAGACATTCAGTTCCCGGCTCATCAAAGTCCAAGGTGCGGAGGAAAAGTTCCAGTTGCCAATTTCCATAGAAAAACCCTTGTTTTTCATCTTTCCAATTGTCAAGCTCATTCTGAGGTGCGAAGATAGTTGACATCATCAGCAGAAGCATCATTGTGATACGGATCCAGTATGGTGTCTAGTTTCTCCATGGCCTGACCGCAAGACCATTGTCGGCTTGAACAAAATAGAATTCCTTTTTCACTCCCTAATGGAATAATGACCTTCAACCAGGAGACTGAACTCAGTCTTCATGCTTCGGCGTTCTATCATGTTGTAAAATGCTGGGAATTAATACTAAAACATGAAAATGTCGGTCCACTATCCGGAAAAAATGGCAAAGCCCACAATAATCATGATCCCATTAGGAACGATCTGGTGCCACATTTAAATTATAATGAGACATAACATATGACACTATAGATATTAGTGGCAACCTAAGCCCAGCCTCGAAGTGCTAAACATAGACGGTGAGACATCCTCCAAAGGGGCTGCAAGCCCCATCAGTAGAGGTCGGACAGTATGAATTAAAGACATTGGTGTCCACATCATAATCCTAAGAGACCTTTTGAATGTCTTTTTGCTTCAGCGTACGTAGTTTGAATATCCCTCAGACCCCGGTAAATGGGTTAGATGAGCCCGTCCGATATTTCTTGGTCTTCATAGGGCTCACATATTGATTAGAACCCTCTTGGAAATATGAACTACGATTTTCAGCCATGGATTCTGAGGAACTATCTTGACTATTTGAAGAAGAAGTATAAATAGTTCCCCAAAACATGAGGCATACCTTGAGAAAGAATTACGAAGAGACCTTCGTTTGAACTTGAATTTTTTTTCTCATAAGTTGACAAAGAAATGAAAGAAAAAGGTAACTCGCTCATTTATAAGCGAACTCGTATGGATTGTAATACCCTACTCCCGACCTCTAGTTCCACTGGGGTCATTCTAGGAGAGGTTGCGAAGCTCTCGCCGCGACTTCAATAACAAAACTATATTCCCAAAACAATTCACTAAAATCCACAAAATAATTTACTAAATCCACAAATGATTATACAATACATCGAATTATTTTCATTACAATATTACAACCCATAAAATTACAATAGCTCTTAAAATAAAATAAAGTACCATCCAAAACATTAATTTCATTTTCCTCGGATCTCGATCAATATCATCTCCTATACTCTTCATTCCCCTCGATCATTAACTTGTGTTTATATTTATAGAAAGAAAAACAAAAGAAAAGAAAACGAGTCTTCAACAAAGGGCTGGTATGAGCCGTGTGTGAGAGTGTTATATATATAAATAAAATATTTGAAGATACTTTTAAAAAACCAACACTTTGGCTTTTATCAAAATAAAATTAAACTTACATTGGCTTCAGGTATACTTAAGAGAATTGAAGTTCTCGACTATTGGTTTACAAACCAACACCACCGTCGCCTAATATAAAAATCTCCGGAATATCAGCTTCAACACAAATTAAAACAATTAAATCTACCCAAAACCCCGCTGATCGCGTTATTTTATTTTTCTAAATGACTTCGTTGTATTCTAAGAACGATGCCATCCATCTAATCGTTCCTCGTCAATTAAGGGCAAAGGCACTATCGAGATCCTAGAAAATATTTACGGATAGAAAAGCTTATAAATACATATGTATCAAGTAGAACTAACCGAAATACCTTTATCTAGTGACAAATTTGTCAAACAAACTACCTCAAAATAGTGAAAACATTCTTTTAAAAAGTAGTTACACAAATGAAACAATCGAAACAACCAACCATTTCCAATATGCAGTACCAAAGTGATTTTTAAAACCAACTCCCCAGAAAATCTCGTCTTCTATTAAACCACAGACGTTCAAAAGCATTCATTTATTTCTCCTACATTCAGCCATCAATACTCACGTTATCCAACAAAACAAAACCGAAAAGTTTTCGACAAAACACCTCTGCTTCCTTGAAAGGAGTTAAGAAAACTCTCATGAAGAACTTGGAAAGTATGGCTAAAAGGTGTGACTGATGAGATCGAATTTTCGGAAAGATGGAACGATACTGGCTAGAAATTACTGATTGAGTGCATAAAAATTGTTGGGATAGTGTATCGTGTGTGGAGTAATTTACGGAACATATCCGTAATTTACGGATTAAATTACGGAATATTAATCTAGAAAATGAATTATGTGAATATTATAATTCATATTATTTAGTAGATCTAACAAAATAAATATCATCATGCATATCTGATTCAAACAATAGACAGTAAATGTGGTATGCACAAAATAAAGGACTAAGACAAACCGAGTAGTAGTTAAGCTCTTTCCTTAAGACAAATTGCTCCGGTATGGTGCCCACGGTAAGTAGCAAATGTCTCCCAAGATACAACGGCTTTACGCCTCGGATTTAGAGGCACTCCAAAAATCTGAGCTCCAGCGAACTTACATAGTGCTCCGACTTCTCTTCGACTCAATATCTAGATCTATATGACTGACTCTTTGTGGTGGAAAGACACAAGAGAAAATTCGATGCTTAAACTCTCATCCATAGGGTTCTTTATATAGTGGAGAGGAGGAACCAATGCTCAAATATGATTGGCGAGACACGTCATCAAACTTTTCCCCTTGGAAAAGTAATGGCCGACTTCTCCCTCAAGGAAAGTCATCTAGGTCGAAATTATTAGGCTAATTTCGACTTAATCCACTCATCTGATTGGTCGGATGACGTGTCGTCTGAATTCTCATTTGTCAAATGACCTGATTGGTCGAATGACCCAATCACATTCCAAAATTAATTTTATGGTTAATTTCATAAAGAAATTTTGTCCAAAAAATTAATAGTAACACCCGAGCCTGAGCCCGACGGCGGCGGCGCGCGTGTGGAATAATCTAAGTCATCCCTCCTGCACAAAAGTGCTTTACCCCTTGGGGCACATCTATAAGAGACACAATAGCTTTTATCACTTGAGTTCCCAACACTCATGTTTCCAATGTGGGAGAATGGGGTGAGGTCCTCCATTCAACTCTCATCTCCTACATATTTTCTACCAACTTTAGCCATTAATTTCTTATTCACCTGATATCTGAATCGAATGATTCAAAAGCCATCATCAACTACTCCGTATGGAGTATTTAATGATATCATTAACTCTCGATGATATACATCGGAGCCTATCCGTAATTATCGCTAAAGTTGACTATTCAACCCTTCAAAAAGGGCTTTTTCTCCAACAAAAATAACCAAACTTCCCCTCTTTTTCTTTTAAAAAAAACATCAATGAGAAATTCCATGGCTTCCTGTTTAACGAAGTGTTACCATTACAGGAGAAAAGATGCAAGAATTACGTTTCTAAATTGTTAAAACTCGATTTACGATCCCGAAAAAAAAAGACCAGTTTAGTGTAAACTCTAACATGAATTATGCTTATTTAACTACGTACTATATAAGAAACAACTTCCGATGTAGTGGGGATAATACCTCGCGTGCGATGATCTTTAACACCACACGACTTCCATTGGATTGATCGCCTTACCGAACCGAAATATTTTCTTATGTTCTATTTTTTATCGTACTGAGGTTGCTATAAGGTACTTCATCAACTCCCTCTATTTATACCAGTAGGGTTCAACTATAATACCTTTTTAATTGAAACTTGCTGCAACAGTCGAAAACGGAAGAATAAAGATTACTTAAAGTGATGACTTAATCATCTATTCCACAACTGAGAAACGAAAAAACTGTTGAAGTGATGAACATGATCAGACGGTCTTGCCACAGGGAAAATTGGTCGAACACATCACAGTGGAGTTAGTTGTAGTCTGTTACAAGTTTGTTAGGATTAGTTAGAGTTAATTGTACTATATATACTTCGATTCCAGCTGAGTGCACCTTATTTGTAAAATCATATTGATCATTTCACAGCTAGAATCAATGAATTCGGTTTTCTTCCTTTCCCGCTCTTTTTAGTTTTTGAATTTCTGAATATTCTTCATCTTCTTCGTTTTTAGTTCATCTTGAATTGTATGTTTCTGGTTGTTCTTGGTGATCTATATGATCCCAAGTTTAGTTTTTCAACATGGTAGCAGAGCTTAATGCGTTTTCCGCTGTCAATTCCTAAATCAGTATTCATCTAATTGAAGATTGAAGGTTCTTGGTTCATCCTAAGTTTTCTATTCTTGATATTGTTCATAGCTATTGCCATGGAAGCTGCTGTTATTCATGAGAGTTCTAGCAATAATCTTGATAATCCGAGCTTGGTTATTGTTCGTCCATTGCTCAAAGGTGTTGATAATTACAATCATTGGAAAAGGGCCATGACCAAAGTCTTGTCTTCTCGTGGTAGACTCAATCTTGTGGATGGTTCTTCAACCATGCCTGATGTCACAGATCCTGGGTACACCAGTTGGATGCAGGTAAATGATGTAGTCCATTCTTGGCTAATCAATTCTATGATTCCCTCTGTTGCTGAAAGTGTCATGTATTTTGACATTGCAAGGGAAATCTGGACTGGTTTACAAGATAGATTTGGGAGGGGAAATGCTTATAGGATTTCGAATCTTGAGGAAGAAATTGAAAAAACCAAACAAGGTAATATGTCAGTGATAGACTATTACACGATATTGAAGTCCTTGTGGGATCAATATCTGGTTTTAAAGCCTATTCTACCTTGTGTTTGCCCAGCCTTGCAAATTATTAGAGAATATTATGACAATGCTTATACTACAAGGTTTGTAAAGGGTCTGAATGGGAACTTCAGTACAGTGAAATCTCAAGTGTTAATGAACTTGACATTACCTGATATAAAGACAGCTTTTGTGATGGCATTGAATCATGAGCAGCAGTTGGTTTATACTTCTGCAAATTTAGAATCTGTTGTATTGGCAACCACTTCCCGAATTCCCAGTTCTGGTTTGGATTGTAATGCAGTGGTTGGTCAACAATCAAGGTTTCTTGCTCAAAATAGGGGTGCATGTAGAGGATATCAAGGTAGTTCTAAGAGGCCTGTGTGCTGATGTAAGTCAACCTGATGGTACAATTTCCGGTGATTCACCCCTTTTGTCAAATGCAATTAATGATATTTTGACATCAACTTGAGCTGATTTTACGATGATTACATAGAAACTTTCAGAAAACCACGCTTTTACTTTTATTTTAGTAGTTATTAGCCGATTTTGTTATCAGATTTACGCGTGGTATCTCTGTGTCTATTTTGCAGCACAGGTATCACGGCGGGAGCGTGGATTTTTGGCTTTATAGTGCCATGGATTATTGAGTGATTATTTTGTTGATTAAGGCAAGGATTTCAACCCACGAGGATCGCTGACACACATTAGAGGGTTCGATCCATGCCAAGTGAAGAATAAAGTTGATCATAGTGCTTTCAGTTACAAATGGCGTGCGCCATGTGACCTTGACCCGCGCCAAGTGAAGTTACACATTCTGATGAGCATTTAATGCGAATGTCATTCAACCAACTACTACATATTGGACTTGACGCACGCCAAAGATCAGTGACCTAAGCCAACACCACAATTGCACATGACGCGCGCCAGTTATCTTTGACCTACGCCAAATTTGCAGAGTCAGCAAGGATTGGTCTCTTTTATCCTTCCATTCACACAAAATAATACACACACTTCATCTTTCTCAACTTTTCCATCTTGAAGGCACCCCCACTCCCCAGGCTCTTATAGCCGAATTTTAGTAGAAATTAGCTATTGAACTTGATTGTAAAGGCTAAGGATTCTAGTTTAACTCTATCACTTGATTGGATTCAACACACTAGTGTTAGTCCATTGAAGCTTTTGGAAGTTGGATGAAGAACACCAACTCGAAATCGTACTCTTTGGTTTGGTAATCCTTAATCTTTATTTTTAATTCAATTGTTCTCATGGTTATGAATATTAATTTTGAGATGTTGATATTTGTAAACATGAGTGGCTAGACTTATCTAGCCAAGATTATGTTGTAACTCAAATTTATCCTCTTATGTTGATTGAGAATGATTGTTTGTGTTGTATTGATTGCTTGCATTGGAGTAATTAACTAGTGCTAGCATTTACACGTTTAACGGAGACCGAAATGAGATGTTAGTCGTGGGAAGAGGGCAGGAAAACCGGAATGTAAAATCGACCATTGGTGGCATTCGATTTCTTATCCGGGGATAGTTGACATTGTCATTGCATTCACGTGCGTAGCATACCAATTCATCAAGTTTAGGACCCCGAAAACCGAGGAGGAGGTAGAGAGTAGTTTCGTACACTCGTATGAGGGGAAACTACTTGCTTAGGAATGCACCGTTTCACACTTTCAAACATCAATGATAGGAGATCATTCCCATGATACTACAAGAGGATCGCTAGGTTACACATTGTCTTGGTTAGTTTCTTTTATCGGTTTATTATCTCTTTTATCACAAGTACTTTGTTTATGCATTCAATCACCATCTTGCAAATTATGACCTAGATTGAATTAATATAAGCTTTTTAGTGTGTAACCTCACAAGTGTTTTCCCCGTGGATTTGACCTTGACTCACCATAATAGACTACGATCGACCCGGTACACTGCCGGTTAGATTAGACACCTAGGATTTGGCCATCAAGCTTTCTGGCGCCGTTGCCGGGGAAAGTTCTTCTTGAGTAACGGTTATTACTTGTACTAGTTTTAAAATTTTTGAGAATAGGTTGAACTTTTCTAATCTCATTTCTATTTTATTTCTTTGGTGCTTGCCTCTTGGTGAGTCACCAAGTGTTATTTTATTGTGTTCTTGTTGTTTCTATCTTGTAGTGGATGACCAAGACTCGACATGGTAAGACACCACTTACTCCTTTCATTCCGGATATCAACACGTATATTAGGGAACGAGTAGCTGAGAATAAAGTTGGTCAAGCTCGTCGTGGTTTGGAACTTAGTGGAGATTCCTCCTAAGGATCATCTACCCAAGGCATAGAGATGGACGGAGACATAGCAAATGGACAAGTTGATCAAGGGCTTGAAGACGCCCCAAACCAAGAACAAAACCAAAACCTCCATATCCTTAATCCACAAAATCCCAACAATCCGAATCCACCACCAAACAATAATCACCAAAACCGCAACCAAAACCGAAACCATAATAACCGGAACAACAACAATAACAACCCCCCATACCCAAGGCCAATTTGTGATCAAGTCGTGAGAAGAAACGAAACCAAAAATCCAATTCGTTTACCAAATGCGGGAGCAAATAATTTTGAGGTTAAAGCTCATCTTTTTGGATTGGTTGGAACAAGAGCTCAATTTTATGGGCGTGATGACGAAGATCCACACCACCATCTTTACAACTTTGAGGAATTGTGTAATACGGCCAAGAGTCAAAGTGCTACTAGAGAGTTGACGAGAATGTCTATGTTTCCTTTCTCCTTGGATGGGAAGGCAAATGATTGGTTTATGTCACTCCCTCACAACTCTTTGACAAGTTGGGAGGAAATCGAAAATGCATTCTTGAAACAATACTTCACTCCGGACCGGTTTTGGAATTGAAAGTTGATATTGCTAGTTTCAAACAAGGTGAACATGAATCCCTTGAAGTTGCATGGGAACGGTTTAAAAGGTTGTTGAGATCTTGTCCCGACCATGGTTATCCGTTGGACATGCAAATTCATTTTTTTTTGTCGAAAGCTTAGAAAAGAATCCTGAGCCGATGTAGACCAAACATGAAATGGTTCGTTGATGATGAGTGTAGCTCAAGATGTGTACGATGCTATTGAGAAGATTGCACAAAACAACCACATGTGGGAAACCGGTTCGAGCACAAGAAAAGTTGCTTTTGTAGGAGAAGCTACCGCTCCAACCGAGGTGTTAGCTCAATTAGCCTCTCTCAGCAAGAAAGTTGATGAAATAAAGTGAAGTAAGAGTTTGGAAGGCAATGCCTCCAATGACATGAGTAGTGGGGAAATGAAAAATGAAGACTATGCACAATTGGAGACAAGTGACTCTGGTGATTATTCTAATGAATAAGTGAGCTACATGCAACAACACCGAGCAGTACACAATGCTTACTTCAATGCATATAATACATTTCAAAGAGATTTTCCTACTCAATGTTGGTCTCCAAACCCGAACAAGCAAGCATCATCTTTCATCCCTCAACAAAAAAGGATTCCTTCAATACCAACCCTCAGACCCAAAATTTCCCATGCCATACTTCATACCAACCGCCGCAACCACCTACACATTCTTATCAACAATGTCCTACACAAAACATCCCAACCACTCAAACTTCAAGTTCAACTACGGAAAAGGAAGAAAGATTGAAGAAGTTGATGGAGAATCTTATAGGTGTTGTTTCGACTCAAGCTGCAAATATGCAAACGATCATGTCTTCTATAGGCACAGTGACCAATGATGTGGGTACTTTGAGAATGTCCATGAGCGGTCATGATATGAGAATGAAAAACATAGATACATTCGTGCGTAACATGGAAGAACACTTGAATAGAGAAGGTGAGAGGAATGCTAGTAGACCCCCGGGCGGTTTACCAAGTAACACAGAAAGAAACCCGAGGGGAGTGAATGCCATAATAACCCGAAGTGGAAGAGTTTGTGGAAATCGAGAGTTTTATGAAAATCAAGTGGGGAACGAGGTTGAGAATGATTTGCACAACATTGATGAAGAGAAGGAATTGAGTGAAGAAGAGGAGGAAATTGTTGATGAGTTTTTACAGAAAGACATATATGTCAATATAGAGAAATAGGATGAAAATTGGGTGAAAGTCCCGAGGATTTTGAAGAATCCGAGAGCAAGCGATTTGAGGACTCTTTTTAAGGAGCATGTCTCTTTGGCGCACGCCAATGATCACTGTATACATTCAGAGAGTTTTGGGCAAAAATTGACGTGCGCCAATCAGGACCCGGCGTGCGCCAAAGGAGAACCCTGTTAGGTGTAATGCTCAAAAGACAATTTTGTAATTGTTTTATTTAATAAATGAAATGATATTATTATTCATATTTATTATTCTCATATTCACCGATGTGACAATAGTATTTACACTACAGAAAACCCTAAAGTATATCGTTTATGTAATCACTTAACTCAGTGTATGGGATATACATGGGAGGATTGAGTTAGTGAAGATGTACTTAAAATACAATTAGCCCGTAGTGAAGTTAATCGAGAGTATCGGGTCTCTCCTTTAACGTGCTATTAATGCGCCTAGAACACAATAGATGTGATTGTCTTATCCGGACTTTCGGTTAAGAGAACCTAGTGGGGCATTTATATATGATAGATATATCATATAGGGCTGGACCGATTTGATTAGAGTTCACGATATAATTCCGTAATCGAGAAGTCTTATCGAATCACGATGATCATATTTATGGAAATATCTTAATCCTGGGGTGATGATGACAGTTAAAATATACCCATTTATGTCATCAATTATAACCTTAAATCGGAGTTAATTGTATATATTTCATATTTAATCACGTGTTTATATTTATTATTTAATGATAAGTGATTATTAATGTGATAATTGATATTTAGCTATTTTTATTATAAAAGAGCAATTAATTGTGTGATAAATGCTGATTTTGCAGATCATGATAAATCGGGAAGATAATTATCACGCAATCGGGAAATCTCAAGATAAAAGAGAAGAAAATCGGAGCATTGAAGAAAAGATTAATCAGATCAATTCAAAAGCATGGAGTGGGGAACAAGTCAGACGAACCGAATTTGAAAACGCGTAAAGAGGGAGGCTCGGTCGACCGAGCCATGCCATTCGGTCGACCGAGCGTGTAGGTTCGGTCACCCGAGCCTAATGTGATAAATGCATGTCAATCTTCTGGATTCTCCCTATGTCGGCTACAACTCCTATATAAACAGCAGCCACGATGCTGAGAAAGACACACCACTACAACACAAAACAATTCATACAACTTTAGCTTTTAAGTTTTCAGTTTTCTTTTCTTTTCTTTATGTTCGTTCATTGTGGATTCATCGGATTCTCCAATTAGGAGCGCATTAAAGAGTGGGAGTCACTCGTCTTCGAGGTATGACTATTCAATTATGCAATCTTTATTTGTAGAGATCGATGTATTTTATTATGGAGTAGTTTTTCTTGTATTGATTGCGTGATGTAGATTTATTTACGAACCCATGTGTTTAGATTAGAAACGTTAAGAAGTAATCATGATTTGTTCCGCACGGAGGCGTGTTCGGTCGACCTAGACGTGTCACTCGGTCGCCCGAGTCTTTGTCGTTCGGTCGACCGAGTGTGGTAATGTGTAGGGCAATATTATGATCGGCCGACTACGCCGATTCTCTCGATTTGGAATTAGAACGAGTAATTAAACTCTGATCAACTTAATTATTTGTCATCATAATTTAACATGAAACCCAAAAAGTGATTATTACTTAGGATATAAATTGAATCGGCATCTAAGAAATACGCCTTACCCTAGGAATGTTGCTTAGATGAGGTTACGGTTTATACCGGCATCCCTAGTCTCGTAATTGTGTCGGGTTATATGAGACGGAGGCATTAAAAAGCGAAGTCACGTAATGGAGGCACGATGATTTAGATGACCTAACCTGAGCTAAATCTACCTTGGGGATGACTCCGTAGTCATAATAATTAATCTTTAACGCTTGTTTTATCTCGTTATCATCCTAATTCACATGGGGAGTTATAATCTACTAGCGTAATCAATACTATTTGTTTAGATAATATCAAGCGTATTATCCGTGTTTTAGTAGTCTTTAGTCCTGTCTTTGTGGTCTCTTGTGTGCGGTGGTTGTCACTATTTTATTTTATTTTACGCATTTAGTTGGTCGTAGACCGCCTTTCAATTTAGTTCTAATAAGATAAAGTTGTGTTTTATTTGTGCCGAGTCTGCGTGGGATCGACCTCGACTCTATCTGGCTATACTACAATTGAACCTAGTTCTCTTGCTAGTGTGTTAGTAGGCATCGAGTTAATAATTTAACTTGACCTCCATCAAGTTTTTGGCGCCGTTGCCGGGACTCGAGTCATTAAATTAAGATATAGCTTATTTTGTTAGAGCTGGATTCGTGAATATTACGTGAATAAGAGTCGTATATTAAAGAGTGTCATAAAAAAGGGTGTTCGATCGAGGCCGAACACTATCCCTCGATCGACGAGAATTAGTTTTCTTTTGCATTTTCGATTCTGTCTTAGTTTTAAAACATTACCGCTTCATTTTATTTACGTTTTCTTTTCTTAAACTTATTTTAGTCTGTTTTATTTAGTTAGTTAAAAGCCTAGCCTTTACTAGTAATTAATTGTTTTATTGTTGTTTATTATTTTATAGTACGCTACTCGGAAATCGAAGGAACCGCTTGAGCCTTATAATCCTGAAATAGAGAAATTTGCGAGAAGGAATAGGAAGTTAGCTAGGGAACTGGCTAAGCAAGGAGAAGAGGATCCAACTCTTGAGGAAAGCGAGCACGAAGTGGAAGAAGGACATACAACCGACCATTCTGAGCATTCTGAATCTGAAACGGAAATGGAAGGCAATCCGGTCAATCCAAACCAGGTACCTAATCCTGTTATTAATCCTGTTATCAATAATGCCAATCATGTGAATGCAAATGCTAATAATGAGAACCAAGCCCTAGTTCAAGGAGCGAGGCGGACTTTGCAAAGTTATGCAACGCCCACTATTGAAAGCGATTCATTCCCGCTTATCGTAGCACCGCAAAGATGCTGCGGAAGTCTATCACCCTAGGCCTAATGTAATTCAAATGGTGACCAACTATTCCACTTTTCATGGAATCCAAAACGAGGATCCTGGTGTTCACGTGACGAATTTCTTGGAAATCGTCAGCACAGTGAAACCAGAATTAATCCCGGAGGGTAACATTCGTCTTAAGCTTTTCCCTTTCACCTTGAAAGATAAAGCTAAGCAATGGCTTCTCTCTTTAGAGGCTGGATCTATCACTACTTGGGAACAATTGTTGCAAAAATTCATGAATAAGTATTTTCCCTTAGGAAAAACTTTTAAGTTACACCAAGACATCCTAGGATTTAAGCAACAACCTGGGGAGAGTTTTGATCAAGCTTGGGAGCATTTCAAGGAAGCTATGAGGAAGTGTCCTCATCATGACATCTCTCTTTGGCTTTTAATGCAAACTTTTTACCATGGGTTGAGAGAGACTGAGAAAATTAGAGTAGACGCCTCCAAAGAATGGGCGTTTGTTCTTTATCTCTGAGGAGGCACAAGGAAGATGGAGCAAATAGCGATGAATAGCCAATGGGGGAGGAATGACATAGCTCTCTTTGTGAAGATGGTCACGACATATTTGATGATAGTGCATCTACCAAAATCTTAGAACAACTTTCTGTTATCAACGATGAAGGTAGATGGGATGCAGAGAGGATGACAAGAGTAGAAAAAAGGGTGGAATCGAGGTAGCACCTCGAGTGAGAATCTTTGTCATGAAGAAGCCAATTATGTCGGGAGGGAGGTACAGGCCTAATCATAACCATCCTGGATTCCGATATAGTGACATTAATGCAGGAGAGAGGCCTAAACCGCCTACCCCTTATGTACCACAGCAGACTAAAACTTTTGGTTGGGAAGCTGCGATAGAAAAACTTAGTAATGTCGTCACTGACAATATGGGACAACTTTCAAAATCTATGGCTGAATTAGCCACTAACTTTAGCCAATATTGTCAGAAGACCGATGCTAAGGTGACCAATCAAGAAGCTCTAGTCCAAAACCTCACGCACCCAGATAGGACAACTAGCTGAGCAAGTCTCAACTAGACCTCCCGGAGGGTTGCCAAGCAACAGAGAAGAACCCTAAGGATTTGAATGCGATCATGACAAGAAGTGGAAAGAAGTAACTCCACCATCCCCGCAAGAGAAAGCCGCAAAGGATAAGGATGGTGAGCCAAGCAATGAGACCAATACTTCGAATCTTTGCCTAAGCAAAGAGCGATAAAGAACCTCGCCGCCCTAGAGTTGAACTTTACGATAATAAGTATCCAATTTTCACTGATGTCGATCCTTCAACTCTACCTTATCCTCCACCAAAACCGAAGCCTAAGTTTGATAATAAGAGGTATAAGAAGTTCGTGGATATGTTTAGTAAGTTACAAATCAATATACCCCTAGTTGAAGCACTAGTTGAAATGCCCGAGTACACCAAGTTTTTAAAAGACGCTGTCTCAACTAAAAGGAACTTCTAGATTTAGAGACCATATGCCTTAATGAGGAGTGCTCACCATTCTTCAACATAAGTTACCCCAAAATGCAAAGATCCGGGAAGCTTTCTCATTCCCTGCACCATAGGTAACGTATGTCCGAACAAAGCTTTGTGTGATCTAGGGCAAGCGTGAACTTGATGCCACTATCTATTTTCGGAAGCTAGGCATGAAAGATCTTAAGAAGACCTCAATCACATTGCAATTAGTGACCGTTACGTCAAGGAACCGTGTGGAGTGGTTGAGGATGTGCTAGTAAGGGTTGAAAAGTTAGTATTTCTGTCGACTTTGTGGTATTAGATATGGAAGCTAACTCGAAGTGCCATTAATATTAGGAGACCTTTCATGGCCACTAGTAGTAGCGAGCGATTGATGTTTACAAAGGCGAGTTGGTGTTAAGAGTGAGCGAAGAGAGAGTTGCATTCAATGTCTTCGACACTATGAAGCAACCTGATGATGGAGAGGATGCATGTTTCTTGTTGGATTCCATTGATAGGATCGTTCAAGAATTTCAACAACATGAAAGCATCAAGGATTTTTTGGATTCTGTCTTAGAAGAAGAAGATGAAGTCAAGTACGTGAGTAGTGAGGAGGAGAAGATGATATGGCCAGGATGTAGTAGAGGACCCCAAGACACTGTAGAGGAAGTAAGTCTGTCATGGAGATTGATCATAGACCAACGTGGCATAAGTACTTGAACTTAAACTCACTGGTCAAAAGTTGAAGACCTCTTTGGAAGAACCTCCCACAAATTTGACTTTAAAACCTCTTCTGTGAATTTGAAGTATGTGTTTCTTCAAGATGAGACTTTGCCGCTAAATATATCTTCATCCTTGACGGACTTACAAGAGGAGAAACTAATGAGAGTTACGAGAGAGTACGCTGGAGCATTTGGATGGACCATAGGCGGCGTTAAGGGCATTAGTCCTAGCGTATGTATGCACAAGATCTCTGTAGACCACGAGAAGAAGGCGGTTGCACAACCTCAAAGGCGTTTAACCCCACAATTAAAGGGCGTGGTTAGGGATGAGGTTATAAAAATGCTAGAAATGGGAATTATATTTCCAATTGCCGATAGCGAATGGGTAAGCCCTATCCACGTAGTTCCCAAAAGGAGGATTGACGGTGCAAGCCAATGAGTTGAATGAGTTAATTCTGTGAGGCTAATCACCGGTCATCGAGTATGCATAGAATTTAGGAAACTAAATGATGCGACTCGTAAGGACCACTTTCCTCTTCCCTTCATCGATCAAATGCTCGAGAGACTGAGCGGGCATGCTTTCTATTGTTTTCTCGACGGATATTCGGGATACTATCAAATCCACATCTCACCTGAAGATCGTGAGAAAACAACGTTTACATGCCCATATGAGGCCATTGCTTCCCCTACTAACGATGCTAGGGTTGTGGTTAGATTCTTGAAAAAGAATATTTTTACAAGGTTTGGGACGCCTAGGGCGATTATAAGCGACAATGGTAGTCATTTTTGTAATAGACCTTTTGAGAGGCTGATGATTAAGTATGGAGTTCGACATAAGCTAGCCACCGCATATCACCCCCAGACTAGTGGACAGGTAGAAGTTACCAATCGAGAGATAAAGCGTATCCTGGAGAAAACTGTCAATACGACTAGGAAGGATTGGTCGTTACGTTTAGACGACGCTTTATGGGCTTATAGGACTGCATATAAAACCTCGATTGGAATGTCACCATATAGGATTGTTTTTGGAAAGGCATGTCATCTACTGTAGGAATCGAGCACCGGGCCATGTGGGCAACAAGGATGCTAAATTTTGATGAGACGTTGGTGGTGAGAAGAGGATGTTAGAATTAACTTCGCTGGAGGAGTTTCGTTTAGAGGCATACGAGAATGCCAAGATTTTCAAGGAGCGCACGAAGAAGTTCCATGACAAGAAGATTTCGGAGAGGACCTTTCAAGAGGGTGATCTCGGTTCTCTTATACAATTCACGCTTAAGACTCTTCCCGGGTAAGTTGAAATCAAGATGGTATGGCCCATTTCAAGTACAACAAGTCTTTCCTTCCGGAGCGGTGGAGCTATTCAATTTCAAAGACGAGTCAGATTTGTGGTCAATGGACATCGTATTAAGCATTATCACGGGCTTCCGCTTTCGCTGCTTTGAGGAGGAGGTTTTGTATGAATAAACCATCTTGAGGTGAGTCGAGCTAAGCGACTATAAACTTAGAACTACTACCTATACCTATCTTTTTCGCTTTTTTCGTTTTAATAAAGTAGCATGCGCCTATCACGGTTTTTTTTTCATCTCGCCATGTTTCGAGTCTAAGTTCGGAATAAGCGAGGTTTTTTCCTTGATAGCCGTCATGTGAATTTTATTTAGGATTAAATCCCTTTTGGTCTTGTCATGGCGTTATAAAGTAAAGTGGCTTAAGCTGCTTTTAGATATCTATATCTAATTGCGCCACGTTACTTTTTATAACTTCCATTGACATGGTATGTGACGATTTCGTGGAGCTTGTTTGCTTATACGGGATGTGTCTCTCTCTCCACATTTGTGCCGATGATTACTCCGATATTGTTCCTTTACTTGGGAGCCGTTTCCAGAGCTAAGTCTTTCATCTTCAACTCTCATTTATTTTTGTCATTGAGGACAATGCCATGTTTAAGTGGGGGGCAGGGGACTTAGCTATATATTGTGCTATATGTTGAAAAAGTCAAGGGGAACGGAATACTGAGACAATACTATTTGTTTAGATAATATCAACCGTATTATCCGTGTTTTAGTAGTCTTTAGTCTGTCTTTGTGGTCTCTTGTGTCTGGTGGTTGTCACTATTTTATTTTCTGCATTTAGTTGGTCGTAGACCGCCCTTTCAATTTAGTTCTAATAAGATAAAGTTGTGTTTTATTTGTGCCGAGTCTCTGTGGGATCGACCTCGACTCTATCTGGCTATACTACAATTGAACCTAGTTCTCTTGCTAGTGTGTTAGTAGGCATCGAGTTAATAATTTAACTTGACCTCCATCAGGTGATCACAGTCAACTGCTTGAATCAGTATGAGGTTTGACTTGACGGTTAAGGATTACACTGAGTCTGAGATCTGAATTACCCCATTTTGGCATTATCTTTGGATTGAGTGAGTAGTACGTATTATCACAGATCTGATAATCCATTCCTTCCATTTACGGAAGTAGATAGACGATTCCACTTATTTGTTAATCCTAAACCGATCGATCCATGGAGTTCATATTACAGCGATTAGCTACCCGGTGAGTTGTATGAATTAATTGATCACTAAGGGTTAATGGTAAATAAGGATAAGAGGTTCTAAAAAGGGTTAACGGTAACTTCCGATTTAGAATGAGCGATCTATGGAGGATTAATCCATATGTAATGATTATATCAATGGACGCTTATTATCATTCTCGTGAGGAGATAAATATAATTTCATAATCGAGGAGGAGTGCGATCACGGGATTATGGTGGCATATTCTGTGATTGATTTATCGAATATAATTATTTATTTGATTTATCGGAGTCATTGATTATTAGTCCATGGTCCCCGACGCGCCTCCAATATAACATAGCTATTCTCGGACGTCGAATCCTAATAATATTAATTTAGTTCTTATTAGAATTTAATTAAAACGATATGTGAATTAATTGTTTAGTGGACTATTAAATTAGTTGGGCTAAATAATTAAATATGTGAAAAAGACATTTTTCATAATCTTGGCCCAATTTAGTGTGTTAGTCGAAATTATTGTGACTAGGTCACAAGCAATAATTTTCACCCCAAGCGTGTATTATGGAACAAGAAATTAGTTTTCTTGTGATTAATAAGACATGTGCACAAAAATATTTATTGGATAAATATTTATGGTAAGAAATAAAGATAAATATTATTCTAGATTTGTTCTAGAATATTATGGGATTATCTTTTATTTATTGGATTTATTTATTTGCAAAATAAAAATTCTTGGAGGACAAGGTTTACTTTCCTATATAAAGAAAGTTCTCCAAGCCTAAACACACAACTTAAATTTCGACTTCCATCTCTTAGAGAGAGGAAGAAAAATTTTGGCCAAGGGGAAGTGGGGAAAATCTTGGAGGTTTTTCCGGGTAGCATATCGGAAGGATTCGAGTCGAGGATTTCCTTCCACCGGGAGTTGCTTGGATCACACGTGCGGAAGATCGTGGTGCTCTTCACACCATCATTTGTTCTTCCTATTGCGGTTCTTCTTCTTGGATGTAGATCAAGTTATTTTATTACGTGTAATTTATAGATCTAGATCCTTAAATCGCTTCAGTTGCGGATGATATTACTAACAGTGCTATCAAAGGCAGGTGATATATATTTATACGTATAAAATATTAGATCTAGGAGTGGAAAACATGTAGTTTTTGTGTCCCAATCTTTTTTTTGGGTGCCGACACATATTTTAATTTTTTTTATGCTTATGAATGTCTTGGTTGAAGAGATGGATTGGGGTTGGTATTGTTTACCCGTAGATCTTTTTTGTAGCTCTTTTGATTAGTATCACTTGAGCATATGACTTGTAATTTAATTTTATGCAACTCGAAAATTGTAAAGATGGCTTCTTTGTAATTTTAATTTTGATCCGGGTTTGAGACTACGAAAATCATGGTATTGAAGATCATCAAGAAGGTAAAACGGGAGGAGGCCGATTTGTTTAATATTTTTTTTAATCGTCGGCTGGAAGAACTAGGCGGCAGCAAATTTTTTTTTTATTGGCCGCAAGGTTTGGTAACTTTTTTGGTAACCTTTTGCTGCCGTGTAATGCTTAAAAAAAAAAAAAAAAAAAAAAAAAAATTATTGGAACAGCCGAGGGCTGTTATGAAAAGAAAAAAAAAAGTTTTTTTATAAAACAATTGATAATATAGATATATATTTTTAATATATTGGTATATTACGGCCTCTTCTATAAATCGATCGAGAGTTAGTCACAAGATCGAAGCTTTGAAGATCCGGATGATTCAAGTTCAAGATCGAGATTTGAAGACTTAGATTAAATTTTATTTTTTCTTAGAAAATAGGTTAGTCGGGGATACCAACGATCCATCTCGGTGTTTAAATTTTCATAATTTATTTTTATGTGTTTGATCATAAAATAGATATAAAATCGAATTGCTTATGACATCATCATATCATAAATCCACTCCATGCATACATGTAGAATTTTAATTTTGGTAATTAAAATAGGCATGTATACAAACTCGTGAATTTAGTTGAAATTTAATTAATACGTGGTATTTAATTAATTTAGTAACTAATCAAAGATCAGAGGACGAGTTATGAAATCGTTAAGTTTTTCCGGTGAGTGTTCTCGGTGAACCGCCTTAAAAGCCCAAACGAGATCACGTTTTCGATTCGTAGTGTCTACGAGATTGAATGATGGTAAAAGAACAATAAATCTTGGATAAAAGCGGTTCGCTTTATAGGTTGGGTGGTCAATTGAGCTTCGCTCGACCGACTTAACCCTCCTAGTGTGATGTATGCACGGGGGTCCGGCATGACTAAGCTACACCGGCGAGCGGATGGGTGATTCCTTCTTATCTCAATGGGGCTATCTTGACCCGATTTCGTCCGAATGTCACATATGTTCCAACGAATAGGACGGGTAGGCTTGCCTACGTTGCCGACATCATTCGGAATCCTTGATTTGATGTGCTTTTATGTTAACATCAAAAGGCGTGGTTAGTTAACCCACCACCACTTCCAAAATATTGAGTGGGAGCGGGGAGGTGACACCAACCCCACGGCCTCTACTATAGATACAAGTAAGTGAGAGAAGGGTGGCGCTCGCGCGCGCTTTGATTTCGTCCCCCTACGGATGGTGTTCACCCCTATCAACATTCATGGCTTGGTCTCCGAAAGGATAGGATTTCCGGGTACTCGTCGGGTCACTGACCTATCGTACGACGGCATACTCGGGGCATACCTAAGAGATCCGATATAGTATGTCACACTCATCAAGGATATTTTTGATAATATCTAGGCTAAAAAAGGAAGGTAGTCAATGAATAAAGGGATGTTCGAGTGGGATGTTCGATTCTCACAAGTTATTCATTGATGAGATTGTCTCGATTTAACCGTCATCTCTTTGACCTACCCTACGGCGGTATTGAGATGCGAGGTTAAAACCTTGGAATGGTAGAGTAGACTTAATTGTAGTTTACAATTCCTAAAATAAACTAATATAGTAGTGTTAAACTTGAATTAATATATGTCATTTTTTTAACAGCATTATATCCCTTACTAAATTGCTTAAAAATTAATAATTGACTAGTATTGACTTCGTTAAAAAGTGGAAAGTAACTAGGACGTTGAACTAGTTAATCGATAATGCAATTATTTTTCGAAAGAGATATTTTCTCTTAAGCCTTTTAAAAACCAGAGTGACATATAGCTATGTCACTAGTGTCATTCGTGTTAAACGGAAAACAAACTTAGTTTGATCAAAGGTGATTTCGGACTTTGAAATTCTTCTAGTGAATTTTGAGTGTGTAGTGATTACACGAGTAATTTTCTAATTGAAAAATCGGAAAATCATGAAGTGTTACTAGTTGGACGATATTAGGAATCGATGAACTAGTGGGAGCTTTATGATTTGTTGTTTTTCTAGAACATTAGAAAAGTGTAACTGACTACACACGTAACCGTTCTAATTGAAAAACCGGAAAGTCATGAAATGTCGCTAGTTGGACGATATTTGGAATCGATGAACTAGTGGGAGTTCCATGATTTGTTGTTTTTCTCGAAACATTGGAACTATGTACGAAATATTTTTTAATCGAAAAAATCGGAAAATCATAAAAATAAAGCATTGCTCGTTAGACGGTATTTGGAACCGATAAACTAGTGGGAGCTTTAATGTTATGATTTGTAGTTTTTTCTGGTATATTAAAAAGTCCGAGAAGTCCCGACCAGTAACACTTGAAACAGACATCCCACGGTTCAAGAGTAGTGTCTACTCAAACGAACCGCTGGTTCAAGATTGTTTCCATTCATGGAAAGTCAAGAATGGGAGAATATGTCTAAAAGTTTTAGTCATCTAAACTGAGAAAACTTTAAGGCTGAACCGAAAATTAATTAACTGAAAATCATAGGATAAGGACAGTGATTTTGAATCACCAACCTATGAATCCTTGGCGATTTTCTCGAGCAAAGTTCTTTGGAAGAACAAGGTAGCGGTGCATTTAACGATTAAAAGAGTAAACAACGGGCAGTTAATTTTAGCTAGAATAGTGGGAGTGATATAAGGAAAAGAATCTCGGATTCAATCCTTGGATATCGCGGAAAATTTATTTTCGGTTTAAGATTCGTTGGAACGAAAGGATTTACCTTCTATTCGATAATTTGTTTGTCGTATAGAAAGTGAATATACCATTTGTAGTACTGAATCCAAGACTCGGACTTTTGTTTGATATAGTCAAAACCACTTAGAGCTATTTGAAATATGTATATAAAACACATCTTAAGAACTATTAAAAGCAATTGGTTTCTATATTTAGATAAACGCTTCTTCATATTCCATAGTTAGTGCATAGTCCCTAAAAGACAAAACCTGAAGACTGGCTCAGGGTGATTCCTTTCTCCCAGTCTGGTTATATTGTCTCAAAGGTTCAATGACCAAGTTTCCTTCCAATCGGGAAAGGATAATGGTTATAAAGATGTAACATAGCTTGTTCATGACGACCTTCGGGGTCTGATGAAAGATACAAGCTAGTAGGAGCTTTCGAGTAGTGACTTTTTGTCTGATAACTATTCAAACACTCCGGTAAGTTTATCCAAAATATTTTGAGGTTTCTCTGTTTTCAACAGAGATAGAGTACTCTATACTCGGAATAGGCCATTCATAGTCCTCGAGACTGATGCTCAGCCTGCCTCATTGTGACATGTTCTCACTAAGTGAGAAACCGTTAAATTGCCTTATATAGGTTTTAGATGTGCTACAATACACTGCTTAACTCAATAAAGATATTGGAAGCGAAATAACGGTCTACATTGAAATGTAAGACCGAGAAGTCTACCTAGAATATGCTTTGGAATTTACGGATAAGGTGTGGATTCGGTTCACCCCACTTCCGTAAATATAAGCATTTAGCACACGGTGCTTGAAGGTAGTACTGGGAATTTCACGCATACGATCGGTCAATGACCATTCGTGATATATATTTTAAGCTATTGTGTATAAAGGTTAGATTCTTGAAATCGGGAAGGGACATTTATACTGTTGCATCCTTTCTGATAGAGTCCTGAACAGCAAAACCTTGAACCTTGAAGTACGTTTACTCAAGGTAGTTACTAACCGATTAAAATCGGACCACATCCAACATCGGTTGTTGGTGATAACACTAAATACTACTAAACTAGATCGAATTTCGATCCACCCGGTAAGTATTGGGAGTATGGTTTATCCATTACCCATTACGTGTTCAATGGACTTTGTAGTCCGAGGATCGATTGATGACCTATGGCTCTTTGTGAGCGAGTATAGGATTACGATAATAAAGGTTGGTTTAATAGCCATAACCACGTGAATGGAGTTCGGTACTCGAGTTGTTCATGCTCTTGTAGAACCACTGCGTCTCGAGGCCGAGTGGGAGTAATTGGATCTACACGGAAAAAGTAGAATGAAGAGGAAAGTTTATCTTTTGAGCAAAGATTGAGTGGTCTAGGGTACTTTCCTAAGAAGTAGAGAGTCAATCGGACCTTGGACTCTCTTACCACTTAGTATTGCATGATTTCGTTCGAAGGAAAATAGGGGTGATTCCACGAGATTTTCTTGCCAAACAAAGCGGAGTCTGGATTCATTCGAACAAAAGAGTATTGCCTTATGAACTTATGACGGGATGATTTATCAAGGCTTATGTCCTTTGTGGATAAAAAGCAAACCTCTCGGTCCTTTGGAAGTCATATATTTCTACAATATGTGGAGTTGACTGAGAATATTGATAAGTCTTTTGTAGATCGGATATCAATTTTAGTCTGATTAGTGAATATATACATATATTAGTGTTTGTGAAGGATAACACTTGCACCGGTTGGAATCAACATGGGTGTGTTATACGAAGTCGAAATCGACAATGCCACAATTCTTCTGCAATGAGATTTGGACAATATTCTAAAGAGTTTGACTCGGTCGAATTTATTAGAATCGATCCTTTGGTTTCCCATCCATCTTATTGGTTAAGATGATGCATCTGTGTATGCAACATTCAACGAGGAAGTTCTACCCTATGCCTCGGGAATGACTCTACTAAATCTTGAGATCAAGAGAAATGGGATAGATTCTCTTTCTAGTAAGAGATGGTCGAGGTTATTGAGCGTCAATTTTGATCGAATCTTAGATTCAAGGTTAACAAAGCAAGTTTAGTATGTCTTTTAGTATCTTGAAGAGAACGAGGAATAATATGCGGACATATTCATGTGTGAACTTGGATATGTGTGATACACTGATTTTGACTTTAAGTCAGATTGAGGATGATCGTTAAGTCGATCTCGGGCTCAGTGTTTACTCTTGTGTTGAAGCTATTGCCTGGAGGAATCCAGCAATGCCAACTCGACTTTAACTAGTTGGGTGATTAGTGGCTTTTGTAGTAGCTAGAGAGGCGATATAGCTTAAGGATTTCATTTTCATATCTGGGAGTGATTCTAGATTTGTTAGCCGATACCACATCATTGTGCAAATGATGAAGGGGTAGCTTATAAGGATTTTTGAAATCACTAGAGGTCAAAAGCATATTGGGAAAGTACCACATGATTAGATGGACCGGTAACGTTTCGATTCTACGGATCGCCTCGAGCCGACAACCTGACTAATCATTAAGACCCATGATATTTAGATGTAGGTACCCCCCGAGTCACTGACCTATCCTATGATGGCACACTCGGAGAGTACTTTGTCATCTGATATGGTTATGATATGCTTAATGGGTACTAGAATACGGGATGGGTCTCCATTGCTTTAGAGCAAGTGGGAGATGTAGTTTGTTGTAGTTTAAATAATAGGGTGTGCTCTAAAACAATTAATCACATGCTTTCGTGCAAGTGGGAGATTGTTAGGTGTAATGCCCAAAAGACAATTTTGTAATTGTTTTATTTAATAAATGAAATGATATTATTATTCATATTTATTATTCTCATATTCACCGATGTGACAATAGTATTTACACTACAGAAAACCCTAAAGTATATCGTTTATGTAATCACTTAACTCAGTGTATGGGATATACACGGGAGGATTGAGTTAGTGAAGATGTACTTAAAATACAATTAGCCCGTAGTGAAGTTAATCGAGAGTATCGGGTCTCTCCTTTAACGTGCTATTAATGCGCGAGAACACAATAGGTGTGTTTGTCTTACCCGGACTTTTTCGGTTAAAGAGAACCTAGTGGGGCATTTATACATGATAGATATATCATATAAAATTTGGACCGATTTGATTACGATTCATGATATAATTCCATAATCGAGAAGTCTTATCGAATCAATCGATGATCATATTTATGGATATATCTTAATCACGATGTGATCACGATCAATTGTTTGAATCGGTATGAGGTTTGACTTGGCGGTTAAGGATTACACCGAGTGCGTGATCCGAATTACCCCATCTTGGCATTATCTTTGGATTGAGTGAGTAGTACGTGTTATCACAGATCACGGAATCCATTCCTTCCATTTCTAGAAGTAGATAGACAGTTCCACTTATTTGTTAATCCAGAAGCGATCGATCCATGGAGTTCATATTACAACGATTAGCTACCGGTGAGTTGTATGAATTAATTGATCACTAGGGGTTAATGGTAAATAAGGATAAGAGGTTCTAAAAGGGTTAACGGTAACTTCCCGATTTAGAATGAGCGATCTATGGAGGATTAATCCATATGTAATGATTATATCAATGGACGCTTATTATCATTCTCGTGAGGAGATAAATATAATCTCATAATCGGAGGAGTGCGATCACGGGATTATGGTGGCATATTCTGTGATTGATTTATCGAATATAATTATTACATTCGTAAGATAATTATTTATTTGATTTATCGGAGCCGCTGATTATTAGTCCATGGTCCCCGACGTGCCTCCAATATAGCATAGCTATTCTCGGACGTCGAATCCTAATAATATTAATTTAGTTCTTATTAGAATTTAATTAAAATGATATGTGAATTAATTGTTTAGTGGACTATTAAATTAGTTGGGCTAAATAATTAAATATGTGAAAAAGACATTTTTCATAATCTTGGCCCAATTTAGTGTGTTAGTCGAAATTATTGTGACTAGGTCACAAGCAATAATTTTCGCCCCAAGCATGTATTATGGAACAAGAAATTAGTTTTCTTGTGATTAATAAGACATGTGCACAAAAATATTTATTGAATAAATATTTATGGTAAGAAATAAAGATAAATATTATTCTAGATTTGTTCTAGAATATTATGGGATTATCTTTTATTTATTGGATTTATTTATTTGCAAAATAAAAATCCTTGGAGGACAAGGTTTACTCTCCTATATAAATAGAGTTCTCCCAAGCCTAAACACACAACATAAATTTCGACTTCCATCTCTTAGAGAGAGGAAGAAAAATTTTGGCCAAGGGGAAGTGGGGAAAATCTTGGAGGTTTTTCCGGGTAGCATATCGGAAGGATTCGAGTCGAGAATTTCCTTCCACCGGGAGTTGCTTGGATCACACGTGCGGAAGATCGTGGTGCTCTTCACACCATCCTTTGTTCTTCCTATTGCGGTTCTTCTACTTGGATTTTGAGATCCAAGAGGTATGATCTACAACCCCCTTGTAGATGTAGATCAAGTTATTATATTACGTGTAATTTATAGATCTAGATCCTTAAATCGCTTCCGTTGCGGATGGTATTACTAACAAACCCAATGAAGGTATGATGCACGCCAACGATGTTTCGGCACACCCCAATACCCAGCAAACCCACTCTAAGAAAGGCAAGGAAAATGTGGTACGTACCGAGAATGAATGGCGACCACCGGCAGCTCAAACATTGAGGACAACTTCCAATGATTCATCGAGCGGAAAATGTAAGGAAGGTATGAACTCCACTCCTGAAATTATTGATAGTGAGTCATTACCTTACCCTCTTAAGGAAGAAATTAAGAATAAAAAGCTAGATAAGAAGTATGCTCGCTTCCTTGACACGTTTCGACACTTAAATATTAATATTCCCGTCATAGAAGCACTCACAGCATGCCTGTGTATGGTAAGTTTTTGAAAGACATTCTCACTAACAAGAAGCGATTAGAGGAATATGAGAATATTTGTCTCAATGAGGAATGCTCCGCCGTGTTGCAATATAAGCTTCCACCTAAGCTTAAAGACCTCGGGAGTTTTACCATCCCGTGTGAAATTGGGGGCTTTTTGTTTAAGAGGGTGCTTTGTGACCTTGGCGCTAGCATTAACCTCATGTCTTACAAGGACTTTATCAAACTAGGAATAGGAAAGTTGAAGAACACTAAGATGACTCTACAATTAGCAGATAGGTCAATAAATCGCCCTAAGGGAGTCAAAGAGGACGTGTTAGTGAAGGTCGATAAGTTCTACTTCCCAGTTGACTTTGTGGTTATGGATATGGAAGAAGGGTATTCAACACCCTTTATTCTAGGTCATCCATTCCTAGCCACGGGAAGGGCGATGATCGATGTTCAACGTGGAGAATTAATTTTGAGAGTTAATGAGGATGAGGTCACATTTAATATTTTCAAAGCTATGAAGCATCCGTACAATTCACGAGAGTCGTGTTCTTTTGTTGATGCATTGTCTTTTGCTTGTATGAAGAATACTAATGTGCAGATCTTTGAAGACAAGCTTGAGGAATGTTTTGCCTTGTCCGTCTTTGACAGTGAAAGTGACGATGAAGAGATGCAAGCAGTGATCTCTTATTTGGATGCCGGTCGTACATTCAACAGACAACCATGGCATCGATATCTGGAATTGGAGCATGATGGCCCGCTATTGAAACCTTCAGTATAGGAGCCGCCAAAGAATCATGAGTTGAAAACTCTACCTCCTAACTTGAAATATGCTTTTATTGAAAGTGATAATCTCCTTCATGTTATTATTTCTTTGTCACTAACCGATGTGCAGGAAGACTTGCTGTTGAGGATGCTTAGGAAACAAAGAGAGCATTTGGATGGACTGTAGCTGATATTCGAGGAATTAGTCCTGAGATTTGTGTTCACAAGATTATCCCCAATGAAGATGCCAAGCCATGTGCTAAACCACAACGTCGTTTGAATCCCAATATGCAAGAGGTTGTCAAGAAAGTGATCATCAAGTTATTGGAGATGGATATTATTTTTCCGATATCTGACAGTGAGTGGGTTATCCCTAATCAAGTTGTGCCCAAGAAGGGAGGATTTACCGTGAAGGAAAATGATAAACATGAATGGATTCCGACAAGGGAAGTCACAGTTTACCGCATGTGTATAGATTTTCGACGACTGAATCACCATACCAAGAAGGATCATTATCCACTTCCGTATATCGTCCAGATGTTGGAGCGGTTGTGTGGGCATAAATTCTATTGCTTTCTTGATGGTTATTCGGGCTATCTGCAGATATTCATTGCAGCAGTAGATAGAGAAAAAACGACTTTCACTTGTCCTTACGGAACGTTTGCCTACAAAAGAATGCCGTTTGGTTTGTGCAACGCTCCGGCTACATTCCAAAGATGTATGACTACTATTTTTCGGACATGGTAGAGAGATTTTTGGAAATCTTCATGGATGACTTCAGTATTTTTGGGAACTCTTTTGAGGAATGTCACTCTCATTTGGAGCGTGTGTTACAGCGATGCGAGGACACGAATTTAGTGCTTAATTAGGAGAAGTGTCATCTTATGGTATCAGAAGGTATTGTGTTAGGCCATAGAATTTCTAATGAAGGTGTAGAAGTGGACAAAGCAAAGATCTAAGTGATTGAGAAGTTGCCCCCACCGGTTAATTTGAAGACTTTGAGAGGATTTCTTGGGCATGCTAGTTTCTATAGACGGTTCATTGCCGATTTTTCTCGTATTGCCAAACCTCTCAGTCATCTTCTTGAGAAAGAAGTACCGTTTGTTTTTGATGAAAAGTGCATAGAGGCTTTTGAGACTTTGAAGCAAAAACTGATTAGTGCACCCGTTTTAGTAGCACCGGATTGGAATCTACCTTTTGAGTTGATGTGTGATGCAAGCGATTTAGCAGTTGGGGCCGTGCTTGGCCAACGTCGTGGCAAGGCACTTAAAGCCATTTATTATGCTTCTCACATGTTGAACTCCTCTCAAATCAACTATGCAACAACCGAGAAGGAATTACTTGCAATAGTGTTTGCCTCGACAAGTTTAGATCTTATCTCGTTGGTTCCAAGGTCATTGTCTATACCGACCATGCAGCCTTGAAGTACTTATTGAACAAGAAAGATGCTAAACCGAGATTACTCCGATGGATTCTCCTACTCCAAGAATTTGATATCGAGATTAAAGACAAAAAGGGTAGTGAGAACGTCGTGGCGGACCACTTGAGTCGGTTGGATTTCAGTGAAGAAGAAGGGAAACTAAGAGAGATTCATGACTATTTCCCGGATGAACAACTAATGATGGTGGATGCTCTCCCAACAATGCAACTCATTCATGCCGGTCAAAACCGAATGAGAGCTCACCATGGTTTGCTAATATTGTAAATTATTTCTCGTGTGAGTATGTTTCCACCTACTTGGACATGGCAGAAGAAGAAAAAATTCTTTCATGATATGAAATTTCACTATTGGGAGAAACCAAACCTTTTTAGGAGGTGTTCGGATGGCATCATTAGGAAATGCATTCCCGATTGTGAAATTTCGAGCATACTCTCTTTTTGCCATGGTCAAGACACCGGAGGCCACCATTGAGGGTGGAAAACGGCATACAAAGTTTTGCAATGCAGATTCTATTGGCCTATACTTTACAAAGATGCACACCGTTTTGCACGATCATGTGTTGCATGCCAAAAGTGGGGAAATGTATCCAAGAGGTATGAAATGCCCCTCCAACCTATTTTGGAGTGTGAAATATTCGATGTTTGGGGCATCGACTTCATGGGCCCATTCCTTCACTCATTCGGTAATAAATTCCTTTTAGTAATGGTTGACTATGTTTCTAAATGGGTTGAAGCACAAGCCTACCCCACTAATGATGCTAAGGTGGTGCTGGAATTCTTAAAGAAAAATATTTTCACTAGATTTGGCACTCCCCGAGCTATCATTAATGACCGTGGCTCACACTTTTGCAACCGACCATTCATTAAACTTCTTGAGAGTTATGGAGTGAAACACAAAGTCGGCACACCGTATCACCCACAAACGAGTGGGCAGGTTGAAGTGTCAAACCGAGAGGTAAAACGGATTTTTGAAAATGCGGTGGTCACTAACCGTAAGAATTGGTCGGTGCGGCTTGACGATGCACTTTGGGCATGTCTTGTCACTTGCCCGTTGAATTGGTGCACCGAGCTTATTGGGCTATTATGTTTCTTAACTTTGGCCCTAAGCTTGTAGGTGATCATCGGTTGCTCCAACTCACCGAGCTTGACGAGTTTCGCCTTGATGCATACGAGAACGCCTAAATTTACAAGGATCGAACCAAGTCATTTCATGACAGGAAGATCCTTGATCGAGAGTTCCATGTAAATGATAAAGTGATCTTGTATAACTCACGATTAAGATTGTTTCCAGGCAAGCTTAGATCCAGGTGGACAGGTCCATTCATTGTTACAAAGGTGTATGCGTCCGGTGCAGTTGAACTTACAGATGGAAAAACAACTTTCATAGCAAATGGTCATCGTATCAAACATTTCATTGAAGGAGAGAGCATACCTCAAGAGGAGGTGATGTTTCTCGAAGATCCCCCATTGGACTGAAGAATTATATAGTCCAACTATAGACTATAAATTTAGCACACCACGGGTACTATTTTTGATTTACTTACTAAGCCTTATCTTTTGGTTGGCTTATTTGCTTAATTGCTACGTGCTTATGTGGGTAGTTGTTGGTAGTGTCCCAAGTTGATGATCTGTATAATTCCATTTTCTCTACCGTATAATCTCGTCGAGCCACCGACGTAAAACAACAGCGCTACAGGGAGGCAGCCCGTTATTTGATAAATTGCAATCATGTCGTTACTATTTGATAAGTTTGGTGAAAATTGGTAGGTTTTAAACTTGGGAACTTGTGGAAACTGTTTGGCTCACGCCAATGCACCCTTGACGCGCGCCAAAGGTTACAGTAGACATACTGAGAGTTTTAGGCGTTTTGGTGGCGCGCGTCATTTCGTCCTTGGCGTGAGTCTTTGGGTAGTTGTTTAGGGACTTGGCGTGCGTCAATAGCCCTTGGCGTACGTCATTGCGGCAGTTTTTGAATTTAAAACGGTTCTTCTTCTCTCTCTATCCTCTATAATTCCCATTATCATCGCAATTTCACCCCATTTTCTCCATATTTCATCAGTTTTTCCACCATCATCACACAATTTACTCCATTCATCAAAACACCTCACACCCTCCTACTTTCTCCATTCTTTCTCTCCTGCTTGTTCTTGAGAGTGATGGACTCCATTTTGGTTTCAAGGCATATCTTCTGCAATTCCGGACAACTCCATATTTTCTGGCGACCTCCATTTCTGCCTGCGGTGTTTTTTCAATCCAACAAGGTACTTTGGCTTAGTCCTCCTCTTTCAATTTAATTTCTTTTGATTATTTTATATTTTGAGTTGATTGAAACCGGAGGAAGGGCTGCTTGTTGTATTGTTGGATTGTCGTGACCCTATAGCCATATGTCTGAATCATCTACTCGTAGTGGTAGTCGTCAAGGTGACCAGAAGAAGAAAAGGAAAACTCCAACCACTAGTGACCCTAATGCACGGAAAACTCCAACCACTAGTGACCCTAATGCACCCGAGCGACCCCGAACACCTACCTCGCCTGAGTCAGTTATTTCTTTCCCCTCGACCACCTTTGGCAGGAAGGCCAAGAAACACTTTGTCTTGTATTTCAGTGACTGCACATTGCATTTTGAGCGAGGAATAGAATTTAAGTCGGTTAGTGCTAGGATTCAGAAAATCATTAAGGATCGTAAGTGGGAGAGTCTAGTAGCCAATCGTACTTCTACTGTCAATGGCACCTTTGTGGCTGAATTTTATGCCAATATTACCGCTGACCCTGCTGAGGCAACCGAGGGTACAGTCCTAGTTCATGGTGAGGATGTCCCATTATTGGTTAAGGCCATCAATGATTTCTTTGGTATTCCCGACATCCCGGCTGAGACTACTTTTTCTAGCATGTGGAAACTAAGTGAGGAGGGCAATCTCTTTGCCAAGGCCCAGGAGGCTAAATGCTTACCTGTGCTCATCTGCTACTTGGGTAGACAAGCATTTTAAGTATGGCAAGGCGATCAAGGATGTGAGGGTGATGAAGCACTTCATTAGTCACAATATCATTCATTCTCATAAAATCAATACTTTCAATTTTCATGAGGCTTGCCTAGCCCTTGCCATCTTTACTGGCATGCCTGCGGACACCGGGTACCATATATACCAGGGAGCGGTGGAATTTTCTCTGAATCGCCATGCGAATGGCAATATGCCCCTTCCTTGGATGATTCATGAGCTTTGTGACTGAGCTCAAGTCCCTAGTTGGTCCAGTGATACCTTGTTTCCTCCTGCCAACCTCTTGATTGACCTTAATATCTCAGAAAATATCAGGTAGCCCACTCCCTCTGCTGATGTTCCTATCTCGGCCAGTGGTCCATCTTCGGTTGACGTCCCTACCTCCGGTCAGCCTGTCCCTTCACGTTCTCCTATTCACGATTCAAGCTGTGAGGGCTAGGTTTGAGTTCCTTGAGTCCAAGATGGCGGCTATGCGTGGAGAATTGGTGGCGTCTGACACCAACTCTAGATTAGGATTTGAGAGTGTGTTGAGAGGTTTGAATGATTTTCGAGTCGGTTCCTGTGGTCACCATTCTTTTGATGATACCTGTAATCCAAAGTATGTGGATCGGTCTGACGACTTTGATTCTTGTGCTGAGGATCCTTACCCAATCCCTACTTGGATTCCACATTTCCCTGTTTCCACTAGGACCCCACCGCATTCCATGGCTCCGTGTAGTGTTTCTGCTTTTTTGTCTACAGGTACATGTTTGGTTAGCACTGGTTTTGCTGCGTTTGCTGGGCTAAGTTTGACAGGTTCGATGATTACATCCACTGGTTACGGGGCTGGTAGTTCGACTTTCCAGTCTATGCTTTCTTCTGCTTTCCCTGATGATCCTATCCAGATGCTGTCAAATCTTTATGTTGTCGAGTACCAGGGTACTAGCTTGTTCCATCCTACGACTTTTCCTTCTTCCAGTTCACTTACTCCTTTGGATTCCAGTGTGCTACTTGATGAGGACGATGATGAGGAGGAGCTCCTTCCTGCTTCTACTTCTGTTCCAACCTCTACTACCGATGTTGATTAGTACTTCTGTCCACCAAACTGTATTAGTACTTTTGTTTTTAGCCGCATGTGGCTATGGTACTTTTGTAGTCTTTTGTTGTTTTGCTGAACTATTTTGTTATTTGGTACTGTTTGAATGTTGCAAGTGTTGTTTTGCTTTTGGGAATGTTACATTGTACTTAGTTTGTGATATCAGTATGACTATCC
The DNA here is from genome assembly GCA_026214975.1 of Gentiana macrophylla. Classification (NCBI taxonomy): domain Eukaryota; kingdom Viridiplantae; phylum Streptophyta; class Magnoliopsida; order Gentianales; family Gentianaceae; genus Gentiana; species Gentiana macrophylla. The sequence goes on from CM047814.1 coordinate 30,160,330, forward strand.
CTCTTTGTGTTGGAAATTGAATTTGTATTTTCCCCAATCTTGTTTAATTATCTGTGATTAGCTCCTTGTGTGGCGATAGTCTATCATTGGGTGATTTTTCTACTTCCTGAGTTACAGTCCGTTTTCAGGCACTATTGGCCTGCGTTAGTATGCTTTTGGTGTGAGCCAGTAATTTCTGTTATTTGGCGTATGCCATCCCCTCTTGACGCACGCCACTTCGCTTCAGCACACTTTGCACATAAACGACGAAATTGGCATGCGTCAGAATACTTTTGACGCAGGTCAAACTGACTTGACACCCAGCTGTCACGCCTCTGCCACCACAGAACCCTAGCCTTCAGCTTTTGTCCCCTTGACGCACGCCAATGTCGGTTTGGCACACGTCACTAACACGTTTTCTGCCACATACAGACCATCAAACCCAAATTTTATTCTTTTTACCCACCCCTCCGACTCAAATTAATTCACCATCATAATTTTTTTCTCTTTTCCATATTCCCTCTCTGCACTTCTTCTTCTTCTTCTTCTTCTTTCACTTTTACCATGTCTCTCATCCGGAAGACCGCCCCGTTCTTTTCTACGATGTAGCCGGTGCTGACGCTGTGCACAACTACATCGAGTTGTTTAGCCATTGCCCTATTCTTTTTGAGCGGGGTATCGACTCTAAGAAGCTAGAGGAGTACTCAGACTACTGCATAGAGTAGGGAGGTTGGAATCGATTGGTCGCACCACCTCGGGGACAAGTCAATGAAACTGTCGTTCATGAGTTCTTTGCCATGTTATCCACTGCTCCCGAAGAATGGTCTACTAATACTATTATGGTTCGTGGGATTGAGGTTCCATTCCATTGGATGGACATCAACAATGTTTTCCGCCTCTCTTCCACCATCATTGCACCCCATCAGCACTACGAGATCAAGTGGAATCTCTCCAACATTTGCATTTTCATTGCTCGTCTCTCTACTGCTACTGCTGCACTTTTCCGGGACGGGAAGGCCCTCGTGCGGACTACTCGGTTTCGGCTCTTTCCTCTGATATGCGGGCCTAGAAACGCTTTGTCAATAATCGCATTCTCTTCACTGATAATTTCGACGTGCTCACCGACAATGAGATGCTTCTGCTTTATGCCATCAAGCGCGGGGAGCACATCAATTGGGGTAAGTTGATTCATCAGGCTGCATGGTCTTGTGCTCAAACCACGTGTACCTTACCCTTTATCCCTTTGCATGGATCGTGTCTCATCTTTGCACTCAAGTCGCCCACATTCCCGTCTACTCTCAGGACGAGTTCTTCCCCAGTCTGGTTCCACGTCATGGCCTTATTCCACAGGATGTTCCCGGTGTTTCCCCGTCTTCCGATGAGTTTGAGTCTGAGTAGTTGTTTCGGGTTGGCTGCTGTTTATGGTGTTGGTTGGTTGTTGGCTGGGCTGGTTTAGTGTTTATCTCTTTTCGTTTATGCTAGTTGGTTTGAATAATTGTTGCACATTTACCTTGGTTGTTTCTGAACAATGCTCTTGCACTTTCCCTTTCAATTCAATAATGTAAAATATTTGTTGCTTTGCTTATTTGGTTGGTGTTGATTTGTTTTGTTATCTTGCACCCTTCCATAGCTATTTCTTTTACCCCTACATGAAAACCCTCTCTTTTATGAGTTTCCTGCACCACTGACCTACGCCAAAGTGGTTTGGCATGCGTCATTACCCTTTCTTGGGTTATGGTGTGCGCCAGACTCTTTCTGGCGTGCGCCAGTTTTTGCAGGCAAACTCTTTGTATAGAAATAGTGTTTTTGGCATGAGTCAATGTGCCTTCGGTGTACGCTAAGACTCTTTTTTGTCCAGATTTTGCCCTAATTTTGCTTATGGTCGTATCGTTATTTTTGCTCAAGCTGATTCCCGTTGTTCCCCTAACTATATTTTCATTCTTCACTTCGCATTGAGGGCAATGCAAGCTCATAAGTAGGGAGTGAGAGTACAGTTAGTCTAACAATGGGTAATGCATTTAATTGCTTGAGAAAAACCTTAGCTTTGGTAGTTTTCGAGAAATTTAGAGCTGCATAAATTATCTTTTGACATGAATTATGACCCTGTAATTGATAGAGCGAGCACTTCAATTAAATGAGTAACTCTGATGGAACATAGTACATGTTATTCACTATCTTTGTCGGTAATGTGATCCATTATGAATGTATATTCCAATCTTTCGTTAACAAACAACTCTTCATGACATTGTGCATGCATACTTTAGCTTGCAGCTTGAACTTAGGAATGTTATTCTTTTGAGATGAATAACAAGTACTTGGAATCGGAGTATGGATGACGATTTTTGGCATTACTTTGACTAGCCCATAGCCAAACGGCCTTCCATTCTGTCCCCATCTCAGCCTTGTAGAGTGGTGAGACTTCACTCGAGCTAGCCATTCGTATTTAGCCTCATTATGATCCAACCCTTAGCCAAAATTTTAGTCTACATTCCTTTGGCCTCCCGCAAGCGTAGCAATAGTCTATTAATTGTGTGGGTGGTGGTTGGGAACTAAGAGTTGGATGAGTATGCTAACAGGTTGAGATGGCATCTTGTGAAGTTTGGTTCGGAAACCATTGGTGTGGCAATCTTTATTTTCATTAACCAACTCGAAAAAAAAGTACCAGTCCCTTTCTATTTTGTTGTACATATTCCAAGAGTTGAATAAAGGCTTCTACAATTCAAAAACTCAAGTTAAAAGGAAGCGTACGAGTTGTAAATACTTAATCATCGAATAATGAGTCATTGAAGGCAATTTTTAAGTAAATTGTAAGATCCTAAGTAATGTAAGGATGTGAAGTGACTAATTTGGGAGTTGATTTCAATAAGACAAGGTGCGGATTTTCGCTATCTTGCCTTATTCTTTTGATTATCCTTTTATTCCCTTCGGTTAGCCACTACCCTAGCCTGAATGTTACAAGCCGATTTGTCAACTACCTGACCTAACTCCTTGATTCCGAGTGCCTAATTAGTGGAGATCGATATCCTAAGCTTAGGGTTTCATTTTTGAGTAAGGCTTGCATGATTTGATGATTGTCAGTTTGGTAGAAAACTTGAGGATTACTCACTCACACACTCCACTACCGCTTTAGATCGTGGGGAACATGTTCTGGAGATTTATTACATCATTTGATTGGGTCCTCAATTCTTGATGCTGCATGATCGTATTTTTGTGATTATAGATAGCCTTATCGCTCTCGTTGCTCGAGGATGAGCGAACGCTAAGTGGGGAGTGGTTGATGTAAGTCAACCTGATGGTACAATTTCCGGTGATTCACCCCTTTTTTCTAATGTAATTAATGATATTTTGACATCAACTTGAGCAGATTTTACGATGATTTGAACCATTTTGTGTACATAGAAACTTTTAGAAAAACCATGCTTTTACTTTATTTTAGTAGTTATTAGCCGATTTTGTTATCAGATTTACGCGTGGTATCTCTGTGTCTATTTTGCAGCACAGGTATCACGGCGGGAGCATGGATTTTTGACTTTATAGTGCCATGGATTATTGAGTGATGAGTTTGCTGATTGAGGCAAGGATTTCAACCCACGAGGATCACTGACACACGTTGGAGGGTTTGATCCATGCCAAGTGAACAATAAAGTTGATCATAGTGCTTTCAGTTACAAATGGCATGAGCAATGTAACCTTGACCCGTGCCAAGTGAAGTTACACATTCTGCTGAGCATTTAATGCGAATGTCATTTATCCAACTACTACATATTAGATTTGACGCGCGCCAAAGATCAGTGACCTAAGCCAACACCACAATTGCACATGACGCGCACTAGTTATCTTTGACCTGCACCAAATTTGCAGAGTCAGCAATGATTGGTCTCTTTTATCCTTCCATTCACACAAAATAATACACACACTTCATGTTTCTCAACTTTTCAATCTTGAAGGCACCCGCACCCCCCAGGCTCTTATAGCCGAATTTTAGTAGAAATTAGCTATTGAACTTGATTGTAAAGGCTAAGGATTCTAGTTTAACTCTATCTCTTGATTGGATTCAACACACTAGTGTTAGTCCATTGAAGCTTTTGGAAGTTGGATGAAGAACACCAACTCGAAATCGTACTCTTTGGTTTGGTAATCCTTAATCTTTATTTTTAATTCAATTGTTCTCATGGTTATGAATATTAATTTTGAGATGTTGATATTTGTAGACATGAGTGGCTAGACTTATCTAGCCAAGATTATGTTGTAACTTTAGTTTATCCTCTTATGTTGATTGGGAATGATTGTTTTTGTTGCTAGTTTTGATTGTGGTGAAGCTTTTCCTACTTGTGTTGTATTGATTGCTTGCATTGGAGTAATTAACTAGTGCTAGCATTTACACGTTTAACGGAGACCGAAAGGAGATGTTAGTCGCGGGAAGAGGGCATGAAAACCGGAAGGTAAAATCGTCCCTTGGTGGCATTCGATTTCTTATCCGGGGATAGTTGACATTTTCATTGCATTCACGTGCGTAGCATACCAATTCATCAGGTTTAGGACCCCGAAAACCGAGGATGAGGTAGAGAGTAGTTTCGTACACTCGTATGAGGGGAAACTACTTGCTTAGGAATGCACCGTTTCACACTTTCGAACATCAATGGTAGGAGATCATTCCCATGATACTACAAGAGGATGGCTAGGTTGCGCATTGTCTTGGTTAGTTTCTTTTATCGTTTTATTATCTCTATTATCACAAGTACTTTGTTTAAGCATTCAATCACCATCTTGCAAATTGTTACCTAGATCGAATTAATATAAGCTTTTAGTTTGTAATCTCACAAGTGTTTTCCCCATGGATTCAACCTTGACTCATCATACTAGACTACAATCGACCGGTACACTGCCGGTTAGAATGGACACCTAGGATTTGGCCATCATGTGCACATATTGTGGAAAAGAGGGGCACACTATTGATAAATGTTACAAGAAGTATGGCAATCCCCCTAACTTCAAGAATTCTGGTAGGAATTCTGGTCCAGTTTCCAACAATGTTATGCTTGATTCTCAGTCTGAAGGTGTCTCTGATCAGTCAGATCAACAAGATTCTAGGATGATTACAAAGTCTCAATATGACAATCTTCTTTCTCTTATTCAGAATCTTCAAGTACCTACAAACCAGTGGAATTTTGTGATAATGGCAGCCAATTCCAGTGCTCAGAGTTCAGGTAGCAGTGGTGAAATGAAGCACTTGATCTTAGATTCAGGAGCTACAGATCATATCACCTTTTCTCTTACACTTATGTTTGATGTTGTGCCAGTAACTAGTTTTCATGTTAAACTGCCTAATGGCTCATCTGTTGCTGTCTCACATCTGAGAAAAGTCAGAATCAAAAAACATATAGAACAACATGGAGTGTTTTGTATTCCTACTTTTACTTACAATCTATTATCTATTAAAAAAATGGTCCCAACAGTGGTGTATATGTTATTTTTTGTCCTAATGGTGGTATTATGCAGGAACTCAAGACTTGCAGAAGATTGGTTTAGCTAAACAAAGAGATGGCCTGTATTTTTTAGCTGTTGATCATCAACCTCCTGAATTAGTTCATTCTATGCAAATTTCTATTTGTAATTCCTGCAATGTCAATGATTCATTGCTATGGCATTTTAGATTAGGACACCTTTCACACCTTAGACTAAAGGCTTTACAAAGTTTAGACCCTAGAATAAAGGTCTATGATCATGATTGTATGGTTTGTCCTTTGGTTAAGCAAAGAAAGCCTAAGTTCCCTGTTAGTAGTTCTTTTACTTCAAACCGCTTTGATTTGGTTCATGTAGATATTTGGGGCCCAAATAGGGTTCCTACAGTGAATGGTGAATCATATTTATTGTCTATTGTTGATGATTTTACCAGATACACTTGGATTTTTCTGATTAAACCAAATCTGAAGCTAATGATCATTTGCAAAGTTTATGTAATCTTGTTCAAACTCAATTTGATAGATGCATTAAGAAAATTAGATCAGATAATGGTGCAGAATTTAACTTGTTGTCCTTTTACAAAAAGAAAGGAATAGTGCACCAAAAATCTTGTGTAAGAACCCATGAACAAAATGGTTTAATAGAATGAAAACATCAACACATATTAAATGTAGCAAGGGCTTTAAAGATACAATCTAATACCCCTTTGAAATATTGGGGTCATTGTGTTAATCATGCTGTATACTTGATAAACTTAATTCCTACACCTTTACTTGATAATAAGACCCCACATTCTGTGTTATTTGGTGTTGATCCTTCTTATGATTCACTCGGAGTGTTTGGTTGTCTTTTTTTTGTATCCACACATGCACAGGGTAGAGGCAAATTTGAGGACATAAGTACCAAATCTGTGTTCTTAGGCTATGAACCACATATAAAGGGATACAAAGTCATGGACATTCATTCAAGGAACATTTCCATTTCCAGAAATGTTATCTTTCATGAGCAAACATTTCCTTTTTGTGATAATCATGATCTTTTTACTTCAGAAGATCCTTGTTTGCCTATGCCACTTATAGATGACATAGTACTTCATGCAGCTTCACAGTAGGTTGTTTCTATCCCTAATCCTCCTATTTCATCTGATTCTATACCGGTAGATACTGGTACCTCTGAACCTATAAGAAGAACTTCCAGACAAAGGAACATTCCTTCTTATTTACATGATTATATATGCCCTACTGCTACAAAAAGGACATCTCCTCATAATATTGATTCTGTCATATCCTATGCTAATATTTCTTCCAGTTACCAGGGTTTTGTTGTTAGCATTCATGGTGAAATGGAGCCAAATCATTATAAAGATGAAACTCAGGATCCTAGATGGCAAGATGCAATGGACCAAGAATTGCAGGCATTGGACAAGACAAATACTTGGACACTTGTCCCATTACCAAAAGGTGTCAAACCTATAGGTTGCAAGTGGGTATACAGAATCAAGAGGAAATCCGATGGATCCATAGAAAGGTTTAAAGCCAAATTGGTGGCAAAGGGGTTCACTCAAACAGAAAGGATAAACTTATTGGAAATCTTTTCTCCAGTTGCAAAACAGACAACTATAAGATTGTTCATGGCATTGGCTGTTCAAAAAGGATGGCACCTACATCAATTGGATGTAAATAATACATTGCTGCATGGAGATTTAGATGAAGAGGTATATATGAAGGTTCCACTAGGATTACATACCAATGGAATGGTTTGAAGACTCAACTGATTATTGTATGGATTAAGACATGCCAGTAGGCAATGGAATGCCAAACTGACCCAAAAAATGTTAGAGAATGGTTACAAGCAGTCTCCAAATGATCACAGTCTCTTCACTAAGGGCACATGCGACAAATTTGTAGCTCTTTTGGTATATGTTGATGATATGGTGGCTAGAAGTCTGGACCTTACAGAAATTCAGTCTTTGAAAGACCTTTTTCATAAGGCATTCACAATCAAATACCTAAGAGAACTCAGATACTTTCTGGGCTTTGAGGTAGCTAGATCCAATGCAGGGATAAGCATAAATTAGAGGAAATACTGCCTTGATCTTCTTGAAGAATTTGGTTTCACAGAGTGCAAACCAGTACTCACTCCAATGGACACCTCACAGAACCTTACAGAGGTGCAAGCTCTTCCACTAGAAAATAAAACCTACTATAGAAAGTTGGTAGGCAAAGTGCTATATCTAGGCAACACTAGGCCAGACATTGCTTTTTGTGTCCAACAATTCAGTCAATTTCTTGATCACCCTAATGAAGCTCATCTTAAGTCTGCACATAGACTTTTAAGATTTCTAAAAACAGCACCAGGGAAAAGCCTCTTCTTCCCAAGCAATAGTCCTTTAAAACTCAAGGTATTCAGTGACTCAGATTGGGCTGGATATAAGAAAACAAGGAGATCCCGTGACTGGTTTCCTTTTATTCTTAAGGGATGCACTTGTATCCTGGAAATCCAAAAAGCAGCCCACAGTCACTAGAGGCTCTAGTGAAGCAGAATACAGGGCAATGGCAGTCGCAGCTTATGATCTACAGTGGATATTGTATCTTCTCCAAGACTTCCAAATTCAGTACTCAGATGTTATTCATCTCTACTGTGATAGTCAAAGTGCCCAAGATATTGTGGAAAATCCAGTTTCCATGAAAGAACAAAACATATAGAGATTAACTGTCACTTTGTTAGAGATAAATATCAAGCCAAGATGCTCAAACCCTTGCCTATTCAAACTCAGAATCAGCCTGCAGATTTACTCACAAAGCCTCTAGACAAAGCAACTTTTCATAGACTACTGCAAGCATGTCCACTCAAAGACCTATATGCACACAATGGTTGAAGTGATGAACATGATCAGATGGTTTTGCAAGCTGCCTTGGTCTCCAAATCATACTAAGTTCAGCTTGAGGGGGTGTTGAAGTGCTGAACATGATCAGACGGTTTGCCACATGGACAATTGGTCGAACACATCACATCGGAGTTAGTTGTAGTCTGCGTTACAAGTTTGTTAGGATTAGTTAGAGTTAATTGTACTATATATACTTTGATTCCAGTTGAGAGCAACTTATTTGTAAAATCATATTGATCATTTCACAGCTAGAATCAATGAATTCGATTTTCTTCCTTTCCCGCTCTATTTAGTTTTTGAATTTCTGAATATTCTTCATCTTCTTCATTTTTAGTCTTGAATTGTATGTTTCTGGTTGTTCTTGGTTATCTCTATGATCCTTAGTTTAGTTTTTCAACAAAAACGTTTCACGCCAAAGAAATTATTTCTCCTCTTAACTTTACAACCTATACTAATATTTACTGTTCAGATGATTATTAAATAATATAGCAGTCAATGATTCTAAAAAAATTACATGGACTAAGAAATTAGACTTAACACTTGCATCTCTACCTATATAAAAAAATTCTAGCATTATAAAGTATTATTTCTAATATAAGTAGTTTATACTATTGGTCACTAATACGATTATAAGAATTGTAATAGTATTAATAATTATTCTTATTTTGACAACTATACCATTTTTCGTTTTACGTCATAAAATTTGGGGTGTTACATGGACGCTCCTCGAATGTTGGTCTTATCCGATTGATTGCATATGAAATAACTCCTCGATTGGAGGAGAAATGATTTGAATTCCACCATACTGCAGGTTGGAAGACATAAGTCGCATCAAATTAAGTTTAGGTCCAACCTCTCAGTTCGTGCCACATCACGTATTGGAATACCTAACCTATGACCTACATCACAACTTAGGTGTAGGTGGATTTTACATGGGTATGACCCAGAATTATACACGTGGCACTCATAAAGTGTTATCAGATCACTACAGCAATTGAGCTATATGGGCTGAACCTAATATCAGGCCTGCATCAAACGACCTCAACATGCAACCTAATAGAAATTCAAATATGTAAATTTATGGACAATGATATGCTTGAACCGTAAATTAGGCCCGCGGATCCTTATACGGGTTCGTCCGACAACCAAGATAATCGACAAGGCCGTCAGCCACTTTAGTCCGCATACATACAAGCCAAATTGGGACCGCAGACCCATGGCCTCGATATAGGCCATCTTGACGTCCATCGCAGCGCGAAGAAAGGCTAGGGGGTCGGTCTGCTATTCCCTCATCTTGCGATATAAAGAAGAGCAAGCTACAACCTAAGGGTATCCAGGCAAAAAAATGAATGGCTAAGTGTTGGGTCCGCCCCATATCGGTCCGCAAAATAGCTGTTAGCTTAGTCGGCACCACATTGTACTTAATTATACAAATTGTCATTAGTTAAACTTAAATTAGTAGCTTGCCTATAAATAGAGGCTCAATGTAACCATTTACACACATAATATTATAAATAGTAGGCAAACTCTGCCATTTTCTCTCTAGCATTTGTACCACCACTTTCATACTTTTCCGACCGCCGTGAAAGCATTATCACCGCCGTGCACCACCGGCTTTTACTCACATATATAGCCAGATATCAACCACAAACCACCGCTATCCACACTGTGATAATTTCGACATTATCAGCTGGCTCCGTTACCGGAAAAAATCAAGCTTTTCAATCATTTCCGGCGTATGCATCCGCCGCAAATTCCTTCTCCCATGCCGGAGCAGTGAAGAAACATCATCTTCTTCATCGGTTTTCAAAGTCTTGACGCAGGTTCTTCACCAAAAAGCTCTCAAAATCCATCATTACATCAAGTAAGTGACAAAAACACAAGTTTTGTTCAAAATTCTTGAGTTTCCGCTTGATTCATCGCCATTTTCATTGATTTTCATCCAAAGCTTAGTCAGAAGTTGTTGTTCATCTTTTTCCGGCAAAAATCTTTGTTTTCCAGCACGTTTCTTATTCCCACTTGAGCTAGTGTTTGTATACGTGAGTAAGAGCACAAAATCTGCTAAGTTTGCACTCCGAGAATCGTCACTCTTAGTAGATTCTTGACCAGACCTTTATCAAAAGGCATTGTTGAGGTGTTCATCGTTTTGGTCTCACCGGCGAGTTTACTTTGCATATTATGGGTTTGTTGATCTAAGAGCATAGTGCACCAATATCGTACAGGAATAGAGGCATGTTCTTGGACTTCCAATTTGATTCATCATAGTTGTCATTGAATTCCGATATTCTTACGTCGGAACCACCGTGAGCTCGCCTGAAACGTCGTTCTCGACAAAATCCTCCGTCCGCCGCCGACAGGATCAGATAGTATAAGGTTTTTGTGTGTTAGAGGATAGTTGGTTGCTTGGGTGTCAGAGTACTTTTTGTTTTCTAGCGTGAACAACAAGTTGGGATAATACTATGGCAGACAACAAACACAGACAGTCGGTACCACATACTCAAGCAAATGGGACCACACAGGATCAGCCACGTGGTGAGCACGTAGAAGAAACACTTGAGGATCCAACGGCCAGATGGGACCGCTCCTTAGAAGAGGAACCACATAGGGACGCTCGCGAGATCATTGTTCAGAAAACGAGGTCAAATGAGACTCGCAGAGGCTATGGGGCAATGCCAGGGAAAGGCAATCTCAGAAACATCAAAGCCACAACGGAATCACACGGAGACCCTGGAACAGATACCGGGATTTCAAGAAGATCCGGAAGTAACGACTGCTAAGACCTACGCCGACTATGTTGAAAAAATGTACCTCGCCAATGCCCTTCTCGTGGCTAAGGGTCAGCCACCCAAGCCACTTCTAGTACCACCCACTGTCAGTGCCGGGGAAAACATTGAAAACCCTCAGCGAAGCCAGCGAGGTTGGAGAAAAAATGTATCTCGCCAATGCCCTTCTAGTGGCTAAGGGTCAGCCACCCAAGCCACTTCTAGTACCACCCACTGTCAGTGCCGGGGAAAACATTGAAAACCCTCAGCGAAGCCAGCGAGGTTGGACTCAACACATTGAAATTGAGGAGAGTGTTCACTTTTCAGGAAATCAGGGCCGCAAGAGAGGCCCCGAGAGAAATGATGATATGCTCATTAGTGAAATATATGAAATATAAAAGCAATAAAGAGAGGAAATCGTATCAGAAAACAGAACAAAATCACCATTCTTGAAGACAAATCAAGGCCGTCATGTTTTTCACAAAGGAAAGTGTGTTTCCGTTGATTTGAATCAGTATTTAATGCTCAAAACAGATAAAGAAGGAAAGACAAAGAACATAGGACATGATTTCCTGGATATCGAATGATACGGCATTGAATAGAAGAGGATTACGAAAGGGGATTAGGGTTTCAGAGTTTGTGTGCGGCTGCAAATGAGAGAGTTAGGGTTATAAGGCTGGGTTTTCAGAATATAAGAGGGGAAGGTCGGGTCAGAACCGAATTAGGAATAGCAGGCTCGGGTATATAGATATATAGAGGTTGGACCAGGCTAAAATGATAAGAAGGTCGGGCTGGGAATAAATAAAACCATCAGTCTTTTATAAAATTTGATCAACAACATTATATGGATATTAAAATAATTTAAATAACTAATAAATAAACTTCATGAAATATTAATTAAATAAAATTATTTAATTTAACCTGCAAAACAAATTCAAATTGAGCAATGCCATATGATGTAAACTTTATCATTTCATGGCGGATAGTCACAATATTAAATCATACAACACATAAATGAATATATAATGAAAATTAATCAAACTAATACGGTCAACTGAGGCATATTATACAATAGTGTAGAACGCCGGTTTCTGGTGTGAAGTGAGACAGTGACAGATTACAGGACAAGAGTTAATACAACAAGTCAAAAAGAAGATTGAAGTGGTTCGTTGTAACTTCAAGATGGATCAAGACAGGTAGAAAAGTTGGGCAGATGTAAGAAGAATACCGTTAGAGTTTGAAGCGGAAGAGAAAGTGTATCTAAAGGCGTCACCTATGTGAGGAGTAAGAAGGTTTGGGAAGAAAGGAAAGGAAAGTTAAGCCCTAGATATATAGGTCTTTTTGTGATCTTGGCTAAAGTAGGACCTTTAGCATACCGTTGGAGTTACCAAAATATCTCTTTCATGTGTCAATATTAAAGAAATGCTTAACCGACATTGATGTGGAAGCAAGCATTGACCTTGAAATGGTTGAAGAAAACTTGACCTACAAGGAAGAACCGATAGAGGCGACATGACAGTTAGAAGACGAGATGGTTTGCGAGTTCCTAGAGTTCAATTAGCACCTCTCAGATACGTTTAGTTTCGAGGACGAAACTTGTTTTAAGGAAGATGTAACGCCCCGGATTTCTAGTAAGGGCAAGATAGTAAATTGGGTTTAAATATTTATTTAACCTCTAAATTAATTAATTAAAAAGGATTTATTTTAATTAAGCCTATAAAAGAAAAATAATCCTATTAATCCCTCACAATATTATATCATGCATGTAACGCCCCGTTTTATTAAAGTCTAGTACCCTGAGGTTCCATTGCGGCATCGAAATATATGTTAGTATATTTACTATTATAAAATTATATGATATATATTTAAGTGAGTGAATTGAATGATTTAAATTAATCCACAATATTTATTTTGTCCCCACGATGTTTTTAGTAATGACTCAAATATATGTTAATTTATAAAACACCGATTTTTCTTATACAATACTATATTCACTTAGCATTTGTTAATATTCGGCTCTTTATTCCTAAAAGTTTACTACATATATTTGTATGTTTTAAGTATGTGTTATTTTCTAATAATCAAGGTAGATATTGGTATACTTTTCTCATTCTCGTTATTTGATAATATTATATATGTTAATATATAATCTAATTCTAAGTGTTTCTTGGGTTAAATATATGTTTCTTATCTTCTCTGTTTGAAATACATCTACGAAAATTCAAGTTTTTAATATTGCTGTCATTAGGACAATTTATATCATCAGTTACAAATCCATTGTACATAAAGATAGCTATTGTTAAAATATTCTGGCTTGGAATACCAACTACTGTAATGGAAGCCGCCTAAATCCAACATTACCTTCATCATAGCATCAATTGTCACCTTATAAATCCAAAACAAATCCGATTCCGGTCTGCCTTTCTGAACAACCTTGGTTGATATCCCTTCTATATTCACCAACCCTTGTGATGCTAACGTCATTGGTGCATCTATTTATGTTATGTAATTAATTGATGATGAGTGATATGTGGGCGGGTATATAGAGATATCGGGATTGTGGTTGTGTTTATTGGTATTGATGTTTTAAGGGAATTGGGGTCGCATGGTTTTGGGAGCTGAAACAATATGAAGTAATTCCATTAAAAGATATTTGAGGCTTGAATGATTAATTTACGTGGGAATTATGGTTTTGAGTTGATCATTTGATCGGCATTGATGAAATAATCATCACCACTTAAAAGGTGAGTTCAATTTTATTTTCTATAAAAACCAAAGTGTGTTTTTATCAAACTATTTTAATTTTAATTGAATATATTATTGATATAGATATATATAATATGTATCTTGTTAAAAAAAAAAACGATTCATGAACTTTGTCGTTTTTTTCCGATAATAACCTGATGAAACAAACCTTGTATAAATTGTCATTGCATGTCCCACTTCGGTGGCATGGTATCGTATTACCCGCCTCGTGCGGTATAGTATAATATACTTGTACCTTTCCTCCCTTTGGCGGCATGGCTAGTTCCTGCTTCGGCGGCATGATTCTCGTTCTTGTTCTCGTACTTGCTCGATGGTCCCGCTTAGGATTTCACAGTCGGGTTAGCTGTGCATTGGGCCTGTCACCGCGGTTGTGGGGTCTGAGGCAAGTGCACCCTCCGGAAGCCCCAGGAGATTGGGTGTCGGAAGGACGGGTTTCACTATAAAAATTACTCATTGTGGATGTTAGGTGGTGAAATGGGAGTCATAAGGAAGAGACAATCGTATCAGCTGTATCGATGTCTAGCAATAGAACTTGATGAATTGACGGATCTCGCTTGAACATGCTTCACTTGAACTACATGCATAATTTTAAAAAAGTATTTTATTGCTTAAATAATGAATCAAGTTTTATATATATTGCTGTCATTATAAACAAGTATTTAAACAAGTTTTCTAGAAATATATATATATATATATATATATATATATATATATATATATATATATATATATATATATATATATATATATATATATATATATATAAATTATTACAATAATTATTATTATTAAATATACAACACTCTCACACTTGGCTTATACCAGCGTTTGTGCTGACGACTCGTATTCTTGTCTCTTGTCTTTTGTTTCTATTTTATAAATTAACCCAGGTGATTGCTCGAGGGAGATGAACGAAGAATGAGCTAAGACATTGACCAAGATTCTAGATTGTGTTGCGTATATTATGTTAGTAACAATTGTAATATTTTATTTGTTGTAATTTTATAAATGAAATACTTAGTGAATATTTGTAAAATTAATTATAGATTTATTGGATTATTTCGGAAATTATACTCTAGTTATTGAAGTCACTGCGAAAGCTTCACAACCTCTCATAGAATGACCCCATTGGACCTAGGGGTCGGGAGTAGGGTATTACAATGCAAGTACTGAGAAATACACAGAGGAGAGGCGACACAGAGAAAACAGAAGCAAATGAAGGGAATCTTCATCATGGAGGCTAATCTGTTGGGATTTTGGACAGACCACAGAAGACGGAAGTCATCGTATCATCGCGGCGAACGTTTCTGTAATATCCCGATTTTTTGAAAAAGGGCAATTCGGTCTTTTAGCAAAAAATCAGAATATTATGTTATTTAATTAAAAGATTTAAGAAAAAGAAAAAAAAAGGATAAACAAGGATTTTTCTTTTTAAGGAAAATAATTAGATAATTGGGATTATAAAAGGAAAACTAATCCTAATTTTAACCTAGTTGTTTTGACAAAAAGAAAAAGAAAGGGGCGCATATTTTGAGAGGAAGAGGCGCATGAGAGAAAAGAAAAAAAGGGAGGAGAAGCTTTCGCTTTTCGAGGCTAATCCGTTGCTCTTTTCAACAGACGTCTCAAGAGAGAAAGGATCACCGCGAGACGAGGATCGTTTTGATACCAACAATCCCTAGATCCGTTGACGTTGGAGGTTAAAGGTTTAACCTTTTTTCAAAGCTTTGGTAGTTTGGATCGTTGTACCACGCAAATTAAGGTAACGTGGTTTTCTTATCGTATGATTAAGGTTTCGTAAAGTGGTAGAGCAATTTGTATGATTGTTTTTCATGGTTTTAATTTGTTTAAGTCGAGTTTGGGTTGAATTTGAGTAGAAAACGCAGAGTGCAGAAAACTGCCCTCTGTGGTGCAAAAAACGTGTAACAGTGCAAGAGAGGCTCGGTCGACCGAGCCTATCCATTCGGTCGACCGAGTGTGGGTCCATCCGTACGGATGAGTTGCTTATCCGTACGGCTATTTCTCGATGATCGGACCTTGAGGCGAAATGAGAGTCGTCCGCACGGATGTGAAAGTTTATCCGTCCGGACAGGATCGCTTTTTGATCTTGTTTTTCTTTGTTATGTGTTTCAAGCTCCATAATAGCGTATTTACTGCATAACCTTACGTGACAAAGCTCTGAATTAGCTTTTGATGCGTTTAGTTCCGGCACCACATGGATTTCCCGAAAAGATGAAGTGTGGGACCGTCGAAAGCTTTAGATTTGCCTTGTGCTTCAATAAGCTAGAGTTTATCGATGTCTGTGTATTTGCTAGGGCTTGTCCGTGTCTAGTGGTCTAAGTATGAGAGTAGGAGATGTGAGGGAGCTTACTTGAAAACACTTAGGTGGCTAGTTAAACATCTAATCAAACATATGTGCTAGATTAATAATCTTAAACATCATGCAATGCTTGGTAAGGCATAGTACAATATCGCGATGTGTTCTCGACGACGAGACAAAGTAGATTGTACCACGCCGGTCAATCGATTGGCTAGATAAAGCGCCTGGTGCATTCTCGCCGGTTATCACACTATCGGGACTCGAGATATTCCGGGGCTACTAGAGCGTGTCTCTAAGTAGGTTGCACAGATTGTCCTAGTACATTCTATTACTAGGCGTAGTGCCCTTGCTATTCATGATGTAACAAACTTGAGCTAAGTTAGATACCTTTTGGAACCTCATGTTATGCTATGAACATAATATGATAGTTAGCTAGGGTTAACAACGGAAATGAATTAATAAAAGGCGGCGTTGCTTTTATTACTTTATGAGATCATAGTTATACGATCTTCACAGCGTTCATCGAGTACTTTCGTACTTACCCGTTACGTTGTGTTTGTCTTCCCTTTCCCCAAAGAAGATGAACAGGTTGCTACTGGTTGTGAGTTCTTTGATGACGAAGTTTGAGATGAAGCTTTTGAAGACTTAGTTCTTTTAGTTGTTTCTTTCTTAAAACAGTTGTTTCACGTTTGAACAATGTTGTCCTTCTTTTTGGTTTAGCTTCTTTTGAGATCTTTTGGGATTTGGATGTTGGATGATTAGTTCTTTTTATTGGATTTAGTTTTTCACGGCATTGATTACCGTGTGTTCGATCTTTTGGTTTCCCCGAGTTGTTGAGTTGTTTTATCTTCCGCGTCGTTTGGTTCTGATGTATAACGTAAGGCTTACATATATTATTGAATTTATTTGATAATATATGTGCCGAGCGCTCTTTCCGGATAAGGACTCGGTGTCCGGGAATGGGGCGTTACAGTTGGTATCAGAGCAAGGTTTTCCTTGCTGTGTAGGACTTGATTTCTTCTTTAAGATAAGTTTTAGAGCTTTAGTAACCCCTCTCTTTTCTTAGTAACAGAATGGTTCTTACTAGAGGAGGAGCTAATACGAGTAACACCGAGGCAGCTAACACCCAGACGGGTAACGCTGAGGCAGGATTTACCGGGGTTGTGATTCCGAGAAGGAGAAGAAGTGGACTAGCTACCCAGGGCCCTACAGTTTCCCAAGTTAACACCCCGTCTGTGAGCAACACCTGCGTGGGGTGAATCAGGGACCAGACATTGTCACCAGAGGTAGAGTGGAACAAGGGGGTCCTTCACGGTTTAACACCCGCGTACCGGTTACTACTTCAGCTCCAAGGACCACGAGTTGGACCGGGTTGGGACTTTCTCATCCACCGGCTAGTCAGTTTTTCAGTTATCCACAGGTATCGACGTTTCCTTACGCGCACCGAGTTTTACACCGCAACCAACGGTTCTACCTCCACCACCGCCTAGGTCGATTCGTTCATAGCACTGGCTACACCCATCCCCAATAGAACAATCAAGATCGAATGCCCCACGGCGGCGCAAAGAAACCAGCAACAACATCATCGGTTTGGGGTTATGATGCACCGGTGAATTGGTATGAAAAGATGAAGAAACATAGGGTGCCGAGTTCTTTGGCAATGTCGAACCAACAGCGGCGACCTATGGATTCGTGGGTTCGAAAGCGCGCGAGTAAATATGAAAGCTCGAGACCTGAGTGGGCTCATTTAGCCATATCCTTGTTGGCGGGGAATGCGAAAGTTGGATGGAAGCGTATGAGCGGAGTTAACCCGAGGATCACGGATTGGGCGGTGTTCAAGGATACATTCTACAAGGAATACTTTCCTAGGACAAAGACGGAATGCGAAGGCCAATGAGTTCCGAGTTTGAAACAAAGGGAGATATACTACAAGAACTCAAGACTCCCGAAGTTCCATGAGTTGGGCGTGTTCTACGAGATCATGAAAAGTGAAGAGAAAAAGATTGATAAATTCATGGAAGGATTGTTACACGAGGTGGCAAAGGGCATGCTAGGAGATAGACCTACGAGTATGGTGAGCGTCATGGATAGAGCTTTGATTGCGGAGAGATTTGCCAGTGAGCAGATGGTTGTAGTTGGAGATAAGAGGTCTTTCTCAAATTTTCAAGGGAGTAATAGAGAGCACCGCAGTGAGAATGTTAAGAGGACAGAAATCGCTCACGAAGAGTTCGACAAGTGGAACGCCAAATGTTTGTGCTAAGTGTAACAAGACACACACTGAGGAGAGTGCATGGCGGGTAGCGTGAGTTGTTTCCCTTTGTGGGAAGTGGGACATTACTCGAGAGCGTGTACTAAGAAGCTCTCTCAAGGTAATCGAGTAGGAGGACGAGGTAACCAAAGCAGGTAATCGTACTACAGTAGTGAACCAGATTCGTGTATTCGCAGCAGATCAGAACCGGAAGAGTTAGATGACCTTGTGGTGACAGTACTTTTCGAGTGTTTGTGTTTATTATAAATATTTAATATGATATAGCGCGCATATGATATTACATATTTATACTTAAATTGATTCACTTGTTAGGTACCGTAATCATAGATAATCTATCAGTTTCAGCTCTGTTTGATACTGGGGCTTCAGGGACTTTTGTTTCCTCTAAGATAGCTAAGAAGTTGAACCTACCCCTTAATGAATTGGAGAGACCTTTGAGTATAACCACACCTTTGGGCAGAGTCACTAGATGTGCTCAGGTCACACCCCAAGTTGACATTAGAGTTGGGACTTACAAGTGCCAGCATGCTTTGACGGTGTTGGATTTCTCAGATTTCGATGTTATCCTGGGTATGGACTGGTTGTCCAAGAATTACGTCTACTTGGATTGTAGAGGTAAGAGGATGATCTTTAAGGCCCCAGGAAAATCAGCTAAGACATTTCTGGGTAACGTATACAAGCCTAGCAAGGGTCGTTATCCGATTATCTCAGCAGTTAAAGCCCTAAAAGCTTTGAAGAGGAGTTGCCAGGGTTTCTTTGTTTATGTATTAGATAAGGAAAAGCATAGGCCCGAGTTAGGAAAGACACGTGTGGTCAAGGACTTTCCCGAAGTTTTCCCGGAAGATTTGCCAGGACATATGCCTGATAGGGCCATAGAGTTCGAGATCGAATTGATTGCAGGAGCATCACCAGTGGCTAAAGCACCTTATAGGATGGCACCAGCGGAGTTGAAAGAGTTGAAAACTCAGCTTAAGGAGATGCTAGAGAAAAACATAATCCAGCCAAGTACATCACCATGGGGAGCACCGGTCTTGTTTGTGAAGAAGAATGATGGGAGTATGCGTTTGTGCATCGACTACAGAGTGTTGAATAAACTGACAATCAAGAATAAGTATCCTTTACCAAGGATTGATGATCTGTTCAGTCAGTTGCAAGGTAAGAAGGTGTTCTCTAAGATTGATCTTAGGTCCGGTTATCATCAGTTGAAGATCAAGGTGTCAGATATACCTAAGACAGCCTTCAGTACGAGATATGGACATTATGAGTTTTTGGTTATGCCATTTGGACTCACTAATGCTCCATCGAAGTTCATGGACTTGATGCAGAGAGTTTTCATGCCTTATCTCGATAAGTTTGTGATAGTTTTCATAGACGATATCTTGGTATACTCTAAGGATGAGGAAGAGCATGAAGAACACCTAAGGATAGTTCTACAGACCTTAAAGGAGAACAAACTGTATGCCAAGTTTTCTAAGTGTGAGTTTTGGTTGGACCAAGTGAGTTTTCTTGGGCATATAATTTCTGGAGAAGGTATTAAGGTGGATCCAGCAAAGATAGAAGCCGTTTCTAACTGGCCTAGACCGACATCAGCAACAGAGATAAGAAGTTTCTTGGGTTTAGCTGGGTACTACCGGAAGTTTGTAAAGGATTTCTCTAAGATAGCTACACCTCTCACGAGGCTCACTCAAAAGAACGTTAATTATGAGTGGACCAATGAATGTGAGGAAGCTTTTCAGACTTTGAAAGAAAAGTTGACCACAGCACCCGTGTTAGCATTACCGGAAGTTTTTGATAACTATGATGTATATCAGACGCGCATCGGGTCAAGGTTTGGGTTGTGTTTTGATGCAATCAGAAAGGTAATTGCTTATGCATCTAGGCGATTGAAGGTGCATGAGAAGAATTACCTACACACGACTTGGAGTTGGCGTGAGTGGTTTTGCTCTGAAGCTTTGGAGACACTATTTGTATGGTGTCAAGGCAAGGATCTTCACGGATCATAAGAGTCTTAAGTTCTTCTTTACTCAGAAGAATCTGAATATGAGACAAAGAAGATGGTTGGAGTTCGTGAAAGATTACGACTTGGACATTCAATACCACCCGGGTAAAGCTAATGTTGTAGCTGATGCACTTAGCCGGAGAGCGGTTAATGCTATCACTATCTTGCAAGAAGTCGTAGATCATTTGGATAGGATGCAGATTCAAGTGATTGAAAGGAAGGGTGAAGCTCAGAATTTGGCGCCATTGATGGCAAGGTCAGATTTTCTAGATGAGATTCGGCCTAAGCAAGATAAAGACCCTGTGTTGATTAATTTGAAGCGAGTAGCTCGAGAGAAGCCTACAATGGGTTATCAGTTGGACAAGAGTGGTCATCTTTGGTACGGAGACCGTTTGTGTGTGCCCGATGTGGATGGCCTAAGGGAGAAGGTTATGGATGAAGCTCATAAGATTGCTTTTGCGGTACATCCAGGAGCCACTAAGATGTATAGAGATCTCAAGGAAAGGTATTGGTGGCCTGGTATGAAGTTAGAGATCGCAGAGTTTGTGGCAAGATGTGATACATGCCAGAGAGTGAAAGCAGAATCCAGAAGGCCAGTAGGTTTTTTGAAACCCTTGGAGGTACCGGAATGGAAATGGGAGAATATTACGATGGATTTCATCACCGGTTTGCCTATGACTAAGGGCGGTCATGACATGATTTGGGTGATTGTGGATAGACTTACAAAATCAGCCCATTTCTTGCCGTGTAAAGTGGACATGCCTATAAAGAAGTTCGCTACTATGTATATCGACAATATAGTAAAGCTTCATGGTGTGCCTCTATCCATTGTATCTCGATGTCGGAGAGAGGGGATAGTAGATTTATATCGCTTTCGAAGGGTTTGCGTAAAGCTTTTGGGACTAAGGCGATTAAATGATGTTTTAAGTAAACTGATTTATATGCGTTTCATCCACAGCAGACGGATGGGCAAAGTTATGGAAATTGAAAGAGAGAACAATTCGTAGACTCGAGGACATGCTTAGAGCTTGTGTTTTGGATGCCGGAGGATCATGGATAGACTACCTCAATTTGGTGAGTTTGCTTACAACAATAGTTACCATGCAAGTTTGGGAATGCCATCTTTTGAGGCCTTGTGCATGATTTGGTGGCGGAAGTCGGTGTACGGAAGTGTAGAACTCACTTTCTTAGATTGGAATTGAGGATTGGGATGAAGTGGGGGAGAAACATATCATAGGGCCGAGATGGTTCAAAGACCAAGCCAAGGAGAAAATCGAGTTGATAAGGAAAAATCATGTTTGTTCGGTTGAAAGTTTTATTTATTTTGTCGCCAAGATCGCCGTAAGAGTTGGGCCGATGTTAGTATAGGTTTTATAAAGGAGACCGCTAGAGTTTGAGGTCGGGGATAGAGTTTACCTTCGAGCGTCTCCAATGAAGGGTATCAAGAGGTTCGGACAGAAAGGAAAGCTAAGTCCAAGGTATGTAGGACCTTTTGATGTCATCGAAAGAGTTGGGAAGTTGGCCTATAGACTTCGGTTACCAGCGTCGATGTCTAGAGTCCACAATGTTTTCCATGTATCGATGCTTAGGAAGTGTCTATCTAAGGTGGACGTGGAATCTGAGATTGACCCGGAAGTGTTGCAAGATAATCTCTCCTACGTGGAGAAGCCGATAAGGATTCTGGATAGGAAAGAGAAGATGATAAAGAGACGAGTGATTCCGTTAGTATTAGTGCAATGGAGCAATCATGCACCGACGGAAGCCACTTGGGAAGTGGAAGTGGACATGTTCGACGAGTTCCCAGAGTTCCCTCATCTACCAGGTATGATCTAGTTTCGAGGACGAAACTCCTCTTAAGGGGGGAGGAATGTAATATCCCGATTTTTTGAAAAAGGGCAATTCGGTCTTTTAGCAAAAATCAGAATATTATGTTATTTAATTAAAAGATTTAAGAAAAAGAAAAAAAAAGGATAAACAAGGATTTTTCTTTTTAAGGAAAATAATTAGATAATTGGGATTATAAAAGGAAAACTAATCCTAATTTTAACCTAGTTGTTTTGACAAAAAAAAAGAAAGGGGCGCATATTTTGAGAGGAAGAGGCGCAGGAGAGAAAAGAAAAAAAGGGAGAAGAAGCTTTCGCTTTTCGAGGCTAATCCGTTGCTCTTTTCAATAGACGTCTCAAGAGAGAAAGGATCACCGCGAGACGAGGATCGTTTTGATACCAACAATCCCTAGATCCGTTGACGTTGGAGGTTAAAGGTTTAACCTTTTTTCAAAGCTTTGGTAGTTTGGATCGTTGTACCACGCAATTAAGGTAACGTGGTTTTCTTATCGTATGATTAAGGTTTCGTAAAGTGGTAGAGCAATTTGTATGATTGTTTTTCATGGTTTTAATTTGTTTAAGTCGAGTTTGGGTTGAATTTGAGTAGAAAACGCAGAGTGCAGAAAACTGCCCTCTGTGGTGCAAGAAAAACGTGTAACAGGTGCAAGAGAGAGGCTCGGTCGACCGAGCCTATCCATTCGGTCGACCGAGTGTGGGTCCATCCGTACGGATGAGTTGCTTATCCGTACGGCTATTTCTCAAGATCGGATCGAGGCGAAAGAAAGCGAGAGTCGTCCGCACGGACGAAAGTTTATCCGTCCGGACAGGATTATTTTGATCTTTGTTTTTCTTTGTTATGTGTTTCAAGCTCCATAATAGCGTATTTACTGCATAACCTTACATGACAAAGCTCTGAATTAGCTTTTGATGCGTTTAGTTCCGGCACCACATGGATTTCCCTGAAAAGATGAAGTGTGGGACCGTCGAAAGCTTTGGATTTGCCTTGTGCTTCGATAAGCTAGAGTTTATCGATGTCTGTGTATTTGCTAGGGCTTGTCCGTGTCTAGTGGTCTAAGTACGAGAGTAGGAGATGTGAGGGAGCTTACTTGAAAACACTTAGGTGGCTAATCAAACATATGTGCTAGATTAATAATCTTAAACATCATGCAATGCTTGGTAAGGCATAGTACAATATCGCGATGTGTTCTCTCGACTGAGACAAAGTAGATCGTACTCCACGCCGGTCAATCGATTGGCTAGATAAAGCGTCTGGTGCATTCTGCCGGTTATCACACTATCGGGACTCAGATATTCCCGGGGCTACTAGAGCGTGTCTCTAAGTAGGTTGCACCCAGTTGTCCAAGTACATCCTATTACTAGGCGTAGTGCCCTTGCTATTCATGATGTAACAAACTTGAGCTAAGTTAGATACCTTTTGGAACCTCATGTTATGCTTTGAACATAATATGATAGTTAGCTTGGGTTAACAATGGAAATGAATTAATAAAAGACGGCGTTGCTTTTATTACTTTATGAGATCATAGTTATACGATCTTCTACGCGTTACTGAGTACTTTCGTACTTACCCCGTTACGTTGTGTTTGTCTTCCCCTTTCCCCAAAGAATATGAACAGGTTTCTACGGTTGACGAGTTCTTTGATGACGAAGTTTGAGATGAAGCTTTTGAAGACTTAGTTCTTTTAGTTGTTTCTTTCTTAAAACAGTTGTTTCACGTTTGAACAATGTTGTCCTTCTTTTTGGTTTAGCTTCTTTTGAGATCTTTTGGGATTTGGATGTTGGATGATTAGTTCTTTTTATTGGATTTAGTTTTTCACGGCATTGATTACCGTGTGTTCGATCTTTTGGTTTCCCCGAGTTGTTGAGTTGTTTTATCTTCCGCGTCGTTTGGTTCTGATGTATGACGTAAGGCTTACATATATTATTGAATTTATTTGATAATATATGTGCCGAGCGCT
Organism: Gentiana macrophylla; assembly: GCA_026214975.1. Taxonomy (NCBI): domain Eukaryota; kingdom Viridiplantae; phylum Streptophyta; class Magnoliopsida; order Gentianales; family Gentianaceae; genus Gentiana; species Gentiana macrophylla. The sequence goes on from CM047814.1 coordinate 30,184,571, forward strand.
CTTTCCGGATAAGGACTCGGTGTCCGGGAATGGGGAGTTACAGTTTCCACACCAACTATTCTCAATTCCAACCTTAAAATTGGAATCTTAGTCGTTCTTGGTAGAAATCTGAGTTAAGGTGTTTTAGATTATTTCCAATGTTTTCGTAATCGTAGAATGATGTTTTTGGTTCGTAGAAATTGCTTAGAAGTCGAGGAATTGCAGGAATCATCGTTGTCTTGCTTTTGGATCGCTTTTTTTTCGAATTAAGGTAAGAAGGTGTTCTTCAATCATGTTTTTGTTGTGTTATTGTTAATTGGTATAGTAAACTCTTAATGCGTCAATTACAACGATATTATGTTGTGCGTATTAATTGTTATTCTTAGAATATGTATGTTTGACCGGTTTGCTGATAGATAATTGTTCCACTTTGTAGTTCGATATTAGTAATTATTATTATATTATATTTTTTCTTTGAGATCATGTTCCCAATATGCTGTCGGCAGGTTCCTTCTTTAAAAAAAAAAAATTATGCCCAGTAATGTTATATATGTATTCTATTTGTAAGAAAAAATATATATGTAATATTCCGATTTTCGGGAAAGGGCAGACGTGTCTTTTTAAAACGAAATATTAGGTTCGGTTTCCTTTTATTCGGAGTTAATTATTTTTGGACGTTTTATATATATAATTTCGAGTTTTATATATATAATTAAAAGGAAAATCAGTTATTGTGGTCAAGGGCAATTAAGGAAAAGAATTAACTCTCTTTTAATATTAAGACCTAACTTAAATCAGGGATTTTCAGTTTTCATTCAGCCCTTCCCCCTTATGCGATTGAGAGAAAGAGAGAAGAGAGGTTAGAAAGTTCTTCACTTTTGCTAAGGGAAAGTTGATCGTTTTCAGAACGGATTCAAGAATTTGACTCGGCGTAAAGAGCACAGCATTTTGACATCAGTTCTATGGGATTGCAGCAGACTTTCAGAGCAGTTTTGGATCAGTTTCGGCTGCAATTTAGCTAAGAAGAACCTGTCCTATGAAATCAAGTACTGGTTATAGGGATATGATCATGTTCTAAGACGTTTTGGTGTTAGAAAATTGAGTTGTTGCCTTGGTAAATGTCTATAGGGGTTATGGTATTGTTAAATGAAGCTTTTGTGCTCAATGTGTTGATAATATGCTGCTGTTTGGTTGAAATATGATCTGGAAATCGTATGATGATGAGGTTAGGGTTTTGGTCGAACCCAGGTGGACGGGCGTCCGGTTCTCTGGACGGGCGTCTGCTTAGGTTGTGTCTCAGACGGGCGTCTGGCTTATCCGGACGGGCGTCTGAGGTGCTATTTTACATTCAGGATTGAAACTGTTTTAGGTGGACGGGCGTCTGGGCATAGTGGACGGGCGTCCAGCTTTGGACGGGCGTCCAGTAATGTTTAGACGGGCGTCCAGGGTCTTAAACGGGCGTCTTGCTTGTTTTGTCCTTCTTTATTTGTGGGTTGTTGTTTAGCCTTATAAACATGATTTGTCCTTATGAAACCTTTATACATGATATGTCAAAATGGTATAAAACTTAGACAAGCCTGAATTGAGCTTCTGATTCGTTCAGTTAAAACACCGAATGTACTCTTCAAGGGAGTTGAAGTTCGGAACCGTCGGAAGAGCATGATAGGCTTGTGCTTTGATGGGTTAGTATCCATCAATGTCTGTGTATGTGCTAGGACTTGTCCGTGTCTAGTGGTCTAGGAAGAGAGTAGAATTTGTGAGGGAGATTATTTGAAAACACTTAGGCTGGCTAGTTAATCACTTAATAAACAACGTATGTGACAAGTAAAAGATTAAACAACATGACTCTCTTGGCTAGACACCAGGCTAAATCGCGATGCATGTGCTACCTCTGAAGGTGGAGGAACTTCGTAGGTCAAAAGACCCTAAGTACGGAGGGACTCTGCTGAGGTGTGCGTGCTATCGGAGTCTACCTTTTCTAGACTTCGTGGATATTGGTGTGATCCACTAATATGTTGCAAAAGAGTGTCCCCAAGGTAGAAGAACTCTGTAGGTCAAAGACCCTAAGTACAGAGGGACTCTGTTGAGGTGGATGCGCGTAGTGCCCTTGAGTGCGGTTGTAGCATAGATAGGCTAAGTAGAAACAGTTAGTCACAACATGTTGATGAGCATGAAGTGAACCTTAGATTGAGTCGGTCTCACTTAATCAACTGATTAAATAATTATCTTTTCTTTATAACTATGATTGTTTTCATAGCTTCTCTTTCTTTCTAAGTACGTTGTACTTACCTCGAATGCATACTTTTTCTATGTGTTTGGGGATGAGAAGACGAACAGGTTTACGAGGAAGAGTTTGACGACGACGTTTGACGGCGCTCGTTGAAGTATCAAGATGTTTCTATTCTGCTTTTCATTGGTTGTTCTTTCATTACTTTTGAGGTAGACCTTTGGTCTTGACAGTTTTGTCGTACTTTATCTTTTGGGGATCATCTTACTTTTCCAAATGTAATAATTTACATTTCCACCCTTAGATTTCTTTTCTACTCTTTAAATTTTGGGAAAATTTTATATACCCGAGTTTTGCTTCCGTTTTGCCTTTAATTTGATACGACGTAGTAGAGGCTTACGTATAAAATGAATTTACTTTTATTTTATACGTGCCGAACGTTCGATTTCTGGATAAGGACTCGGTATCCGGGAACGGGGCGTTACAGTTGGTATCAGAGAGAAGCGTCCTTTAGGCTTCCTTTCTTTTAAGATAAGTTTCTTTAGATCTTTTAGTAACGTCTGGTTTTCTTGATCTTTCAGAATGGTAACCACAAGAAGAGGTGTTCGTGGAGCTGGGAGCTCAGGGGTTAGACAAGGGGCAGAGAGCCCAGTGCCCGTAGTAGGGGGCGGATTTGTGAGGCAGAATCCTTCGCCTCGTTTGAGTCTTTCACCACCACCCCATACAGCCACACCTACACCAAGGTCTCAACAAGAGGTGTCACCAAGGCCGCATCAGAATCTGCCACCCCGACCACCGCCAAGATACAACTACATTTATGGAGAGCCTAGACAAGCACCTATTCGTGTCACTGTAGTAGGTGACAGACCTAAACCTATCCCTGAGAACGGCGCCAGAAATCTGACAGACGTTTCCTGGGTTAAACGATCCTTACCGGCAGTGTACCGGGTCAAACTGTAGTGCTAGTATGGTGAGTCAGAGTGTCGAATCCTTAGGGAACTTGGTAATTCTTTTACGTGTGGTTAAACACCAAAGAGCTGTTATTAACTCGATCTAAACCGCAATTTTATAACACAGATCACTACTATTCTAGTCAACATAAAATAAATACGAAAATTAAAAACTATACTAACATGATATATATAAATACATAAATATATATAGATCTGCATAAACCACAATTTATATATATAAATATAAATATATATAGATACCAAAATATTAAACAGATAATTTTAGAGAACTGGCCAAAACTTATATAATTGGTTTATACGATCTTTCAGTTAAATGAAATGTGTTCGATCTCTCCTTTTATTTTAGGTCCAATTGAGTAAATGAAACGGTGCACTCTCGAGGTAAACAATTCCTCTCACACGAAAGCGTATGAAATTGTCATATGTCCATTGCATCACCCAAGGTCCACAATCATTACGGTTTTTACGAACAGTCCCGAGTACAAATCTACCTTTAGATAAAAAGGAGTCATTCCGTTCGTAAAACGATCAATTTTATTTAAAAGGCTCCGGTTGTCAAAGCCGGACGATTTAACTTTCCGGTTTAAGTTTCAATTAAACTGATGATTTAACATTATTATGATCTCGAGTACAAATTATAATAAGATTCATTTCTCCCAAAACAAATCTACCCCTGGGTAGGAAATCGGATTCCGTTATCACGTTATTCACACGGCCAATTTTACCCTCCGGTTTTTCTATTAACGAGTTCGTAACCTAACTACGAGGCGTCAATTCATAATTAGATTATGAATTCCTCAGATCGATTAAATACGTCAATACGAATACGATCAAAATAGAAAAAGATTCAATTAACTCAATTTTAATCATTTTAACTTAACAACATTTCTTTAACGAAAAGATCGAAATAAAACCGATTACATAGTTTTGGCCAGTATTATATTTAGCCTAAAAACATTACAACGACTAAAAAGATGAAAATAAACAACATAAACATAAATACTTGAAAAGTTACCCGAATACGGTTGATTCGAAATCGTATTTTCGGACATTACAACTTCTTCAGCAAAACCGAACTTCCGAGATTTTCCCGAGCATTATAACGATACTAAAACTACATTATTACGGTGTAAGGCCTTATTTACAACTACTAAATAAACTAGAAAGGATATATATATATATAGGATGTATATATATATTTTGGTACCCCTCATTCGGTTGCTGCTGCATCTTCTTATATAGGCAAAGGTGAAGGGGCCGGACCGGTCCGAGATCAAGCCGGATCGGTCCGGTATAATGATTACATCCACTAGCGTAATTACTTCAGCATGTGCGTATGATTATATATATTTTTATATATAATTATTAAACTTCTAAAATTCATATCTCGAGTTCTGGACCTCCAAAAATTGCAAACGAAATGCCAAAATTAAGGTCTCGAGAAACTCTACAACTTTCATGAAGAACTCTTCTTCAGATAACGCCTTCTTGATTACCTCGTGTTCCTCCGAAGCTATTTCGGGATTTTTATTAACCCAAATCGATTAGCCACTTGATCACTGTTTAAGTTGTAGACCTCCAATCTTCATAATTTAAATTGCATTGGAAAGCTCTCGGGAAAATCTACAACTTTTGTGAAGGACTCTTCTTCAGATAATGTCGTTTTAATGAGCCATTCGTTTGTCGAAGACATTTCTCAATTATTACTTAACCGAATTGATTGGCCACTTGTCCACTTAAGCTATTCAATTGAGCATTTAAGCTTGTGGCACTCTCTAAATCATTCCGGAGATATGATTAAACTTCAATATGTCGATTCTCGGGGTCTCGGTTTATAAATCTGCAATAAAATACCACAAATACCCACGTAAATCTGACACGACATTCCGATTTACTAAAATCGGTACAAAATTACAACTTTTTACTATTTTTACTACTAACTACTCTAAATTATAAAGATTAATATTTCATACTATTTATAACATACTTATAAGCATCTCTATATAGCGTAGGCCAATAAAAACCACATTGTAAAACTTTAAAAGCGATTTTCCATCCTCCATGATGACCTCCCGCCTCACGATCATGACAAAACGATAAAATACTTAAAATTTCATTATCAGGCACACATTTTTCGATTATCCCATCCGAACACTTACAGAAAAGGTCCGGTTCCTCCAGTAATAAAATTTTAAGTCGTAAAAAGAACTTCTTTTTACATTTGCCAAGTCCAATGAGACGGAATATAATCACAAAGTTAAGTAATTAATGATATCTCCAAACCAAGGTGACATTTCCTTAGAAGGAATTCTATTTTTTAATAAATCTGCATGGTTGAAGGAGTATCTATTCTAAATAGTTGTTCATCGTGAAATGAATCTTTAATTTCATTCCCTATCTCTTCCTCGATCTTCATTCTACTTAGATGATCCGCTACTACATTCTCACTTCCTTTTTTATCTTTAATTTCAATATCAAATTCTTGAAGTAGGAGAATCCATCTAAGAAGACGTGGTTTCGCATCCTTCTTACTCAGTAAATACTTCAGAGCTGAATGGTCTGTGTAAATTATGACCTTAGAACCAACAATATATGATCTAAACTTATCTAAGGCAAAAATTACAATTAGCAGTTCTTTTCAGAGTTGCATAATTAAGTTTGAGATGCGTTTAATGTGTGAGATGCATAGTAAATAGCTTTGAGAATTTTGTTATATCTTTGACCTAAAACAGCTCCTACAGCTAAATCACTCGCATCACACATAATCTCAAAAGGCAAATCCCAGTCTGGTGCTACCAATACTGGTGCAGTAATCAACTTCGCTTTTAAGGTCTGAAAAGCTTCCATACATTTACTATCAAACTTAAAAGGTACTTCTTTTTCAAGTAAATGACTTAGAGACTTTGCTATCTTCGAAAAATCTGCAATAAATCTCCTATAAAATCCTGCATGTCCAAGAAATCCTCTTAGAGTCCTTAGATTAACTGGTGGTGGTAATTTTTCAATCACCTCGACTTTAGCTTTATCAACTTCAATTCCTATTTCGTAGATTCTCGTGACCTAGAACAATTCCTTCGAAACCATTAAATGACATTTTTCCCGGTTTAGTACTAAATTGGTATCTCACAAACGTTGTAACACTCTTTCTAAGTGCGACAAACATTTACCAAAAGAATCTCCGTAAACACTAAAGTCGTCCATAAAATTTCTAAGAATTTCTCAACCATATCGAAAATATAGACATCATACATCTTTGAAACGTGAAAGCAGAGCATTACATAAACCAAACGGCATTCTTTTATACGCAAAAGTTCCATAAGGACAAGTGAAAGTAGTCTTTTCCCTATCTCCCTTTGCAATGAAAATCAGTAAATATCCCGAATAACCATCTAAGAAACAAGAATACTTATGTCCACTTAAACGTTCCAACATTTGAACTATGAATGGAAGTGGATGATGATCTTTCTTAGTATGATCATTTAGCTTTCTAAAATCAATGCACATTCGATATCCTGTAATTTCCCTTGTTGGAATCCATTCATTCTTATCATTCTCTTTCACTGTGAAACCTCCTTTCTTTGGTACAACTTGAGTTGGACTAACCCATTCACTATCTGATATAGGAAAGATTATTCCCATTTCTAATAGCTTAATTAACTGTAAATTCGGGTTGAGGCGGCGTTGCGGTTGAATACAAGGTTTAGCATCTTCTTTCAGAATTATCTTATGAACACAAATCTCAGGGCTAATACCTCGAATATCGGCAACTGTCCATCCAAAAGCTTTCTTATGCTTTTTCAACATTCTAAGTAATTGATCTTCTTGTTGCTCAGTTAAAGTTGATGAAATAATAATCGGTAATAGATTATCGGTTTCAAGAAAAGCATATTTTGATTTAAAGGTAACGGTTTCAATTCCGATTCTTCATGGATCTTCTATTGACGATTTAAGAACTGGTCCTTCTAGTTCTAATTCCAAATACTTATGCCATGGTGGCTTAAAAGTAAAGCTTCCTTTATCTAAAGCAAGGATTATCTCTTTCATTTCAATCTCTTCCTCATCTTGTTTATAGATAGACAGAGTTAAGCATTCTTCTAATCTGTCTTTCAAAAGTTGGTAAATCGATTATCATAGGCGTAATGAATATCTTCTATAAAAGAACATGATTCGGTGATGTATATGGATGGTTCATAGCTTTGAAAATATTGAAAGCAACTTCATCTTCATTGACTCTCATAATTAATTCTCCTTTCTGAACATCGATTAAAGTTCTTCCTGTAGCTAGAAATGGACGACCTAAGATAAGTGGCGCTGAATATCCTTCTTCCATTTCCATAACTACAAAGTCTACTGGAAAATAGAATTTGTCTACTTTAACCAATACATCCTTAATAATTCCTTTAGGGTACTTAATCGATCTATCTGCCATTTGCAGAGTCATTTCAGTCTTAGTAAGCTTTCCTATGCCTAGCTTTTTATAATCCTCATAAGACATGAGATTTATACTAGCTCCTAGATCACATAAGACCTTCTTAAATGAGAAATCCTCCAATTTCACATGGAATCGTAAAACTTCCAGGATCTTTCAGTTTAGGTGGTAACTTATCTTCGTGAATTGCGTAACATTCTTCATTTAGGCATATATTCTCATATTCCTCTAATTTTTTTTTATTTGATAGTATATCTTTCAGAAACTTTCCATAGGTAGGTATATTAATCAGAGCTTCAATAACAGGGATATTAACATGAAGATGACGAAAAGTGTCAAGGAAACGAGCATACTTCTTATCAATTTTTGCCTTTTTGATTTGATCTTTAGGAGGGTAAGGTAAAGATTCTAAATCTATAACCTTTGGCTCCTTAGTCAATTTCTCTTTTCCTTTTTCCTTAAACCTTTGAGTATTACTTAATCGCCAAGTATCATGACCTTGAGTTTTTTCTTTTAAAACACTCCCCGAATCAATCTCTACTTCAGACTCTTTCGGTTCTTCCTGTTTCTCATCCTTATTTTCATTATCCTCTACTCTAACATGTTCCTTGAATAAATTCCTTAAATCTTTATCCATGGGATCTTTCAAAATCCTAGGGATTTTTACCCATTTTTCACCTTCATTTTCCGGTTCCAAACTTCTATTCCTTTTCAAGAAATTCTCTATAATTTCTTCTTCCTCATCAGTGAATTCAATTTCATCTTTAGTTTCATCATTCTTTCCATCTAAATCATTTTCTACTTCTTTATTCCCAAAGTTTTCAACTCCATTACTACCACAGAGCTTCCTACTTCTCGTAACTACAACATTTACCTCTCTTGGATTTCTTTCAGTGTTACTTGGTAATCCTCCTGGGGGTCTGCTGTTATTACGTTCACCTTCCCTACTCAAATGATCTTCCATATTCCTCAATGAGGCTTCTATAGTTCTCATTCTGGTATCATGTCCACTCATAGATGTTTTCATTGTACTCAGATCCTTAGAGACTGTACCAATAGAAGTCATCATTGTTTCCATATTCTTAGCTTGAGTAGATACTACACCCATCATATTTTCCATCAGTTTTTCCCATTTTTCAACTCCTTCTGCAGGTTGAGTTGAACTCTGAGTTACTGGTATACTTTGAGTGGTATGTTGAGGATAGGATCTAGGTAATGATTGTAAATTCTGATTAGATGTATCTCCTTGATAAACTTGATTATTATTCCTATATGGGACTGGATATGGCGGTTGTCCTGGCTTACTAGGGTTTTCAGACCATCGATAAGTAGGATGATCTCTTCTAATAGCATTAAACGAGTTTGAATATGCATTGTTCAAATTCCTATGCTGTTGAAGAAAACTTACCTCCTCTCTTGAGTATCCTGTTGGTTCTTCACTCCCTAATGGCATATTATCATGACTTGAGTATTCATTTGGTGTACTATTTCCTGAACTTTGGTTTTTATTCTGTTGTAAACCATCAAATTTCCTACTCAAGTTTTCTAAATGTGCTAGAACTTCCGTATTAGACGTACATTCTCCTGCAAAAGCTACTTTTCTGGTGCTAGAACCGGTTTCCCACATTCTGTTATTTTTGGAAATCTTTTCTATAGCATCGTAAACTATTTGAGCTTCACTCATCATTAAAGAACCACCACATGCATGATCTACATCGGCACGTGAATCTTTCCTTAGTTTACGACAAAAAAACTGGATTTGCATATCTAAGGAATAACCATGATCGGGACACGCTCTTAACAATTTTTTAAACCTTTCCCACGCATTCCCAAGAGTTTCTTCAGATCCTTGTCTAAAGTTAGCAACCTCGACTTTTAATTCCAAATTTTAGTCCTGGAGTGAAATATTGTTTTAAATTCGTTTGAATCTCCTCCCAACTAGTTAGTGAATGATGTGGAAGAGACATAAACCAATCTCGGCTCGTCCTTTTAAAGAAAAAGGAAACATAGTCATCCTCGTTAATTCCTTATGAGCACCTTGACTTTTGGTCGTATTGCACAGCTTCTTCAAAAAGTTAGAGATGATGATGTGGATCTTCATCATCCTCTCCTAGGAATTGGGCTCTTGCGTCAATTAAACCAAAAGATGAGACTTAATTTCAAATTATTCGCTTCCTTCATTAGGTAAAAGTATGGGATTATTAGTCCGGTTTCTTCTCACGGTTTGATCACGATAGGTCTCGGGTTTGGTGGGTTATTACGATTATTCCGGTTCCGATTTCGATTATTTCTATTATTATTATTATTATTAGGGTTAACAGGTTTTGTCCATGCCTGGAGCATGATCTAGCCTCTGCTCATTTGTTTCATCACTAGTTTCAACCATTCTCGTATTTTGTTTGAAGATGATTCTTGGTCGATTTCACGACTAGTATGACGCGCTTACTCTCTACTCTTAACGCTTTCGTAAGTGTTTATGTCGACTTATAAGGAGTGAGCGGGGGCGTACTCACTTCGGTCATCAACTAACTAAAATAGAAAATAACTAGAAATTGATAGTAGTAAAATTGGTAATTTACCTATAAGGTAACAACCAACGAAAAATAAAATAGAAATGAGATAAGAAAAGTGTTGACATATTCTCGAGAATTTTGAGCTAATACAAGTAGTAACCATAGACACATAAAAAGAAATTAGCGACGTTTCCCCGGCAACGGCGCCAAAAAGCTGACAGACCTAAACCGATCCCTGAGAACGGCGCCAGAAATCTGACAGACGTTTCCTGGGTTAAACGATCCTTACCGGCAGTGTACCGGGTCAAACTGTAGTGCTAGTATGGTGAGTCAGAGTGTCGAATCCTCAGGGAACTTGGTAATTCTTTTACGTGTGGTTAAACACCAAAGAGCTGTTATTAACTCGATCTAAACCGCAATTTTATAACACAGATCACTACTATTCTAGTCAACATAAAATAAATACGAAAATTAAAAACTATACTAACATGATATATATAAATACATAAATATATATAGATCTGCATAAACCGCAATTTATATATATAAATATAAATATATATAGATACTGATGTATTATTTTTATATGATTGAATTTACGTGATTTTATTACGTTTTGTTGACAAATTCTATGTAAAATATCTAAAATTATGATATAATTAGTATAAAATATTAATCTTTGTAGTTTAATATAGTTAGTAATAAAAGTTAGTATTTATAGTAGAAAGTTGTAGTTTTTGTACCGGTTTTAGTAACCGGAATATTGTGTCTATTTTACACGGGTATTTTGTGTTTATTTCATTGCAGAATCCTAAGATGAACTGAAATCCCGAGTATCGACACTTTTTGAAGTCAATACAAGTCAGTGAAAGGAAGTTATAAAGCGTCACTGATATACATGATCAAGGGAATAATTGTTTCTAAATCTCGAAAAAGGACGTATAATACAAATGGCTCATCGAGAATACGTTTTCTGAAGAAGTGGTCTTGATGAAAGTTGTAGAGAATTCAACGAGCTTTTCAACGGAAGTTCGATTATGTCATTCTGATATCAAGAATTCAAGTTACGATTTTTAGAAGATTAACTGTGTAATTATATATAATTATATATATAATTACACAAAGACAAGTAATGATTATGGGTAACATGGGGGAACATGCTGATGACAAGCTGTAATGATTATCATCATTACACCGGACCGATCCGGCAAATTTTCAGGACCGGTCCGGGAAGGGGAAAATTCTATAAAAGGGGAGCATCAGAGGCTTCATTTGGGGGTGTACCAATATATATATACAATATTCTATATATATTCTCTCCCTCTTCTTTCTCTTTTTCTTCTCCTTTCTTAGTTTGTAAATAGGCTTTATGCCAAAATAAATTAGTAGTAGTAGTATCGTAGTAATGCTCGGGAAATTCTCGAAGGTTGGTGTTTGTGAAGTCGTTGTAATACCCGGGAAAAGACGATTTTCGAAATCAACAGTTGTAATCGGGTAATTTCTATAATAATTATGTTTATGTTTGTTATTTTCTTCTTTTAGTTTTTATAATGTTATTAGGCTAGATCTAATAACTAGCCAAAGTTATGTAATCGTATTATTTCGATCTTTTCGTTAAAAGAATGATGTTAAAATAAAATTGACTAAAATTGAGTAAAATGAATCTTTTTCTATTTCGCTACGTAATGATAACATATTCGAATGAAGTAATCAATCATGATGAATACCACATAAACCTGGCGATGAACCGACCGGAGAAGTCGAGGATATGAGTAAAAATAGAAAAACCGGAGGGTAAAAATGGCCGTCGATTAACGGAATCCTATTTCCTACCGGGGCGATTTGTCCTAGTAAAACAAATCTTATTAAAATTTGTATTCGAGATCTTAATAATGTTAAAATCACAGTTTAATTGAAACTACACCGCTTGTATTAAATCGATCCGCTTGACAACCGGAGCCTCTTGAATAACATCGCCATCCGACAAATGGAATCACCTCTTTATCCGGGGTAGATTTGTACTGCACTGTTTTGACTAACTAAGTTTAGCATGGGGCGGTTGTGGACCTTGGGTCGATGACTTTTGACATATGACAATTTCATACGCTCGTGTGAGGAGGAATTGTTGACATTAGGAGTACACCGCTTCATTCACTCAATTGGACCTAAAAAGGAAGATCGAACACATTCTATTAATTGAAAAGATCGAATAAATTAATTACATATACTTTGGCTAGTCTAGTCTATAAACTATATATTGGTATCTATATATTTATATATATATATATATTTTACTATTTATGTACACTATATATATATATTTATATATCTATATATATTATATTAGAATAACTTTTAAATTACGCATTTATTTTATGTTAGTTAGAGTCGTAGTAATCTGTGTTATAAAAATTGCGGTTTAGATCGAGTTAATAGCAGCTCTTTGGTGTTTAAACCACACTTAAAAGAATTACCACTTTTTTTCCCCGAGGATTCGACACCGACTCACCACTTTATCACTACAATTTGACCCGGTACATTTGCCGGTTAGGATCCGTCTAACCTAGAAAAGGTCTGTCCCTTTCTTGACGCCGCTTCTAAGGTCCGGTTTGGTGACGTCGACTTTTCGGGGCGCCGTTGCCGGGAGACAAAGTCGCTATTTTTTTTTGTGTCTATGGTTACTACTTGTATTAGCTTAAAATTCTCGAGGATAAACCAACACTCTTCTTATCACATTTCTTTTTTATTTTTCGTTGGTATCTACTTTCTTTTAGTACCAATTTTCTTCTTCTTTAAAACTCGAGCATTTTTCTATTTTAATTAGTTGATGACCGTAAGCGGTAAAGCCTCACTTACTCCTTATAAGCCTGATATAAACGCTACTTAAAGGCGATTGCGGATAGAGAGTAAACGTGGTCAAACCAACTTAGGACTCCTTGGAAAATCTCCAACGGAATCATCTTCTAATAAAAATAAAGAAATGGTGAAGGTAGTGATGAAACAAACGAACAGAGGCTAGATCATGCTTTAGTAACGCATGGACAAAACCCTGTTAATATTAATAATAATCGAATAATAATAATAGGAACAATCAAGATCGGAACCTGAATAATCGTAATAATCCGCCAAACCCGAGACCTCTCGTGATCAAAGCTGAAGGAGAAACCGGACTAATAATCCCATACTTTTACCGAATGAAGGAGCGAATAATTTCAAATTAAGTCTCATCTTTTGGTTTAATTGACGCAAGAGCCCAATTTCTAGGAGAAGATGATGAAGATCCACATCATCATCTCTATCTATTTGAAGAATCGTGCAATATCTGACCAAAAGTCAAGGTGCTCATAAGGAATTAACAAGGATGACTATGTTTCCTTTTTCTTTAAAAGGAAGAGCCCGAGATTGGTTTATGTCTCTTCCACACCACTCGTTAACTAGTTGGGAGGATATTCAAACCGAATTTTCAAACAATATTTCACTCCAGACGGAATTTGGAATTAAAAGTCGAGGTTGCTAATTTTAGACAAGGATCGAAGAAACACTTGGGAATGCGTGGGAAAGGTTTAAAAATTGTTAAGAGCTTGTCCCGATCATGGTTATTCCTTAGATATGCAAATCCAACTTTTCGTCGTAAACTAAGAAAAGATTCACGTGATGATGTAGATCATGCATGTGGTGGTTCGTTAATGATGAGTGAAGCTCAAGCAGTTTACGATGCTATAGAAAAGATTTCCAAAAACAATAGAATGTGGGAAACCGGTTCTAGCACTAGAAAAGTAGCTTTTTGAGAAGGATGTACGTCAAACACGGAAGTTCTAGCACATTTGGAGAATTTAAGTAGAAAGTTTGATGGATTACAACAAGGTAAGAATCAAAATTCGTAAAATAGTACTCCAACCGAATATTCAAATTATGATAATGTGTCATTAGGAAAGAAGAACCAACAGGATATTCAAAAGAGGAAGTGAGTTTTCTTCAAAGAAAGATAGGAATTTGAACAATGCATATTCAAACTCATTTAATGCTATTAGAAGAGACCACCCAACTTTTAGATGGTCCAAAACCCTAGTAAGCCAGACAACCGCCAGATATCGATTCAAAGATAAGAATATGAATAATAATCAAGTTTATCAAGGAAATATATCTAATCGAATTTACAATCATTACCAAGATCCTATCCTCAACATACCACTCAAAGTATACCAGTAACTCAAAGTTCAACTCAACCTGCAGAAGGGGTTGAAAAATGGGAAAAACTGATGGAAAATATGATGGGTGTAGTATCTACTCAAGCTAAGAATATGGAAACAATGATGACTTCTATAGGTTCAGTCAGTAAGGACATGAGTACAATGAAAACATCTATGAGTGGACATGATACGAATGAGAACGATAGAAGCTTCATTAAGGAATATGGAAGATCATTTGAGTAGGAAGGTGAACGTAACAACAAAAGAGACCTCCCGGAGGATTACCAAGTAATACTGAAAGAAACCCAAGAGAGGTAAATGTTGTAGTTACGAGAAGTAGGAAACTCTATGGTAGTAATGGAGTAGAAAACTTCGGGAATAATGAAGTAGAAAATGATTTAGATAAAAATGAAGAGACTAAAGATGAACTTGAATTTACTGATGAGGAAGAAGAAATCATAGAGAATTTCTTGAAAAGGAATAGAAGTTTGGAACCTGAGAAGGAAGGTGAAAAATGGGTAAAAATCCCTAGAATTTTGAAAGACCCCATGGATAAAGATTTAAGGAATCTATTTAAGGAACATGTTAGAGTAGAAGATAAAGAAAACAAGGATGAAAAACAGGAAGAACTGAAGGAATATGAAGTAGAGATTGATTCAGGGAACAAATTAAAAGAAAAAATTCAAGAACCTGAAACATGGCGATCAAGTAATACTCCAAAGGATAAAGGAAAAGAGAGAATGACTTGAAACCAAAGGTTATAGATTTAGAGTCTTTACCTTTTCCACCTAAAGATCAAATTAAAAGATTAAGGCGATCGAAGTATGCTCGTTTCCTTGATACTTTTCGTCATATTAATGTTAATATCCCCTGTTATCAAGCTCGATAAATATGCCTACCTATGGAAAGTTTTTGAAGGATATACTATCAAATAAGAAAAAATTAGAGGAATATGAGAATATATGCCTAAATGAAGAATGTTCTCGCATTTCAAGCAAAGATAAGTTACCACCTAAACTAAAAGATCCTGGAAGTTTTACGATTCCGTGTGAAATTGGAGGATTTTTGTTTAAGAAGGTCTTATGTGATCTGGGAGCTAGTATAAATCTCATGTCTTATGAGGATTATAGAAAGCTAGGCATAGGAAAGCTTACTAAGACTGAAATGACTCTGCAAATGGCAGATAGATCGATTAAGTACCCTAGAGGAATTATTGAGGACGTATTGGTTAAAGTAGACAAGTTCTATTTTCCAGTAGACTTTGTAGTTATGGAAATGGAAGAAGGATTTTCAGCGCCGCTTATCTTAGGACGTCCATTTCTAGCTACAGGAGAACTTTAATCGATGTTCGTAAAGGAGAATTAATTTTGAGAGTCAATGAAGATGAAGTTGCTTTCAATATTTTCAAAGCTATGAACCATCAATACACATCACCGTAATCATGTTCTTTTATAGAAGATATTCATTCTGTCTATGATAATCAGTTACCAACTTTTGAAGATAGATTAGAAGAATGTTTAACTTTATCTATCTATAAAGAAGATGAGGAAGACATTGAAATGAAAGAGATAATCCTTTCTCTAGATAAAGGAAGTTTTACTTTTAAACCACCATGGCATAAGTATTTAGAATTAGAACTAGAAGGACCGATTCTTAAATCATCAATCGAAGATCCGCCTAAGAATCTGGAATTGAAACCGTTACCTTTAAATCGAAATATGCTTTTCTTGAAAATGATAACCTTTTACCGCTTATTATTTCATCAACTTTAACGGAGCAACAAGAAGATCAATTACTAGGAATGTTGAAAAAGCATAAGAAAGCTTTTGGATGGACGATTCTTGATATTCGAGTATTAGTCCCGAGATATGTGTTCATAAGATAATTCGAAAGAAGATGCTAAACCTTGTATTCAACCGCAACGCCGCCTCAACCCGAATTTCTGAGTTAATCGTTAAGAAAGAGGTTATTAAGCTATTAGAAATGGGAATAATTTTTCCTATATCGGATAGTGAATGGGTAAGTCCAACTCAAGTTGTACCAAAAAAGGAGGTTTCACGGTGAAAGAGAATGATAAGAATGAATGGATTCCACAAGGGAAATTACAGGATATCGAATGTGCATTGATTTTAGAAAACTAAATGATCATACTAAGAAAGATCATCATCCACTTCCATTCATAGTACAAATGTTGGAACGTTTAAGTGGTCATAAGTATTCTTGTTTCTTAGATGGTTATTCAGGATATTTGATTTTCATTGCAAAGCAGAGAGATAGGAAAAGACTACTTTCACTTGTCCTTATGGAACTTTTTGCGTATAAAAGAATGCCGTTTGGTTTATGTAATGCTCCAACTACGTTTCAAAGATGTATGATGTCTATATTTTACGATATGGTTGAGAAATTCTTAGAAATTTTTATGGGACGACTTTAGTGTTTACGGAGACTCTTTTAATGGTTGTTTGTTACACTTAGAACGAGTGTTACAATTTGTGAGGATACCAATTTAGTGCTTAATCGGGAAAAATGTCATTTAATGGTATCGAGAAGGAATTGTACTAGACATAGAATCTCAAGTAGGAATTGAAGTTGATAAAGCTAAAGTCGAGGTAATCGAAAAATTGCCTCCACCAGTTAATCTAAGAACGTTAAGAGGATTTCTTGGACATGCAGGATTTTATAGGAGATTTATTGCAGATTTTTCAAAAATAGCAAAGCCTCTAAGTCATTTGCTTGAAAAGAAGTATCTTTTAATTTTGTTAATAAATGTATGGAAGCATTTAAGACCAAAGCTTAAGTTGATTATCGCACAAAGTATTGGTGGCACCAGATAGGATTTACCTTTTGAGATTATGTGTGATGCAAGCGATTTAGTTTGTAGGAGCTGCATTTTAGGTCAAAGGTATAATAGAATTCTCAAAGCTATTTACTATGCATCTCATACGTTAAATGCACTCAACTAAACTATGCAACTACTGTAAAAGAAGCTGCTGGTGTAATTTTGCCTTAGATAAGTTTAGATCGTATATTGTTGGCTCTAAGGTAATAGTTTATACTGAGACCATTCAAAGATTGAAATATTTCTTGAGTAAGAAAGATCTGAAACCACGTCTTCTTAGATGGATTCTTCTACTTCAAGAATTTGATATTGAGATTAAAGATAAAAAAGGAAGTGAGAATGTAGTAGCGAGATCATCTAAGTAGAATGGAAGGCGAGGAAGAAATAGGAAATGAAATTAAGGATTCGTTTCGATGAACAATCATTTAGAATCGATATGCCTTCAACCATGCAATTATTAAAAATAGAATTCCTTCTAAGGAAAATTCACCTTGGTTTGGAGATATCATTAACTATTTAACATGTGATTACATTCCGTCTCATTGGACTTGGCAATGAAAAGAAGTTCTTTTATGACTTAAAATTTTATTCTTGGGAGGAACGGATCTTTTCCGTAAATGTTCGGATGGAATAATCAGAAAATGTGTGCCTGATAATGAAATCTTAAGTGTTTTATCATTTTGTCATGATCGTGAGGCAGGAGGTCATCATGGAGGTTGGAAAACTGCTTTTAAAGTCTTGCAATGTGGTTTTTATTGGCCTACGCTATATAGAGATGCTTATAAGTATGTCAAATCTTGTGAGTCTTGTCAAAAATGGGGAAATGTATCTAAAAAACATGAAATGCCTATGCAACCTATTTTAGAATGTGAGTTATTTGATGTTTGGGGTATAGATTTCATGGGACCTTTCCCTATATCGTTTGGAAAAAGATTTATTCTTGTAATGGTAGATTATGTTTGAAATGGGTAGAAAAGTGAAGCTCTTCCCACTAATGATACCAAGGTTGTCATACGATTCCTTAAAAGAACATATTCACAAGATATGGCATTCCAAGGGCGATCATTAGTGATAGAGGTTCGCACTTTTGCAATCGACCATTTACTAAGTTAATTGAAAAGTATGGTGTAACGCATAAGTTAGGAACGCCTTATCATCCGCAAACCAGTGGTCAGGTAGAGGTGTCAAATAGAGAGATTAAAAGAATCATAGAAAAAACAGTGGATTCAAACCGTAAAAGCGGGCGCGTTAGACTAGATGATGCGTTATGGGCATCTGAGCGCTTTTAAAACTCCAATTGGTCGTTTCTCCTACAAATTAGTCTTTGGTAAATCTTGTCATCTCCCAGTAGAGTTAGAACACCGAGCATTCTGGGCTATTAGATTTTTAAATTTCGATCCTAAGGCTGTCGGTGATCATAGATTACTTCAGTTAACAGAATTAGAAGAATTTCGCCTTGATTCATATGAAAATGCTCGAATCTACAAGGAACGCACGAAATCGTTCCATGATAAGAGAATCTATAGTCGTGAGTTCCATATAGGTGATCGAGTGTTATTGTACAATTCACGTTTAAAGTTGTTTCCAGGAAAGCTTAAATCAAGATGGACAGGTCCATTTAAAGTAACACGAGTTTATAAATCTGGAGCTGTTGAACTAATCGATGGGAATACAACTTTTATAGCCAATGGTCACGTGGTGAAGCTATTTCGGAAGGTGAAGAAATCTCTCGATAAATGAAGTGATGTTCTTTGATCGACCCTCCGAAAGACTAAAAAGCAACTTTTAAAAGTCGAAAGTATCAAATTACCAGGTTTTATCTTTACTTTTATATGTCTAAACTAGTTTCGTCTTTTACCGGATAGACGTAAAAGAACTGGATGTCTTTTTTAGATAGATTAGGAGTTTTTGTTTTGCTTTTGAAGTTTGGTTTTAATAGAGATATCGCCTTTACTATGAAGCCTTAGTTTTTGAACGTAACAAGCAATTGTTGAGAGAGAAAAATTGAGAGAAGTTTGTAATGGTACGTCAAGAAGTTCGATAAAGAGAAGGGCTAAGTTTTTAAGGAAGTGAAGAAATGTGGAAAAATTGAACACAATTAGGCGATGTGGGAAAAATATAACTCAATCTCAGAGTGAGTGTTTGAATATAATTAAGAAGGGAACGATTAGGTGGTTAACCGAAAATCCCGATGGACTTCCAAGACTTAATTCAAACGCTACATTTCTAGGATATAGTTTGCTTGAAAGGTACGTTAGGAATCTGGAGTTTGTAGAAATTGAAGAATTAGAAACCCCGTAAGTTCAAGTCTTTTATTGTTTTTAGTTTTATAAAATTCTTGCATAACTTTGAAAATTTTATAAAATTGGATCTTTATAAAATTAAGGAGTTTTATAAAAGTTTTATAAAAAGTTCTTTAAGTTTTTAGATATTTTATAAGAATTAATAGAAATTTATTGAATTTTTATAAACTTTTAAATAAGTTTTATAAAGATTTTATAAGTTTTGAGAAATTGTTATAAAATTTATAAATTTTATTTTAAAGTTTTTATTAAAGTTTTATAAGTTTATATCAAAAAAAAAAAAAAAAAAAAAAAAAAATTTCGAAAAATCATAAAAATTGCACACGGACCGATCCGGCCCTTATCAGGACCGGTCCGGGTTCGAGTTAACCTAAAAAGACGGGGACACTTTCTTCTTCCTCATTTCCACCTCTTTTCAGCAGCAGCCGCACTACACCTCCTCCACTTCGAATTTTTTTTTTCTCTTCAAAAATATAAATTACACTACACCATTACATACATTCTTCCTCTTTTACTCTCCTCTCTTTAACACAAGTGAGAAATTTGAAAAAGATCGAACACAAGCTCCATTTCATCCCGGAGGCTTATACGACTTTTCCGGCCACTTTTCACGGTTTTGTTCATTATAAGGTATAATTTGTTTACTTTACTTATCAATTTCATAATTTTTATAATTTTTAGATTTATTTTCAACTGTTTTGAATTTTACGTGTGTTGTGACATTTTATTTTGTGTTGTTTTTCTGTTGATTTTATTGTTGTTTTGTCAATTCAATATCGTAGAATGGCCTCATCCAGTCGAAAAATCTCTAAGAAAAGAAAGCCTAATATTCCAATAGAAGTGCCGGTCGTAGAATTAAAAGATTTAACACCGGAAGAAGAATCATTAGTTTTTTGCTCTGACTTCACCTCAAGCTAAGAATGCTTATAAAAATATCTATAGTAAATGTGGAGTTGTGTTGGAAAGAGGCTTAGATTTTGATGACTTAGGAGAGGAGGTTAGGCGTATTTTTGCGAGACGCCAATGGTTGGATTTTGCAGCTCAGAGGACAGGAGAGATCAATACTACCTTAGTGGCAGAATTTTATGCAGTTTTGTCTACTTTGACACCCACTGAGGGTAGTATGATGTAGTCTATTCCCTTAGGTCTAGACATGTTTCTTTTAGTCCGAACTGATTAATCTTTGTTTTAGGAGTAGAAGTTTTTCCAGATGAAGAAGATTATAGAGCTGTTTATGGATTAGATGATCCTGCTATGTATGAGCAGATTGCCTCTAGAGCTCAGAGGGAGTTTGATGCTACAGCAGAGTGGGTGGACAATGATTTAATTATGGGAAGTGTTTAGAGATCCGAGGGCAATCAAAAGATTTTTGAGCCATACTCTCTATCCCACTACCAAACACACCGCGCTTTGGTAAAGAAGATTTATGCATTACTTGGGCAATGATTCATGATGTTAAGGTGGATGTGGGGAAAATCATGTATAGAAGGTTTTCGAGTTTATTGTTACTGCCAAGGCAGGGAGTCACATGTACTTTCCTGGCTTTATTTCAGATTTATGTCGTAGATCAGGAGTTCCTTTCCTGTCTAACGACAAGTTGATGATGGCAGATGAGTCCCTGATAGGCCCTAGTCTGAGGAGGTCTCCAGAGGGTTCGATAGACTCGATAGTTAGGCGTAGTACCCTCCACCGGCCCACCGGCCAGTTCCACGCCAAAGATTTTCATCTTTTTTACGAGCAACAAACAAACTTCTCTCCCAAACACTATTACATACGATATGTTTCAATCCTTAGTATCAGATGTAGCCCGAGGACAGGCTAATATGGCTTTGTTTGCTGAGCAGAGTAGGCAGTGGAGTGATGATTTACGTAGAGGATCTTTGAGACATGGCGGATGCATCTTGATCCTTCTTTCGATAGAAAGCGCCTATCCGCCCGTCAATCTAACCCGTATAACGTTACTGAATGGATAGCACCTATTCCACCATCTCAGAGCTTTCATCATATGCCAAATCCTTTTGGAAGCCAGTCTAGTGGTCAGGGTGTCTTTTATACAGGTTCTCAGGGTGCTGTTACATCTAGCTGGGGAGGATTTTCGGATTTTGCAAGGATGACGTCAAGTATGAGTTCGATGGATCTCGACAGTTCAGTTCGGATCACGACTACGTTTCCACAGCCAGTTACGTCATCGGTTCCAAGTATGAATGATCCAGTTTACACTGCTGACGATGATGATGTTGACATTGTTTGATTTTAAACAACTTTTATTATTTCTAAACATTTTATGACTGTTTATTTTCTGCATTTTAACTTTAGTTGGTAAGTTTGCTAGTTTAATAAGTTTTCGATTTCATTAATCATATTCTGTCGTAGTCGTAAATTTATTATTAATAGTATTTAAATATTTCATAAAAAATCAAAAAATATATTTAGCATTCGCATGTCGTATTCGTGTGTGTCGTTTTATCCGTGATCGGTGAGATAATATTGAACAAAGTTAATTTGAATTTACAACCTTTATAGCTTTATAGCTTTATAGCTTTTCAAATAGCTTGAAGGCTATTAAGTTGAACAAAGCAAACTTGAACTTTACAACCTTCATACGGTAAAAATATTTTAAAGCCGGACCGGTCCGGTCAGTTTCAGGACCGATCCGGGAGTAAAAACTGCTTAGTCATACTGAAAGTGTTAGTATGCATGCACGTGTACTCTAATTTTATCCATATAAGGACGAGAGAGTTGAAAGTAAAAATTTGCCAATTCACTCACTCCTTTCAATCTTTTTCTTTTTACTGCATCTGTTTAAACTAAAATGTCAAACCGATCATCACCATCGGTCAATTCATACGATCCGGAGGCAGTTGATGTTTTTATCCCGAGTCTAGTGCTTCAAATGTTAATTTGTTGGTGAATGCGAGGTTTGCAAATTCTCCTATATTGATGGAAAGGGTATCAATTTTGAAAAAATTGATCGATTCGAAGGATTTAATTCAGAATCAAGGATGGAAAAAATTTGTTAAGCAACCTCGAGGAAGAATTAATGTTTCTATTGTTAGGGAATTTTATTCAGCTCTTTCTACTGTTACTACGGTAGATCCGTCTGACTTATATCCATTCGTGGTACACTTATTCACTGTCACCTCATATTATCAATCATATCTACGAGATACCGATTTTCAATCAAATCCATAATCTTCATTATGAATATCAATGGGGATTAGGGAACTCTTGTCATGTTGTTAACTATGTCACGGAAGCTTTTCCGTATTTGTTTCGAGTTCGATCAAAATTACGATTCTACCACTTCACTCCGCCGCTCATCCGAGAGCATGGAAACACTTCATTAACTCACGAGTCTATCCGACTAGTGACTTTGCATGGGTTAGTGATAGTGAGATACTTCATTGTTTGCATTGATAAGCTGGAGCTTATGTGGACTGGGGATTTTGATTTTTAGGACGGCGATAAACTTTGCGGTGGAGAACGGTATAATAATGGAAGGCCGATGCCTTTTGCTTGGTTAATTTCAAGGTTATGTATTCATTTGAATGAAGTCCACGAAATTGCTTCGATGAGATATATCCGTCTCGTGATTGTCGTAGAGGATTGCTACCGGCAGAGAATCCGGGTTGTTCGTCAACTATTTGAGATAGTTGTTAGTGGTTTTATTTAATTTAGTTTAAGTTTGGTTTGCTTTAATAAGTTAAAGTTGCTTAAGGTTAGTAAGTTAATAGTAAGTTTGTTTTATTTTTAGTCTGTAATAGTTTCTTTTTGTTTAATATATATGTTGTTTGATTTTAATATACGTGTGTTATCGATGTTTATAACGATCATCTATAATTTTAATTTAATTTTCGAACCTACTTTTTCATACTTATTGAACATCGGGACGATGTCACTTCGTAAGTGGGGAGTAGAGTTAGGTTTGAAAATTTCATTAAAATTTTCAAAAAAAAAAAAAAAATTATAAAATATAACCTTTTTCATATAAATTAGTACTTTAATTACTTATTTCTTAGTTTTAATTTTTCTTGAATAATTTAAGTTGGTTAATATATGAATAAAAATGATATAATTCGAGAGGATTAATTTTTGATTTAGTAAAATATATTAGATATATAATGAATATGTTTTATATCTTTTATGAGATTTTTAAGATTTTGAGTATGTATAACTAAATAATTTTTATCAATTATTTCTTTTATGGAATTATTCAAGTAATTTTTATATTTATAAATAAATTTTTAGATAATTTTCTTTTTAAGATTAATTATGAATTTGGAATCAAAATTAGGAATGATGATTTTTGGCACCACAAAAATATAACTATAGCCAAATAACCTACCTGAATAAAATTTCCAATTTTTGACCCCACCTCAGCTTTTTAAAGAGTGATCAAGACCTCACTCGGAATTTTAGCCATTTTGATTAACTAGAAATTTCCGATCCTTAGCTTGTTTTGGTCTACATTTCTTTGACATCCTTCGAGTTTGTACGTACTTATGAGAGGAGATGATGACAGAAAAAGTTAAGAGTTGAGAAAAACGGTATATGCTGAGATTGGAATGAGTTCAGATATGTTAGTGTCTTATGAAAATTTTTAAGAATTAAAGCACCATTTTTACACAGAATAAATCGAATATCAAGTATCTTCCCTATCTTTGATCGACCAAATATATGTCGATGATAGTAGTCCAATTTAGGGATTATCTCGAAATGTCCTATTCTTTGAGAATGAAGGCATAAGTCGAATCAAAAGATCTCAAGAATGATTACGTGTTTAAGGAAACCGGACTCGTAATTTTAGATCGAAAGAGTAGTACTCCGATCAATCTTGATGAAGCAATGCTTGTGAATTTGATTATTTACACACACTCACGCTTTAGTTCTTAATATATGTATGTTGAAAAAAAAAAAAAAAAAAAAAAAAAAAAAAAGAAGAAAATCTGAAAAATGTTGGAATAAAAGGATGTTACTAATCAGAACTGTTTTTGATCAAGAATGTGAAGACGTAGGTACGTACGACTTACATCTTTCTCTTTTTGATTTCCTTTTCTATCTTTTCGATTAACCAATGTCCTATCCTAATATATTAAGCCACTATGTCTTCTATCTGACTTAGTTAATGATTCCGTAAATTAAGTAATAATCGAGATAGAAAGTATTTCTAATATTTTATTTATATTTCGAATTATTGCATGCATGTTTCCATCTAATTCATATTTGATACTTAATTTATTTAAGTTGTATAATCTCCCTTCCTTAAATTTCTATAAAATTTATAAATTATATGTTTGTAATATTGACGATATATATTACTTTTGAAATTTTAATCTGATCAATTATATTATCTGTTATTTATATATTATCGCTTATTTTTTGCTCGAGGACGATCAAAAGCTAAGTGGGGAGTAATTGATGTATTATTTTTATATGATTGAATTTACGTGATTTTATTACGTTTTGTTGACAAATTCTATGTAAAATATCTAAAATTATGATATAATTAGTATAAAATATTAATCTTTGTAGTTTAATATAGTTAGTAATAAAAGTTAGTATTTATAGTAGAAAGTTGTAGTTTTTGTACCGGTTTTAGTAACCGGAATATTGTGTCTATTTTACACGGGTATTTTGTGTTTATTTCATTGCGTAATCCTAAGATGAATCGAAATCCCAGTATCGACACTTTTGAAGTCAATACAAGTCGGTGAAAGGAAGTTATAAAGCGTCACCGATATACATGATCAAGGAATAATTGTTTTAAATCTCGAAAAGGACGTATAATACAAATGGCTCATCGAGAATACGTTTTACGAAGAAGTGGTCTTGATGAAAGTTGTAGAGAATTCAACGAGCTTTTCAACGGAAGTTCGATTATGTCATTCTGATATCAAGAATTCAAGTTACGATTTTTAGAAGATTAACTGTGTAATTATATATAATTATATATATAATTACAAAGACAAGTAATGATTATGGGTAACATGGGGAACATGTTGATGACAAGTTGTAATGATTATCATCATTACACGGACCGATCCGCAAATTTTCAGGACCGGTCCGGGAAGGGAAAATTTATAAAAGGGGAGCATCAGAGGCTTCATTTGGGGGTGTACCAATATATATATACAATATTCTATATATATTCTCTCCCTCTTCTTTCTCTTTTTCTTCTCCTTTCTTAGTTTGTAAATAGGCTTTATGCCAAAATAAATTAGTAGTAGTAGTATCGTAGTAATGCTCGGGAAATTCTCGAAGGTTGGTGTTCTTTGAAGTCGTTGTAATACACAGGGAAAAGAGCGATTTACGAATCAACAGTTGTAATCGGGTAATTTCTATAATAATTATGTTTATGTTTGTTATTTTCTTCTTTTTAGTTTTTATAATGTTATTAGGCTAGATCTAATAACTAGCCAAAGTTATGTAATCGTATTATTTCGATCTTTTCGTTAAAAGAATGATGTTAAAATAAAATTGACTAAAATTGAGTAAAATGAATCTTTTTCTATTTCGCTACGTAATGATAACATATTCGGAATGAAGTAATCAATCATGATGAATACCACATATAACCTGGCGATGCCCGACCGAGAGAAGTCGAGGATATGAGTAAAAATAGAAAAACCGGAGGGTAAAAATGGCCGTCTGATTAACGGAATCCTATTTCCTACCCGGGGGCAGATTTGTCCTAGTAAAACAAATCTTATTAAAATTTGTATTCGAGATCTTAATAATGTTAAAATCACAGTTTAATTGAAACTACACCGTTTGTATTAAATCGATCCGCTTGACAACCGGAGCCTCTTGAATAACATCGGCCATCTGACAAATGGAATCACCTCTTTTATCCGGGGTAGATTTGTACTGCACTGTTTTGACTAACTAAGTTTAGCATGGGGAATGGTTGTGGACCTTGGGTGATGACTTTTGACATATGACAATTTCATACGCTCGTGTGAGGAGGAATTGTTGACATTAGGAGTACACCGTTTCATTCACTCAATTGGACCTAAAAAAGGAAGATCGAACACATTCTATTAATTGAAAAGATCGAATAAATTAATTACATATACTTTGGCTAGTCTAGTCTATAAACTATATATTGGTATCTATATATTTATATATATATATATATTTTACTATTTATGTACACCTATATATATTTATATATCTATATATATTATATTAGAATAACTTTTAAATTACGCATTTATTTTATGTTAGTTAGAGTCGTAGTAATCTGTGTTATAAAATTGCGGTTTAGATCGAGTTAATAGCGACTCTTTGGTGTTTAACCACACTTAAAAGAATTACCACTTTTTTTTCCCCGAGGATTCGACACCGACTCACCACTTTATCACTACAATTTGACCCGGCATGCTTTGCCGGTTAGGATCCGTCTAACCTAGAAAAAGGTCTCCCTTTCTTGGCGCTGCTTTCTAAGGTGCAGTTTGGTGACGTCCGATACCAAAATATTAAACAGATAATTTTAGAGAATCGGCCAAAACTTATATAATTGGTTTATACGATCTTTCGCTTAAATGAAATGTGTTCGATCTCTCCTTTTATTTTAGGTCCAATTGAGTAAATGAAACGGTGCACTCCTGAGGTAAACAATTCCTCCTCACACGAGCGTATGAAATTGTCATATGTCCATTGCATCAGTCCAAGGTCCACAATCAGCATTACGGTTTTTACAAGCAGGTCCCGAGTACAAATCTACCTTTAGATAAAAGGAGTCATTCCGTTCGTCAAGCGGTCAATTTTATTTTAAAAGGCTCGGTTGTCAAAGCCGGACGATTTAACTTTCGGTTTAAGTTTCAATTAAAGCGATGATTTAACATTATTACGATCTCGAGTACAAATTATAATAAGATTCATTTCTCCCAAAACAAATCTACCCCCGGGTAGGAAATCGGATTCCGTTATCACGTTATTCACACGGCCAATTTTACCCTCCGGTTTTTCTATTAACGAGTTCGTAACCTAACTACGAGGCGTCAATTCATAATTAGATTATGAATTCCTCAGATCGATTAAATACGTCAATACGAATACGATCAAAATAGAAAAAGATTCAATTAACTCAATTTTAATCATTTTAACTTAACAACATTTCTTTAACGAAAAGATCGAAATAAAATCGATTACATAGTTTTGGCCAGTATTATATTTAGCCTAAAAACATTACAACGACTAAAAAGATGAAAATAAACAACATAAACATAAATACTTCAGAAAAGTTACCCGAATACGGCAGTTGATTCAGAAATCGTATTTTCCGGACATTACAACTTCTTCAGCAAAACCGAACTTCCGAGATTTTCCCGAGCATTATAACGATACTAAAACTACATTATTACGGCGTAAGGCCTTATTTACAACTACTAAATAAACTAGAAAGGATATATATATATATATATATATGATGTATATATATATATATATATATATATATATATATATATATATATATATAGGATGTATATATATATTTTGGTACCCCTCATTCGGTTGCTGCTGCATCTTCTTATATAGGCAAAGGTGAAGGGGCCGGACCGGTCCGAGATCAAGCCGGATCGGTCCGGTATAATGATTACATCCACTAGCGTAATTACTTCAGCATGTGCGTATGATTATATATATTTTTTTATATATAATTATTAAACTTCTAAAATTCATATCTCGAGTTCTGGACCTCCAAAAATTGCAAACGAAATGCCAAAATTAAGGTCTCGAGAAACTCTACAACTTTCATGAAGAACTCTTCTTCAGATAACGCATTCTTGATTACCTCGTGTTCCTCCGAAGCTATTTCGGGATTTTTATTAACCCAAATCGATTAGCCACTTGATCACTGTTTAACTTGTAGACCTCCAATCTTCATAATTTAAATTGCATTGGAAAGCTCTCGGGAAAATCTACAAATTTTGTGAAGGACTCTTCTTCAGATAATGTCGTTTTAATGAGCCATTCGTTTGTCGAAGACATTTCTCAATTATTACTTAACCGAATTGATTGGCCACTTGTCCACTTAAGCTATTCAATTGAGCATTTAAGCTTGTGGCACTCTCTAAATCATTCCGGAGATATGATTAAACTTCAATATGTCGATTCTCGGGGTCTCGGTTTATAAATCTGCAATAAAATAGCACAAATACCCACGTAAATCTGACACGACATTCCGATTTACTAAAATCGGTACAAAATTACAACTTTTTACTATTTTTACTACTAACTACTCTAAATTATAAAGATTAATATTTCATACTATTTGTATCATAATTTCATATATTTTATATAGAATTCGTTGATAAAACATAATAATATAACGTATATTTAATCATTTAAAAATAATACATCAGTAGGCGACATTCCACCGATTAGTGTGCCTCCACCAGTGACCAATGTGTATCCCCCACCATCTAGTGCTTACCCTCCAGTGTATCCTCAGCAGCAGCAGGTCTTTTACCCTCCTCCTGTAGGTCATGTTCCTCAACCTACAGTACCACCTTCACCACGCTTTGACTACCAGCAAGGCGTTGGTCATCCACCCTTTGGTTTTCATCAGCCTCAACAACACCAGTTTTATCAGGGGTACCATCCGTATCAGACTGAGCCTCAAGTAATCCCACCTTACCCGCAACAACAGCAGTATCAGCAGCATGTACCTTTTGGTTACCCTCCGGTTCACCTACCAATTAGACCGGCTTTTGAGCACACACCAGCGGTGGATTGGTATACAAGATTGAGGAGAAATCGAGTTGAGAACTTCTTTGGTAATATGGAGCATTCTAAAGCAGAGGAATGGATAAGAGGATTCGAGAAAGCTTGTAGGAACATACATGTTCCTGAGACAGAGATGGCACAACTAGCAGTCAGTTTTCTGTTGGGAGCAGCATAAGCGTGGATTGATGCCGTTCAAAGCAACAACGGTGAGGTAACGGATTGGGAAGGGTTCAAGACTATGTTTTATAATGAGTACTTCCCGGTTACGGTTCAAGCAGATAAAGCAAGTCAATTTCTGAAGCACAAGCAAGGTAATCATCAGACAGTGTCCCAGTACACTAACAAGTTCAACGAGTTAGGAAGGTTTTATCCTGAGTTGATGAAAGTGGAAGAGAGAAAGATGTCCCTTTACAAGGATGGGTTGGCCTACGAGATTCAGTCGGGCATGCTAGGTTTTACGGCAAGGAATATGGCAGAGTTGATGAATAAAGCCTTGGAAGTCGAGACTTTCAGGAAGAGGGCTAGAGTGGTTGTTAGTAATAAGAGAAACTTTGGGACAAGTCAAGGCAGTTATAGGGAGCGCCACAGCAAGTCGCCAAGAAGATTATGGCTCCTACAGCAGCTAAAGCTCCGAACAGTGCACCACTTTGCCCCAAGTGCAACAGAAATCATAACGGAGAGTGCAGGCAGAGTAATAACGGTTGTTATGTTTGTGGTGAGAAAGGACACTTTTCTAGAGCGTGTCCCAACAGGGGAAACAATAGTGGTTCGGGTCAAGAAAGCGGGAGAGGCGGCCCGAGCCGACCGGTTCGAGTTTTTGCAGCGGATGCTAGCTTTGTGGAACCAGAGGATGACGTTATTTCAGGTACCATGTTTTGTTTCATTCCTTTATTAAGATATTTTATGGCATGTTTATTCATGTTGTGATGTATTATGAATGAATGAATGTGCATCTTAGGTACGATAATGTTAGAAAACCTAGTGGTCAAGGCTTTGTTTGATACGGGAGCGTCAAATACTTTTGTGTCAACCAAGGTAGCTAGGAAGTTGAATTTACCTTCGGAGCCTTTAAGAAACACTTTGGATATAACTACACCGTTAGGGAGGGTAACAAGGGTAACTAGAGTGATACCTCAAGTGGAAGTTCGAGTTGGACCTTATCGATGTAAGAGTGACTTTACAGTTTTGGACTTTTCGGATTTTGATGTAATCCTCGGAATAGATTGGCTATCCGAGAATTATGTTCACTTGGACTGTAAAGAGAAGAAAGTGACTTTTAAAATACCCGGGAAATCAGATAAGACATATCAAGGTAATGTGTACAAGCCGAGTAAGAAGCGACATCCGATCATCTCGGCGATCAAGGCCATCGGGGCTTGTCGGAAAGGTTGTGAAGGCTACTTGTTGTATGCAAGTGGATGTGGAACAAGTGAAACCGAAATTGGAAGAAACGCCTATAGTAAGAGAATATCCCGAGGTGTTTCGGAAGAGCTACCGGAAACATGCCGGACGAGAGAGATAGAGTTTGAGATTCAGTTGATACCGGGAGCGGCACCAGTTGCTAAGGCACCCTACAGAATGGCACCGGCTGAATTAAAGGAGTTGAAAGCTCAACTTAAAGATATGCTTGAAAGGAACATAATTCAGCCCAAGATTACCTCGCCTTGGGAGCCCCGTTTTGTTCGTAAAGAAGAAAGATGGCAGCATGAGAATGTGTATCGACTACAGAGCACTGAACAACCTTACCATCAAGAATAAGTATCCTTTACCAAGGAAAGATGATCTGTTTAATCAATTGCAGGGTAAGAAAGTGTTTTCCAAGATCGACCTGAGGTCCGGATATCATCAGTTGAAGGTTAAGATAGCAGATATACCGAAGACGGCTTTCAGTACGAGATATGGACATTATGAGTTCCTCGTCATGCCTTTTGGACTCACAAATGCCCCATCTGCATTTATGGATTTGATGCAATGAGTTTTCATGCCGTACTTGGATAAGTTTCGTGATAGTGTTCATAGGCGATATCCTAGTTTACTCTAAGGATGAGAAAGAACACGAGGAACACTTAAAGATAGTGTTGGACACACCGAGGAAGAATCGGTTGTATGCTAAATTTTCTAAGTGTGACTTTTGGTTGGATCGAGTGAGTTTCTTGGGTCATGTCATTTACGGAGATGGCATTCAAGTTGATCCAAAGAAAGATCGAGGCGATTGAGAATTGGCCTAGACCTACTTGATTTGAGAGGTAAGAAGTTTTCTTGGGTTGGCTGGTTACTACCGGAAGTTCGTGCAAGACTTTTCGAAGATAGCTACTCCACTCACTAGGCTGACACAGAAGAATGTGAAATTTGAATGGACTAATGAGTGTGATAGGGCTTTTCATACCTTGAAGAGTAAGTTGACTATGGCACCGGTGTTAGCGATTCCGGAGATTTTTGATAACTATGATGTCTACACGGATGCTTGGGGACGAGGGTTTGGGTTGTGTGTTGATGCAAGGAGGAAAAGTGATAGCTTATGCGTCTAAGCGATTGAAGGTGCATGAGAAGAATTACCCGACACATGATCTAGAGTTGGCGCGGTAGTATTTGCCTTAAAGACTTGGAGGCATTACTTATATGGAGTTAAAGCGAGGATCTTCATGACCATAAAAGTTTAAAATATTTCTTCACACAAGAGAATCGAATATGAGACAGAGGCGATGGTTAGAGTTCGTTAAGGACTATGATTTGGATATTCAATACCATCCGGTAAAAGCGAATGTAGTGGCGGATGCTGACGAGCAGAAACCAGTGTTTGCGACTTCCGGTGTTGAGGTAAGTGGCGAAAGGTTAGATGGGTTTGGAAATCGAAGCTTTGATCGATTGAAGACAGGCGTTTGTGGCACCGTTGTTGGCAAGGTCGAGTTGATGAATGATATACGGGAAAGCAAGGCGAAGACCGGTTTTGTTGGATTTGAAGCGAGTTGCTAGAGAGAAGCCTACGGTCGGTTATGTGCTAGACAAGAATGGAAATCTTTGATACCAGGATCGATCTATGTGTACCTAATGTTGGTGACTTAAGACAAAGAGTTATGGAAGAAGCACATAGAATAGCTTTTGCGGTTCATCCGGTGCTACTAAAATGTCTGAGAGACTTAAAGGAAAGATTTTGGTGGCCTCGATGAAAGTGGAAATAGCCAAGTTTGTGGCCGAGTGTGACGTATGTCAGAAGGTTAAGGCGGAGCATAGAAGACCCGGTGGAATGCTTAAGCCATTGGATATCCCTGAATGGAAGTGGGATAAGATCACAATGGACTTCATCACCGGATTACCTAAGACAAGAGGCGGTCATGACGCAATTTGGGTAATTGTGGATAGATTGACCAAGTCTGCTCATTTCTTACCATACAAGGTCGACATGCCGTTGAAGAAGACGACGACACTATATCTGGACAATATAGTGAAGCTACACGGAGTTCCTATCTCGATAGTTTCTGATCGTGATTCGAGATTTGTCGATCGGTTTTGGAAGAGCTTGCAAGAAGCCTTCGAACTAAGTTAGATTTGAGCACGGCTTTTCACCCTCAGACATGATGGACAATGCGAGAGGACCATCCAAACACTCGAGGACATGTTGAGAGCTTGTGTTTTGGAGGTAGGCGGATCATGGGATGATTACCTATCGGTAGCGAGTTTGCCTATAACAACGATTTTCAGGCAAGCATAGGCATGCCGCCGTTTGAAGCATTGTATAGGAGAAGATGTCGCATGCCTTTGTTTTGGGATGAAGTCGGGAGAGGCAGACTGAGGGCCAGAAATGGTTGAACAAGCAAAGGAAAGGGTTCAGTTGGTCAAGAAGAATCAAGGCGAGCTCAAGGCAGACCAGAAAAGTTGGGCTGATGTTAGAAGAAGACCGCTCGAGTTTGAAGTCGGTGATAGAGTTTACCTCCGAGCTTCACCGATGAAGGGGGTGAAACGCTTTGGACAAAGGGAAAGCCGAGTCCAAGGTATGTTGGACCTTTGAGATTCGGAAAGAGTTGGGACGTTAGCATATAAGCTTCAGTTGCCGGAATCGATGTCGAGAGTCCATAGTGTTTTTCACGTCTCAATGTTGAAGAAGTGTCTGACGAAGAATGATGTTGAAACTACGGTTGATTCAGAAATCCTACAAGATAATCTTGCTTACGACGAAAGACCTATCAAGATTTTAGACCGGAAGGAAAAGATGATTAAGAGACGGATGATTCCCTTGGTGTTAGTTTAGTGGAGCAATCATTCACCCGAGGAGGCAACTTGGGAAGTGGAAAGCGACATGCTTAGTGAGTTCCAAGAGTTTGGGGATTTACCAGGTATGTTCTAGTTTCGAGGACGAAACTCCTTTTAAGGGGGGAGAATGTAATATTCCGATTTTCGGGAAAGGGCAGACGTGTCTTTTTGCGAAAACAAAATATTAGGTTCGGTTTCCTTTTATTCGGAGTTAATTATTTTTGGACGTTTTATATATATAATTTCGAGTTTTATATATATAATTAAAAGGAAAATCAGTTATTGTGGTCAAGGGCAATTAAAGAAAAGAATTAACTCTCTTTTAATATTAAGACCTAACTTAAATCAGGGATTTTCAGTTTTCATTCAGCCCTTCCCCCTTCCCTTATGTGATTGAGAGAAAGAGAGAAGAGAGGTTAGAAAGTTCTTCACTTTTGCTAAGGGAAAGTTGATCGTTTTCAGAACGGATTCAAGAATTTGACTCGGCGTAAAGAGCACAGCATTTTGACATCAGTTCTGTGGGATTGCAGCAGACTTTCAGAGTAGTTTTGGATTAGTTTCGGCTGCAATTTAGGTAAGAAGAACCTGTCCTATGAAATCAAGTACTGGTTATAGGGATATGATCATGTTCTAAGACGTTTTGGTGTTAGAAAATTGAGTTGTTGCCTTGGTAAATGTCTATAGGGGTTATGGTATTGTTAAATGAAGCTTTTGTGCTCAATGTGTTGATAATATGCTGCTGTTTGGTTGAAATACGATCTGGAAATCGCATGATGATGAGGTTAGGGTTTTGGTCGAACCCAGGTGGACGGGCGTCCGGTTCTCTGGACGGGCGTCTGCTTAGGTTGTGTCTCAGACGGGCGTCTGGCTTATCCGGACGGGCGTCTGAGGTGCTATTTTACATTCAGGATTGAAACTGTTTTAGGTGGACGGGCGTCTGGGCATAGTGGACGGGCGTCCAGTAATGTTTAGACGGGCGTCCAGGGTCTTAAACGGGCGTCTTGCTTGTTTTGTCCTTCTTTATTTGTGGGTTGTTGTTCAGCCTTATAAACATGATTTGTCCTTATGAAACCTTTATACATGATATGTCAAAATGGTATAAAACTTAGACAAGCCTGAATTGAGCTTCTGATTCGTTCAGTTAAAACACCGAATGTACTCTTCAATGGAGTTGAAGTTCGGATCCGTCGGAAGAGCATGATAGGCTTGTGCTTTGATGGATTAGTATCCATCAATGTCTGTGTATGTGCTAGGACTTGTCCGTGTCTAGTGGTCTAGGAAGAGAGTAGAATTTGTGAGGGAGATTATTTGAAAACACTTAGGCTGGCTAGTTAATCACGTAATAAACAACGTATGTGACAAGTAAAAGATTAAACAACATGACTCTCTTGGCTAGGCACCAGTCTAAATCACGATGCATGTGCTACCTCTCGAAGGTGGAGGAACTTCGTGAGGTCAAAAGACCCTAAGCACGGAGGGACTCTCTTTGAGGTGTGCGTGCTATCGGAGTCTACCTTTTCTAGACTTCGTGGATATTGGTGTGATCCACTAATATGTTGCAAAAGAGTGTCCCAAGGTAGAAGAACTCAGAGGTCAAAGACCCTAAGTCTGAGAGGGCCTCCTCTTTGAGGTGGATGCGCGTAGTGCCCTTGAGTGCGGTTGTAGCATAGATAGGCTAAGTAAAACAGTTAGTCACAACATGTTGATGAGCATGAAGTGAACCTTAGATTGAGTCGGTCTCACTTAATCAAGCTGATTAAATAATTATCTTTTCTTTATAACTATGATTGTTTTCATAGCTTCTCTTTCTTTCTAAGCACGTTGTACTTACCTCGAATGCGTACTTTTTCTATGTGTTTGGGGATGAGAAGGCGAAAACAGGTTTACGAGGAAGAGTTTGGCGACGACGTTTGTGGCGCTCGTTGAAGTATCAAGATGTTTCTATTCGCTTTTCATTGGTTGTTCTTTCATTACTTTTGAGGTAGACCTTTGGTCTTGTGAGCTTTGTCGTACTTTATCTTTTGGGGATCATCTTACTTTTCCAAATGTAATAATTTACATTTCCACCCTTAGATTTCTTTTCTACTCTTTAAATTTTGGGAAAATTTTATATACCCGAGTTTTGCTTCTGTTTTGCCTTTAATTTGATACGACGTAGTAGAGGCTTACGTATAAAATGAATTTACTTTTATTTTATACGTGCCGAACGTTCGATTTCCGGATATGGACTCGGTATCCGGGAACGGGACGTTACAATATATGTATTTATTTCTATAGTTGAGTTACTAGATATTATGTTCGGTAAACAATTTTATGTAATTTATGTATGCACAACAAAGTACTATATATATTTAATGGTTCTGTAAAAATGTATTGTATTAATTTTATGCTTTTAAGTGAATTACACGATATGATGTTGCTTGTATGTTATTTTGGAACATTATATGTTAATTGACAATGTCTAACTTCGACATCTGCTAGCATCGGCTCAGCACCACAATTGAGACACTATGTGGGGAGAATGTAGGATGATAATGCTCAAAATTGCAAACGGGTAATTAAACGATTCAAGTCAGGAAAAAATAGTACAGAAACAAATAGAATTTTGTATGAACTTGAACTGGACTCTTTTGAGAGAGCTGCCTACGTATCCAATTCAAGTCTCAAATTGGAATCAAGTCCCCCTCGTAGTTCAAGTCTTTCCTTTTATACTTTAGATCGTGGTGATAACTTCCCCTATCGTGATGGGGAGTTATCACCAATTATCGTGTGAAAAGCTTTATTTTTGTTTTTAATAAAAGTAGCGATACCTACAGTATGCAAAGTTTTACCAACCATTATACGATGTGGGGTCTACCCACGTTCATAAACAGTTATGTCACTATAAACTCTGTTTCCTGGCGGTTGTTTCCATGTTCTGTCCAGAGGTCGTTCTGCTCAGAATATGGCGGAGTCCTGCTCAGGGCACGGCGGAGTCCTGCTCAGGGCACGACGGAGTCCTACTCTACCAGTCCCATTACTATTACCTGATTGTGAAATAGGCCTGGCCCAAGAGTAAATAACCCGGCCCAGTGGGCTCATATATCGTCATAAGTCCCCCCAGACTAGGGTGGATTGCTTTACAGATGCCCTAGTCTGCAACGTTTGAACTACCGTCATCAATATAACGCGAAACGAGGCCAACTTGCACCTTATTATCATGAGTGTGGACTGAACCATCACGTCCCTTCCGCTTCTTGTCATATAACTCCTTTATTTGAAACTCTTTGAATCATATATCCGCAATTACAAGTAAGTCTCTGTATCAGAGTTTGATCATGTTATGTTCGTTTATGAGTAGTCAGCTGCATTTGTTATTTCTTCTTCTTCTTTTGAGTTTGTTACTTATTTCATGAGTTTAAGAGCCAACACTGCCTCTAATGATTCTATGGAAAGATTATTCCGGTCATCGGAAGAAACCGCAACTGTAGTAGAAAGTGAAGAAGTGGATTCTTCCGTTCCTACTCCTTGCCCGGAACTTATTGTAACCTCTGATATTCCCTCTTATTTGATTAATTTAGGGGATACTTCCACATTTGGAGATAATCCTCTGTGCCTTCTTCCTTCTCACATTCTTTCTCATAGGATCTTTACCCCCACTTCTATTGTACACCAATATCCAGAAGATCATTCCGCTTTTATTAACACCCTTAGTAGAGAGATCAAACGGTTTGACAAAACAAAGGCAATAATGGCATGCCACGGTGTTGCTAGAAAGATGACAAAAACCGAATTAGCCCATTTATTGAAAACTTATAAGATATCTACCGATCCCTTTGAAGTTGCTCTGCCCAAGGCTACCGAATATGCCTATAATCCTCCCGCGGGTTTCTACGCAGTTTTTAGCCATTAATGATGACAAGTTAATGAGTTAGACTAGGTTGTTAGGTTCTTTAAAATAGAGTTGTATCTTTGACGACCAATTTGAGTGGCCTTAGGTTTCCTCTTCCTCCTGGTTATTTAGAGGTAATGCGGCACTACAAGCTGGGCAGCAGACAAATCCATCCAAACAGCGTTAAATTCCTAGTTGGGTTTATGATATGGTGTCGTCTGAACACTACCCCTTTCTCGGTAAATTTATTTAGAAACTTTTACCAATGCAAGTTAACACCTGGCAGTGGAGGGTGGTACCACTTCTGTCGTAGATCCGGTAAGCTAAGGCAGATTAATACTATAACCGGTAAGGATAAAACTAAGAAAAAGTGGCAAGAACACTTTTTCTTTGTGCGACATAACACTAATGTGGGTCTTGGCCGATGGAACACTTCCTCCATGAAGGATAAGCTGGAAGAGTCTATAGATGCCACCCTTGCCCAATACCTTGCTGATAATAAGGTTTCCTTGACATTAGACTTCCTAAGTTTTGCCTTGATAAATGCTGCTCAGCTTCATACCGCAGGTCCTACCGGATATGTGGAGTTCACTAAGGAAGAATATAGAAAATGTAATGTTCGAACTTATATTTTCTGTTTGTTATTGAATATGAAATAATCCTCTTATTTCTGTGCAGTGGCCAACGTGGATGACCTAATCGATGTTGATATTGAAGAGGAGGCTGAGCAGATACAAGAAGATTCCGAAAGGACTTTATCGTCCGCCCCTAAAGGTGGTGAAACTTCTGCTCCGAAAGTAATTGGGGAGATAGATGTTTCTTTTGGTGCAGCTTGCCAGATCACCATGGCTGTAGTGGAACCTTATGCTCAGATCCTGTCAAGCATGAACAAATCTAGAGATTTGCCTGATGAAGAGGGTCCTCCTGGTGATCAATCTGTGGTCTGAATGCTGTGCCTTTGAGGTCTATTTCTCAGAGAAACAAGAAAAGGCATAGGTCAACATCATCTGGCAGTTCTGCAAGTGATTCTTCTTTTAAATTTGAAGATATGTCTGCTGAGGACTTTGCCAACTCTGTAAGTATTTTTCTTATTGGGTCCTTTATTTTCTTCTCTGTTTTATATTCTTGACCTCCAATCTTTTTGCAGTGTTACCACCTGGGTAGGTCTGTGCATAAGAAAACCTCTGGTATGGCCAAAGAGATTGCTGCTTTGCAGCAGAAGGTAGCCAGTTTAGAGGAGGCTAATGCCAAGGTGACCAGTTTAAAGGAGGCCAACCTCACATTGATGTCTTCAGAGACTGCTGCTCGTCAGGAGATCGAGCAATTAAAATCCAAACTTGCCAAAGCTGAAAATTTATTATTCATCCGAGACGAACAACTGAAACTGGGAGACCAGCAGTTGCATAAGATGAATGAGGAAACCCCAACAGCACCTTGCCACAGCAAAAAAAGTTGAAAGCTGACTTTGATGAGACTGTGAGGAAGATGGAAGAAACTCCTGCTCAAAAAATCATTCAGAAAATCGTCGCAGAGTATAAGGCTTCTCCCCAAACTTATGAAGAGATCAAAATCATCCTAGCTCCTGCTATGCGTAGAGGTTATACTCTGGGAGTTGATGAAGCCAAGCCAGCGGATTTGGTGATTAGCACTCTACCTAATCACAAGTTATATGATAAGGAGGCAGGTGATATCTTCACCAAACGCTATGATGAATACAAAAGCAGGGAAGATATCATCTGTAAGTATGTCAAGAAAAAATCTGCTGCTCCTCCTTCAACTTGATTTCATATATCTATCTGTCTTGAGACTCAAACTTTGGTGAAACCTTTTTTGATGTATCTGATATTTTGATCACCGGAAACAATTTTATAAATTTGCCTTCTCAATATTTGCTTGTTCATCTGTTCTTTACTTCCTATTGCGCTGCAAAGAAGCTAAGATTATTTAGACTTAGCTTATTTATTGGTACTTTACATATGTCTACTCAGAATAATCTGTATTCCTTTACTGACCCAGAAATGTCCTTGCATTTGAAGTTTGACATCTAGATTTTACAATGGGTTTTGCCCAGCGTGTGCTTGCATTTGAAGTTTGACTAATTAATTTTATATGGGTCTTCTACACAGAGTACACTTGCGCTGCAAGTTTAGCACTTTTAATTTGACAATGGGTCTACTGTCCATAGTACACTTGCACTGCATGTTTAGCACTTTGAATTTTTCGATGGGTCTTCTTCCCAGCATGCCCTTGCTCTGCAAGTTTGACACATTAATTTTACGATGGGTCTTCTTCCCAGCGTGCCCTTGCACTGCAAGTTTGGCATTTTAATTTTACGATGGGTCTTCTGCCCAGCGTGCCCTTGCGCTGCAAGTTTGGCACTTTAATTTTACGATGGGTTTTCTGCCCAGAGTATCTTTGCACTGCAAGTTTGGCACTTTGAATTTTACGATGGGTTTTCTGCCCAGAGTACCATTGCGCTGCAAAGTCCACTGTTTGGTGTATTTTGGCATTTTGCCTTTAGTTTCCTATGTTTCAACACAACTTAAAATATTCACACATATAATAAACAGAATTAATAATGACATAGTTAAAATAAATAACAATTTCAGAGCATAAACTTATTTTAAGGAAAGTATTTCCTTAGGTGGATTGCATTCCAGCTCCTAGGAATGGTCTGTCCAGAGGCATTAGCCAGTTGATAAGATCATTTTCCATGTACCTTTATAATTTTGTAAGGACCTTCCCGATTTGGGTCTAGCTTTCCAGTCGGACCTTGCCTGCTGGCATCATTTCGCCTTAGAACTAAGTCACCTACTTTAAAATATGTACCTCTAACTTTTTAGTTGTAGTACTGAGCAATCCTCTGCTTGTATTTGGCCATCTGTATTAGCGTCTATATCTCTCTTGTGTTCCAACTCATCCTTAATGTGCAACATATCTGCTTCCTGCGTTTCAGGACAGTATAACTCTGTCCTGGGTGATTTTTGCCCAATTTCGGCCGGTATCACGGCTTCGCATCCATATGATAAGGAATATGGAGTTTCATGTGTAGTGGCATTTGGGGTAGTTCTATATGCCCATAAAATATTGGGGAGATGATCTACCCTGTGAGATCCTTCCTGCTCCAATCTTTTATTCAATCCTTGCTTTATTTGCCTTTTGGTCTGCTCAACTTGCCCATTGGCTTGAGGATGAGCCACAGATGTGAAGTGTTGAGAGATTCCTAAATTTGCGCACCAAGTCCTCACTCCTTGATCCTCAAACTGCGTGCCATTATCAGAGATGAGCACTTTAGGAATGCCATATCTGCAAAGAATATTCTTCCACATGAACTTTTGAATCTGATTGGCTATGATGGTGGTTAAGGGTTCTTCTTCTACCCATTTGGTGAAGTAATCTACTTCCACTACCAGAAACCTTAAATTTCATGGTGCTCTGGGTAGAGGACCTATTAGGTCTATTCCCCATTGATCAAAAGGCCAAGGTGATACGATTGGAGTCATCTCCTGCACAGCCTTATGGGATAAATTACCATGCACCTGGCATGCCCTGCAGGTATTGACCAGCTTCTCTGCGTCCTCTTGCATATCTGGCCAGTAATATCCAAAGAGCCTACATTTTCGGGCTAGAGCTCTTGCTCCCAAATTATTTCCACAAATTCCAAGGTGGATTTCTCTCAGCACATAGTCTCCATCTTCCGGGGTGACATACTTCAGCCAAGGTGCTGCGTAGGATTTTCTATACAACACCTCGTTGAATAGAGCATATCTTGCCGATAATCTTATCATTTTTTTGGCACGTACCTTGTCTTCAGGGAGTCTTCCATCTCTCAAATACATCATAATTGGATCCATCCAAGTTTCTGCCTGTGTTATAAGTTGTACTTCAACCGTATCACAGCTTTTCTGCTTTAACTGCTCAACTAGCACTTTCTTGTTGGATAGAAAATTGGACCCCAGTTTAGATAATGCATCAGCTCGGGTATTTTGGGCCCTAGTTATCTGTTCCACTTCCACCATTAAGAAGTTTTGTAATTTCTTCTGTGCAGCCGCTAAATATTTCTTCATAGGGCCTTCATTTGCTTCATATTCTCCTTGGATATGATTAGTTACGAGCTGCTAATCAGTGTACACCTTTAGGTTCTGCACACACCTAGTTTCTTGCTAGGTTTAATCCAGTTATTAAGGCTTTGTATTCTGCTTCATTGTTAGTGGCC
This sequence comes from Gentiana macrophylla, assembly GCA_026214975.1. NCBI lineage: Eukaryota > Viridiplantae > Streptophyta > Magnoliopsida > Gentianales > Gentianaceae > Gentiana > Gentiana macrophylla. The sequence goes on from CM047814.1 coordinate 30,226,092, forward strand.
TGAAACTCGAAATGAAGAGCATATGTGAATTCTTCACCTTTTGGACTAATGAGTAGGAGTCCTACCCCTGCTCTCTCTTTGTTGGAAGCTCCATCTACATAAAGCTGCCACTGCTCAGCCACTTTCTGTTCTGCCTTTTGTTGCACTGCTAATGTCTTTTCTTCTGCCAAGAAATATGCTAATGCTTGAGCTTTGATTGCCGTTCTTGGCTTGTAATCAATATCAAACCATGCTAATTCAACTACCCACTTTGCCAATCTCCTAGACTTATCTTGTTTATCCAAAATTTGCTTTAGGGATTGATTTGTCAACACTATCATTGGATGACTCTGGAAGTACGGTCTTAATTTTCTTGTGGCATGCACAAGGGCAAGCACCAATTTTTCTACCTCAGAATATCTGACCTCAGGCCCTTGTATGGCTTTGCTCACAAAATACACAGGCCTTTGTAACATACCATGTTGTTTTACCAACACAGCACTTACTGCTTCATTACAAAATGATAAGTATAAGAATAACACTTCACTTTCCTGAGGGGAGGTTAGAGTTGGTAGCTGACTAATATGATCCTTTAATTCCTGGAACGCTTGTTGACATTCTGCATTCCACTCAAATGGGGTGGCCTTTCTAAGGATTTTAAAGAAAGGTAATGACTTCTGCGCCGATTTTGACAAAAAATGATTTAGCGCTGCTAATCTTCCTGTCAATCATTGGACTTCTTTAATGTTTTTCGGTTCTGGCATAGTCTTCAAAGCTTCCAATTTATCAGGTTTGGCCCTGACCCCTTCTTTGGATATCATATAACCAAGAAATTTACCTGACCTTACTCCAAAAGTACATTTTTTGGGATTCAACTTCATTCTTGTTTGTCTCAATACCTGACAAACTTCTGCCACATCTTTCAAATATTGGTCAAGACCCTGCTCTTGATCAATAAATCATCTACATATACCTCCATCGATTTACCAATCAGTTGTTTAAAAATTTTATTGACTGCCCTCTGGTATGTAGCCCCTGCATTCTTTAACCCAAAAGGCATATACACATAGTAGTAGGAACCAAATTAAGTAATAAATGCAGTTTTTACAGCGTCTGCGGGGTCCATCATAATCTGGTGGTAGCCCTTATACGCATCTAAGAAAGCAGAAATTTCATATCCAACTGTGGAATCTACCAGTCTAACAATTCTAGGGGATGTGTAGCTATCTTTAGGGCACACATTGTTTAAATCTGTGAAATCCACACACATTCTCCAGCTGCCATTTTGCTTTTTGACTAGTACAGGATTTGCTAGCCACTCAGGATATATAACCTCTTTAATCATGCTGGTCTGCAACAGCTTCTCTACCTCTTGCTGGACAGCCTGTATCCGTTCTGGAGCAAAATACCTCTTTTTCTGCTTTACCAGTTTTCTGGTTGGGTCTATGTTGAACTTATGAACAGCCAACTCTGTTGATAGTCCTGGCATGTCACTGGCTTTCCATGCAAACACATATTTATAATCTTTCAATATCCCGATCAGAATTTGCTTCTGCTCAGCGGGTATCCATGATCCTACACTGATTGTGGATTCTGGGTCCATTTCCTCTAGCATTAATGGCTCCACTGGATCATTAGACTGCCAGCTTTTCTCTTTCTCTGGAACGAGATCTTTCATTGTCACCTATTGTACTTTGATCTTCCCACTAATTGTAGTTGTATAGCAGTTCTTCGCAGCATCTACATCTCATTTAACAGTAGCTTCTCCTTCTGAGGTTGGGAATTTCATGTTGTTATGTGCTGGGGACATTACAGCTCTAAGATCGATCAATGCCGGTCTACCTAAAATCACATTATTTGTAGATAGGGCTCTGACTACCACATAATTGACCATCAGAGTCCTGCTCCGTGGTCCTTTTCCAAAAGTTGTTAATAACTTAAGCATACCCAGGATGAATAGGAGGTCCAGTGAATCCAAAGAGATGAGTTGAAACAGGAGTCAATTCTGAGTCGGTCAAATTCATTGTGTGATATCCCACATCGGTAAATTAAGTGAATGCTCACCTCCATATAAGTGTGAGACATAAAGGTCTTGTCAACTCGGGTTAGCCCTTTTAGACCAAGCGAGGACGGCGGTCTAAGCAGTTGACCGGACATTTATGACTCATTTAGCGCTTCTGAGCCCGGGTGCAGGGGCGTTCTGAGAATGGTATTCAGAGCCGACTATCGAGGCGGAACTATGCGCATTTGCACCGTACAAAGAAGACGGTGTAAGGATGGCCTCTAGTTACCTCCGGTAGGGACGATCCGGGACAAGTCTTGGCCGTCTGGCGAGGACGCCTTGATCCCCTTATAAGGGGAGAATGTGATATCCCACATCGGTAAATTAAGTGAATGCTCACCCCCATATAAGTGTGAGACATAAAGGTCTTGTCAACTCGGGTTAGCCCCTTTTGGATCAGCGAGGACGGCGGTCTAAGCAGTTGACCGGACATTTATGACTCATTTAGCGCCTTCTGAGCCGGAGTGCAGGGGCGTTACACATTTCTTGAAAGGCACTATAATATAGCACATTTACTGCACTGCCCGTGTCCTCACAGACTCTTCTCACCAAGTTTTTCTATATAACTGCCTCCACTACCAGGCCTTCGTTACTCATAATAGCTGGTAGTGCATCTTCTGGGCCGTACTGGACAATTCCCATCACTTTTGTTTCTTTGATTCCTCATTTTTTCTCTGCGCTGCCACTCCTATCTTGCTGAACAGCCTTGCCAACTCCTGTTGGCCCTCCAACAATCGTATTCACCGTGTTGATTGGAGCATTTTCCCTATGCCCATTTGGAGACGTATCTCTACGTCTCCTCTGATTATTTCTATCCTGATCGTTGTTGAATTTTCTGAACTCCTTTCTTCTTCTGGGGTTATCACCTTGTGACCGGTCGATGCATTCACACTACAACACAATAGGCCTTGGTGACACTTAATTTGTGGCATTTTGATGGGTGTCGTAAATTTTTCGGCATAAGTTATTAAATGCCATGAAAGTACGACATATTTGCGACATATAATTTTATGCCGCTAGTTTCCGACAATTAAACGAAAATCATTGTTTATGTCACAAATGCATGGCATTTTTTGTGGCAATTTCATGTTATGTCGTATAAAATACGTCATTTTGCCGACACTCTGTATATATGTCGAAAATTTTGTGGGAATATCCTAGCATTCAGAACATAATGCCATCAAATGCACAACATTTCTCAAATTGCCACTTTTTATTCATTGAGAAAACGACACTTGCCGTGGTGTTTTCGTATTTCGTTGTAAAATATAAAACTATTTCACGATATAATATCAAAATTCGCTATAAAATTGAATATATAATAATAAGTATCTTATCTTGGTATTTCACTAAAAATTCAAACAATACACACATTAATCATATATATATATATATATATATATATATATATATATATATATATATATATTAAGAGAGAAGTTTTGTCAAATGAATTCAGAATTGTCAGCTGGACATATTTCTGCCACGTAGGATATCCCTTGTGCCGTTGTGCATTGTTCATTCAAAATGAACTCAATAGGAAAAAAATGAACACACATTGTGAGTGCTTGCCAGTCACTACATCTCTCCATAATTCCCATGGCTTAATGCTGTTGTGGTTTCAACACCGCCTCTTACCAAATATGTGTATTGTTTGGTTTTCATTTTATATATATATATATATATATATATATATATATCCTCGAAAAAAAATCTGATGCAAAATAGTTTTCTTTATCAAAAGATAACATACGTACATGTAGTCACGAACACGTAGTAAACTCTTGTATCTTTAAGTATACAATAAGAAAACTCTTTATGGTGTTTAAAAAAAAACAAAAAAAATTAAGTAAAAGAAATCTCTGTCGTGTTTTAAAAAAACCAATTTTATTAGATAATAGTAAGATGTTTAGAAAAAAAAATTTAAGTAGATAATGAGAGCCCCTAAAAAACAAAAGTAGATACTGAGAGAAATTGTTATGGAGTTTTAAGAAAAGAAAATAATAAAAAAAAACGTTAAAAGAGTGTTGACCATTCCACTGGGTTTGGGTTTTAGTTTTTTTTGGAGGTGTTTTTTAGTTTATCTAATTAGCGGTTCATTGCGAGTTACTTTCTTGATTTCAAAATAACTGATGCAGTTGTCAAGAACATGTAGATTAAGAAGGTATTTAATTGTTTTGACTTTGATTAGATAAACAATAGAATACGGATATGAAAAATAGATTAAATAATGCTAGTGTATTTAAGACAATACATAAAAAAAATAAAAAGAAAACAGGTAAAAGAAAAAGTGTATTAAATTTTGTTTTAGAAAATGTTCTGATCAGTTATTTTAGAAGGGATGGATTAGATTGCTCGAAAAAAAAATGTTTGGGTTCTCGTGTTTTTTTTTAGTGGGTTTTTCTAGTTTATCCAATAATCAATTCTTTGCACATTATATTACTCTTATTTAAAAAAATAATGCGTTCCTAAAAAATAAAAAAAAAAAAAAAAAATTAATGCAGAAAGATTCGAAGGACACATAACCATATTTTCAAAGGACATGTAAAATACGTATTCATTTACTACAATAATTATGCAAAAAAAATAAAAATTAAATATTACCGTGGTCTTGAGACCATCCACCCCCTGCATGGGTCCGTCTAAACCACCACATAGGACTGGGAACCAACTGCAACCGGGGAACCGGACCGGACCGGAACCGGTGGTTCGGGGACCCGGCGGTTCCTAGGCCCAGAGGTTCACCGGTTCTAGGGCAGTTTGGTCTTGAATGAAACCGTAACCGGACCGGGACCCGGTGGTTCAACCAGCCCGCCCAGAACCGTCCTTAACTGGAACCGGAACCGGATCCAACGGCTATTTTATTTTTATTTTTTATAATTCAGAGGTGTACACGGATACGGATTATCCGAAAACCGAACAGAACCGAGGTCTTTTGGTTCAACTATGTTCGGTTAATAACTACTTTCGGTTCGGTTTTGGTTAGTATTATGAAGAAACCGAAATTTTCGGTTCGGTTACGGATAACTCTATAAATTATCCATAACCGAACTGAAAGCCGAACCATTACCCGAAATTGCATAGAAAATTGTAACCGAAATGTCTATAATGAACTTGTATAACTACTTTTTATGACAAAAATATTATAAGCATTTATGAAAAATTGCATATAACCGAACCGTTGTCCGAACAATTTGTAACCGAATTAAAAAATTCGAATAAAAACCAAACCATTTATAACCAAATAGAATTGATATTTATTTCAATTTTCGGTTAAACGAACCAAACCAAACCGTTTATTTCGGTTTAGTTCAACTCGGTTACATAAAACAAACGGTTCGTTTTCCGTATCGAATTTCAATCAACCGAAAATCTCGATTCGGTTTCGGTAAGGCCATTAACCATACTGAACCGAACCGTGAATCTTTGCAAAGTGAGAATAAGTGAGTTATTTCGATTTGGTTTCGGTAAGGCCATTATAAGGAATGTCCATCTCTCGTGAATCTTTGCAATGTGGGAGTAAGTGAGTCATTCCGAGACAGCATGATATCCAGATTATAAGATACGATCGTTGATGTACTGACACTCGAGATACAATTGTATGGATATTATTACTGTGATAAGATTCTATTTACACGGTAACTGTTTCACATTAAAGGTAGTAGTCATTGCTTTTGACTCTTCCGATGATTGTGGGTCATAATGTGTTTCTAGACGCTATTCCGTGATTGTTAGGTATGAAGGGCATTTTTGTAATTTGCACTTTGTGTCTACGGCCAACATATTCGGAAGCCTATGGGGTCACACACATAAGAACATCTAGCCGGATTTAAATGCGGTTATATTGATAACCAAATAAGGAAAGTTTATCTCGACTATAAAGTGTTATAGTGATTAAATTAATATGGTGGCATTTATTTATTATGAATAAATTGAATACAAACTATTAATTGTGTTGATTAATCAAAGAATATTTTGGAAGTCATTTAATGGCCATATGGGGCGCCACTTTCTAGTGTATGAGATACACTTGTGTAATTTAATTAATGGTATTATCATATATTAATATTAGATATTAATAGATTTGTATAAATTGATTTATGGTAATATGATAAAGATAATCAATAGTAGATACTGACAATATCTTGGATTTATTTAATACGATATATTAAATTAAATGAGATAAATCTAGAATATCTATTTTCCTTATTTTACTAGTAAAATATTTTCTTTCTTTTTAATCTACACAGAAGCTTTTCCCAATGGAATTGGGACTAGCGGTGCGTAGGTCTCCCCTACATAAGCTAGGGGTTGGCTAGCTCTTTAGATCATCACAATTCTAAGTGTTCATAATTCTTGCGAAAAATAAAGAGATTCTTCTAGAGAATTTTGAGAGAGAGAAAAAGACCGGTCTAGCAACCGGATTTTTCTAATAGCTATCCAAGGAGGATTTCAGCGAGGTGCTTGTGTGGATATTGTTAGAGGCCGGACACGTGGACGTCTTGCGCGCACTACTACTCTCCCTAGACGGTCAAAGCGTTGATCTTATAGATCAAGCAAGGTAATCACCGTCTACTAACTCAATGCGTTTATTGTTTTAAACGAAGTCGAACTTGGGATCGGAAATCAAATTTTAAATTCCGCTGCGATAAACTAGTTGATATCCTAATATATATATATATAACTAGGCACACACAACAAGTTATGATCGATGTTATGATTGTTATTGCTAATGTAAGTATAATAAATAATGGACAACAATATTAATTTTATCAATAATATAACAATGACAATATTTTCGAAGTATAAGTGTTTTATACACCAGAAGAGGTTTGAGGGGACTTCAGTTCGGCTATCAACAAGAGGTGAGCATTTCCCATTTATTGTTTGCGGATGATAGTATGCTCTTTTTAGAGAGGCGGTGATGGTCTTTGTTGAGCTACTTTTAGACCTTTTCCACAGGTACAGTTTATTATCCGGGCAGTCAATTAATTTTCATAAATCTGGCCTCTATTTTAGTAGAATGGTAACTGAGGAAAGGCGAGAGGTGGTTTCTAATATTCTGCAAGTTCCCTTGGGTAGTGATTCTGGAAAGTATCTTGGCATGCCTTTTGTTACGGGTCGTAGCAAGAAACAGGTGTTCTCCTATCTAAAGGAAAAGATGTGGAAGAAGATGTCGGGAAATTTGGAAGGACAAGCTTCATCTCCGGTAGTAAAGAAGTATTGATTAAGTCAGCGGTTCAATCCATACCCATATTTCCAATGCAGTGCTTTAAAATTCCAACCACTTTGATTTCGGATATGGAAAAGGATATTCGGGCTTTCTTTTGGGGAGACACGGAGGATAAGAGAAAGATTCATTGGAAGAAGCTGGAAGAGCGTCTTTGTCTCCGAAGAAGATGGGAGGCTTAGGGTTTCGAGATTTGGAATGCTTTAATCTGGCGCTCCTGGCCAAGCAGGCTTGGGGTTTGATCACGTCTCCATTTTCTTTGGCAGCTCAGGTTCTTCAGGCTAAATATTATGCGGAGGAAGGTGTGCTGTCGGCCACTCCTGGCCAACGGCCGTCATTTATGTGGCGCAGCATTTTAGCGGGACGCGATCTTTTGTTATCTGGGCTTCGTTGGAGGGTAGGAGACGGAGATTCCATCTTTATTTTCGACTATCCTTGGACTGCTTTGGCACCATCCTTCAGACTTTTGCACTCAGGTCATTCTTTACATCCTGATAGCATGGTTGCTTGTCTTCTTTCTTTGGATCATAGAGGATGGAATGCAGACTTTATTCGGGAACAATTTCAACCGTGGGAAACTGATGCGATCCTGGCTACACCTCTGGCCCCGGAGGGTCACGATGATAAACTTATTTGGCACTATGATCCAAAGGGGGTTTATACGGTCAGATCAGGTTACTTTCAGGCTTTGCAGCTATATAGGCCTTCGTTGCGGACGCAGTCTACGATATCAGGCGTTGGTGATGGCTTGTGGACGGAGTGTTGGCGTCTAAAGGTACAGCCTCGTATTCATCACTTTCTTTGGCGATGCCTGCACGACTGTTTGGCTATTGGGCAGGGTTTATTTCGTCGCTCTCTTGGTGACGGGATTTGCCTTGCGTGTGGGGAAACAACGGAGACTCTACGACATGTTCTGTTCGATTGTGAGATGGCTAGGAGAATTTGGCAGGCTTCCCAACACCCCTATGTGCTTGATTATCTGCGCGCTTCCTCCTTTAGGGAGATGTTTATGCGGTTACTGGAGGATAAGGGGCGAGAGGAGATGGCTCTTATCAGTTGGTTGATATGGAACGTGTGGAAGGCGAGATGCAGTGCGGTGTTTGAGGGTCGCGCCGTTTATGTGGGGAGCATTTGTTCCCGGACCTTGGCATCCGCTGAGGAGTATGCAGCAGCACTAGCGGCTTTCCATGTTGCAGATCTTCGGCCCCCCCATCCTCTCAAATAGGAGCCTCCCCCTGAAGGAACCTTTAAGTGTAACGTGGATGCATCAGTCACAGCAGATTCTTCTGGTGTTGGACTTATTTTTCGGGACCATCTCGGGACAGTGTTGGCAGCGTTTTCCTATCGGTTCGATCCGGGCATCGCGGCATCTTTTTGGAGATCGTGCTATCTATCTGGCGATGCGAGAGCGATAATGGCTGGGAGTTCATGACTTTGGTTGTTGAGAGCGATTGTCTTCTCTGTGTTCAGCGACTCTGGCAACCTTCTACAGACTTAACGGCATTTGGCTGTTTAGCATCTGATTGTCTTTCTAGATCTCTTTTATTTTCTACTATTCAGTTTTCTTTCGTTAAGCGTGAGGGGAATGTCCCAGCGCATTTACTTGCTAGACATGGCCTCTCGGTGGCCTCTTTGACTGCTTAGGGTTCTTCCCCACCTTTTGATGTTGTCTCTGCTGCTTTGGGAGATCTGAATTAATGAAAAGTTTTTACCCCTCAAAAAAAAAAGTGTTTTATACATGTGACTTATTTGTTAAGCACACGTTAATGAGACACCATTAGTTAAAAAAAAACCCACCTCATTTGAAGGAAAAGTAAGTGAATAAAATACGTGGGACACTGGCGCGTTTTTATTTTTTTCCGCGAAAATTTCATAACTTGCGAAAAATTAAAACATAAAATCCCCATTATTATTTAAACTCTTTACAACAAACTTGAACTCCTTAAATAATTACATTTTCTTGAAATAACTACCAATGTTCTGTCATGTTATCCTTCAAAACACGCACGATACTCCTAAAAAACCACGGTTATCTTGATTGAGACAACATGGAGGTAAATTACGCTCTTATACGGATGGTTCCTTTTAAAACCCCCTTGATGAGTGAAATGTGAGGGCTCACATCAAGGCTGGATTGTGTTTTATCTCAATCATGATAAGTTCTTTTAGTCTAAATTGATTTTACCTTTGATTAGCTGTATGAGAAGGAATTGCATTAGATTTTTTTCATTTTAGAGTTGAATCTATAAAATAAAAAAAAAAAGTGATGATTTATTGTTTTTTTTCTTTCACATCTAATGTTGCACTCAATGTTTATATATATATATATATATATATATATATATATATATATATATATATATATATATATATTATTTTGGAATTTATAAAAGGTGGAAGCTTTTAGAGTTTTTTTTCCCTCCCCTACCCTTCCTTTTAAATTTTTTTTTTACCGGCCTCCCATTCCTTTTAATTAATGTTGTAGGTTCTTGGAACCTACTATTGCTTCTGGTTTAAATTTTGTTTTGAATGAATATCATTTTATCTAAATATGTGAAAATGATATGAATGTGATTGTGTGAATATAAAATTTGGAATTCTTTAGCTTTTAAATTTACTCATAGAAATATGCTATATGACAATTGTCTTAATCTTTAAAAAATGTTTTGTATCTGATTGTAACGTTTACTATAGAAACTAGGCCATTTTGTGTTCAGATTTTTGTTTTGTTGCCTTGTATATTAGTTTAAGTCCTCGGTGTGGGTTGTAACTTTTCAAGCACTTTTCTTGCTTTTTTGTTTTGTTTTTTTATAAAGTAAATTTGGTAATTGTAACGATTAATACAATATCCTAACACAACAATTCCAAGTATAATCCCTAAAACTCATTGTTTTTTTAAGCACTAAAACTCAATGTTGAATGAGCAGAGACTTGCTTATGGTTAAAGGACCATCCACCTTCCACCATACTATTAAGACTCGTATCATCGCTGGATATGGCCTAGTGGTAAGCGGTTGGGGTGGTGTAATGCCACGTTGGACCGAAAGCGGGAGTGTGGGGGTTCGAGTCCCATAAAGGGCCGGCCCCTTTCGGTAAGCGGAAAAAACAGCAAGCCTCTTAAATTCCCCGAGCTGCTAGGTCCTTGATTAACCTCTCCTCGCACTCATGTGGGATCGGGGGCGAGGGGACCCTTCCGGTTAGGGTTTAACCGTTTAATAAGACTCGTATCTACAAGCCTCTCCAAGTTTCAAATTTTGTGATCTTTTCTTGTTCGTCCATTTAGATTTGTTTGTCCATTTAGGTTCTTATTGCATTCTGCATTTTGGTGTAGCCATCCTCTCTTGCCTAAACATTTTTTATGTTCTTCTTTTGTTATTCTTTCAATTGGCTTCACTCTGTTTCTTATATGATTTCAATAATATTTTGCATTTTTGCCTTTATTATTAAACATGTCATGGTTCCTCTCCGCAGGTTATTATGTCTCCGAAACAAATAAATATCACTCAGATGCATCAAACTATTAACAGGTCAAAAGAAGACCCCAAAAAAAATCAAATAGATACAACCGTCCAAAGCTTGGTGAAAACTTCCAAGCAATAGATGAAGATTCTCAAAGTGCCTCAAATTTCGAAATTTGTTTTGTTTTTGAAACTGGATCATTTTCATGCGGGACATCAGATTCAGATGAGGATGATTTTCCTAATGAAAAATTATGAAACGAACTGGTAACGACATTGTTTTCTTAATCTACCATATGTTATTATGAATGAATCACTTCCTTACATTTGGTTCATTGATGTTGTTTTAGTTTAAAATTCTAATGAATCGATCGACAACAATGAGAAAGAGAAAGCTCAAAGCGCCGAGGATTGTGCTAAAGAAAGGAGTGTAATCAAGTATTTGCAACTTATTTAGGAATCATATCCACGGATGAAAATAGGTTTCCCTATACATATCATGATTGGAGATTAGTACTATATATTTGTCAAGAAAAAAAAATTGGAAGAATTTAGTCCGAATTTAAAAATTATAAACCTTTTTTTCTTGAATATTCGACTTGTATGACTTTGATATACAACTTATACTTCTTACTAATGACTCAATATAGGTGTTACGACCATATAAGTTGTATAGCTCATAATTCTTTCGGTTCCGGTGGTTTGTACAATTCCTTGTTAGTTGTTTCGCGATATTTTATAAAATTAATTTTTGTCGATACAAGAAAAAACTTGTATACAATTGTTTTTTTTCTTTCCTCTGGATGCAGGATAGACGAACAGGAAAAAGAAAAAGAAGGATTTCAAATGAAAGGTAAGATATACATGCACATCAAATATATTACTATATTTTCTACTCAAATATACACCAACTTTTCATACCATTCAATTTAACCTTATGCAGGACATATTCATGATACTGGGATTATTGGAAGTTATTGAGATTGGACGCTTGCTCTTTTTATGAAGGAAAATAATTACGTCTTTGAGTATTGAACGCATTCATTATCGTTTTTCTACATAAGTAGAACTTATTGTTGGATTGAATGTTTAGATAACAATTTTTCTTTGTTGTTTAGTTTTCAGCTCCTTCAACCTCAGCCTTTATGGTCAATATTTTGAATAATTTCATTTCCTTTTATGATGTTGTCCAAACGTGGAATACCAATATATATGAATGTCATGTAATAATACTAGTACTTCAATCGTATATTGATATATTGATAAGTTGTGACGAAAACATGGCCAATAATTCATATACTACAAGAAAGTGCATATGAAAGGCAATTATTTTTCACAAACATATCACGTGCCGTAAATTGCCATTAAAACAAAACCGATATTTTGAATATGTGTTGTATAATTGTCGAGTGATTTATTGCAATAGAAATAAGTGTCGGTAGATTACAACTTCTGTTATAGTGCTACAAACACGCGTCATTTTAATTGAAAAGTGTCGGCAAATTTGCCACAAACAACGTGCGGCAATCAAAATAAGTGCCGTTATATTGCCACAAAGCTATGTCAATCACATTAATCAAGTGCCGGAAAAAGCGTCATAAAAAATAACCGACACATTAGCAAAGCGTCAGAAAAGTGACACAAATAAAACATGTGTCACTTTTACTATGTGTCATATAATCGCCGCAAAAGCTTCCGGCGGAACTAAAAAGTGCCGCAAAGCATTGCCGACACCAGTATTGACGACACTTATACAACCGCCGTTTTATGTGTCGGGATTGCTTTTTACGGCACTTATTTTCCATGTCCCGGCATTTATTTTGCGCCGCAAAAGGCCTATTTTGATCTTCCCTTCCATAGCTGCCGCATCTATATCTCTGATCAAGTCCCTGCACTGCTCAGAGTCATGCCCAATGTCTTTATGATATTTGCACCACCTTGTATGGTCTCTTTTCTCTCTTGGACCTCTCAAAGGAGGAGGAGTCTTGGCAATTCATTTCCTCTCCATTATCGCCAAAACTTGATCGCGGGATCGGTTCAAAGGAATAAGGTCTTTGTCCTGCAAAGCACCTTTCTTCCCTAGCCTATCTGATATGGGAGCGGTTACTCTGTCCCAAACTGATTTTCTTTTTTTGTCAGACTTATCATCTATTTTTTTTCCTTTTTTAGAATCCCTGTGGGATTCCTCTCTCTTGGCCCAGTTTTCCTCTTCTCCTTGACAATGTCTATACGCAATTTCCAGACATTCTTCCATCGTGCTCGGATTCTTGCTGCTTAGCTTAGCATGTAGCCGCCCTTCTTTCAGACCTGCCACGAAAGACGCCACTAAGAATTTATCATCCAAATCCACTATCTGGGATGATTCTCCGTTGAATCTTTTGATGAACTGCAGTACTGTTTCATCACTTTTCTGTCTGATAGTCAACAAATATGTTCGGTTTCTTTGGAAAGGTCTTGCCACAATGAACGCGTGCATGAATTTTCTGGTCAGAGTGGGAAAGTCTGGTATGGACCTGGGACTTAACTTGTTGAACCAATCCCATGCCTTCCCTGTGAGAAGAGTTGCAAATGCCCTGCATTTCATCTCTTCTGGTGCATTGTACAAACTCATATGCTGAATGTATTGATGCATACGATCGTATGGATCCTTAGTGCCATCATATGACGGAATCTTAGGGATCTTGAATCCTGGAGGACAAGGAAATGTATCAATGTCTTCAGTAAATGGAGATACCAGCCTAAACTCATCTTGCTTAGGCTTAAGAATAGCATCCAACTCTGCTTTGGCGTTATCACCACCTGGGTGAGTAACAACCACTCTTACACTGGATTCTGCTTCATGTTTTTCTTTCTTAGTTGTATTATGCGGAGAAGGTGTTTCTAAAACTTCGCCACCATGATTTCTGGCTTTCAACACTTCCTCAAAAATGGCTTATATCTCTTCGCCTTTGAGATTTGCTAGGTTTTCCACCAACATCTGTCTGGCTGTATTTGGGGTGCTGGTTTGTCCTTCTTCCATAAGAGTTTTATTTCCAGGTTGGTGATTGTTTCCTTCCTGGTTCGCTTCCCTATTTTGATTTTCAACTTCCGTTTGATTTTGATGCTTCTTCCCATGATTTTTCGCCATTTTTACTATGAAAGAAACTCACTAACTAGAATCGGACCCTCCTTCTAGTGCCAAATGATAATGCTCAAAATTGCAATCGGGTAATTAAACGATTCGAGTCAGGAAAAAATAGTACATAAACAAATAGAATTTTGTATAAACTTGGATTGAACTCTTTTGAGAGAGCTGCCTACGTATCCAATTCAAGTCTCAAATTGGAATCAAGTCCCCCTCGTAGTTCAAGTATTTCCTTTTATACTTTAGATCGTGGTGATAACTTCCCTTACCGTGATGGGGAGTTGTCACCAATTATCCTGTGCATTATACGATGTGGGGTCTACCTACGTTCATAAACGGTTATGTCACTATAAACTCTGTTTCCTGGCGGTTGTTTCCATGTTCTGTCCAGAGGTCATTCTGCTCAGAATATGGCGGAGTCCTCCTCTGCTAGTTCTGCTCAAGGCATGACGGAGTCCTACTCTACCAGTCCCATTACTATTACTGATTGTGAAATGGGCCTGGCCCAAGAGTAAATAACCCAGCCCAGTGGGCCCATATATCGTCATAGGAGCACCGGAAGGCGATTGTTTAAGCCTTTCGGGACATTGACTTAGTAGTCAATAATATATTTACAACGTGCTAGGTAGTGTAACTAAAATGTCTAAGACTAGATGTTCATAGGAAGCCTTTTTATGTGAATGAAACAGGTTGTTAAGTTTTAACTCTTAAATTACATATGTGTGCAAAAGCTAAAACATCATTATCATTGGTGAGACACGTCTATTCTACTTAGCATGGGACTATCACACCTCTCCACATGGTCTAATTCCAAGGGCCTCGTGTAACTCCCACACGGAGACCTAATTTCGTGCCCTTGAGGTGCTTCCCGTGTTGTGGTACAGTATTCATCATGCGTAGTGTCATTTGATCTTGATGTAACAAATTTACTTGTGCAAGGTTATATTATATGATCTAGTAGGGGTGAGTGTGATCTCAATTACAACCTATATGGTAATGATTGTAGAAACTATCCCTATTAAATGTATAAGTGTATGTCATTTTATTGTACTTGATTCTTCTACCCCTTACTAAGTACGTATGTACTTAGCCTTTTATTTATTGTTTCCTACCCCGAGAAAGATGGTGTATTGTAGGATGTTTTCGAGACGACTAAGAAGTGACCCGGAGATAACGCAGCTGAAGTTGTTATTCTCTATTATGTTGTAAATTGGGTGTAGATCTTCCCTACCTTTGTAATGATAGAAATCAGTAGTTGAATTTGTGGATATCAAGATGTAATGTATTCATTTGTATTTGATGGTTATAATAAGTCTTTTCTGCCAGTCTTGATCCATCTTGAAGTTGCTATGAACCACTTCAGTCTTCTTTTTGACTTGTTGTATTAACTCTGGTCCTGTAATCTGTCACTGTCCCACTTCATCCTAGAAACTGGCATTCTACACTTTCTTCCATACAGGGCTTCAAACGGTGATATCTGGATACTGGCGTGATAACTATTATTGTAAGCAAACTCCGCTATCTCTATCCTCATAGAAGGCCACCAGTAGTGTTGTTTCAGCTCTCTTATACATCTTGGATGCTCCGGGATGAACTGTGTACGCTAACTCTTGGGCTTCATTCATCACTGTCCTCCTCGAATCTTCCACATTCAGAACACAATGCCGATTTTGATGCCGAAGGTTTCCATCTTCATCTAACTTGTAACCACTGGCCGGTTGGTTCTGTTTGACGTCACTCTTTGTACCACAACCGTTGTGCCCATAGTATTTCGCTTACCCGTAAAAAAACTACTGGATTACTAGGCGTTGTGCTTGTAACACCCCAAGTTTTTAGTAAGGGCGAGATGGTAAATTGGGTTTAAATATTTATTTAACCTAATTGCTATTTATCTAAATTAATTAATTAAAAAGGATTTATTTTAATTAAGCCTATAATAGGAAAATAATTCCCTTAATCCCTCATAATATTATATCATGCAAGTTCTAAGAAAAACGCAGAGGAGAGGTGACGTAGAGAAAACGGAAGCGAAGGAAGGGAATCTTCCTCCTAGAGGCTAATCCGCTGGGATTTTGGGCAAACCACAGAAGACGGAAGTCATCGTCTCATCACGGCGAACGTTTCCACACCAACTATTCTCAATTCCGTAAATTTTCAGTAAAATTGGAATCTTAGTCGTTCATGGTAGAAATCTGAGTTTAGGTGGTTTAGATTATTTCCAATGTTTTAGTAATCGTAGAAGGGTGTTTTTGGCTCGTAGAAATTGCTTAGAAGTCAAGGAATCGCAGGAATCATCGTTGTCTTGCTTTTGGATCTCTTTCTTACAAAATTAAGTTAAGGAGGTGTTCTTCAATCCGTATTTTTATTGTTTTATTGTTAATTGGTATAGTAAAATTTTAATGCGACAATTGGAGTGATATTGTGATGTGCGTATTATATAATTGTTATTCTAGGAATATGTATGTTCGGCCGGTTTGTTGATAGATAATTGTTCCACTTGTAGTTTGATAGGTATAGTAATTATTATTATATTATATTTTGTCTTTGAGATTGGTACCGCGGTCTGTTCCCAATATGCTGTCGGTAGGTTCCTTCTTTAAAAAATAATTATGCCACGGTAATATTATATATGTATTCTATTTGCAAGAAAAAATATATATGTATTATATTGATATAGTTGAGTTAAAAGATATTATGTACGGTTAATAATTTTATTTAATTTATATACTAACAAGATATACACAACAAAGTACTATATGAGTGTGTTTGGTAGCGAGAAAAAAGGTGAGAAAATAAAAGATTTTTTTTTCTTTTCTCAATTTAGATGTGTGTTTGGTAAGCCAAGAAAAGAAAAACATCTTTTCTCAACTTCTTGCCTTTTTTCAAAATATGATTCTTTTCTCTATTTTTGATTCTCAGCCTTCCCATAAGAAGAGTAGATGGAGAATAGAAAATACCTCTTTTTTCCCATGACCTTTTTCTCAACCACGTTCCTCTTTTCTTGCCCGCAATTTCCTATAATCAAATTCCCGCGATTGTCTTCCAACCTCATCAAATTGCCGCGATTGTCTTCCATCCTAGTCAACTATCACACACCTGCATCTCCTTTTCATCTTTTCAGGTCTTTTCTCAGCACTTTTCTTTTCTAAGCTTTTCCCTATACCAAACTTACCCTATATGTTTTATGGTTATAGTAAAAGTGTATTTTATTAATTTTGTGCTTTTAAGTGTCTTACACTATACGGTGTGGCTTGAATGTTCTTTTGCAACATTATTTGTTAATTTGCAATGTCTAACTTCGACTTCTGATAGCCTCAGCTCAGCACCACAATTGAGACCCTCTACGGGGAGAAGGTGGAGCACCAGAAGGCGAACGTTTAGGTCTTGCAGGACATTGACTTAGTAGTCAATGATCTCTTTACAATGTGCTAGGTAGTGTAACTAGAATGTCTAGGACTAGATGTCCATAAGAAGCCTTTTTATGTGAATGAACCAGGTAGTTAGATTTAAACCCGTACATTACATATGTGTGTGTCTATAAGCTAAAACATCATTATCATTGGTGAGACACATCCGTTCTTCTTAGCATGGGACTGTTGCACCTCTTCACTTTGTCTGATGCCAAGGGACTCGTGTAACTTCCACACGGATACTTAAGTCCGCGCCCTTGAGGTGCTTCCCGTGTTGTGGTACAGTCTTCAGCATGCGGTGTCATTTGATCTTGATGTAACAAATTTACTTGTGCAAGGTTATACTATGTGAAGTAGTAGATGGTGAGTGTGATTGATAACACTATATTTAGTACCATAAACAATACCATTATTTACCCCGAATCGTGTTCAATTGACGAGAGATAGTTAGTTTATTGTATGAAATACGTGTCGATTGCTTAGTACCTGTTCCTTGGTTGCTAATTCTGCAATTACATATTTATCCTTCAAATGTGGTATTGTTTTGCCTCGTTTTCCATGCTTTTCAGGTATACCATACTGGAGCTATAGAGGAAGAATCCGGGCTATAAAGAGTCATTGGGCCGAAGTAAGGAAGTCCACGAAAAAGTCTGCTGAGAGTACAAAAGCTGAAGTTAGGCCCGCAATTGCGAGACATTGGGCAACACGAAATGAAGATTGCCGTGTTATGTCTAAGTCGTTTAGGGTTTTAGGTTGATTAAAGTCGGTTACAGTGCCTATAAATAACATGTACTAGCCCCATTGTAACATGTACTCCAACATTACTAAGTTTATGAAATCAAATAGTTTCTTGGTTATTAATTGCTTTGAGTTCCTCCATTGGTTTCCTTCCCCAAGCCATCAACTAGCTTGAATTGATCAAGCTAGATCTCCATAATTGAAAGTATGAAGCTTTGAACGTTCATTTATTTTTTCGTTATGGTTGATTAGTTTTATTTAACGCGATGTAATTAAAAAAGGGTAAACCCTACCCCCGAGGGTCCTCACTCCCCCTGTCCCACGGGATGAGTGGAGATGTAAATCAAGATCCCCCAGTAGCTCAGAGTCAATGGGCTTACCTTTAACAGGAGGGAATAATTCGCCCCTTGTGGGAATCGAACCTCTAACCTCCCGCTAGGCTGCAATTACGCACCCACGCCCCTTGCCAACTGGGTTATGTCCTGGGGACAACGCGATGTAATTAATCTGCATGTTTAAAGCACCCGTAATTTACCAGAATTAATCAGAACAGAACTATGAAACTCCATAATTAAGAACCGCCGCGCTTGCAATTGCGACGGTATATATCGCAATTGTGAGGCAACCTTTAGGTCACCCTAAATCTGGAGATTCAGCGTCAGCTACTTTGATCGACATGTTTAATTTACGGTAGGTTAAATCTGGCCAATCTATAATGTCGATGGCTGCTTAGGGAGGTTCTTGATCTTGAGCCGGCACTTTCTAGAACTTATTGCGTGTGGATTAATACAACCAACAAAGGAGGTTAAATGCACATAGACGTTTACTATCCTTGCAAACGGAAGTAAACAAGGTTAGGAGATTGCACCCGTAGCTAAAATTGAATTAAAAAATACATGAATCGGGGAATTATGGGGAAATTAACATAACGATTAATTACACCAAGCTAAGAGATCGGTTAGGAGGAGGAACACCAACTTTATTTTATGTCTATATGTTGGTCATAGACCGGTATATGTGTTCATAATTAGATTAATATGTCTATTATCAGTGTTGTATTATCTCTGTGTGATCGACCTTGAATGTCCATTACTATGTTGCGATTGACCTAGTACTTTGCTAGTAATTCGTGAGTAGCACGCGATGAGTGATCTCAATTACAACCTATGTTGTAATGATTGTAGAAAGTGTCCCTATTAAATGTATGTGTATGTTATTTAATTGTACATGATTCTTCTACCCCTTACTAAGTACGTATGTACTTACCCTTTCTTTATTGTTTCCCACCTCGAGAAGGTAGTGTATTGTAGGTTGTTTTCGAGGCCACTAAGTAGTGACCTGGAGATGACGCAACTGAAGTTGTTATTCTCTATTGTGTTGTAAATTGAGTATAGATCTTCCCTAACTTTGTAATGAAAAAAATCAGTAGTTGAGTTTGTGGATATCAAGATGTAATGTATTCATTTGTATTTGATGGCTATAATAAGTCTTTTGGATGATGTATAAGATGCAGTATGTGTTGCTTTAGATCGTTATATACGTGTCGGACGTTGTTTTTCACATAAGGATTCGGTATCCAGGACATGACATGCCTTATAATTTTTTCAGCTCCCTTGATCGACCTTATAAATATCATCGCATGATTTGTGGTTTGCCACTCAAATTAAACTACTACTACTTAGTACTTACAACAATGAAACAAATATTGATCATCTTTATTCTTGTGCAACTATGTTGGCTCACGTCATTCGACAGCATCATCATCATGCCTGGTGCAGTCCAATTCTCCTACTCAATGGTCCAGTCTTTTGCATTTGCCGCCGAGGGAACTGAATTTCAAAGAAGCGCGATTCCCAGAATTAATAGTAAACTCTTGATCTTGAATTTCTGTCTCTCTGTAATCTGAATGCTTATTTACTTATACACCGGCGCCGGCGGCACCACAGTGATTGTTGGGCGGCCGACAATCCGATGAGTACACAACAACGATAAAACACACAATTCTGATGAGTCTTTCTTCCAACGAGATAAAACTCACAATTCCATCAAATAAACAAACACAAATTAACAGCTTTATCGACAAATCAAAACAATAAAAACACACAATCCGATGAGTTTATTCTTAACAGGGGTGATATTAGTAATTGAATGCTCTGGGGTTTGCTGTACCAATACCCAGTCCGCACCTTTTTTTTTTTTTTTTTTCTCTTTTAAACTCAATTTCTTTGCTATTCTGCTGCTAAGTTTCTTCTTCTTTTTTATTTATTCTTTTTTACTTTATTACTATCTCATTCAAAAATATCATTGCCTAAAAAAACAAGGGTTTATTGTTAAAAAATACAATTTGAACTTAGAAATATGAATGAGGATAGTGAAATTTTTTTTGAGGACAGTGAGGACTGTGATAATGAAATATTAGATTTGAGACCAGTTCCACTGCATAAAACATCGGATATGGCGTTATGAATAGTTGATTTGTCCTTATTACCATTTTATATTTCTACTGTCCTGATTTCTATTTTTTTTTTTTTTTTTTTTTGGTCTTTTTAAACCACTGCTGAAAAAAAATTCATACCCAGCACTTTACTAAAGTCATTCTCTCTCTCTCTCTCTCTCTCTCTCACACACACACATATATATATATATATATAAACCAGAGAACTTCTAAAAAAAAGTATATAAATTTATCTTTTTTTTTGTATGTGTGTGTTGTATTTATTTATTTTTTTTTGATAATATGATTAATGAAATTTGTTTTGATGGAATTTCTTTGTTTTTAATTTAATGGGAAATAGAAGGCGGAAGCGCTGTTGGGAGGAGGGCTAGTCTAGGTAAGTTTTATTTTTTTAATATTTTAGAAGAACAATAAATGATCGAGTAGTAATTATTACAAAGAATGAAAAAAAAAAAAAAAAGGAAAAGGGTTTCGGGATAGGCTTTCGGTACAACCTGGATCCGGTGTTCTTTGTCCACGTAGGTTCACATTTGAGAAAGTTTGTTAAAGTTGTCTCAAATTAGATATTTGGTGTTGTTTCACTCATGGTTATCAAACACGATCCGGTCGTTGATCGGAAAAGCCACTTGGTCACCGGATTACTGGTTCAACCGAAATGATTATAGAATAGTAAATTATACATAATACAATATATATATATATATATATATATATATATATATATATATATAATTTTTGAACAAGAAATATTTTTTTTTTTGATAATATGTTTCAAGTAAATAATGATATGAAAATATATATCACCTTATGAGCGACTGTTTGAAAACTCAAAGTATTGTTTTTCTGATTGTCATAAGTAAATATGTAGAAAAATACAAGGGTAAAATATATTATCATGAACTCTTAAATACTTTATCGACACATGCAAAGACGTAGCCAATGTATAGTTGTAGGGGCTAAGTCAACCCGGACAAAAGAATATTACACTAAAATATCTAGGTGGTCCAGTTTGATCTATAAAATATTCTTAACTACCCACCCACCCGATTAACGTAGTCAATACCCATTAAATTTAAGTCAAAAATCAAAATTCCCGACTCGCCTTGGATACATGTAAATTATCTAAGAGAAAAACCATTCTGACATAAAAAAAGAAGTGTTCCATGTTGTCTGATTCAATAAATTTTATGAAATCATATCCATGCAACGATGCAGGAAAACGGTTGGCAAATGTGGCATTGTTGATGATATCGTAGTATATGTCATAAGAGTTTTGAACAGTTCGGATTTGAGCCGAGGTTTTACAAGCTTCTAAGAGTTTTGAATCGTTTGGATTTGAGCCGAGGTTTTACGGGCTTCTAACTTCTTTGTCAACTCTTTCGACAACTTGTCAGGGGCGGATTCAGTAATTTGTTACAATGGGGTTATCGAAATAAAACACTACACCTCCATTTGTTTTGTGTTGGAGTTTTTTTTAGATAGTAGTGGATAATAAAAATGATTGAAGTAATTATTAGAAAGTTAAAGATGTTTTTTTGAAATTTGTGTAGATAAAGAAATGATTGGTGAGAGAAATTAAAATAAAATAGAATAATGATAAAAAAGATAATAAAGTTGATAAAGTGAAATGATGAGAGATGATTTAATATTTTTTTTATTTGTAGTTGAAGATTTGATTGGTGGGAGAATTGTAAGAAATGATTGGTGATGCGATGTAAAAAATCCTCCAAAAAAACTCAATCCAAAACAAACAAGGGCTACATGTTTTATACAAAAAAATTATTCTAGTGAAGTTACCGGAAAATCAGATGTAACGCCCCCAGACCCCGGGCCTGATTGTGTTAAATGAGTCATAAACCGTCAGGTCAACTGCTTAGACCGTCGTCCTCGCTTGGTCTAAAATGGCTAACCCGAGTTGACAAGATATTTATGTCTCACACTTACATGGTGAATCTGATTCCGAAAAAATTGAACTAAAAGGGACTGGCGTCCTCGCCATAACGGCCAAGACTTGTCCCACTGGACATGTCCCAGTTTCGTCCCTACCAGAGGATCTAAAGGTGGCCCCCACCGACACACAGCATAGTGTGGCATTTAGGTCCATAACGCCCTCAGACCCCGGGCCTGGTTGCGCTGAATGAGTCATAAATGGTTCGGTTAGACTGCCGTCTTCGTTTGGTCTAAAAGGGCTAACCCGAGTTGACAAGATATTTATGTCTCACACTTATATGGTGAATAAGGGACTGGAGTTCTCGCCATAACGGCCAAGACTTGTCCCACTAGATATGTCCTAGTTTCGTCCTTACCAGAGGATCTAAAGGTGGCCCCCACCCACACACAACATAGTGTGGCATTTAGGTCCATAACGCCCTCAAACCCCGGGTCTGGTTGCGCTGAACGAGTCATAAATGGTCCGGTTAGACTGCCGTCCTCGCTTGGTCTAAAAGGGCTAACCTAAGTTGATAAGATATTTTTGTCTCAGACTTATATGGTGGTGAATGCGTTTCCCCCACATCCAATGTGGGATATCACATCAGATGCAGAGATTTTAGAGAAAACCCAAAAATCAAAGCAAAAACACCATAGAAATCGACCGATTGAAGATTGAAGCTAAGAACCCTAGATTGTCGTCAGAATCGCTTAGTATTTACTATCCGGTTATAATCATTTTATTTGTGTACAATATAATCCATACATTTGTAATATTTTTGCATATTTCTTTCTTTCGTACCCGTATTCATGTATCCATATTAATATATTCATACATTTGTAATATTTATGCATATTTCTTTCTTTGGTATACGTATTCATGTATCTGCATTAATATATTCATGCATAAGTCACCAAGGTTGTGACAATTTGTCACAACCTCTGACAATAGTATTTCATTTCTTTTCTTTTCATTTCAATGATTTAAAATAATCAAATGCAATATTCAGGTGATGCCATGCCTTTTACACTGATGAAATTGATGATATTATGTACTACGCCAACTGGTGGTTGCTATGGGTATGATTGTGAAGACGAATGTCAATGCCGCATTGACAACGGTGTGATTGGCGTATGTGTTGCCACCCCGACCTCGTAAATATAAGGAAGTTTTTGGACGGTATCTTCATAAGTAAAGAGTTGACAGCTAAATAAATTTGGATCTCACAGTTTGAATCCATTTTAAAATTAGACGAAGCATATCATGTCACATGGCTTCACTCTGTATATGACGGGTACATCCAAAAAAATTCCTGGAAATATATATCTTACTTCTTTGAAGCAAGACTAAGAATGCAATTATATATCATTGAAACCTATTAATTGATTTTTATTAAGTCTTACATAAATAGTAAGATTTACAATTAAATCATTTATGGTTTCAAATGATAAATGTGTGACTATATATAGGCCTAATGCAACAAGAAGTGTGATTATGTTTTGATTTTCTTATATAATAAATAAATTATGTTTACTTACATAATTTTTTTGTCGTGACCGTTGATTGGTAGGTCGAATATTAGCACCACTTTTGGTCTGTACGATTGTGTATTTAAAAGATTGCCTCATATGGTAGATACTAAGAGCACGTGTCTTCTAACAGATTCTTTAATTTATAGACTCAAACACTACTTTTACCCATTTTACAGAATCTTTATCAAGGGTCAATTGCATCAAATTCTCTAAAATAATATATACAACATTAAAATAATTAAAAAAAAAGCATTAAAATAATTATCCTCTCAAAAAAAAAACATTAAAATAATTAAAAATCATAATAATATATATATATATATACAGACGAAAGAGCACCCTTCGTTTTTTGTTTTATATTTTATTTATCTAAGAAGCCCAATGAACATATTAAAAAAAATAGAATTTGACAAACAAAATTGAGGAAGAAAAGAGATAACAACTTCAAGCAAAAGAACGTTTACCAAAGTGGAAGAAAAAAAGAAAAGAAAAAAGAAGAGAGTCAAAGAACGTACAGAGCCAAAAGATAAACAATTGGAAATGAAATTGTGGCCGTACAGATCATGCCTTCATACGGTATCTTCAGTGCAAAGCGTACAGGATCTGCGAGTTTCAGATCCATCTAACAGATTAATAACGATATTATTTTAGATAAATAAGTGTTAAATGTATTTTTTCACATTTAACATTATTTAAAAGACACTACCGTTGTTTCTAACAGGCATAATTTTCATCTCTTCAAAGCTCCCATACATCTTTTAGCGATGATGAAAGTGTTGATTAACAAAATGACATTAATAGAAAAAAAAAAAAAATCTCATCCTTAAATGATGATAAAGCAATATATAGAAGTCAAACCATAGTCTCCTGAGATATCAAAATCCATTCATTGCAACAAAAGAATTGATGTCGTTTTGTTATAACAGGATAGGAAATCCAGATGTAAGATAGATAAATTAGTAGATGCAAGATAACATAAACAATCACACAGAGAACAGAAACAAGAAGAACACAAAGATTTAACGTGGTTTCCGGCGTTGTGCCGACTACTCCACGGACAAAAAAAAGATATTTTATGATGCACTGATTTTCAGACGGATTACACACTTTACAATGACCAATACAGTTGGTATTTATAGGCACAGATCCCTAAACCCTAGCCACCAAGAATCTTTGTCGGATTGCCATAAAGCCCCAGATGTGGATCACTCAGTTGATCCCTCACAGCTGATCATTGCACCGATGTAGAACTCAGCTGTATTCAAAACACTCTGCTGATTCCCAGCAGACTATCTTCCAGCAGACTGTCTCCAGCAGACTGCTGATACCAAAAGAAAGATCAGCAGACTTCCCAGCTGACTTCAGACTTGGATACACTTATCAGCTTGCCATCACTCAACTGATTACCAGATTAGTTCCACCAGATGTAGAGTTTAAGTCACTTTGCTGACAATCTCCACCTTGACTTGAACTCTTATTCACAGTCAACCAGATTGCATAAACATATGTACTTGTACCAGATGCATTCGTCAATGCCGGATGTACTGTACCAGATTACTCCACTGAATCCACTCAGCTGACCTGGCCTCGCTTTGAATATTTAGCAAGTCCAGACATAATTGAAACTTGCTCTGCTGAACTGGTTTAGTGAACATATCAGCAGGGAACTCCTTGGTGCTGGTCTTTTTCACATCAATATGATTGGTTCTCTCATGATGAACCTGATTCTTAGCTAGACAAATTGCACTCAAACTGTCACAATAAATCTCTGCTTGATCTTGATGTAGTCCCAAATCACTGACTAGTCCTTTCAACCAGATACCTGTTAGGAAATCTACGCGGGAACACAGCGGAATTCAAAATTTTATTTCCTTTAACCAGGATCGACTTCGTTTAAGCAATAAACAAAAAAGCTAGTAGACGGTGGTTACCTTGGTTGATCTAAAAGATCGACGCTTTGACCGTCTAAAGAGAGTAGCGATGCATGGACCCGCCCAAGCGTTCGGCCTCTACCGCTAGTCCACACGAACAACCCGCTGGAATCCACAATTGGATTGCTACTAGAAAAATCCGGTTGCTAGACCGGCCTTTTCTCTCTCTCAAAATCTCTCTAGAAAAGCTCTCTATTTTTCACAAGAACTATTAGCTCTTGGAATTGTATGTACAAAAAAGCTTGACACCCACATTATATTTATAGTGCATGTGGCGCCATCTAGTAGAGTGGAAATGAAGAAAACCTTTTACTAGTAAAATAAGGAAAATATATTTGATTGATTTATCTCATTAATATTCAATATCTTATATTAAATATATTTCCAAGATATATATTAACAATATCTTATATTGAATATATCTTTATCTTATTACCATAAATCTATTTTTCCAAAATCAATTAATATCCAATATTAATATTATGGTAATCTTATTAATTAAATTGCACAACTCAAATATATCCTATACACTTGAAAAATGCGTCCCTCTCTCCCCACTAATTTGGGATTTGAGATTTTATTTAATTAATATAATACTATGATTAATTAATTTGCAAAATATATATATATATATATATATATATATATATATATATATATATATATATATATATATATATATATATATATATATTCAAAATATGTATCTAAATACATATATTTAATTAATCACCATAATTAATATCTTGTATTATATTTATTCATAATAAATAAATACCACCATATTAATTTACCACTATAACCTTTATAGTACGAGATAAATTCTTTCCTTATTTGGTTATCAACTATAACCACATTTTAATCCGAATTGATGTTCATATGTGTGTGACCCGATAGGCTTCCGAATATGTTGGCCGTAGGCACAAAGTGCAAATTACGAAAATGCCCTTCATACCTAACGATCACGGGATAGCGTCTAGCAACACACCGTGACCCCCAATCATTGGAAGAGTCAAATGCAATGACTATTACCTTTAATGTGAAACAGTTACCGTGTAACTTATAATCCTATCGCAGTAATAATATCCATACGATCGTATCTCGAGTGTCAATACATTAACGATCGTATCTTATAATCTGGATATCATGCTCTCTCGGAATAACATATTTACTCCCACTTTGCAAAGATTCACGAGAGCTAGACATTCCTTATAAGAGGGCCACATGACAGCAAGTGTCTGAATGAGACTGAATTACAGGTATAGACATATGTAACAGACTAAGACTTTGATGTGAAGGATGGCCTAGCCTATAATGCCATACTAGGCAGGTTGGAAGGCTAGTAGAAGTGCAAGCAACAGATGTACTGTCTGTACTGTGAGTGGTAAAACCAGGACTAACAGAATCTGCCCTCAAAATGTAGAGTCCTTGGTGCAAATTAGTTGAACCAATCATTCTCTTCAGTGTATAATCCTGCACAACACAACCATGAGAACCAAAAGACAAAGTATCTATTGACATATGTTAGTCTCCTGACATATAACAAATTTTAAGTAAACTGTGGTACCCAAACATTCTCTAATACCAAATATTTGTTTATTTGAACATGCCCTATGTGTGTGACTTTAGCCCGTGCACCAGTGGGCAAAGTGACTGTAAGGCCATTAATAGGCCTAGCATTAAACATAAGTAATAAGGTGTAGATCACATGATCTGTGGCCCCTGAATCCACTATCCAGTCAAAGATAGTACCTAAATTGGTAATGGTATGAACATTAGCAGTAAGAGCCACTGCCTGACTTGGAACAGAATCAGAAATTTGCACATTCCTCAACATGTCCATGATGTGCTCATATTGGGATCTGGTCATAGAATTAGCAGTCTGTGGGACTTCTGACCTCTGTGAATCTTGAAAATATTGTCCAGTACCATGAGTACTGTCATCAGCAGGGACAAAACCTTGATCTAAACTGACATTATGAGCTTGAATTTGGCCCTTAATCCTCCCTTCAGAACCATTGGGGTATCCATATTTTTTATAGCATTTGTCAATAGTATGAACCTCTCTACCACAGTAGGTACACCGTGGTCTCTTAGAATTACCACCAAAACCTCTACCAGAACCCCTACCTCCACATCTGCCATAACCACCGGCTTTTTGAGCCAACAAAGACACAGAATCTTATGAATCTTGCCTAAGACCGAAAGTTTTAGCACTCAAGATTGTCTTATCAAGACTTGTTTCTGAATAATTGAGTTGGCTTTCATGTTGTAAGGCCATATTAAACACAGTACCAATATCAGGAATAGGTTTGGCCATTGAAACTTGAGATCTAACATTGCCAAAAACATCATTCAGACCTTTAAGAAACCTGATAACCTGATCTATTTCATTATGTGCTCTACAAACAGGGAGGGCATCACAACTACAGGGTGGGGTGGGTTTCAAAATCAACAATTGATCTCATAGACTCTTAAGCTTTGTAAAATATTGAGTCACAGACATAGTACCTTGCTTTGTAGCATAAATCTCTTCCTGCATATTAGAAAGTCTATATGCATTTCCTGTCCAAAATCTGTGATCAAGATCTAACCAGATTTCCCTAACTGTGGATAACCACAAAATACATTGATAGATGGAAGGATCAACTGAATTAACAAGCCAGGTTGAAACCATATCATTACACTGGCACCACGCTTCAAAATACCGATCCAGTCTCTGTTGGTTTAGGCAACGAGCCATCCACAAACTTCAACTTGCCTTTTATAGACAAGACCATGGAAATTGCTCTCTTCCAGCAATGATAATTCTTACTCCTTTAAGAATAGGCTCCACTATCACAGCAGACGGATTCTCTGTTGAGGATTGTTTTGTATTTAGACATGTGCAGAATCTTGATATTTAGACATGTGCAGAATCTCGGTTATTTAGACATGTGTAAAATCTCAATATTAATTTTAGGCCTCTAGAGAATTATTTTTGTAATATATATGTAATGCATTACAACTCAAAAAGAAATATACAGAAAATATTTAGTCCAATAATTTATCATGGTATCGGAGCGGGAGGTCATGAGATCAATCCTTATTTTGAGGATTGTTTTGTATTTAGACATGTGCAGAATCTCGGTTATTTAGACATGTGTAAAATCTCAATATTAATTGTAGGCCTCTAGAGAATTATTTTTGTAATATATATGTAATGCATTACAACTCAAAGAAATATACAGAAAATATTTAGTCCAATAATTTATCATGGTATCGGAGCTAATCACTGAAACCTTTTTTTTTTCTTTTCTTCCCGTCATCTGCGTACTCCCACGCCTTGCACAACTTTCTTGTGTGTTGGGCATCAACGGCAGACGGTGAAGGCAAAATCGATGCTACCTCACCCTTTTACCTTGGTTCCGGTGATGAACCCGGAAATTTGATCACCCATGTGTTGCTTCAGAACGATAATTACCTTGCGTGGTCGAGGGCAATGACATTGGCTCTCAAGGCTCGCCGAAAATTCGTGTTTGTAGACGGAACGATCTCCAAACCAACTGAGAAGAAGAAGATATTGGATTGGGAAACCGTGAACTCCATGCTTGTTTCATGGATTTTGCGTAGTATGGATCAAAGGTGGCATCGTCCATACCTTATCATGACAATGCCAAACGATTGTGGGACTATCTTGAGAAGAGATTTTGCGTTGCGCGAACGGTCCTCGTCTCCAACAATTACGGGCTGCAATTACGGATTGTAAGCAATCAAAATCCATGACCATTGAAG
This sequence comes from Gentiana macrophylla, assembly GCA_026214975.1. Lineage (NCBI taxonomy): Eukaryota > Viridiplantae > Streptophyta > Magnoliopsida > Gentianales > Gentianaceae > Gentiana > Gentiana macrophylla. Next base: position 30,255,715 of record CM047814.1, read on the forward strand.
ATTATTTTAACAGACTAATGGGACTGTGGGACGATTTGTCTCGGCTCAAACCATTGCACGCTTGTGAGTGTGGTAAATGCACGTGCGATGTTTCGGGAAAATTTGAAGCGGATCGAGAAGAGGAGAAACTCCATCAATTTTTGATTGGAGTCGACGATGATCTCTATGCCACGGTAAGAACAAATTTGCTATCTCAAAAGCCTCCTCCAACCTTGGACAGTGCTTATCAAGCCTTCATTCAAGAGGAACGATCCCGTGGCATCGCTCTTAGCAAAACAATGACTGAGGAAGTTCATGCTTTCGCTTTGTAGCCAGAACGCAGCAAAGGTAAGTTTGAAAAAATTGACAAATCACAGCTGCAATGTATCCATTGTAAACGGAGCGGACATGAAATGGCGACCTGCTTCAAACTTCACGGTTTTCCGGAATGGTGGGAGGAGCACCGTCGCAATGAAAAAAAAGGTGGTTCTGGTCGTGGAACAGCAACACCTTCAGCCCATTCTTCCGCTCATGTAGGCCGTGGTCGTGGAGGAGCTGTGCGGGCAAACGCCATTACCGGCAGCAGCGTCGATGTCGACCAAGGTTCTAGTAATAGTTCAGGTGGTGCTGCACTTGCAGAGTTGAATCCTGAGCAGGTTCAAATCCTAATGAATATGATTAATAATCAACAACATGATCGCATGATGGGTAAGTTCTCCCCCTCGTATTGGATTCTCGACACCGGGGCATCTCATCATGTCACCGGAAACTTGAAATGTTTAACGCATACTCGGCATATTGCAGCCTTACCCGTCGGTTTACCGGATGGGCAGAAGGCTGAGGCAACAATGGAAGGCCAAGTTTCACTTATAGGAGGCTTGAATTTAAATAATGTTTTATTCGTGCCTAAATTAAGTTGCAATTTAATATCGGTGTCGCAGCTAATTGATGACTCTAAATGCTTTGTTCGCTTCACTGACACTTTATGTGCTATACAGGACCAACATTCGGGGAGCCTGATTGGAGCCGGTGAACGGCAGGACGGACTCTATTATTTCCGGGGAATTCCTACAGTACATGCGGTGCAGAGTTCTGAGGTTTGTGAATTCGAATTATGGCATAGAAGATTGGGGCATCCTTCGGATAGAGTCGTCAAGTTGGTACTTTCAAATAAATCTAGTAATCCTCAAAACAAATTGAATAAAGCATGTGTTATTTGTCCTCAAGAAAAACAAACACGTGATAGTTTTCCCGTTAGCCATAGTAGAGTTTCCCGTAATTTTGAGCTTGTTCATTGCGATTTATGGGGACCAAATAATCAAACACCCTCTTCTTGTGGTGCTTATTATTTTTTGACGTTGGTGGATGATTTTTCTAGAGCAGTATGGGTATATTTACTACGCAATAAAACTGAGGTTTATAAAGCTTTTTCCTCTTTCTTTGCCATTGTTGAACGACAATTCGAGACTACTGTTAAAATGGTGAGAAGCGATAATGGAACTGAGTTCAAATGTATGCTTGAATACTTTGATACACATGGAATTATTTTTCAAACATCTTGTGTTGGGACGCCCCAACAAAATGGGAGGGTAGAACGCAAACATCAACACATCCTAAATGTGGCACGTGCGTTGATGTTCCAAGGAAATCTTCCAATTACTTTTTGGGGTGAATGTGTGCTCGGGGCTGTCTATTTGATCAATCGTACTCCATCAAAATTGTTACAAAATAAATCACCTTTTGAGATTTTGTTTGGTACAACAGCAAATTATGATTTATTAAAAACATTTGGTTGTCTAAGTTTTGCCCATTATCAGAAATCTAAAGGAAATAAGTTTGCGCCAAGGAGTAGAAAATGTGTTTTTATTGGATACCCACAAGGACAAAAAGGATGGAAACTTTATGATCTTGACACGGGTGAAATATTTGTTTCCCGCGATGTCAAATTTTATGAGAATGAAATTCCTTTTCGGGCCAATATGGATACTGTGAGGGATGATAGTGGCATAGAAGCTCCCATAATAAATGCAGGTGTCAACAACAATTTCTTAGATGATTCCGATAGTGTTCTGTGTGAAGGGGAGGCTCGGAATGAGGTGAGCCCACCTCTCTCTACCGACGCCCCGACAACACCTAGTTCGACGGGGAGCCCACCTCCTTCTACCGAGCCCGTGGTGGAATTAGGACGCGGATTACGGGAAAAGCGTCCATCTGTTCTACTGCAAGAATATGTTACAAATACTGTACGGAAATTGAGTCCCTCCTCGAGTTCATCGCCTCCTACCAGCTCCTCAGGTACTCCTTATCCTATAGCACATTTTGTAAATTGTGATAAATTCTCGGTGAGACACCGTATATTTCTTGCTGCTATCACTACAGGATATGAACCTCGTAATTTTCGCGAGGCCATGACAGATGCAGGTTGGCGCAAAGCAATGCAACATGAAATTAAGGCTTTGGAAGAAAATGAAACATGGGTAATCGCAGCCCTACCTCCGGGTAAAAAGGCTCTCGGTTGCAAATGGGTATATAAAATCAAATATCATGCTAATGGTAAGATTGAACGCCTTAAAGCTCGGCTTGTCATCTTCGGGAATCACCAAGTTGAGGGCATTGATTATACTGAGACCTTTGCCCCAGTAGCGAAAATGGTCACTGTTCGTGTTTTCCTTGCTGTAGCGGCCGCTAAAAATTGGGAATTACACCAAATGGATGTGCACAACACTTTCCTTCATGGTACTCTTGATGAAGAAGTTTATGAAACCGCCACCTTGATTTACTCTAAAAAAGCCCGGTATGGTATGTCGTCTCAAGAAATCTTTATATGGTCTCCGCCAAGCCCCGCGGTGTTGGTTTGCTAAGTTAGCCAATTCATTAAAACAATATGGTTTCAAACAATCTTACTCGGACTACTCCCTTTTTACCTTGCATCTGGGAGTCGTGCAACTTAATGTTTTGGTTTATGTTGATGACTTGATCATCTCAGGTAACGACTCGTCCGCTATTGCTCGGTTTAAGAAATATTTGGGTGAATGCTTTCATATGAAAGATTTGGGGGTCTTGAAGTATTTCCTTGGCATAGAAGTGGCTCGTAGCCCTGAGGGTATTTTTCTTTGTCAACGGAAATATACACTGGACATTATCACGGAGTCCGGTATGTTAGGGGCTCAGCCTGCAGGGTTTCCGATCGAGGAAAATCATCACTTGGCGCTTGCGACCGGAGATTTACTCCATGATCCCGAACGGTATCGTCGTCTCATTGGACGCCTTATCTATTTGTCCTTTACTAGACCGGATTTGGCGTATGTGGTGCATATTTTGGCGCAGTTCATGCACGCTCCTCGCCAAGAACATTGGGATGCGGCCATACGTGTTGTGCATTACTTGAAGGGCTGTCCGGGCCAAGGTATTCTTCTTCGCTCTAACTGTGATTTGTCTTTATCTGGGTGGTGTGATTCAGATTGGGCAAGTTGTCCTATGACTCGTCGGTCTTTGACGGGTTGGCTTGTGTTTCTTGGCAATTCTCATGTTTCTTGGAAAACAAAGAAACAACATACAGTTTCCCGTTCCTCTGCGGAGGCTGAATACCGCTCTATGGCCACCACTACGTCGGAGTTAAAATGGTTAAAGGCACTTCTCGGAAGTCTTGGGGTGGCTCATCCTCGCGCTATGCGTTTGTTTTGTGATAGTCAGTCGGCCCTACACATTGCACAGAACCCTGTGTTCCATGAACGCACGAAACATATTGAAGTTGATTGTCATTATGTTCAGGACGCGCTTCAAGACGGTATTATTGCTGCTAGTCATGTGTCGACAGATGAACAACTTGCTGACATTTTTACGAAGGCTTTGGGCAAGAGGAAATTTTTGTACTTACTTCGCAAGTTGGGCATTTGTGACCTCCATGCTCCAACTTGAGGGAGGGTGTTGAGGATTGTTTTGTATTTAGACATGTGCAGAATCTTGATATTTAGACATGTGCAGAATCTCAGTTATTTAGACATGTGTAAAATCTCAATATTAATTGTAGGCCTCTAGAGAATTATTTTTGTAATATATATGTAATGCATTACAACTCAAAAAGAAATATACAGAAAATATTTAGTCCAATAATTTATCATTCTCTCCGGGATGAATATGATAAGGATTGACGGTTTCTTCTCCTGCAATTTCTTCCATAGCCAAGAAAACTTGCAATACACAGAAAGAACTTAACAAGAAACTCTACAGCTCCACATGACCGCAAATCCATAACAAGAATACAAGTTATAAAACTTGTGAATCAGCAGCTAGAATTTGCGTGCTCTGATACCATGTTGCAAAACTCTATTGAAACACAAAACTTAGCAAGAAATAAGAAAAGTAAATTCAAACTTTTAAGAAAGCGGGAAAATGGAGAAAATAGAGTTTTGTTTATTACATTGATAGAAGTTACAATTGGGGGTTCTCCTATGTAATTTACAGTATATATACACTATACAAGCGGTTAATTGAACTCCTAAACAGTTGTAAAAACTCCAAAGGTCCTTAACTGACTCCAACCCATTTTGTTCCTAAGTGTTCGACCAAATGCCTCAGTGGCATTTGGTGTACTGAACTGTATAAGTGTAAATCTTCTGTCTAAGCTTCATGTTTGTGCAATCTACCTTGTGCATCAGGTATATGAGCTGCAACATCGAGTCCGAAAACGATGAATACTCTGATTCAACTAATTCGGGTCAGAATTTCGAATGTTTCCATACTCAATACCGGTCAGAAAGACTTTGTGACTAAAATTAAGTCAAGAAAAATTTAAACATTTTGTCAGAATCAAAGAGTTTGCAAATTATTCTGACTCAATTAAAGTCAGAAAACGATGATTATTATGATTTAACTCGAGTCGGAATTTTGAATGTTTTCCGTACACAATACCAATCAGAAAGACTTTCGACTAATATAAAGTCAAGAAACTTTTAACAATCTATCTGAATTTTGGTCAGAATCAACGAGTGCTAAAAAAACATAATTTGAAGGGTAAAAGTGGGGGAAAAATGATGTGTATTAAGAATTTTTTAATTGTGTGGAAAAACATTCACTGATTATATAATAAATAAATTATGTTTACTTACATAATTCTTATGTCGTGACTGTTGATTGGTGGGTCAAATTTTAGCACCACTTTTTTCGTGCTTAAAACCTCCTGGTATCCGGAACCAAATGATCCGACTAATCCAGAATTCAGTCCGGGTCGTCTGCAGAGTCTGACTTTTTACTCAGGCCAGGTCTGGCCTGGCCTGCACTTCAATTAAGTCTTACGTTCTAAAAAAGTCTTGCAAAAAAAAAAAAAAAAAAAAAAAAAAAAAAAACGCCTCTCCTATGCACGAAAGTAAATTGAAGCAAATAACTTTTATGGATGGACGATAGAGTTACTTCCTTAAATTTACATTATTTTTATATCATCATCAACTCACTTGGTAAACAAAATAAAAAAAAATCTTGAAACAATCTCAAACACAAGTTTATGTTAGACATAAATATAATGTAGAATTGAGGAAATAACTCTATCGTTGGACAGATAAAGATAATATTAACGAATATGACATCCTATGATACAATTTAGTAAAGCAATTATGTACAACACGTTTATGTAATAGATTTGTGCTACAATTAAACCTCGATAAATAAATACCTTCGGGACCAGAAAAAAAAATTTGTTTAACGAGGTTATTCATTTATCGAACATTATTTTAAGCTCTTTTGCCCAAATGGGACCGGAGAAAAATTATTTATTTATCGAGGTTATTTATCGAATATTCATTTATCGAGGTTTAACTGTATTTGTCTTAAAATGAAAATTAGAGTTTTAATGGAAAACCTATGGATAGAGGTTAGGTTTTTATCCTAAAACATATATGCGGGATGTACAATACACACTTGCTATTATGAAATAAGATAATTGTGGACCAAAAGCAACGCAATACAATCTTCTCACTATTGCACAAACACACTAATGTGAGGACCTTTCTACATCAAAATTTGTCCTTCGGAATCAATAAGGTAAGATCAAAACAACACTAACATAACCAAAGACACGTCTTTCTTGCTCAAAGATATGTAATTTGTTGAGTAAAAGTACCCCTGAATCGAAAGTCACAACACAACCACATTCATTATTATTTTTATTGACAAGAACATATACAATGGCAAACATCAATCGAAAGTCTCCTGAGATATCAACATCCCTTCATTGCAACAAAAGAATTCATGTCGTTGACTATAAAAAGCAGCAAGATGCAAGGCATGGGTAGTGACGATACTGGAATATACCGTCGGGTAATTTGATTGGATAATTGAATCAATTTGAGAGATTTTATGGTTGTGTTTTAGAGATTGTCTACGTACCCAATATGTATGTGATCAAGCCAATATTGTGAAGAATGATGATCCTTTTATAGACCTCCATTGTGGAGGAGTTAATGTAGAGATCCCTGATTTGTAGGGTCTGTGATTGAGGGCCAGTGTAATGTCAATAATGGGGCAATCATGACTCGGTTAGGCTAAAATCATAGATGTAATCAATCATGGATTTTGACAGTTAATGGAGTTCAATCGTGGGATCATGTCAATTAATGCGATCTAACCGTGTTTGGAGGTCGGAGACGACCTGTTCTGCTCGGGAGTGATTTGGATGGCCTAGTCGGATAACTGTTGATGATATGAGGTCGGCTGAACTCTGATAGCGACCCGAATGAGGTCGGCTTGTTCCTGGGTGGGTTTTTTGGATTGATGGCACAGTTATGGGTTGAATTTCATATTGGCCCATTGAGCCAGTTGACCCGCTTGAGGCCCGATTCAGTCCATATGTATAATTTCCGGATTATACCCATGTCAAAAGCCCCCCAAGACCTGAGTTGGGTCGTTGATCTCAAGTTAGGTCTGTTGTATAATGACGTGGCGTGGACTGGTTTGGGGGCCAAACCATTTCTGACTTGATTGATGTTTGCCAGCCGGTCTCAATAGATCATTTTATCCTCTGATCGAGGCGTCATTTCGTACGCAATAAATCGAATTCGCGTATCGATCGAGGAGCGTCCTTTAAGTATTTGATTATAAATGAGATGTCATCCCCATTCTTTCAGTCTTTTATCTTTGTCTGATTTCTGAGGACTTTTCTCAGTTAAACTTCTATTTCTTCTTGCTAGCTATGTACGTGTTCAGAAACACAACATACACTTCTTCAGTTTAGTTTCTGATAGTCAAAATATCTCATCATCCATGGCTGAAAACCTAGCTTTCCCTCGAGAAAGCTTAGGCCAATCGGCCATTCTAGTGAAGTCTAAAAATGCTTGAGGAGGGTCTTCCAAACCGGCTGCCTCGGTGCATGGGGTAACAGACATACGAAATGTCATGGAGCAAGCAGATATGGAGAAAGTTTGTGCCGATTATCGAGTAAATACCAACGTATTTGTCGTGAGGTAGCCTACTTTAGATGAGAGAGCATGTAGACCCCTGAAGGGTATATCATTGTATACTCTTAGCACTTTGATGCCGGTATGAGGTTGCCGCTGATTCGTGCAATGCAGTAAGTTCTCACACACTACGAGTTCAATATAGCTCAGATGGTTCCGAATGGGATCAGATCGAAAGAAGCTTTTCCCACTTTTGTTGATTGAAGAATCTAAAGTTCTATATTCCCCTCTTCCGAGCCTTTTATATTATTTGGAACTCCGGCCACTCAAGAGATGGTTGTACTTCCAGCATCATCCTGGAAAAACGGCATGTAACATTGTAGGTGGATGACTCTTCTATCAAAAGATTGGAATAAAGAATAAAACTTCATTCGGGTAACCGATGGCTTGGAAGTCGGGCTCTGGATTGAAGAGGACAACATCCCGGAAGCTAAAACTGAGGATGCTTATGTTGATGATGACAGACGTCTGCGCAACGTTATGAAGAGTGTTTGTGTTCAGAAGTTTCCCTCATGGGCTTTGGAGTTAGCTGATCTGAGGAGAGGAGGTCCAGATGTCTATGTCGCACTCTCTGAGGGGGCTAGGAAAGATTCTTTATTTGCAAAGATTTGCAAAGATACTTCCTTCAGCTGCCAAAAAAAGACCCTAAATTGCAAAATCTGATATTTTCTTATCATTATTTTTAATTGCTAAGTGAAGGTACTGAAAATTCAAGGCCTGAAATGCATATTATTTATTAGGAATTTGTGGTCATAATTTTTAAGAGGCCTATGTTTAACAACAGAAATTGATTGTTCAGATATTATCAATAAAATGAAAAACTCGTTTTTTTGGTATACGATGAAATTGAGCAACTGGTTCACACAAAAATAAAAATAAAAATAAAATAATAATCTCAAACAATACAGGGCAACTAAGTCAGCATCATGCAAGAGCCGCTCGGCCGGAGCTCCATCAAGCACTAAAACAACATACAGTTCCGTGATGGTTACACCGAAAACAATATTCTCCTCATAATCATACAACATCAGGGAATAGCAAAGAAACATTTGCAAAGAGAACTGCAAAAAAAAACATCTTCCCTCTCAGGCTTTTGCATCTTTGATCCTCCCCAAAATCAAATCTATTTCTTGCATTGCGTCCAAGAAAAAAATTGATTAAACCCCCAACTTTGCAAGCAACTGTCCCCATCTTGGAGTTTCCTCATCAAAGATGTAGGTCAGAGGCGAGATCAAGACTCCACTACCTCCGATCTGTGCACAAGCCAAAAAGATCACATTACAAATTCGTCGTACCCATAACACCAAATGGTACCTACCTAATGTAATGTCCCCAACCGTGTAAACATCTTGTTTCCATTTGTGTTATAAACTGAAACAAAAGAGTGTTTGTGGATTGAGGTGGTAGTAGGTAGCAGGTAGATTAGATAGACAGCATTCATGACCTCTCTAGCTTACTACATTGAGAAACAAAGAACAATGGAATATTTTCTTACCGCCCGTAGCTGCTTGACTGATATGTATAGCTCCTTCTTTGGCACACATATGACTATGGCATAATAATCAACTGACATCTTCCCATCACGCTTGCAGTAAACCGGACTTATTGTGGGTCCCTTCATATTTTTTTTAAACAAATATACATAGTTAAGCATGCTCTTGAAAAAAGAGAAATTAATAAAATCATGGCTACTGATCATTGTGCAAAGTGTGGTTCTTCTCCAATTGCGTAAAAATTAATTGCTTACTTGCAACCCAGATAATGATGGCTGGCTTAGAATTCGTTCAGCCACTTCCTCAGCAGTGCTTCCTCGCATGTTTGCAGTGACCTGTCTAAAAAGAAGTTAGAAGACAGCAATAATATGTCACACAACTCTTAGTAAGGAGAAATAAACCAATCGCACCGTAAACTGACCAACAGCTCTCAAATGCGCCTCCAGTCTTTCCAGCATTTCATGTGTTATGTCAAGCACGCCTTTTCGCTGAGTTAAGGACTTTCTGCTAGCAACAAATACAGCCTGGAATAACGCAAATGTCAGAAAGCAGATAAAAATTTTAAGTAAAATTTGAGACAAGTTCCTCTCACCTAACCTCCATCCCTATTAAAAAAGGCAAATTATCATTTCAGAAGAATTCAGCAATACCTGACTTTCCAACATTATTCCACCTTCTATTTCTTTCAGGTTGTTTTCCCTCAAAGTAGTACCACTACTCACAAGGTCTACAATGGCATCAGCTATGCCCATCTGTTTAAAGCAGAAACAAGAAACAAGTATCAAGAACACCAAAAACGGTACATTATTGTACGTCATTTTCGCGTGATTAACCAAGAACTATAATACAAGGTATGGAGAAGAGAGCAAAGAAATAACAAAAGAAACCAGAATATGATCACTCAATGAAGAACATAACCAGACAGCAGGATTGAAACTTGAAAGTGACATTATATGAAGTAAGAGATTTTCAATGATTCATAAGAACAATCTACACGAGGAAAATTCGACATACTGCAGGAGCAGCCTCTAGAGCACCATCAGCAGTTGAAAAGGTCACGTGTTTCAATCCATTCTCACTCAAAAATATTGGAGCCATCTGAAAAGGAAAAGTAATCATGTTAAGTTTTAGCAACAAATTAATTACAAAAATGGCAATATGTCTAATAATAGTACACCCTACATAATTGAAACCGGTTGCAACTCTTAGTGGCCTCTCAGGCGTCCACTGTGGCATTTGTGCAAGCTCTTTCAAAGAATTAATATTTTCGAATATACCATACTTGGGTATCTGCAAAAAAATATCATATTGAAAAACTGCCCAGCAGCAATAAGAAGTGATATATGTGCTTTATACCAGAGCCAAATGAGAATAGTGTCATACAGCTATGGATAAGTGGCAATCCCCATATTCGAGATTATCATGAACAATGACGAGATCTTCATTTCCCTGACCAAAAAACAAAAACAAAAACAAAAACATAAAATTTGAACCTCAATCTAGGATAAAAATACCTCTTGCAAGAGGAAAACAATAACACCACAAATTCCAGCATCAAGCAACTATAAGAATGTCTCTTAGATCACTTATATTGGAGCATTAACATTATCAGGAAGGAGGAGAAAACAATAATCATGTTTGAAGTGATAATGAGTAAAACTGAGAAGGTACAAAGTAATTCATAGCAAGGAACTTCATCGTCTTCTAATATATGAAGACCAAGAAAAAAAAACATATATATATATATATATATATATATATATATATATCAAAAAAGTATATGCTTTCAATGACAATAAGTAAAGGATGTATGTTTAGAATGCGCCTAGATGATATTTCCAAAAAGAGAATCATTGTTACACAATGCATTGTAGTACTGAATCTTGAACAATGTAAAAGAACCAACGGGTACTAAGCAGTTACGTACCTGACCATATTCAGTTACTGTGTCAAGACCAACAATACCAAGATCCAAATCTCCAGAGACTAATTTCCGCACAACATCTTTTGGCCGTTGAAACCAAACTTCTAAATTGGGGATCTGCAATTGAAAAGAAAAGAAAAACGATCACTCCGTGATTATATACGATATATAAGGTCTACTAAAGTCACGGAGCTCACAATCAATGGCAGATAAAGAGCACAAGTGCCACCACTAACAGGTGAAAAACAAATTACGAGAATTCACAAACCCCAGGGGTATTACAAGAGAACAAAGAAATAATAGAGTCATGGAGGCAAAACTGACAAGAAGTTGGATCTCTTTTTTAAAAGAACAGGTAAAGGCCAGTCTACCAAAATTAAGAGGAATAGGCAGATGCGTCAGGTTCCCACCATCTCCTCTCCACACCGTTACCAAGAAAATAAACACCAACAAAACTCTCACACTTGCTTTAGAGAACCACTAAAGTCTAAAGTCAAAGAGTATAGACAAATTTAGATGTCCTAATGGTCAAGGAATGAAGTAGCAAGCCTCCAGATATCAAAAGCGTACTACTGCACTTGAAACATATATACCCTTCTCAAGACATATCTTGCCTGAAAGTGTCGATTTCAGTAAAAGGGCAGATCTCATCCCATAAGTTAAGAAGATATGTGCACAAAATGTCACAATTGAATGAAATAAGGCTTTTCCCTTTCCAATAAAATAAAAAAGGGAAAAGTGCTCATCATATTGGACATATAGAGCAGCTAACAGCCAAGTGCACTGGATCCAGACTCACTGATCCAAGTGTTAGAGCCATACGGTAAGTATAAACCAAAAACATTGTCGCCCGATTCACGCATAACCATATTTGATTTGAGGAAAGACTATATTAGGGACAACTAAGAATTAACTCTAGTTAGAACGCAAATGGTGCATGGTAGGAGTTCACACATAACCTAGTCTCTCTTTGATGCTGATGCCGTTGAGCTTAGCTCCAATATCTATCTGATGGTCCAAATACAACATGGTCAAACGGCTCCTTGAGAGCCTGAACATTAGTCCAAAGTGATAATTCCGGTTACAAATGGCATACATGCACAACCCTCATGCCTTAATAAACACAGACAGACATTTAAAAAAAAAACGAATACACTTGCACCTTATTTAAACACAACCAAATACATAATCATTAATGTAGAGTGACACAATAACATATGTTTATCACATAGAACAACACCGAGTATGCTGATGGTCCCAGTATCACCCAAGAACAACTTGACTACGAACAACAGTAAGAGTGACAACACTAAGGACCCAGTAGCACCCAAAGACAACTTAAATTGCTCCTTATTCCTGATACCCAAAGTTAGAATACACTGGGTCTTCGTTTACTACTTTGACACTTTAGTGGGTCTTTTTGCAGTAAATCCACTTATCTTCCTTAAAAGCATCAGGACACCTTCAACACTTGCCAAATATCGAATTATCAATATCGTAACATACACGTTTTGGATCTTGTATGTTTGTTGTGGGTCTCCAGTAAGTAGATCTAACAATCAAAAACTAAATGTTGGACATTTCATAGAAAATTAGTGTGATAAAGAGTCCTTACATTAACATTTTAGCAAACTGGGGCCTGGGGGCATGGATAGCCTTCCCAAGTACTTCCCCACTGGGTTCCATACTGATGGTTTTGCAGAGCTTGGAAACCCAACATCCGTAACCACAATGCGACACGTCAAAGCACATATGAAGTCTCGACAAACTTATACAGAATAATTTCACTATAGATAAAGGATGGAATAACTATAGCGTCTCTTTACATACAGAGAGAATTTGTTTTCTTGATAAGACTAGGGGAGGCAACCCACACATCATAACCGCTGAAAGGAACTAAAGTAGAGGCCCTTCCTGAATAAACTTAGGAACGAAACTTACAGTCATAACTGGTTAAAAAAAATCTACTATTTGTGGTGTTCAAACAACATGCTATCAACATCTGTTAGCTCAGGCATTTCAACACTGTTGACATAGAGAAGTTAGTATCTATCAATCATCAACGGTCAAATGAAGAGACATACTTGTTAAGTCGTGTGACAGTAATCTAAAGTACATAACTTCAGTTGCCAGAGCTACAGCTTGAAATCAAGATGATCACCTATGATGGTCTGAAATTAGACCGAAATACCAGAGAATCCATACAATGTTGCATTCAGTCTGAAGTCAACATATGAGAGTTTGCTATAACTATAAGAGGCGTTTTAGTTTAAAACTTTGGAATGTTTTGGATAAGGGATTCGATACTGCCCGCCTGATTGTCATCCCAACAGGTAAGAGAACGCTAACTGAAGAATCAGAAACAAAGTTAATTTTCTTAGTCCCGAATTCACACACGTCAAATGGAAGATCAAATGCAGCTATCATACAAAATCATTAGGTAGATAATGACATCCTAAGCAAGCAAGAGATAGAGAGTAGCCAATATGCTACATCATGAAAACCCATAAAGTTGAACTAGTACACAACGTATCATTTGAAACTAAAAAGAGTGTGAATAAAGGACGTGTACCTGAGGGATTTCAGCTACATACTGCCTCGGGTTAACCTGCTTCACTGACAGTTGGCAATCCTATACATTTCCAAAAAAAAAAAAAAAAAAAAAAAGACCTTTAGCTAGAGGCAACAGTATTTAATTAAACAACAGAAACGAACAAGCAGAATAAAGTACCCGAAGAAGATCGAGCGTGTCGGTAGCCATTCGACCTTTGCTGGGCAAACCGAGCCGAATTTCAGTTCTTTCGGGCGACACCTTTCCGGCATTCCCATTCTGTACAGTCACCGGCAACGACTGTGAAGAAGAACCACACGAAATGGTGAATTTGACAGAAACATTGACCGGTGGAGAAACTAACAGTGAGCTTGAGAAGAAGCTTTGTGGAGAAATGGATTGAAATCTGGACATACTGTAATCGATTTTGTGTGGATTTGGCGTACTCGCAATCGCAATTGGAAGCAGTGTGTGCGTGGCCCCTGTATGATATGAAGATAGCAACCGCCGCCGCCGCCGCAAACACAGACTGAGCTTTGGTTCCTAGTATGTATAATCTAAATTCGGTATAGCCAGAACTCTTTAATTAATGCCAGAGCTGTTTTAATAGTATTTCAGGGTGTTCCCTATTCTATGGTGAGGTACTAAAGTTTGTTTGTTTTTTTTTAATAATTAGAAAATAAGACACATTTGCAGATAGACAATTGTGCCAAAAAAAAAAATGCAGACAGACAGTTAAACATGATTTCTAAAATAAAATTATTAAAAAAAATTTGTGTATGTTTTTCTCTTTCCATCCTGATTTTTAATCATTCATACAATTTTTTTTTATGTTTCATTCATACATATTTAAATATGGATTTCTGTTAAAAATTTCATCAATTTTTTTTATTTTTGTCATTCACTCTGTTTAGGATTTTGTTTGATATCATTGCATCGTTTAATGAATATATCTACAGTGGATTTCAAACCATAATGAATTTTTGCAGAAACCATGATAAATTTTTACAATGAATTTTGAATAATAGCGAATTACGACAGTAAATTTTCAGTTACATCAGAATATTATAAATGTTGTCTCAAAATAAGAAGCACGAAAAAATAAAATTTATTGTGAGGTGGGAAAAGAGCTTGGGAGAGAAATACTCATTTCTACCACTTATTCACGTTAAAAGACAAAAAAGAAAGAGTGGTTTGCCTTAAAGATGATCAAGATCAATAGACCTACAAAACTGAGCAAATTGAAAAAATGGTAAATGGTTTTTATACCACACTATACAAAGCCGATTCAAATCAGATTGAGTGAGATATAGACATTAATCTACCAACTTTATCAAGAGCTGACCTCCAATGGGTGAACATACATGTATCATAAAATTAAGATGCAATTTTATGTTAGTAATATCATCCGCAACGGAAGCGATTTAAGGATCTAGATCTATAAATTACACGTAATAAAATAACTAAATCTACTCTGAGGGGCCAGAACATACCTCTTGGATCTCAAAAATCAAGTAGAAGAACCGCAATATGAAGAATAAACGATGGTGTGAAGAAAGACTACGATCTTCCGTGACGTGTGATCCAAACAACTCCCGGTGGAAGGAAATTCTCGCCTCGAATCCTCCCGATATGCTTTCTGGGAAACCTCCAAGATTTTCCTCCTTATACCCCTTGGTCGAAATTTTCTTTTCATCTCTAAGAGGTGAAAGTCGAAATTTATGTTGTGTTTTAGGCTTTTATAACTCTCTTTATATATGAGAAGAATCATTGTCTCCAAGCCGATTTTATTTGCAAATAAATAAATCCGATAAATAAAAGATAATCCCATAATATTCTGTAACAAATCTAAAATAATATTTATCTTTATTTCTTAGCATAAATATTTATACAATAAATATTTTCACAAGACATTGTCTTATTAATTCACAAGAAAACTAATTTTCGTTTCATAAAACAATGCTAGGGGCGAAAATTATTGCTTGTGACCTAGTCACAATAATTTCGACTATACACACTAAATCGCCAAGTTTATGAAAAATGCTTTTTCACATATTTAATTATTTAATTTCAACTAATTTAATAATTCACTAAACAATTAATTCACATATCGTTTTAATTAAATTCTAACAAGAACTAAATTAATATTATTAGGATTCGACGTCCAAAATAATATGCTTATATTGGAGCACGTCGGGACCAATGGACTAATAATCAAATGACTCCGATAAATCAAATGAATAATTATCTTACTTAATGTAATAATTATATTCGATAAATCAATCACAAGAATATGCCGCCATAATCCCGTGATCGCACTCCTCCGATTATAAGATATATTTATCTCCTCGTGAGAATAATAATAAGCGTCAATTGATATAATCATTACATATAGATTAATCCTCCATAGATCGCTCATTCTAAATCGGGAAGTTACCGTTAACCCTTTTAGAACCTCTTATCATTATTTACCATTTAACCCTAAAGTGATCAATTAATTCATACAACTCATGGTAGCTAATCGGTGTAATATGAACTCCATGGATCGATCGGTTTATGATTAACAAATAAGTGGAATCGTTTATCTACTTCCGAAATGGAAGGAATGGATTTCGTGATCGTGATAACACATACTACTCACTCAATCCAGTACAATGCCAAGATGGGGTAATTCAGATCATAGACTCAGTGTAATCCTTAACCGTCAAGTCAAACCTCATACTGATTCAAGCAGTTGAGTGTGATCACCTCAGGATTAAGATATATCCATAAATATGATCATCGATTGATTCGACAAGACTTCTCGATTACGGAATTATATCGTGAACTCGATCAAATTGGTCCAAATTTATATGATATATCTATCATATATAAATGCCCTACCAGGTTCTCTTAACCGAAAGTCCGGATAAGACAATCACACATATTGTGTGTTCGGGCGCATTAATAGCACGTTAAAGAGAGACCAGATACTCTTGATTAACTTCACTACGGGCTAATTGTATTTTAAGTACATCTTCACTAACTCAATCCTCCCGTGTATATCCCATACATTGAGTCAAGTGATTACATAAACAATATACTTTAGGGTTTTCTGTAGTGTAAATACTATTGTCACATCGGTAAATATGAGAATAATAAATATGAATAATAATAACATTTCATTTATTAAATAAAACAATTACAAATTTGTCTTTCGGGCATTACACCTAACATTTTCCAGATGAGGAATGCAGCTGTCGGATTTTGAACATGTGACCACCTAAAGTCTTCAATAATACTTCTAAATAGTTGAATCAAATGGACAATTGCATTAGAATTTGTCTGAAATAATATACATACACGGTTTTTAATATTATTAGCGAGGTATTTTAGTAACTTTGCACGAAAATTTGAGTGGGGCCCATGTCTCCCTCCATCACCCATGTGGGTCCGCCCCTGCTCAAGATATAACTTGAGAAGTGTTGGAATAGTGTCCTAAACCCAATCGGGTTGGACCGGATCCGACCGGGTCGGATCATTTCTACTATTTCTTTATGTTTATACATATATAAAATGGCTTTTCTGTTGTCATATATATGTTCTTTTAAAGAACCAATTATGAATTGTTATATGATAACGTCCTCAAGTGTTAAATGTGATAGAGAAACCATGATAAAGCGATTATGGTTGATGAGATCTCTAATCACTTTAATAAGTTTGATACTTAAATGTCTCTAGTCGATGTACTATCAAACAGGGCATTGATAGTATGAACATGTGCTAGCACGTATTAGATGTCTTCTGCCTTAAGTAATGTGGATAGATCTCGTCTATCGAAGTGTAGAGACACACTTGACCAGACGTGGACGTGTATTGTAGAACGCGCGACGTTGGGGATCGACCCACTTACACGGATAAGTGTCACACTATGTGGCGGTTGTGTAATTATCCTTAAGACCGAGTCTTCATGGCATCACGGTGTGGATTGTCATGCTTTGACACTATTGAGGTTTCAGCCACGGGCGATCATGCGGTAGTGATTGGGTGTGAGCATCAAGCACGCGCGGAGTATACATGATTGGTCGTCCGGGAATCGCGTATCCTATGATTGGGATCGAATATCCGAAATGGCCTTCTTATAAGGGATGTCTAGCTCTCGTGAATCTTTGCAAAGTGGGAGTAAATGTGTTACTTGAGAGAGCTTGATATCCGGATTATAAGATACGGTCGTTGATGTTTGACACTCGACTAACGACCGTATGGATATTATTACAATGATAGGATTGTAAGTTACACGGTAATCGTTTCACATGAAAGGTAGTAGTCATTGCATTTGACTCTTCCGATGATCGGGGTCACGGTGTATTGCAGACGCTATCCCGTGATCGTTAGGCATGAAGGGCATTTTCGTAATTTGCACTTTATGTCTACGGCCAACATATTCGGAAGCCTATCGGGTCACACACATAAGAACATCTAGCCGGATTAAAATGTGGTTATAGATGATAACCAAATAAGGAAAGTTTATCTCGAGACTATAAAGGTTATAGTGGTAAATTAATATGGTGGTATTTATTTATTATGAATAAATTAAATACAAGATATTAATTAAGTTGATTAATTAAATACACTTATATTGATAAGTGGCGCCACATATGTGTATAAGTGATACACTTGGATGCAGAATTTAATTAATGATATTACCTATTATTAATATTAGATATTAATAAAATAAAATAATATATATATTGAATGCATGCGTGTGTGTGTTCATTGATTGCAAATTGATTTGCTGTATGCGCACCATTTGGTATATATTAATAGATTTATATGTGTTATATATATATGTGATATATACACATGTGTGTAAATTGATTTATGGTAATATAATAAAGATAAATATTCAATATAAGATATTGACTATATCTTGGGAATATTCAATATAAGATATTGATAATATCCTGTGATTTATTTGATATGAGATATTAAATTAAATGAGATAAATCAATCAATTATATTTTCCTTATTTTATTGGGAAAATGTTTTCTTCTCCTCCACACCTAGTAGGGGCCCCAACCACTATAAATAAGACAAAGGTGTCAAGTTCTTTTTTGACATCATAATTCCAAGAGCTAATAGTTTCTGTGTAAAATTGAGAGAGCATCCTATGAGAGTTGGAGAGAGGGAAAAAAGGCGGTCTAAGAACCGGAGTTTTCCAATAAAGCAATCCATGATGGGATTCAGTGGTGTTCGTGTGGACTAGCGGCAGAGGCCGAACACTGGGCGGCTCTATGCAGAACTACTCTCCTTAGGCGGTCAAAGCGTCGATCTTTTAGATCAACCAAGGTAACCACCGCTACTATCTATTTGTTTATTGCTTAAAGTTCGATCTTGGGTCAATAGGTTCGCGTAGATACAAGAAGGCCTATGACAAAGTTGATTAAATTGGGGTATCATAAAAGTTCATCCAGTTGATCAAGATTGCCCTGATAACCTTCAGGATGGCAATCATCTGAAATGTCAACAAGTTAAAGCCAATTAGTCCATAAAGAGTTCTAAGACAAGGAGAACCCTTGGTACCTTATTTATTTGATCTTTGCATGGAGGTACCGAACATTCTAACTGACACGGAAGTCCAACAAGGCAGATTTAAGCCAATTAAACCGGGCAGGCATTGTCCGGCCTTGCCCCACCTCCTTTTGTTGATGACCTAATACTATTTGGGGAGGTTATTGAATCTCAGGAGGCTGAGGACGACATACGAATGCTCCTTGATAATTTTTGCAAACTTTCAGGACAGAGAATCAATATACAAAAGTCTAAGTTCCATACTTCTAGAAATACAAGTATTTAGATGAGGGACTTCATCAGTCAGAAGATGAGTACGCAACATGTTGAAGACTTTGGCCATTATCTGGGTGTACCACTCATGCACTTTAGACTGACCAAAGATAAATATACACACGTACTGTTGAAATAGTGTCCTAAACCCAATCGGATTGGACCGGATCCGACCGGGTCGGATCATTTCTAGTATTTCTTTATTTTTATATATATATTAAATGGCTTTTCTAATGTCATGTATTTGTTCTTTTAAAGAACCAATTATGAATAGTTATATGATAACGTCCTTAGTATTAAACTGTGATAGAGAAACCATGATAGGCGATTATGGTTGATGATATCTCTAATCACTTTAATAAGTTTGATACTTAAATGTCTTTAGGCTTATGTGCTATTAAACAGGGCATTGATAGTACAAACATGCTAGCATGTTTTAGATGTCTTTTGTCTTTAAAGGCAGGGATAGATCTCGTCTATCGAAGTGTAGAGACATTTGGACTGTACGTGGACGTGTATTAGAGAATGCGTACGTTAGACTGGCCCACTTACAATGTTAAGTGTCGCACTATGTGGCGGTTGTGTAATTATCCATAGGACCGGAGTCTACATGGCATCACGGTGTGGATTGTCATGCTTTGACACTATTGAGGTTTCCCCTAGCCACGGGGCGATCATACGGTAGTGATTGGGTGTAACACTGAAGCATGCGGAGTTACGTGTTTGGTCGTCCGAAAATCGCGTACCCTAATAGTAGGGGTGAATATCCGAAAGGGTCTTCTTATAAGGAATGTCTTACTCTCGTGAATCTTTGAAAAGTGGAAGTAAATGAGTTACTTCAAGAGAGCATGATATCCAGATTATAAGATACGGTCGTTTATGTTTACACTTGACGAATGACCGTATGGATATTATTACAGAGATAGGATTTTATTTACACGGTAACTGTTTCACATGAAAGGTAGTAGTCATTGCATTTGACTCTTCCGATGATTGAGGGTCACGGTGTGTTGCTAGACGTTATCCCGTGATCGTTAGGCATGAAGGGTATTTTCGTAATTTGCACTTTGTGTCTACGGCCAACATATTCGGAAGCCTATCGGGTCACACACATAAGAACATCTAGCCGAATTAAAATGTGGTTATAGTTGATGACCAAATAAAGAAATAATTTATCTCATACTATAAATATTATAGTGGTAAATTAATCTGGTGGTATTTATTTATTATGAATAAATATAATACATGATATTAATTGTGTTGATTAATTAAATATGTATATAGATATATACATACATATATATATATATATATATATATATATATATATATATATATATATATATATATGATGTATTTTTAATTAATTAATCATAGTATTATATTAATTAAAGAAAATCTCAATTCCCAAATTAGTGGGGAAAGGGACGTCATTGTAATTTAATTAATAAGATTACCATATATTAATATTGTATATTAATTGATTTTCGGAAAATAGATTTATTGTAATAAGATAAATATAATCAATATAAGATATTGACAAATCTTGGAAATATTTAATATAGGATATTAAATTAGATAAGATAAATCAATCAAATATATTTTCATTATTTTATTAGGAAAATTTTTCTTTCTCCTCTATCTACTAGGAAGCTAATCTCAATCAGATTGGGATAGCAAAGAGGTGCCCCATACTTTAAATAAATGAGGGATTGGCTAGCTCTTTTGTATAACACAATTTCAAGAGCTAATAGTTCTTGTGAAAATTATAGAGTTTTGAGAGAGAGAAAAAATCGATCTAGCAACCGAGTTTTTCTGGTAGGAATCCATGATGGGATTCCGGTGGGCTGTTCTTGTGGATCACCGGTAGAGGCCGAACGCTTGGGCGGCTCCGTGCATCACTACTCTCCTTAGACGGTCAAGGCGTCGATCTTTTAGATCAAGCAAGGTAACCACCGTATACTGCTTATTTGTTTATTGCTTAAACGAAGTCGATCCTGGTGGAAAAGGAAATAAATTTTTTGAATTCCGCTGCGTTCCCGCGTAGATTTCCTAACACGTACTAGACAAGTAAGGAAAAAATTATCAAACTGGAAAATATAGAGTATGTCAAAGGTTGGCAGAATGGTGCTGATACATAGTCCACTATCAACTCATCCATACTACACTATGAAAACTATGAAACTACCAACTTGCATTCTTCATGATATGAAGAAAGTTTGCAGGAAAGTATTCTAAGGTGAAAAAAGGGACAAGAAAAATGCATTACCCATCATGGCAGAAAATATGCCAACCCAATGAGAACGGAGGACTGGATTCGAAAAATCGCACAGCACATTAATACAGCTCTGTTGGGTAAGCTGGTACGGAAACTCTTGGTTGATGACCATTCTTTGTGGATAAAAGCCCTAATCATGAAGTATGAGAGTCCGTTTGAAGCACTTAGACCCAATGATTCTTTCACTTGGAATAGCATATGCTATGCAGCCAAGATTCTCATATATTGTTTTGACACTACTAGAGACAATATTACCTGGAAATGGAGTCCTGATCACAAGTACTCTATTGCAGAGGGCTACAAATTCTTGGCAAATGGTGACATTGCTAATGAAAACAGACATGTAGTTCAATATGGATACTCCAGGAGCCAACCTGAATAAATTTCCTTCTTTGGCAAGCAAATCATAATGTCCTGCCTACCTTGGATCCACTACATAAATGACATGTGAGTCACTCACCAATATGTACACTATGTAATCAGCATGCAAAAACTAATATACATGCCTCAAGAGATTGTTGGGCTTCAATTAAAGCACACCTGGAAAGCTTTGGTACCACGTGCCAAATGAAGATCCTTTTTCCCTGAGTCCACTATTGCTGGATGGATAAGCAAAAATGTTAAGAAGCAATCTAGTATCAGGGGCTGACCCTATATATTTCGAGAAGCCATGTATAGCATTTGGTTTTGGAGAAACCAAGTGTTCCATGAAACATAGATTGACCGACTTCCGATCCATGTTTTAATGTCAAAATTTGTCAATATGGTCCGCAATCTTAGACTTATCTGGGAAGGATGATTTGTAACTTTGGATTCTTTTTTTGAGTTGCATTCTTGTAACCCTGTTGGTAGATCCCACTTGATTAATAAAGATAGTCCATTTCTTAAAAAACATTAAAAAGAGCTATAATAATAATGTAACTTCCTAAAAATAAGTTAATAATAATGTAAGGCAAGAATTTTTTTTTCTTTTTTATCTGAGGAGCAAGAAATTTTTTTTTTTGAGGAAAAAAAGGACTTTTATTAAGCAATATCCGCCAAACAAGCGGCCAAAACGTCTTCTGGGGGCGAGGTACCACAAGATGTCCGAGTCGAAACTAATAACACATGTCGAGCTAAAAGGTGCGCGGGGATATTCCCCAAACGCTGAATAAAAGTAAGGAAAACAGGTGTGAAACTAGATAACAGGTCCAAACAGTCTTGTACTAGACAGTCATGGGCCGTAAGATCTTCGACAGGTCGGCGGTGTTAGGAAAATCTACGCGGCAACGCAGCGGAATTTAAAATTTTATTTCCTTTTAACCAGGATCGACTTCGTTTAAACAATAAACAAATAAGCTAAAGACGGTGGTTACCTTGGTTGATCTAAAAGATCGACGCTTTGACCGTCTAAGGAGAGTAGTTCTGCATAGAGCCGCCCAAGTGTTCGGCCTCTACCGCTAGTCCACACGAACAGTGCTCACGGAATCCCATCATGGATTGCTATTGAAAACTCCGGTTGCTAGACCGCCCTTTTCCCCTCTCTCCAACTCTCTATAGGATGTTCTCTATTTTACACAAGAACTATTAGTTCTTGGAATTGTGATGTACAAAAGAGCTTGACACCCACATCTTATTTATAGTAGAAGTGGCGCCCCAAATAGAGTAGAAAGGATGAAAAGTTTTTCCCAATAAAATAAGGAAAATATAATTGATTGATTTATCTCATTTATTACAATATCTCATATTAAATAAATCTAGGATATTGTCAATATCTTATATTGAATATTCCAAGATATTGTCAATATCTTATATTGACTATATTTATCTTATTACCATAAATCTATTTTTCAAAATCTATTAATATCTAATATTAATATTATGGTAATCTTATTAATTAAATTGCACAATCCAAATATATACAATATATTTAAAACTTGCGCCACATGCATACGTGCACATCTTTAATCACATGATCAACTAGTTTGGCAAACTCACGTGTATTGCATATATATATATAATATATGTTTATTTAATTAATATAATACTATGATTAATTAATTTACAAAATACATGTGTATCATATACAAACATAAAATTTCGACACATACACATCAACTATGTATATTTAATTAATCAACATAATTAATATCTTGTATTATATTTATTCATCATAAATAAATACCACCATATTAATTTACCACTATAACCTTTATAGTCTCGAGATAAACATTCCTTATTTGGTTATCATCTATAACCACATTTTAATCCGGCTAGATGTTCATATGTGTGTGACCCGATAGGCTTCGAATATCTTGGCCGCATGCACACAAAGTGCAAATTACTTAAAATGCCCTTCATGCCTAACGATCACGGGATAGCGCCTCAAAGAACACACCGTGACCCCAATCATCGGAAGAGTCAAATGCAATGACTACTACCTTTCATGTGAAAGCCATCGTGTAACTTACAATCCTATCATTGTAATAATATACATACGGTCGACGTCGAATGTCAAAACATCAACGATCGTATCTTATAATCCTGGATATCATGCTCTTCAAGTAACTCGTTTACTTCCACTTTGCAAAGATTCACGAGAGTAAGACATTCCTTATAAGAAGGCCATTTCGGATATTCGATCCCAATCATAGGATACGCGATTCCCGGACGACCAATCATGTATACTCCGCATGCTTCAATATCATACCCAATCACTACCGCATGATCGCCCCGTGGCTAGGGGAAACCTCAATAGTGTCAAAGCATGACAATCCACACCGTGATGCCATGAAGACTCCGGTCTTAAGGATAATTACACAACCGCCACATAGTGTGACACTTAATGTAAGTGGGTCGGGCCTAACGACGCATTCTCTAATACACGCCCACGCATACCCAAGTGTCTCTATACTTCGATGACGAGATCTATCCATGCCCTTAAAGATGAAGACATCTAATACGTGCTAGTTTGTTTATACTATCAATGCCCTGTTTAATAGTAAATCAGCCTAGAGACGTTTAAGTATCAAACTCATTAAAGTGATTAGAGATCTCATCAACCATAATCGCCTATCATGGTTTCTCTATCACAGTTTAATACAAGGACGTTATCATATAACAATTCATAATTGGTTATTTAAAAGAACATATATATGACAACAGAAAAGCCATTTAATATATGTATAAACATAAAGAAATAGTATAAATGATCCGACCCGGTCGGATCTGGTCCAACCCGATTGGGTTTAGGACACTATTCCAACAGGCGGAGCCTCAAAATACATGCCAAGCAATCGCTCTCCACCTGTAGTCGACTAGTCGCTGAATCCCCAAATGACGCACTTCCTCTAAAGCCAATGAAATAGCTTTTAACTCCATATATTCCACCGAGTCCCCTGGATCGAAGTGATATGCAAAAGAATGAAGAATTTCCCCATGATAATCTCGGAAAACAACTCGACCTCGCTCGCCCTCGAAGAAAAGAATCGCACATCGACATTTCCCTTTATTACTCCATCTGATGGCCACACCCATGCATCGACAAAGTGTGGGGCGGGAGCCTGCGTCTGATAAACCTCCATAGCCTCTACATACACCGTCGATGCTATCAGAGAGTGCGTACACACAGCGGAGACATAAACAACCCAATCATCAAACTCCACAAAGCAACGCGCTTTCTAAATCTCCCAAATGAGCCACACATATCTCGCGGCGCCCTGAACACCATGTTCCTCTACTAATCGCATAAATAAGTTCGCAAAGGAAGCAGAACGAAGGCGCTCCAATAACACATAAAATGGCGACACTTGCAATCCTATCTGCCATATCGCACTCAAAAAGCATATTTCGTAGACCCTCTCCACATGCTAGACAACGGACATCCCCTATTTGCCTCATTTGCAATCTCTGGACAATAGAGAAACAATCATGCAGGTACATCCACAAAAAGTGTTGAATAAGTGGCTGCACACGTTGCTGCCGGCAACTCCTCCAACTCTTACTCTCCCTGCCTGAAGAAGCTGGCCGTGTCACAGAAGATGGCCGATAAAGTGTAACAAGAAGTACCTAGACCCAACTGTATAAACTCCCTTGCGATCATAATGCCAAATCCGTCTATCTGGATGCCCACCAGGGGCTATGGTGGTCGCCAAAATGACATCCGGCTCCCATGGCCTGAATACCTGCTGAACTAGCTACACATCCCATGCTCTGGAATTAGGAATGAATAAATCTGACACCTTAGAATTTGTTGGGAGCTCATGCCCTGCAAAAAATATGTGAATTAAATTTGAAGTCCGTAAAATAATAAAATATAATATACAAATGTTATGTCGAAAGTAAATCCAAGATGCCAATAGAAATTCTTATTTTTATAGGCGGCTTCTATCGGTACCACGAAATAACTATCGGCACCCTTTTATTTATTATCTTTCATTTACTTATCTACACTACGAAATAACTAATAGCACCACTTGAAATAATAAGTTTTAAAAAACCATACACTTTAGTCCATAATGTTTTAAAAAATAAACACTTTAGTCCATCTAATTTCTAACCCCTACATTACACCTTTTTCTAAAAACTATTTAACTCCCCCCTCTCACGTTACCAAGAAATCAAACAAAACACAAGTGAAAAGTGAAGCTAAGAACAAATCTCGCCGGAGTCTCATCGGAAAAGCCGCCGGAGAAGACAAATCTTGCCGGAAACTACAGCGAAACTAAGAACAACAACACTTTGATCCAAATCATGTAAGTATCTTGTTTTGTTTGGATTTCGGTTGTAAATTGGTAAAAATCGAAGGTATTATTTTTTGAAAGTTTGAAGGTTTTAATGGAGTAGCGTTAAGGTTTTTTTCGTATATAATGCTCCGTTTTAATCGAATGTTTGTTTCATTGTGATGTGAATTGTTTTTGGTTGAAATAGGATGGAAATAGGGTTGAAATCAGAGGGTTATTTTAGGCTCTTTTTCGATAATCCGGCCGTTTTCCGATCGGAGGGGTGAGGAAGATGACTGGTGCTTGAAACATCGCATATACTGACGTTTTGGTGCAAATATAACGTCGGTTAGGTTGACGTTTAGATTATAAAAGTCCACTAGGGTTACCGAGTTCTTCGTCAGTGTGGGTGATGTTAACATTGCTTCAGAACGTTGACATGGCTGACGTTGAATAGGATGTCAGTGAGTATGACATTACTGTCTCAATGTAACATCAACCCTGCTGACGTTATATGCTGAATTTTTTTATATTGGCATCATTAATGTGCACATATCAACTTTGAATTAGTGTGTTTCTTGACATTGTAAACAATTTTGTAAACAACTATCCACCAATGAATTAGTGTACTCCCAACTATGAATTAGTGTATTTATTCACATTGTAAATAACTTTCCAACTATGAATTTTGGCCATGTAAGTGAGTTAAAATGAAACGTGTGTTAGTTAAAAGTATACTTAGATATGTTTCATTGCAATGTAAGTGTGTTAGTTAAAAGTATACTTAGATGTGTTTTGCCCATTATGTGTGTTGTTTGGACCCAATAATATAAGCCGCGAGATCTCTTTGCTTTAACAGATTGGGATCTCTTACAAACCCTTGGGAACTCTTTGTTGTTTTTGTAGACCGGCTTACCTGAATCAGTTCCATTAAGAAATGACCAATGATATCCATTTATTAATATCTCCTATAAGTTGATATGCCAAGGATATCCATGTCTTAATGGACTGATTCAGGCTAGCTTGATCTAAGTAAAAAGGCCTGATGTCCCCCTCAACTTTAAAACTGGGAGTCTATCGACGAACAATTAAAAGAACTCACAATAGAAGAACTTCAGGTATTAAAACAACACTTGTTGATCGTACAAGAACTTCATGTATGTTGTATGGATTAAGGCACTAGTCATGTCTTGTGTGATTGGTTATGTTTGGCTTGAGTATCTATGTTGTATTTTTTGGAATGGCATGCGGACGATTTCGATTCCTCATTCATTTTTAATCTATGGTGAAGAAAATGAATAATGATCATTTCTTCAAAGTTCTTATGGGTGATTTCGCAACAAGTTTGGCATGTCATTATTAAATAACTTACATTTTCATCGCTTATATTATGATTGAACTAACGTGATATGTTTCTTTTTTCAAAGACACTACCTCCAGCATACGTTAATAATTTGAAGGACACGCTGCGGAACCTAGATAGGGATGTTCTCAATAGCCGAATGATAATGCAGAGATTATCACGGGGGTGTAGCGGTGGTTTTATGTAGTGCATATTGTTAGGAAATCACTAGTTTAACGCAGCGGAATTTAAAATTTTGATTTCCTTTTCTAGATCGTTCTTCGTTTAATGCAATAAACACGTTAAGTAGTTTGACGGTTATACCTTAGATGATCTACAAGATCGTCGCTTTGACCGCCAACGGAGAGTAGTTCAACGCGCAAGCCGCCCACGCGTCCGGCCTCTATCGCTAATCCACACGAAACCCTCGCCGGAATCCTCCTCCTGATTGCTATCGGAAAACTCCGGCCGCTAGATCGACCTTTTCTTCCTCACAAACTCACTATGGAGAGCTCTCTATTTTTACACAAGAATTATGAACTCTTGCAATTGTGTTGTACAAAAGAGCTTGACACCCACTTCCTTTTATAGAGTAAGTGGCGCCCATGTGTAGTGTGGTGGAGAAGAAAACCTTTTTCCAATAAAATAAGGAAAATCAATTAGATTGATTTATCTCTTTAATTATAATATTTTGTCAATATCATATATTGATTATAATTATCTTATTACCTTAAATCTATTTTTCCAAAATCAATTAATATCCTATATTAATATTATGGCAATATTTATTAATTAAAGTGCACAATCCAAGTGTATCTCATACACTCAAAAGTGGCGCTCTCATATCCCAAAAAGATTGACTCCGGAATATTCTTTAATTAATATAATTTATATATAATTAATATCTTGTATTTTATTTATTCATAATAAATAAATACCACCATATTAATTTACCACTATAACCTTTATAGTCTGTAGATAAACTTTCCTTATTTGGTTATCAACTATAACCGCATTTTAATCCGACTCGATGTTCATATGTGTGTGACCCGATAGGCTTCGAATATGTTGGTCGTAGACACAAAGTGCAATTTACTAAAATGCCCTTCATACCTAACGATCACGGGATAGCGCCTAAAGCAACACACCGTGACCCCCAATTATCGGAAGAGTCAAAAGCAATGACTACTACCTTTCATGTGAAGCAGCCATCGTGTAACTTACAATCCTATCGCTATAATAATATCCATACGATCAGATCTCGAGTGTCAATACATTGACGATCGTGATCTTATAATCTGATATCATGCCTCTCGAATAACACATTTACTCCCACTTTGCAAAGATTCTCGAGAGCTAGACATTCCTTATAAGAAGGCCATTTCGATATTCAATCCCAATCATAGGATACGCGATTCCCGGACGACCAATCATGTATACTCCGATGCTTCAATATCATACCCAATCACTACCGCATGATCGCCCGTGGTTAGGAGAAATCTCAATAGTGTCAAAGCATGACAATCCACACCGTGATGCCATGAAGACTCGGTCAAAAGGATAATTACACAACCGCCACATAGTGTGACACTTAATGTAAAGTGGGTCACCTAACGACGATTCTCTAATACACGCCCACGCATACCCAAGTGTCCCTCTACACTTCGATAGACGAGATCTATCCCTACCTTCTCTAAAAGATAGAAGACATCCAATACGTGTTAGTCCGATTATATCATCAATGTCCCATTTGATAATATGTAAGACTGTAGACATTTAAGTACCAACCTTGTTATAGTGATTAGAGATCTCATCAACCATAATCACTATCATGGTTTCTCTATCACATGATCGATACTAGTGGACGTTATTATATATATACAACAAATAATATGAAGACAAACAATATATAATAACATAAGTGCTTTTATTAATCATAATAAAGTTATTACATGAACTAAATAGATCAGAATGACCCGACCGGTCGGATCCGGTCCGACCCGATTGGGTTTAGGACACCTTTCCAACAATCTCCCACTTGGCCTAAAGCCAATCACCCATATGCCTAAGCCGTGCAAGTGAACATGTTTCTCATGCTTAGCTTGAGACAATGCCTTGGTTAACGGATCACCTATGTTATCATCCGTGTGGACTTTTCTATCTTTACATCTCCTCTATCTACTATCTCTCTAATCAAGTGATAGCGCCGTAGCACATGTTTGGACTTCGATGAGACCTTGGTTCCTTTGATCGAGATATCGCTCCATTATTATCACAAAGATGCAGGTAATCGACCTTCAATGGAGGGACCACACCAAGTTCAAGAATGAACTTCTTCATCCAAATCGCTTCCTTTGCCGCCCCGAGGTCGCGCTATGTATTCGGCTTCCGTTGTAGAGTCCGCAGAGTCTCCTCGCTGGAACTCTTCCACCACCGCTCCGCCGTTAAGCGTGAAAACAAATCCAGATTGTGACTTAAAGTCATCCTTGTCGCTTTGAAACCGCATATGTGTAACCTCGTAATACTAAATCATCATTCCCGAAAACCAGGAACATATCCCTAGTACGTCTCAAGTACTTAAGGATATTCTTGACAAAGAATCCAGTTGACCATCACCTGGATTGGTGGTACCTACTAGTCATACTAAGAGGGTACGAGACGCCTGGCTCAGTGCATAACATGGCATACATGATAGACCCGATTGCCGAAGCATAAGGGACTTTACTCATTTGTGCCCTTTCCTCCTCTGCCTTAGGACTCATTCCTTGGACAGTAGACCTTATGTGACATGGGCAAGCAATCCTTTCTTGATCGCTCCATGTCGAATCTCTTCAAGATCTTGTCTATGTAGGTGGATTGCATGCATCAAGCAACCTTTTAGATCTATCTCTATAGATCTTTATTCCTAATATAGGTCGCCTCACCCAAGTCCTTCATAGAGAAGTTCTTGGATAACCAAGCTTTGACTGATTGTAACATAGGCACATCATTCCCTATGAGCGTATGTCATCCACATAAAGCACTAGAACACAATGGCACTCCCACTAACCTTCTTGTAAACACAGGCTCATCTTCGTTCTTGATGAAATCAAACTGCTTGATTATCTCATCAAAGCGAAGATTCCAACTCCGAGAAGCTTGCTTTAATCCATAAATGGATCTTTGCAGTTTTATACACCATCCTGGCGCCATTGGTTGTGAAACCTCAGCCGTGTCATATACACTTCCTCGATGTGTTCCCGTTAAGGAAAGTTTGTTTTCACATCCATCCGCCAGATTTCGTAATCATGGTATGTCGCAATAGCGAGCAAAATTTTAATGGATTTTAACATGGCAATCAAGCAGAAGGTTTCATCATAGTCAACTCCTTGTCTTTGCTTATAACCTTTGCCACCAACCTAGCCTTGTAGGTGGTCACGTTATCGTCCATGTCGGTCTTTCTCTTAAAGACCCATTTACACCCTATGGGAACTATTCCCAAAGCGGATCAACTAAGTTCCAAACTTGGTTGTCCTTCATGGATTCCATCTCGTAATTCATGGCTTCGAGCCATTTCTCTTTGTCGTGCCTTAATAGCACCTCCTCATAAGTTCTGTGGTCCTCATCTTCCATGAGATATACGCCAAAGTTGTACCTTTCGGTCCACGGCGCTCCTCGGTGGATCTTCGAGGTGCAATTGTGTCTACGGTAGAGAGGTGGCGCCACATTTGTATGTGGTGTCTCCTCTACTTCCATCAACGGATCGTTATCCGTAAGTGGTTCTCAATTTCTTCAAGATCAATCTTACTCCCACCGACCCTATCCGTAATAAACTCTTTCTCCGAGAAAGTGGCTACCCCGGCAACAAACACCTTTTGTTCCTCAGGGTGGTAAAATTGGTATCCTCTAGTTTCTCTAGGATATCCCACAAACAGACATTTGTCGGATCTGGCCTCTAATTTGTCGTGCATCATCCGCTTCACATGTCGGACAACCCCAAGGTTTAAGATATGCCGATTTGGTTTCTTCTTGGCCCATACCTCGTATGGTGTAGAATCAACCGTCATTGATGGAACTCGGTTCAAGTGTATAGATGCGGTTTCTAGAGCATACCCCAAAACGATTTTGGAAGAATCAGATAGCTCATCATGGATCGCACCATGTCTAACAAGGTGCGGTTCCTCCTCTCGCACACGCCATTCATCCGTATGCGTTCGGGAGGAGTCCATTCAGTAGAATCCCATTCTCCTTCAAATAATCTTGAAACTCTCCATCTAGGTATTCTCCGCCTCGATCGGATCGAAGTGTTTTGATTTCTTACCTAGTTGTTTCTCCACTTCACTTCGAATTCTTTGAACTTTTTCAAGGCTTTGATTTATACTTCATTAAGTATATATAACCATAGCGAGAATGGTCATCGGTGAAAGTGATAAAATAAGAGTATCCTCCTTTGGCTTGAATTGACATTGGGCCACACACATCGTATGTATAAGCTCAAGCAATTCATTGGATCTTATCCCTTTGCCACTAAAAGGTGACTTTGTCATCTTGCCAAGTAAACAAGCTTCAGATGTATCAAATGATTCAGAATCGAATTGATCCAACATTCCATCTTTATGGAGTTTGGAAATGCGATTCTTATTTATATGGCCAAGTCTACAATGCCATAAGTAGGATTCATTCAAGTCATTTGTTTTGGCTTTCTTGTTATTTATATTAAGTACGCCAACATTCATATCTAATATGTAAAGACCATTGCTAAGTATGCCAAGATTCATAAAAGATTCCATCACGTGAAAAAGAACAACATTTATTCTCAAACGTAAAAGAAAATCCATCAACATCTAATGCAGAATAGAAATAATGCTCTTCGTAAAGAGCAGAACAAAATAACAGCTTATTGAGTTCTAGTACTAGCCCCATCGGGCAATGAAAGAAAATAAACTCCTACGGCCAAGCAAAGAACACTTGCTCCATTTCCAACGCGTAGGTCCACCTCTCCTTTCTTCAGATCTCTAGTTCTTCTTAGTGCCTGTGATATTCAGACAAATATGAGAACCACAACCAAAGATCTAATACCCAAAGTGGTTAGACTTAGAAGAAGTAATGTTGATCTCAATCATAAATATACGAAGTCGAAGCATCGTAATGCTTCTTCTTGGTACTCAAGAAGCCCTTGCGCTTTCTCCTCCAATGTCCGGTCTCACCGCAATGGAAGCAAGCATCCTTGGATTTGTCTTTTGCTATCTTAGGCGTTGGCTTAGTGCACCTTTCGCCTTCTTGGACTTTTTCTGGCTTTTGCCTTGCCCTTGCTTGAAGTGACCAAAGAACACTTGCTTTCCCTTCCCTATGCTGCCTTCAAAGTAGCTTTCAACATGTTCAATAACTCCGCTAGGAGCAATCTATCTTGTTCATGTGATAGTTCATCACAAACCGCGAGAATGAGTCAGCAGAGATTGCAGAATCAAGTCAATACTCAACTCGCTCCAACTTCAGGCCCAGCCTTCCCAAGCCTCTCTATGTACCCGATCATTTTAAGCACGTGTGACCCCACAAAGAAAGTCCGGATGCCATCTTACAACTAAACAGGCCTTCGAGACCTCGCACTCTCTCAAGGCGTAGACCGAGAAGCATAAAGCTCCTTCAGTGGACCATAATAGAGTAGGCGCCCATGGACTCATGTCAAGCTTCGCAGATTCTGTGTCATAGAAGCAAGCATGATACATGTAGCATCGATCGTCGTAACAGTTGCTTGTTGTACTTCTCGACAACATCTGCGGCTCGAACCCCTCGGGCTTTTCCGGTAGGGCCTCGCCCAAGACATAGCCAATCTTCTCGTGCCTCAAAACGATTTTGAGGTTTCTTTCCCAATCGAGAAAATTAGTTTCGCAAGCTTGTTATCGATGATAAAACGAAGGTTCAATTTGTTTGACATTTTCTACAACAATAAATAAAAGATAGAATAAGTAAAGCTCATGTATAAAAACCTAAATTTGCACTAAGAAATTTATAAGGTTTTACTCCCACTAGCCAACTATTCCCTATTGGCTTTCAAGAATTTAATTAATTCTTTAGTGGATGGAATCCTATCTAGTTGACTCGATCCTCGACGTGGCCGATCGACCGGGTCAATTTCAAGGTGGGTACTATTTACCGATCGAATCTTATTCGATTTCCATTGGTTGACTAGTCAACTCTTTGACAATTCACATCTCTATGTGATAGCCACCCCTTGTCTCTAAAATCGACGGTCCCGACGTGGGCCAATCACCGCAAGATTCTTAGTCGAGTCGAACCCAAATATTCATGAGATCTCAGAACGATCATATCTCGATAATGACGATATATACCGTGGTAGGTCAACTCCCGACGTGGGCCGATCGGCTTGATCCGAACAAAGGCTCTTCACCGTCATTATAATATTGGGGAGACAATTTTGGCTCGATTTTTGGTGTGGGAATAATTTTAAATTAATTCACTTAATTAATTTGGTTTAATTATGGTCTCATCTACTATGTGCATATTACTACGATATCATATAAAGTAAAACATACACAACATTCCGCGCATAAAATAACCGGTATGATCATGGACTTTTCCAAAGTGCGGTTTCAATACAAACCGATTTAAACCGCTGGTCACAAACTAAGGGTATCTCGCAACCGCCAATAGGATCTTTATTGTCAGACGCCAACGGGTTCTTTATTTCTCCTTGGTCTTGAACTTCTTGCTCCATTCTTGTTACATAATATTTAATTACACCCGCCGCACACTGGGGACTGTGGAATGGGATAAATGCAAAAGTAAACTAGGTCACGTTCTTCATAACGGCCTAGGACATTTTTTTTTTTTTTTTTTTTTTTTTTTTTCAAAACCAACATAAAGAAAACATTCCCATCTATCCTATTGGTCGAGTCCATGATCAATCGGGTCCATATAATCACATTATATCTACACATCTAATCCATACAATTTTATCTTATGAAAAGATTAAATTCTAATTTTAACTACTACTACTCATGCGCCTTTATTTTATCACGCCAAATAATTAAATAACTTTTAATTAATTATATGACTTAACCGAAAAATTAAAATTAACATTTAATTTTAAATCGATTTCAATTTTAATTAAATTTGAACTATTCAAATAAAATTAAAATTATAAAGTCTCCTATTTGTTTCCTTTCCAAAACTAATTTAGTTTTAGTCACTTCCACTTTCCAAAATCAAAATTTTGGAAGTTTAAGCAAGCTAAGCCTATTCCAAATCAAATATTTGGAAAGGCCAAATTATTTTAGTCAGGTTCGCCACTTTCCAAAATCAAAATTTTGGAAGTGGCTTCCAAAGCTCAGCCTATTCCAAATCAAATATTTGGAAAGGCCAAATTATTTTAGTTTAGGCTCGGCCACTTTCCAAAATCAAAATTTTGAAGTGGCTTGAAGCCAAGCTATTCCAAATCAAATATTTGGAAGGGCTTCAGCCTATTCCAAATCAAAATTTGAAAGGCCAATGTCCCATATATGGTTTCAAATGGTCCAAACTATTTGAACCATTGGTTGGCCATACGACACAACTAAACAAACGAGATATCTATGCACAATAAAATATCACAAAACGGAAAAGGTTGATCTCCCCATTGAAAGAGAGAGCCGACGGACGGCAACCCTAGGGTTACGCGCCGCCGCCGCCCGTTAAAGGAGGGGCGCCGCCAATGGTCGACCCCCAAGAACCCTATTTTTTTTTTTGTTTTAACGCTTCGTGATTTAAATCTTGCATCTATCGATTAAATACTACGCATTTAAATTATGCTTATTGCTTAAGCTCAAGTCCGTCTCTCGATACCACCGTTAGAAATCACTAGTTTAACGCAAATGAATTTAAAATTTTGATTTCCTTTTCTAGATCGTTCTTCGCTTAATGCAATAAACACGTTAAGTAGTTTGACGGTTATACCTTAGATGATCTACAAGATCGCCGCTTTGACCGCCAACGGAGAGTAGTTCAACGCGCAAGCCGCCCACACGTCCGGCCTCTATCGCTAATCCACACGAACCCCGCCGAATCCTCCTTGGATTGCTATCGGAAAAACTCCGGTCGCTAGATCGACCTTTTCTTCCTCACAAACTCACTATGGAGAGCTCTCTATTTTTACACAAGAATTATGAACTCTTGCAAATTGTGTTGTACAAAAGAGCTTGACACCCACTTCCTTTTATAGAGTAAGTGGCGCCACGTGTAGTAGTGTGGAGAGAAGAAAACCTTTTTCCAATAAAATAAGGAAAATCAATTAGATTGATTTATCTCTTTAATTATAATATTTTGTCAATATCATATATTGATTATAATTATCTTATTACCTTAAATCTATTTTTCCAAAATCAATTAATATCCTATATTAATATTATGGCAATATTTATTAATTAAAGTGCACAATCCAAGTGTATCTCATACACTCAAAAGTGGCGCCCCATATCCCAAAAAGATTGACTTCCGGAATATTCTTTAATTAATATAATTTATATATAATTAATATCTTGTATTTTATTTATTCATAATAAATAAATACCACCATATTAATTTACCACTATAACCTTTATAGTCTGTAGATAAACTTTCCTTATTTGGTTATCAACTATAACCGCATTTTAATCCGACTCGATGTTCATATGTGTGTGACCCGATAGGCTTCGAATATGTTGGTCGTAGACACAAAGTGCAATTTACTAAAATGCCCTTCATACCTAACGATCACGGATAGCGTCAGCAACACACCGTGACCCCAATTATCGGAAGAGTCAAAAGCAATGACTACTACCTTTCATGTGAAGCGATTACCGTGTAACTTACAATCCTATCGCTATAATAATATCCATACGATCGTGATCTCGAAAGTGTCAATACATTGACGATCGTATCTTACAACTGGATATCATGCTCTCTCGAATAACACATTTACTCCCACTTTGCAAAGATTCTCGAGAGCTAGACATTCCTTATAAGAAGGCCATTTCGGATATTCAATCCCAATCATAGGATACGCGATTCCCGGACGACCAATCATGTATACTCCGTGATGCTTCAATATCATACCCAATCACTACCGCATGATCGCCCGTGGTTAGGAGAAATCTCAATAGTGTCAAAGCATGACAATCCACACCGTGATGCCATGAAGACTCCGGTCAAAAGGATAATTACACAACCGCCACATAGTGTGACACTTAATGTAAGTGGGTCGGGTCTAACGACGATTCTCTAATACACGCCCACGCATACCCAAGTGTCCCTACACTTCGATAGACGAGATCTATCCCTACCTTCTAAAAGATATAAGACATCCAATACGTGTTAGTCCGATTATATCATCAATGTCCCATTTGATAATATGTAAGACTAGAGACATTTAAGTACCAACCTTGTTATAGTGATTAGAGATCTCATCAACCATAATCACTATCATGGTTTCTCTATCACAGATCGATACTAGGACGTTACTATATATATACAACAAATAATATGAAGACAAACAATATATAATAACATAAGTGCTTTTATTAATCATAATAAAGTTATTACATGAACTAAATAGATCAGAATGACCCGACCCGGTCGGATCCGGTCCGACCCGATTGGGTTTAGGACACCTTTCCAACACATATCTGGCTTATAACGTGTGTTTGAGTGATGAAAGGTCGGTGGTGCACGGCGGTGAGATGGTGGTCGTATGAATGCTTGAGAGTAGTGATTTTGACAGAGTTTAGTCCTCTTTTCTATTTTGCATATATATGCCTCAGTTACACAAAGCCTCATTTTATAGGGAGGAGGAAGATTAGGGTTTAAGCTTAAAGACAACTAGACAAAATATCTTGGCGGCGCGGTGATGTGGTTGCTAAGATCGCCATCCACAGGGTCGCCTGTCCTTCGTCCTGTCTTAGCCTTCTCCTCTGCTACTCCCTACTAGGGCTTGTGCGGTCTCTTATGGATTCTTTTTGGGGATCGCAGATTGATGGGAGTCAACTTTACGTGATTCCGGTGCATTTTTCACCCCCGTTTATCCCACTTTTATCACATTCTCGGTGTTTTTAGACCGTTTTCGGGTAATATCATGAGTTTATAGCACGGGGAGTAAATCCGTCGCTTTGATGGTTTGCTACCTCTTTTTAGTGATATTAACCCATTCCCGAGCACTTTTACCCTCCGGAATCATTTGTGTGTGTTGTTCGTTCATGAGATTGTAGGGTCTAGGTGTCACGAGAACCCGGAAGGCAAAGATTTATGATGAGAAGTATGATCAAGGTGCAAGAATGAGCCAAGGAAGAAGAAAAATGAAGAAAAGGAAGAAAAATAGTTGGTATCTTCACGCTACGTTCTGTTCATCAGCAATTTGACCTATTATGGAGGCATTTTCTGGTCATGGACTCTTCATGAAAGTTTTAGATAATTGAAAGAGATTTCCAACACATTTTGAATCACTCAAATCGGAGTTCTACACGCAAAGATATCATGGTTTTACTGCAGCCAGAAAACTGCCAAATCTCAAACGCGCGTTTGGAAGTTTCAAACGCGCGTTTCAACTGCTAATTTTTGAACAGCGAGTACATGAAGCAAAACGCGCGTTTGGGGACCTCTCAAACGCGCGTTTGGGGCCGTTTTCTGTAGATTTTTGCCCCTATAAATACCCATTTCCATCGAATTTCATTAGATTATTCTCCCCTCTCTTAGCAAAACTATACCCACTCTTTGCTCGAAATTTGTAATAGATTAGAACACTTTCTCTTAGTATAGATTAGCATAAACATAGCTTAATTGTTCCATTTCCAAGCTCAAATTCTCATTCCAACTTCAAAGCATCCACCTTTTAATTAGTTCTTTATTTTGTACTTTTGGATCTCAAACTCGAATTTCTTCAAATTAATGGTAAATTTCTCTCCTCTTTTACTTAATATGGCTTTCATTTACAGTTTTATGTATGTTTTGATTAGTATAATGAGTAGCTAATCCCTTTTCATAGTCGAATCATGTGAAATTTGGTGAAATCACCCTTTGGGTGATGAAATTGGGAGTGGGTAGTGTTTTTTATTGTTGTATCTTGCATATTTCACGTCTTAGAACTTATTATAACGGATTTGGGCTAGATTAGCTACCTAGGCCAAAGTCACACACATCAATCTAAAGAGTTGTTCAGATAGAGAGATGTGGGAAAAGGGGTTCTAAGATCACGGCGTAGACTCGGCTTAGTTGTTAACCCCGAGCCCAAAGTGAGGTTACTCGTTTTAACGTTTAAGCGGCTCTAGTGCATAGCATGTTTTGATAGTGAATCTTCTTTAGGGAAGGGTAGTTAACATGGCATAAGGTGTTGGGAGAGAGTTGTTCAGACCTTAGCACCGGAATTAGGAGCACGCACCCGTGAAATTGAATGTGAGAGTTCGTTTGTTCAATGCACACTCCCGGTTTTGTCTATCCTTGGGGTTGAAACTAGCTATTTTGATCATGGTTCGGCTATGTCCCTTAATCTATCTTTAGAACCTAGTAGTTTAATCTTCTTTCTCTCTTTTTATCTTTAGATTTGTTAGCGAGAACCATTTTAGTGTCGTTGTAGTATACAAACACTTCAGAAATATTGCTCACCTAGACTAAGTAACACGTTC
The DNA here is from genome assembly GCA_026214975.1 of Gentiana macrophylla. Taxonomy (NCBI): domain Eukaryota; kingdom Viridiplantae; phylum Streptophyta; class Magnoliopsida; order Gentianales; family Gentianaceae; genus Gentiana; species Gentiana macrophylla. The sequence continues at coordinate 30,294,880 of CM047814.1, forward strand.
GCTTTGGTACTCACAAACACTTTTCCCTTGGGTTCGACCTCGTACTCCTGTAGCTATTCTAGCAATCGACCCGGTACACTGCCGGTTAGAGAGTTAGTTTACCCACGGTTTCGAGTCTTTACAAATTGTTTTTGAAGGGTGAATTTTAGCTCAATCACAGATCGGCCCCCTGAGCTACTAATGACCTTAAAGGTTTGAATGCCTCAAGCGGGGACCTGAACTTGGCCGCGGACCTTCACTTATCCCACCTGGTGGCTAGATAGGCTTTATCCGGTGACTCCTAGGTGGCGGCGCTATTTAGACATATCGATGGCCCCTACTCCGTGTCTTCGGTATTTTCATAAAATGCCAAGCATGGAGTAAAGTGTGCTCATGGATTGCCTACGGCACTGTTTGAACTTTTTGATATGGGCCCTGAAGGGCCGTCGTTTTGTCCGACATATTTTCAGACTCGTGCTATAAAGCGGACGGCCTTGTTGTTTTTGTTAGGTGTGATGCCCGAAAGACAATTTTGTAATTGTTTTTATTTAATAAATGAATTGACATTATTATTCATATTTATTATTCTCATAATCACCGATGTGTCAATAGTATTTATACTACAGAAAACCCTAAAGTATATCGTTTATGTAATCACTTAACTCAGTGTATGGTATATACACGGGAGGATTGAGTTAGTGAAGATGTACTTAAAATACAATTAGCCCGTAGTAAAGTTAATCGAGAGTATCGGGTCTCTCCTTTAACGTGCTATTAATGCGCCCAGAACACAATAGGTGTGATAGTCTTATCCGGACTTTCGGTTAAGAGAACCTAATGGGCATTTATATATGATAGATATATCATATAGAAATTTGGACCGATTTGATCTCGAGTTCTCAATATAATTCCGTAATTGAGAAGTCTTATCGAATCATTAGATGATCATATTATGGATATATCTTAATCCCGAGGTGATCACGATCAACCGCTTGAATCATTATGAGGTTTGACTTGACGGTTAAGGATTACACCGAGTCCTGTGGTCCGAATTACCCCATCTTGGCATTGTAATGGATTGAGTGAGTAGTCCGTGTTATCACAGATACGAATCCATTCCTTCCATTTATGGAAGTAGATAGACGAGCCTCTTATGAGTTAATCCTAGACATTGATCGATCCATGGGATTCATATTACATCGATTAGCTACCGGTGAGTTATTTGAATTATTGATCACTAGGGGTTAATGGTAAGTAAGGACAAGATGTTCGAAAAGGGTTAACGGTAACTTTCCGATTTAGAATGAACGATCTATGGAGGATTAATCCATATGAAATGATTATATCAAGTGGACGCTTATTACTTTTCGTGAGGAGATAAATATAATCTTATAATCGGAGGAGTGCAGTCACGGGATTATGGTGGCATATTCCTGTGATTGATTTATCGAATATATAATTGTTCTGTTCGTCAGATCTCAAATAGTTCAAATTTAATTAAAATTGAAATCGATTTAAAATTAAATGTTAATTTTAATTTTCGGTTAAGTCATATAATTAATTAAAAGTTATTTAATTATTTGACGTGATAAAATAAAGACGCATGAGTAGTAGTAGTTAAAATTAGAATTTAATCTTTTTCATAAGATAAAATTGTATGGATTAGATGTGTAGATATAATGTGATTATATGGACCCCGATTGATCATGGACTCGACCAATAGGATAGATGGGAATGTTTTCTTTATGTTGGTTTTTGAAAAAAAAAAAAAAAAATTGTCCTAGGCCGTTATGAAGAACGTGACCTAGTTTACTTTTTGCATTTATCCCATTCCCTGAGTCCCCCCGTGTGCGGCGGGTGTAATTAAATATTATGTAACAAGAATGGAGCAAGAAGTTCAAGACCAAGGAGAAATAAAGAACCCATTGGCGTACAGCAATAAAGATCCTATTGGCGGTTGCAGATACCCTTAGTTTGTGACCAGCGGTTTAAATCGGATTTGTATTCGAAACCGCACCTAGGAAAAGTCCATGATCATACCGGTTATTTTATGCGCGGAATGTTGTGTATGTTTTACTTTATATGATATCGTAGTAATATGCACATAGTAGATGAGACCATAATTAAACCAAATTAATTAAGTGAATTAATTTAAAATTATTCCCACACCAAAAATCGAGCCAAAATTGTCTCCCAATATTATAATGACGGTGAAGAGCCTTTGTTCGGATCCAACTGATCGGCCCACGTCGGGAGTTGACCTACCACGGGTATATCGTCATTATCGAGATATGATCGTTACGAGATCTCATGAATATTTGGAGTTACGACTCGACTAAGAATCTTGCGGTGATTGGGCCCACGCCAGGACCGTCGATTTTAGAGACAAGGGTGGCTATCACATAGAGATGTGAATTGTCAAAGAGTTGACTAGTCAACCAATGGAAATCGAATAAGATTCGATCGGTAAATAGTACCCACCTTGAAATTGACCCGGTCGATCGCCCACGTCGGGATCGAGTCAACTAGATAGGATTCCATCCACTAAAGAATTAATTAAATTCTTGAAAGCCAATAGGGAATAGTTGGTTAGTGGGAGTAAAAACCTTATAAATTTCTTAGTGCAAATTTAGGTTTTTATACATGAGCTTTTACTTATTCTATCTTTTATTTATTGTTGTAGAAAATGTCAAACAAATTGAACCTTCGTTTTATCATCGATAACAAGCTTGACGAAACTAATTTTCTCGATTGGGAAAGAAACCTCAAAATCGTTTTGAGGCACGAGAAGATTGGCTATGTCTTGGGCGAGGCCCTACCGGAAAAGCCCGCCGAGGTTCGGGCCGCAGATGTTGTCGAGAAGTACAACAAGCAATCGCTCGACAAGATCGATGCTACATGTATCATGCTTGCTTCTATGACACTGAATCGCAGAACAAAGACATGAGTCCATGGACGCCTACTCTATTATGGTCCACCTGAAGGAGCTTTATGCTTTCGGCCTCGTGACCGAGAAGTACGAGGTCTCAAGGCCCCTGTTTAGTTGTAAGATGGCATCTGGGATTTGCCGTGGGGTCACACGTGCTTAAAATGATCGGGTACATAGAGAGGCTTGGGAAGCTGGGCCACAAGTTGGAACGAGTTGAGTATTGACTTGATTCGCAATCTCTACCGACTCATTCTCGCAGTTTGTGATGAACTATCACATGAACAAGATAGATTGCTCTCAGCGGAGTTATTGAACATGTTGAAGCTCTTTGAAGGCACTTGTAGGGAAGGAAAGCAAGTGTTCTTTGGTCACTTCAAGCAAGGGCAAGGCAAAAGCCAGAAAAAGTCCAAGCAGAAGGCGAAAGGTCGCACCTAAGCCAACGCCTAAGATAGTAAAAAGACAAATCCAAGGATGCTTGCTTCCATTGCGGTGAGACCGGACATTGGAGGAGAAATCGCAAGGGCTTTTGAGTACCAAGAAGAAGCATTCGATGCTTCGACTTCGTGTATATTTATGATTGAGATCAACATTACTTCTTCTAAGTCTAACCACTTTGGGTATTGAGATCTGGTTGTGGTTCTCATATTTGTACGAATATGCAGGCACTAAGAAGAACTAGAGATCTGAAGAAAGGAGAGGTGGACCTACAGCGTTGGAAATGGAGCAAGTGTCGCCGCTGCTTGGCCGTAGGAGTTTATTTTCTTTCATTGCCCAGTGGGCTAGTACTAGAACTCAATAATCGTTATTTTGTTCCGCTCTTACGAAGAGCATTATTTCTATTCTCGCATTAGATGTTGATGGATTTTCTTTTACGTTTGAGAATAAATGTTGTTCTTTTTCACGTGATGGAGTCTTTTATGGTACTGGCATACTTAGCAATGGTCTTTACATATTAGATATGAATGTTGACGTACTTAATATAAATAACAAGAAAGCCAAAACAAATGACTTGAATGAATCCTACTTATGGCATTGTAGACTTGGCCATATAAATAAGAATCGCATTTCCAAACTCCATAAAGATGGAATGTTGGATCAATTCGATTACTGAATCATTTGATACATGCGAAGCTTGTTTACTTGGCAAGATGACAAAGTCACCTTTTAGTGGCAAAGGATAAGATCCAATGAATTGCTTGAGCTTATACGCATCGATGTGTGTGGCCCAATGTCAATTCAAGCCAAAGGAGGATACTCTTATTTTATCACTTTCACGCGATGACCATTCTCGCTATGGTTATATATACTTAATGAAGTATAAATCAAGCCTTCAAAAGTTTAAAGAATTCGTAGTGAAGTGGAGAAACAACTAGGTAAGGAAATCAAAACACTTCGATCCGATCGAGGCGGAGAATACCTAGATGGAGAGTTTCAAGATTATTTGAAGGAGAATGGGATTCTACTCGAATGGACTCCTCCCGAACGCCACAGATGAATGGCGTGTTCGAGAGAGAGGAACCGCACCTTGTTAGACATGGTGCGATCCATGATGAGCTATGCAGCTTCTTCCAAAATCGTTTTGGGGTATGCTCTAAACCGCATCCTATACATCGAACCGAGTTCCATCAAAGACGGTTGATTCTACACCATACGAGGTATGGGCCAAGAAGAAACCAAACCGCATATCTTAAACCTTGGGGTTGTCCAAACTTATGTGAAGCGGATGATGCCCGACAAATTAGAGGCCGATCCGACAAATGTCTGTTTGTGGGATATCCCAGAGAAACTAGAGGATACCAATTTTACCACCCCGAGGAACAAAAGGTGTTTGTTGCCGGGGATCGGCCACTTTCTCGGAGAAAGAGTTTATTACGGATAGGTCGGTGGGAGTAAGATTGATCTTGAAGAAATTCGAGAACCACTTACGGATAATGATCCGTTGATGGAAGTAGAGGAGACACCACATACAAATGTGGCGCCACCTCATCAGACACAATTGCACCTCGAAGATCCACCAGGAACGCCGTGGACCCGAAAGGTACATCAACGGCGTATATCTCATGGAAGATGAGGACCCTAGAACTTATGCATGAGGAGGTGCTGTTAAGGCACGACAAAGAGAAATGGCTCGAAGCCATGAATTCTGAGATGGAATCCATGAAGGACAACCAAGTTTGGAACTTAGTTGATCCGCCTGAGGGAATAGTTCCCATAGGGTGTAAATGGGTCTTTAAGAGAAAGACCGACATGGACGGTAACGTGACCACCTACAAGGCTAGGTTGGTGGCAAAAGGTTATAAGCAAAGACAAGGAGTTGACTATGATGAAACCTTCTCGCCTGTTGCCATGTTAAAATCCATTAGAATTTTGCTCGCTATTGCAAAGATACCATGATTACGACTAAATCGGCAGATGGATGTGAAAACGGCTTTCCTTAACGGGAACTCGTCTGAGGAAGTGTATATGACACGACCGAGGTTTCACAACCAATGACGCCAGGATGGTGTGTAAACCGCAAAGATCCATTTATGGATTAAAGCAAGCTTCTCGGAGTTGGAATCTTCGCTTTGATGAGATAATCAAAGCAGCTTTGATTTCATCAAGAACGAAGATGAGCCCCTGTGTTTACAAGAAGGTTAGTGGGAGTGCCATTGTGTTCCTAGTGCTTTATGTGGATGACATCACGCTCATAGGGAATGATGTGCCTATGTTACAATCAGTCAAAGCTTGGTTATCCAAGAACTTCTCTATGAAGGACTTGGGTGAGGCAACTTATATTCTCGGGAATAAAGATCTATAGAGATAGATCTAAAAGGTTGCTTGGTCCATCGTAATCCACCTACATAGACAAGATCTTTGAAGAGATTCGGCATGGAGCGATCCAAGAAAGGATTGCCGCCCATGTCACATGGGGTCTACCGCCCAAGGAATGAGTCCTAAGACGAGAGGAGGAAAGGGCACAAATGAGTAAAGTCCCTTATGCTTCGCAATCGGGTCTATCATGTATGCCATGTTATGCACAAGACCAGCACGCCTCGCACCCTCTTAGTATGACTAGTAGGTATCACCAATCCAGGTGATGGTCACCTGGATTGTCGTCAAGAATATCCTTAAGTACTTGAGACGCATTTAGGGATATGTTCCTGGTTTTCGGGAATGATGATTTAGTATTACGAGGTTACACTGGATGCCGTTTCCAAATCGACAAGGATGACTTTAAGTCACAACTGGATTTGTTTTCACGCTTAACGGCGGAGCAAATGAGTGGAAGAGTTCCAAGCGAGGAGACTATCATGCGGACTCTACAACGGAAGCCGAATACATAGCAGCCTCGGAGGCGGCAAAGAAGCGATTTGGATGAAGAAGTTCACATCGAACTTGGTGTGGTCCCTCCATTGAGGTCCAAGACCTCAGTCTCGTGATAATAATGGAGCGATATCTCACCAAAGGAACCAAGGTCTCATCGTGAAGTCCAAACATGTGCTACGGCGCTATCACTTGATTAGAGATAGTAGATAGAGGAGATGTAAAGATAGAGAAAGTCCACACGGATGATAACATAGCCGATCCGTTAACCAAGGCATTGTCTCAAGCTAAGCATGAGAAACATGTTCACTTGCACGGGCTTAGGCATATGGGTGATTGGCTTTAGGCCAAGTGGGAGATTGTTGAAAGGTGTCCTAAACCCAATCGGGTCGGACCGGATCCGACCGGTCGGGTCATTCTGATCTATTTAGTTCATGTAATAACTTTATTATGATTAATAAAAGCACTTATGTTATTATATATTGTTTGTCTTCATATTATTTGTTGTATATATATAGTAACGCCCCTAGTATCGATCTGTGATAGAGAAACCATGATAGTGATTATGGTTGATGAGATCTCTAATCACTATAACAAGGTTGGTACTTAAATGTCTCTAGTCTTACATATTATCAAATGGGACATTGATGATATAATCGGACTAAGCACGTATTGGATGTCTTCTATCTTTTAGAAGGTAGGGATAGATCTCGTCTCATCGAAGTGTAGGGACACTTGGACCGTGACGTGGACGTGTATTAGAGAATGCGCGACGTTAGATCGACTCCACTTACATTAAGTGTCACACTATGTGGCGGTTTGTAATTATCCTTTTGACCGAGTCTTCATGGCATCACGGTGTGGATTGTCATGCTTTGACACTATTGAGATTTCTCCTAACCACGGGGCGATCATGCGGTAGTGATTGGGTATGATATTGAAGCATGCGGAGTATACATGATTGGTCGTCCGGGAATCGCGTATCCTATGATTGGGATTGAATATCCGAAATGGCCTTCTTATAAGGAATGTCTAGCTCTCGAGAATCTTTGCAAAGTGGGAGTAAATGTGTTATTCCGAGAGAGCATGATATCCAGATTGTAAGATACGATCGTCAATGTATTGACACTCGAGATACGATCGTATGGATATTATTATAGCGATAGGATTGTAAGTTACACGGTAACTGCTTCACATGAAAGGTAGTAGTCATTGCTTTTGACTCTTCCGATAATGGGGGTCACGGTGTGTTGCTAGACGCTATCCCGTGATCGTTAGTATGAAGGGCATTTTAGTAAATTGCACTTTGTGTCTACGGCCAACATATTCGGAAGCCTATCGGGTCACACACATATGAACATCGAGTCGGATTAAAATGCGGTTATAGTTGATAACCAAATAAGGAAAGTTTATCTACAGACTATAAAGGTTATAGTGGTAAATTAATATGGTGGTATTTATTTATTATGAATAATTAAAATAAAAGATATTAATTATATATAAATTATATTAATTAAAGAATATTCGGAAGTCAATCTTTTGGGATATGGGGCGCCACTTTTGAGTGTATGAGATACACTTGGATTGTGACTTTAATTAATAAATATTGCCATAATATTAATATAGGATATTAATTGATTTTGGAAAAATAGATTTATGGTAATAAGATAATTATAATCAATATATGATATTGACAAAATATTATAATTAAAGAGATAAATCAATCTAATTGATTTTCCTTATTTTATTGGAAAAAGGTTTTCTTCTCCTCCACACTACTCATGGGGCGCCACTTACTCTATAAAAAGGAAGTGGGTGTCAAGCTCTTTTAAACAACACAATTTGCAAGAGTTCATAATTCTTGTGTAAAATAGAGAGCTCTCCATAGTGAGTTTGTGAGGGAAGAAAAGGTCCGGTCTAGCAGCCGGAGTTTTTCCGATAGCAATCCAAGGAGGATTCCGGCGAGGGGTTCGTGTGGATTAGCGATAGAGGCCGGACGCGTGGACGGCTTGCGCATTGAACTACTCTCCGTTGGCGGTCAAAGCGACGATCTTGTAGATCATCTAAGGTATAACCGTCAAACTACTTAACGTGTTTATTGCATTAAACGAAGAACGATCTAGAAAAGGAAATCAAAATTTTAAATTCCGCTGCGTTAAACTAGTGATTTCCTAACAGATGGTAGCCTGAATAGGCATCCACGAAGCTCAGCATCTCAAAACTGGTGATCCCATCCACCATTTTGTCGATCCGCGGCAGTGCATAGGGATCTTTCGGACATGACTTATTCAGGTCGGTGAAGTCAATGAACATCCGCCACTTTCCATTATGCTTCTTCACCATTACCACGTTGGCCAACCAGGTCGGATACAGTAACTCCCTGATTATGCCCGCGTCCAATAGTTTTCCAACTTCGCCCTTGATGGCGACCTACTTCTCTTCAGAGAACTGACGCTTTTTTTTTGGATTGGTTTGAAGTTGGGATCGACGCTAAGATAGTGTAGTGCGACCTCAGGCTCCACACCTCACATATATGTTACTTCCCAGGCGAAGGCATCCGTATTCTCCTTTAAGAGCGTGACCAACTCTTCCCTTTCTGTTTCTGTCATCTGAGAGCCGAACTTTTATTTTCTGGTCTGGATATTTTTCGTTCATGACGACCTCGACTAGCTCATCGTCGGCTGTGAAATCTGCTTGAATTCTGATCTGTAGAGTTTCAACCTCTACCGTTTTGTTTGCAACCTCTCCTATCATATTGATGCCACGTGAGAACACACCGAACTCTTCGATTATGGGTCTTTTGTAGTCGGCCCTATTTTTGGTCATGTATTCAAGAAAAATTCTGGTCGACTCATGGCGACCCGATATCATCTCCCACATGAAATTTGACCCTTTGGTGCGGGACAGACACAACCATTTGGAACTTCTTCATGGCCGGGATTCCCAAGATCATGTTATAATAAGAAGGAAGATCAACGACCAGAAAAGTTATTACCTTGGTTCGGCAAGGCTCATAATCGGCCATAGTGATGCTGAGGTCAATCGCGCCCTTGACCCTTACTGTATCATTGAAGAAACCCTCTAACACCCCGAGGTAGGGCTTCAACTTGGCCTCCCCAAATCCGATCTGTTTTAAACAGTCAAAATAGATTACATCGCGGCCTGCCCTAGTGTCGACCATGACTCGATTGACCTCATGTTGCTCATTGACTCCGACTTTGAGAATTATCGGTATTTCCATGACGCATTCTACAGTGGTAAGTTCACTGTTGGTGAACATGATTTCTTTTTCTTACTCTCCCAAGACGATTTGTTTTTTGAAGCCGTGGGTGTTGATTGAGTGTATTTGTGACTTCAGCTGGCTATTGCTTGGGAGGTCTCCATGAATGACCTGGACCTCTTTCGGATACACGCGAGGTTGTCGACCTTTATTTGCGCCGACATTTCCATCTCGCTTTTATTTGGCCGCGGGCCCTTCCTCGATCAGCCTATCTATCTCCTTCCTCAGTGTGAAACATTCGTCAGTCAAATGACCGTGATCCTTATGGTAGTCGCACCACTTTGTTCTATGACGAGTATCGGGCCAGCCCTTCATGGGCCTTGGCCTCTCAAAATGTTCCCAAATTTCAAAGAGTATCTGCGAGGGCTTGGTGTTGAGCGGGGTGAAATCGTTTTCATTAAACTTGTATGGTTTTTTTACCTCACGATCCTGATTTGTGTCCCGGCCTCGCTCATTTTTACGATCATCTCCACGATCATGTTTCTGTGAGTGGTGCTCCGGTTTGGATCTTACCTTTACAGAAGGAGACGGTGCCTCACTCAGTCCAATCATTCTTGATCTTTCCAACATTTCCCTCAGGCCTAATTTGGGTGGCCGTAGGTTGAACTCCATTTTCATTGGACCCCTCGCTATTCCTGTCAGAAAGCAAGTAATGATTGCGTCGTCGGGGATGTTTCTAGTTTGATCGTAGACCTTGATGAACCACTCATAGTAGCCTCTTCCTGATTCATTTTCCCCCATGTGGACCTAATAAAGGTCCTCGATGGTCTTCTTCAGCCTGCTTGCCGATTCAAACTCTTTTACGAACTTTTCAGATAGATCCTCCCAGCTTTCAACCGAACCACGAGGGAGCCTGCGGATCCAAGAAGCGGCTTTGTCTTGCATGCTACCAACCAGGGCAATGCACCAGGCTGATCTATTTTGGGTCGCTAAAGTGATGCGACCTTGGAACGCAGTGAGCCAGTCATTCGGACAAGTATTCTCATTGTAGTAATTGTAAATAGGATAGCTAACCTTTTCCTTCTTGGTTGGCAGGGTCTCTGTGATTCTTTTGGCGAGTAAATCTATTCCAGAGATCGGGGCGGCTTTTTCAGCGGGCCTCGACTTTTTCAGCTCTGCGATCTCTTTCCTCATTATTTCCATTTGTTCGATCATGATGGGATAAACTCCTCGCTTGGGCGGGGACGGTTCAGCTGCCTGCTCAGACATGTACTCTGAGTCTGTATGATTTCATGATTCCTCCTGCTATGCTCACTTTTCTTTTATGATCAAACAACATCTCGTTCATCCCTCCCCTCTTGCCTGGGCGTTACGCCTCTTTCTGGAGGACCCAGACGGCTCAATACGGGAGCCTTTTCTTTTTCTCCCTGCCTTTTGAGAATGGATCCTCTTTCCTCGCTTTTCCCTTTTTTATTTTCGCGACCAGGTTGAATCGAGGTTTGAACGGCCTCCCGATCTGCCCTGCGACCCTTTCGGCCTGATGATTGAACACTCTCTTCAACCTCTATTCTTTGAAGCTGACTTTGGAGGCCTCTGTCTGGCGCTCTAGGGTTGACCTCGCTCCTAGGGGGATCGCAGCTCGGACGGGTAATGGTGCCCGGCCAAGACCTATTAGCCAAGAATTGGTCAAGTACATTGTTTCGGCATACTTGGCGTATTCCCTCATTTCTGCGACATCGGGGTCCTCTTGGAATCCGGGTATCCTTTCTGGAACCGTCTCTTGGCTTCGCTGTGGTCTAGTCGCCCCGATTGCGGTTTTTTCCTGTGGGCCTCTTCTAGAGCCGCAACAACCTTTTTAGATTTGGATTTCTGATTCAAGACATTTCTGGCGTCGCCAACGGCTAGAACCTCTCCCTGCGACCTGTCCCAATCTGCAGTGGGATTATCAAATGTCTCTCCTCCGCCCTCAGCACGGTGTTGATTGGACGCGCCCCCTTTAGTCGGGGTTTGCGGTATTAATGGTGAATCCTTACTTCCTGCCATCGCAATTTGTGCGAGCTGATTTAACTCAGAGATAAGATCGTTAATCTGGTCGCCACCGACTGTTCTGACAACCTGATCTTTTCTGACACCCTCAACTACTTCGTACTTTCTTTGACTTTTGGGGAGCTAAGCGGTGATCTTTCGGACAGTGACAACTCAGATGAAGTAGTGGCCGGAAATATGAATTTCAGAGGAAAAAGGTGATGTACGCAAAAACCCCAGAAATTTTATACGGATCTTTCTCTTGAAAATGCATGCACTATCAAGGAAACAAAGAGGGTTTCTTTTGACAGAATGGCTTCCAAATGACAAGAAAACAAAAGACGATAGATTGGCTCTTTTATGGTAAGATCGTGATGCTGGACCCTAAGGATACCGAGAGAGGTGATTTCTCAAATGCAAGCTCGGTATATCTCAGGACTTTTAACACAAATACGAGCGTACGGCTCCCAAGACTCTGAAAGCCTAAAAACAAGAACTTGAGCGAAGAACATTACGAGAGAGGTGATTTCTCAAACGCTAACTCGTGAGTTTCGTGCAAGCTTTGTTAAAGTTACCTCTTTTGTCCTTCTTTTCGTTGAGATAGATTCTAAGACTTCTCCTTTGAGCGAGAAGACCTCATTGCGCCTGAAGAAACGGTGAAGATAATGATCTCCGACCTCGCCGTACGTAGGCTTTCTGGACGATCTTCACGTCTGAAAGACCGAAAGCTTGCTACTTTCCTGGTAACGGAGCCAACTGATAATGCAGAGATTATCACGGGGGTGTAGCGGTGGTTTTATGTAGTGGATATCTGGCTTATAATGTGTGCTTGAGTGATGAAAGGCTGGTGGCGCATGGATGTGAGATGGTGGTGCGTATGAATGCTTGAGAGTAGTGATTTTGACAGAGTTTAGTCCTATTTTCTATTTTGCTTGTATCTATCTCAGTTACACAAAGCCTCCTTTTATAGGGAGAAGGAAGATTAGGGTTTAAGCTTAAAGACAACTAGACAAAATATCTTGGCGGCACGGTGATGTGGTTGCTAAGATTGCCATCTACAGGGCCGCTTGTCCTTCGTCCTGTCTCAGCCTTCTCCTCTGCTACTCCCTACTAGGGCTTGTGCGGTCTCTTATGGACTCTTTTTGGGGATCACAGATTGGCCCCCTGAGCTACTAGTGACCTTAAAGGTTTGAATGCCCCAAGCGGAGACTTGAACTTGGCATCCTCAGTTTGGGGCCGTGGACCTTCACTTATCCCACCTGGTGGCTAGATAGGCTTTATCCGGTGACTCCTAGGTGGTGGCGCTATTTAGACATATCACCGAATAGGGACATGGGAAGTGAGGGTTGGACCGACATACAATGGATTTCTTCGTTTCTTTAGGGAAGGTTGGGAGCTGGCCGCTTATCACTTGAATGAGGGGAGTTCATAATGTTTGAATACACAGGGGATTTCACTTTTGACACTATTCTGCTGGGTCACAATTCCTGTGAGAAGACTTTTTCTGAGTCCGAGAGTGAAGAAGAGGATGCAGATGATGATGCATGTGGAGACAACAACAATGGTAACCAAAATCCCCGTTTTGAGACAACGCTGACAAACTCGGCATTTTCACTTGATTATGTGGTGAGATTCTAAAAACACCTTGGTTATTTTCTTGTTTTATGATTTTCCCTCATTGCATTTTCTAACACTGTTTAATTTTGTTGTAATTGGTAGAATATTCCACTACCATTTGCTACGACTCATGACATGCTGCGATGGAAGACTGTGGAGCTGCGAAGTGCCTCAAGGGATTCATGGCCCTGCTAGACTTGTGCCGAACCCTATCGACAAGCTCGCATCACAAGGTTAAACGTTTTCTTGATGGACAATGGTCTCAATGTTTTTTTTTGAAGAGACAATGGTCGTTGAGATAGATTTACCTTTGAATTCGTTGATCAGCCGACAAGACATCATATCGTGTTGGAAGTGAGGATTAATAGATAGATTCTGAAATTTATTTTATAACTTGTTGGATGTGGGGATTATAATAACTTATTATTTTTGGTTTTGAACATTTTAAATCATTGTATTAGATGCTGAAGTACGTTTGGATTAGTTAGGGATGATTTTTGTTTTGGACCAATGTTTGGGTATTTTTGGATCAATATTTGTCGTTATGTTTGTTTGTTTGTATAATGTTAGGATCATAGTTTGAATCATGTTTCTTCAGTACTGGGTCCAAAACGTCAATAATATGGACGTTGCTTCAGCCAAACCAACGCAAGATCTAGTGACGTTTTGAAAACAGAACCATATTAAGTTCTGCTGTTACAAACGTCACCAGGGGCGACATTGTGTTTCTCAATAAACGTCAAAATAGATGGCGTTTTATAAACAAAACCATGTTCAGTTCTGTGTCCATAACGTCACCGGCATTGACGTTGATTGCTGAAGAAACGTCAAAGTTGCTGCGTTCTGAATACAATGACATTTTAAGTTCTGGAGTCGAAATGTCAACACATTTGACGTTCAACTTGCGTACAAACGTCAGCCGTACTGACGTTTTACAGGATGCCAGCCGGAGAATCCAATAGGCGTCGGAAAACTCTAAAAAACTTCATTTTTCCATAATTCATGGGGTTTCAAGCAATTGGGAATGGTGTTTAAGTGTTATTTTATTAAATACTCAACATTATCAATTTTTTGGGTGATGAGTTTGATGTAATGAAAAAGGTTGTTGAAGAAGATGAAGATGAAGATGGTTGAAGAAATTTTTTGATGATGATGATGAAGTTGATTTTTTGGAGATGAATATGAAGATGAAGATGGTTGAAGAAGTTTGATTTTTTTTTTTTGATGATGATGATGAAGATAAAGATGAAGGTGAAGATGATTTTTTATGATGAAGATGAAGATGAAGATGAAGATGAATCATGATGAAGATGTAGATGAAGATGATTTGGGTGAAAATTAAATTCGGGATTATAATGTTTCATTTTAATTATCAAAGGACTAAATTGTATTTTATAAGATTTATGATATGCTTATTTATAAAAGAAATGGCTTTATTTAGCAGAAAATTTCAATCTTTTGCACCATTTTCTCACGCCAAATTTTAGGTTTTTTAGATGCATAAACTAAATTGGGAAGGTGAACCCAATAGGATTTGAGGACCTTAAGATCGTCTTGCATTTGTGAAAAAAATGGGAGAAAATCATGGTCAAATTTTTTTTTAAGACAAACAAGAATGTGAATTTCTTTTCCAAAAGAGACTATATTTCGCAATTACTCCTAAAAAATAAGCTTTCATTTTTTCAGTAGTCTTTGGAATACATAAATAATAAAAATATTCAACGCACATTCAAAGGCGTGGTGTCAAAGTGGGAACTTATAGAATACTGCCAAAAGTATTTGACGCCAAAATTGATCAATGCCAATGTCCCTCTTTAGCTCGGAATGGGTCAATCAAGACAATGTATTATCGATGTAAAAGTTCGCCGATTCTTTTATGTCCCTCTTTAGCTCGGAATGGGAGGCTACCATTACTGCCAAGACAATTTTTGGTATTATCAAGGTAAAAGTAGTGGGTTGAATAAATGATGTATTTGTAAATTGCCTTGAGAATATCATTTTTTTTTTTTTTAGGAAGAGAATATCAATTTTAGCGAAGGCATCACAAATGTCTGGAATGGGATTGTCAAAGGCGGGAGTTAAGCCTTTGTCGCAACAATATAGGTTGTGGGCCGTATGAAATTGAGATGAAATCACAGTCATATTAAGGTGCTAATCAGTAAACACATGGAACTAAAAAGTAAAGCATGAATTTTTCTTCCTCCAAAGTTTTCCGTGGCATATTCCCAACCCAAGAAAGCCACGCTGAGTTTGAAAACCGGCCCCCAAAAGCCATAGTTGTTACTCAATCCTACCATTGCTATTGATTTGCTATTTCTCTCAAATTTCCCACCTTTGCAGAATCACAAATTTATATGCATCGAAAGAGATGGAGACTCATATGACTCAGAGTTTCTTCGATCGGCGCCCCATTTCCAAGTCCCGAACTCCCACCGTCAAGTGGTTTAAGGAATGGTAAATTCCCCTACTTTTTTTTTTCTTCCATATATAGCTTTGATTGCGCCTACTGCTGTTGTTTTTTTCTGTTGGTGGTAACCTTTTATTAATTATCATCAGTTTTGGCTTGGGAGAAAGGGTTGAATAAAGCATTTTTTTTACCTTTCATTTTGATGCATCTGTTTAATTGTTTCCCCCCCATGAATCGAATCATTGTATTATGTTGAATGGAACAATCGAGATTGATGTAATGATCTTAATTATCAAATTCGTCTGGTACCAGTCGTTTATTCTTAACCTTTTATATGCTAATTCACTGGTGGGGAAAGGGGCAAACACTTCTAAGTTCCAAACTGAGGATTTGACATGCTTCATATGCATACCAAGCGTTGAGAAGGAAGTCTTGGGACATTTAGGGCTATGTGCGCAGGCTTACAACTCATTCTTTTATATTTCTTTATGAGGTAGTATCAAACATTGAATTTCTAGAGTGAACATTTGTTTGGCCTCCCAGTGGTGAAGTTGCTTGCTTTACGGGAATCCTGAAATAGGTTCTTTCATAGCTCATGCTGTCAAATAGAAATTAATTTGAGAAACATGGACAAATTATTACATAGAAAGGCTTCCACTCTGGACATTGTCACAATAATGGGAAGAAATATTGGACTAGTTCATACACCTGAAGTCGGGGAAAATAGCTAAGCTTTGAACTTTTTTTTACAGAAACGAATTTACCACTCTAGGTGGACAATATAACCTACACATGGTATTGTTGACACTTGAACCCACACTAGGGAAAATGACTCGGCTTTTAATTAGTTAGTGATTATTAATAGGTTTGTGAAGTTTTAATTTTATTTGATGTCGAGCTGGTCAGGTGGTCTTGTCAAAAAAGAAAAAGAAAACAACAGTCAGGTGGTGATGAATTGTGAAAAGGGCAGCTTGACATATAGAAGCGAGTTTTATAGAAAGTCAGAAGATTACCAACTGACGAGAGACACAATTACAAATACTACAATCCGCGTGATCCATGTGATTAAAACATGATTGTCTCTCATCCAATAGACTGGAAAGACAAGTTGGTTAAATCACGGAGAATACAATCTTCACAACAGCCTACATGACCAAAGTTTAAGATATCCAAAAGATTGTTGTATTTGTATCTCTCATCAGTTGGTAAGGAAATTTAGAACAATCCAAAAAAATGTTCAGAAGAATGCAGTAGCAAGGAAATTTTCAAGTAAGGCTAGATTTAGATTTAGGTTGGGATTAAGGTATTAGGTAACCAGGACCTTTCAAGGGAAAGGTTTGGATCCACGCACTTCTTTAAAAAAGAGGTAAAAAAAATAGATAGTGAGGATTTTAAGGAGAAGTTGTGGATTTGGCGGAACTGTATGGCCTGTTTTAGGGTAAGATTGATATTTAGTAGGTAATCTGGTTAGTTATTGTTAAAGGAAAGAATACTGTGGAGCACTTGCAGGTCATAAAATAATTGATTCCCAGAGATTTTCATCAGCTTTATCTCTAGAGACAATGACATTGAGTAGAGGCAGCATTGCCACTTCTATAGCAGCTTAGCACTTTCTTTCCTGAAGCGCACATATCTTCAACTATCTTTGCCTCACAAGAGTCAGTCCCTACTTTGGGCTTGCGAGTGCTTCATGCCTCGAGACGCACAGTGTTCCTTTGCCAATTATATTGTTCATACTTCATAGTTGTTTTAGTTCTATGGTTGAGGTTATGTTATGCATTTTTTTGTCACTCTAAATTCATCCATGTAAATCATTATGGATGTACGTCTTTTACTCTTGATGTGCATTCTGAGGGCTGGCATTAATCTCCATTCTTCTGTTTCAGGGTTCCACAAGATGTGGTAGCAACTGGTGGCAAATGTCAGATTCTGAGATGGGTTAACGGTTAGTATATTTTTCTTATCTGTTTTCGTAGTTTTGCTTTAGTGATTTTTATAATTTCTTGATTCTGGAATGAGGGCAGCAGTTCAATGTGCTTTTTCCCTCCCTTTATTCTTTTGAGGCTACAACACTAGAGAAGTGTCATCTATATTGTCTGGACAAAATTTATTTCCAGTTCATAATTATATAGTTAGTGTAGAATTAGAGATATTTGAGGGACAGAATTGAGAAAAAACTGTTGTATATTGCTTAGAACTCTTATCGGGTTGGATAAGTGAGAGATTACACATATATAGAAGCCCCAAATGGCTACAAATACAAATAGACCACTCATAACGGCTAGTGAACAGTAAAAACCGTTTTACTACACTTAGCCATGATTAGAACCCTGTAGGGGTAATTGGGGACAAAGGATAAGACAATTAACACTCAATTAAGACTAATTAACACATCTTTCAACATTCCCCTTCAAGTTTGGCTGTATATATTGATACAACCAAGCTTGGAGTGAAACATGTTTCTTGCTTCTCCAAGTAGCAAGGTTCCCCCGGACATAAGTGCAATCTTCTGTCAATTTTATCCCCTATATAGTCAGCATCAGTATAGATTTGTATCCCTCTTGAGTGATCCTTTTTGAACAATTGGCCTTGTCCAGGGTTCTTCTTTAAGCATCTCAACACCCCTTCAGTAGCTTGCATGTGTTTTTCAGTAGGTTGATGCATTTTTAAATTGATCAAACCTACATCAAAACATATGTCAGGTCTGGTATGAGAGAGGTATATAAGCTTACCGTCAAGCCTTTGATATCTCCCTGTAGAAATAGAGATAGAAGAAGAAAAGAAGATGGGAAACTCTTTCTTATTGATTCAATTGCTTATCGGGTAGATAAGTGAAGCTTACAATAAATAGAAAAGGCCCCCAACGGCTATAAAGTAAAACCAACGGCTAAAAAGAAAATAATCTAGTACTAATTAGCCATAGATTTAGACAATAAACAGCCTTCTTTCTCCCCCTCAAGTTTGGTTGTAGATATTGATGCAGCCAAACTTGGAGTGAAGATGGGTAAAAGTCTTAGTAGAAACAGCCTTTGTGAGTACATCAGCAACTTGATCCTGTGTCTTCACATGGATGAGAGTTATGTCCCCATTATCCACCTTTTCCCTTAGAAAATGTCTGTCTACTTCAACATGTTTGGTTTTATCATGATGAGTAGGATTCTCTGCAATACTTAGGGCAAAAGTATTGTCACAAAGAATTTGGATAGGATCAGGATCCTTAAACCCTAGTTCATTAAGGACCCTCTTTACCCAGATTCCTTCACAAATCCCAAGAGCAAGTGCTCTGAGCTCAGATTTTGCACTGCTTCTTGATACAACATGCTGTTTCTTGCTTCTCCAAGTAGCAAGATTGCCCCATACATAAGTGCAGTAACCAGTGGTTGATCTCCCATTTGTCTGATCCCCTGCATAATCTGCATCAGTGTAGATTTTTACTCCCCTTGATATATCCTTTTTGAACAACAGGCCTTGACCAGGATTCTTCTTTAGGAACCTCAAAATTCTTTCAGCCACTTGCATGTGTCTCTCAGTAGGTTGATGCATGAATTGGCTTACCAAACCTACAGCAAAACAAATATCAGGTCTTGTATGTGAGAGATATATAAGTCTCTCTACCAATCTTTGATATCTCCCTTTGTCCACAAGTGGACTGTCAGACTCATGCCCCAGCTTTAGGCCAGGTTCAACAGGTGTTTCAGCAGGCTTGCACCCTAGCATGCCAGTTTCTTTTAGGAGATCTAGAGTGTTTTTTCTTTGGGATATAACGATGCCTTTAGAATTTCTAGCAATCTCCATTCCAAGGAAATACTTTAGATTTCCTAAGTTCTTTATTTCAAACTCAGAAGCCAACATATCTTTAATATATCTGATTTCAGTATCATCATTTCCTGTTAGAATGATGTCATCAACATAAACTACTAACACAGTAGTTTTTCCTGATCTGAACTTTGTAAACAAGGTATGATCAGAGTGGTATTGATTAAAGCCATTCTTTTTCATAAAGGTTGTAAACCTCCCAAACCAAGCCCTTGGGGACTGTTTAAGTCCATAGAGGGACTTTTGTAATTTGCAGACAGTTCCTTTCTCCCCTAGGCTTTCAAATCCAGGAGGGAGATGCATATAAACCTCCTCTTGTATTTCTCCATATAGAAAGGCATTTTTAACATCCAGTTGGGTGAGTGACCAATCAAGGTTAACTACAATACTCATGAGAATTCTGATTGTATTTAGCTTGGCTACAGGGGCAAAGGTCTCATGATAGTCAATCCCATGGGATTGAGTGAAACCTTTGGCCACTAGCCTTGCCTTATACCTATTTAGAGTTCCATCAGCATTGTATTTAACAGTGAAGATCCATTTACACCCCACAGGATGTTTGCCCTTTGGCAAGGGAGTAATTTTCCATGTTTTGTTCTTGATAAGAGCATCCATTTCTTCCTTTAGTGCAGCTCTCCATTCATGGACTTGCATAGCATGATAAACATTCTTTGGAATGTTAATTTTATCCAAGCTGGTAGTGAAACCATGGAACTCAGGTGACAACTTGTCATAGGACAAGTAGTTATACAAGGGATGATCAGTGGTGCACTTCCTAACCCCTTTTCTTTGGGCAATAGACCTCTCATCAAATTCATCTCCCACTTCATTGGAACCCTCAGAATCATCAGTTTCTGAGGATCCTTCTGAATCATTATTTTCATGTGATGACCCTTGATCATCAAGATCTGTATTAGTAACTTCAGGATTTTGATGAACTACCTTCCTCTTTCTGGTGTACACAATGATACTAGGTTCATTTGTGGGACCAGGAAGAGGGACATCATCATGTTCCCCTTTTTCTGATTCCTCATTAGAAGTTCCTTGATTTTCAGGAATAGATGTATTACTATCACCATCTCTAGGAGCCACTATGTTCCATGAGTTGTGATATTCATCAAAACCCTCCCCTTGAGTTAATGCATTGTAATAGGGCATATTTTCAGAGAAAGTAACATCCATAGTGGTTTACACTTTCTTAGTAGTGGGACAGTAGCATTTGTACCCCTTTTTAGTGGAGGAGTAACCCACAAAAACACATTTCACAGATCTAGGATCAAGTTTTCCTCTGTGTTGGGCATGAATATGTACAAAACAAGTACTTCCAAATACCTTCATGGGAAGACTACCAAAAAGATGAGACTTAGGGTAGTGTTCTTTATGGACTCCAATAGGAGTTCTGAACTTTAGGACCCTTGAGGGCATCCTGTTGATCAAGTAGGTTGCTGTTAGAATTGCATCACCCCATAAATACTTTGGTACATGCATAGTGAACATTATACTTCTTGCCACATCTAACAGATGTCTATTTTTTCTTTCTGCCACCCCATTTTGTTGAGGGGTATCAACACATGTGCTTAAATGAACAATGCCTTGTTCAGTTAAGAACTTAGCAAGAGATTTCTCAAAATATTCTGTACCATTATAAGTTTTCAGTATTTGAATCTTAGATTCAAACTGAGTTCTGACCATGGTATAGAAATTCTGAAATATTTCTCCAACTTCAGATTTTTCCTTTAAAAGGAAGAGCCAAGTGACTCTACTATGGTCATCTATAAAACTTACAAACCATCTTTTTCCAGATGTTGTAGCTTTCTTAGAAGGACCCCAGATGTCACTGTGTATCAAGGAAAAAGGTCTGGATGGAGAATAACCTCCACTAGGGAAAACAGACCTGGTATGTTTAGCAAGTTGGCACACTTCACAAGAAAGATCAGAAATAACTTTTCCATTTAAAAGATTAGGATACAAGTTTTTTATATAAGCAAAATTAGGATGTCCTATCCTATAATGTAATAACATAATCTGATTACAAGTGGAAACAAACTTGTTATAACTAGCTAAGCCTTTAGGAATATCATCAAAAAACTTGTCAGTGAAGTGAGTCTTGAACACAAACAGCCCAGAGTAAGCTTCAGCACTGCCAATCTCCATCTTGGAGCATAAGTCCTGAAACTTACAGCCATTAGAGTGAAACAAAACAGCACACTTTGAGTCTTTTACAAGTTTACTTACAGATAAAAGATTGCATTGCAAGTTAGGAACATAAAGAACATTCTTAAGTGTTATTTTTTCACTAATGACAACATCCCCTGTACCAGAAACTTGGGAAGAAGTCCCATCAGCAATCTTTACAGTATGAAGAGATTCACATTTGGTGATTTTTATAAAGAGTTCAGGGTTTCCAGTCATATGACTGGAGGCCCTTGAATCAACAAGCCATATATTTCTAACCACATGATTACTGGTATAGGAATTAAGGCACACACCTGTATTAGCCATAGTTGCAATTCCTTGAGGAGCAGTAGTCTGAGAAGTTTGAGCAGATAGAAGCTTTTTCAGAGCCTCAATTTGCTCTTTACTGAACTCATTCTCAGACTTAAGTTCCTCAAAGGTAGCAAGTTTGGCAGAATTTTCATAATTCTTAGGTTTCCAATTAGGAGGCTTGCCATGGAGTTTCCAGCAAGTCTCCTTAGTATGGCCTGTCTTTTTACAATGATCACAGACAGGCCTTGTGTTCTTTTGTTTCTGATTTTGACTGGACTGTGATTGGGATGTACTCTTAGTAAAAAGAGCACTGTTTTCCAGAGATGTAGGAGTTGTATTACTCAGCATGATTTTCCTCCTACTCTCTTCATGTTTAACCTCAGCAAAAACCTCTTTGATAGAGGGGAGGGTTTTTTTACTTAATATCCTCCCCCTCACATCATCAAGGTTAGAGTTAAGTCCCATTAGGAACTTGAAGATTCGTCTTTGATTCTTTAAAGACTTGTAAGTCTTAGCATCATCAGCAGACTGCCAGGAAATGTTTTCCAGGCTGTCAAGCTGTTGCCAGGACCTAGATAGCATATTGTAGAACATGGTGACACAGAGATCACCTTGCTTCATATCTTGTACCTTAGCTTCAATCTCATAGGCTTCAGAGATGTTTTCTTGCTTTGAGTACAACTCAGCAGCTCCATTCCATATCTCCTCAGCAGTGTCCATAAGAATGAAGTTTTCAGCAGTGTCAGGGGTCAAAGACCCAGAAGAATTGCCATGACTTGGCTGTTGTCAACCCTCCACTTCTTGTAGTTGGGTTGACCTTTTTCTGGTGCTTTGCTCTCCAAAGAAGGGAATTCTTCCTTGTCCCTCCCGGTGATAAGAGTCGATGGATCTAGACCTTTGGAGATAGTTATCACCATTGAGTTTATGAGTGGAAAATGACATTATAGAGGGTTCAGTGGTCCAGGAAGAAGGATTTGAGGCTTCTTCCCTTGAGTTAACCTCTGAAGAATGCTCAGTAGTCATTTAGAAGCAGAAAAAAATTACAGAGTTTTGGTGTGAACAGTCTCTGATACCATGTAGAAATAGAGATAGAAGAAGAAAAGAAGATGGGAAACTCTTTCTTATTGATTCAATTGCTTATCGGGTAGATAAGTGAAGCTTACAATAATTAGAAAAGGCCCCCAACGGCTATTGAACAGTAAAAGCAGTTTACTGTTCAATAGTTTTATCTGAAAAGAAAAGCAAGATAACTAAGGCTAAAAAGAAGATAATCTAGTACTAATTAGCCATAGATTAAGACAATAAACAGCCCTCTTTCAACACTCCCTTTATGAGGGCTATCACTTTCTTTTCCAAGTTTCAAACCAGGTTCAACAGGGGTGTCAGCAAGTTTACACCCTAACATCCCTGTTTCTTTTAACATCCCTTTTGGATATGGAGATTCCTTCTGAATTCATGACAATCTCCCTACCAAGAAAGTATTTTAGATTCCCTAGATCCTTTATTTCAAACTCAGAAGCAAGGATACCCTTGAATTTTCTGATTTCATCATTATCATACACTGTTAGGATGATATCATCCACATAAACTACTAGAGCAGTAGTCTTTCCAGATTTGTACTTTGTGAACAAGGTATGATCAGTATGGCATTGCTGGAAACCATTTTTCTTCATAATATTAGCGAATCTCCCAAACCAAGCCCTAGGGGGACCGTTTGAGACCATAAAGAGATTTCCTTAGTTTGCATACATCATCTTTCTTCCCTAGGGTTTCAAATCCAGGGGAAAGATGCATGTATACTTCCTCATTCAATTCCCCATAAAGAAAGGCATTCTTAATGTCAAGTTGGGTCAAGGACCAATCTAGGTTAACAACAATACTCATGAGAATCCTAATGGTATTCAGCTTAGCAACAGGGGCAAAGGTTTCATGATAGTCAATCCCGTATGATTGAGTGAAACATTTAGCCACAAGTCTAGCCTTATACCTGTTTAGAGATCCGTCACCATTGTATGTTACTGTGAAGATCTGTTTACACCCAACATGATGTTTCCCTTTTGGTAGGGTAGTAATGTTCTAGGTCTCACTCTTTATTAGAGCATTCATTTCCTCTTTAAGGGTAGCTTTCCGTTCTGGGGATCTCATAGCAACATGGTGAAAATTTAATTGGTTAGTCTTGCTTATTTTTTCTATGCTGCTTTTGTAGTGAGTTGTTCTTTTGCTGAATGCTTATGAACAATAGAGCATTTGCTGGTTTGACTGGGTATATTCTATCCAGCATCTCTTCACGGTCTCAATTGTGTTCCAGTGCTTGACCTTACCTTTTCATGCACGTGTTTCTTGTAGAAAGGCTCATGGACTTCTCGATGTTATGTTCATTTTGACGTTTAGTGCCCAATATATCTGCCATAGTTTTCGGGAACTACGGGGAATCAAATTCGTTGTCTGATTTCCTGCTATCTTTATAGTTTTTGTTTTTCAGTTAGCTCCAACAATTTGGACGAAGTGATAGTGTTAGTTTGATGCATTTCATGATGCATCCCGTCGTTCAAATTGTGGCTTTTAAGTAATTTATTCCACGTTTTTTAATCTTTAATTTGCTTTTCGGTCCAAATATGATATTAGAATATCTCATGTCTGAGTTTGAAGCAATGTTCTTTGTTGAGCAATAGAGGTTTCCATCTATACTTCTATAGATTTGAAAGGACATTTTCTTATATTCGAGTAAAAAGGGTGTACAACAATTAATAGGAGTGGAAACCTAAAAACTGCTAGCGTCTATGATCTATCTTGGGTTAGTGCTAACTATGGCAAGCCAACGAGGAATCTTCAGATTTAAATAGTTTAATATGCACGCGTCTAATAACCTAAGAAAGGTTAGACACTAGTCACACTACTCAACCTATACAAAGGCCATACACAATCACACACATTAATAAAACAAATCACACACCTAATCACAACAAATCAAGCAATCTTCTAGAGGAAAGATATCAATTCAATCAACACTCCCTTACAAGTTTGATTGTAGATATCTTTACTACCAAGCTTGGACACTGATTCTTGAAAAATCTTCACTGACACAGGCTTGGTGGGAATACTAGCAAGCTTCTCTTGTGTAGGAACATATGATAGAATATAATCTTGATCTTCAATCTTGTCTCGAATGAAATGTCTCAATGTCAATGTGCTTGGACTTATCCTGATGGGTTCTCACCCATACTTATAGCCAACATATTATCACAGTATACTGAAAGATGTTGAACTTTGAAAATCCAGATCTTCAAGTATTCTTTATATTGCTGCTCATTGCTTGTGTTATTTTATGAAATTATAGGACTGATTCCAATATCTATAACATCCTATGTAATATGTATCACTGTATTGTTTATATGTCTCCCCCTGAGATTCATAATGATAATAAGTTTGTTCATCTTTAAAAGTAACATCCAAGGATACATACATGTGTGTAGTTGTCGGACAATTACATTTGTAAGCCTTTTAACTATTAAGGAAACCAACAAATATGCATTTCATGGATTTAGGATCTAATTTACTCCTATGATGTGAGTGAACATGAACATATGCTAAGCATCCAAACAGTTTAATAGTTAACGCAGATATAAGATGAGAATCTGGAAACACACTTGGTAATGCTTGCTTTGGTGTATTAAATACCGATGGCCCTTGATGGCATTTTATTCATTAAAAAGGCACATGTAAGTAAAGTTTCTCCCCAAAAGTGTTTAGGCATGTTCATAATGAACATGAGAGATCTAGTTATTTCAAGCAGATGTTTATTTTTCCTCTCTGCTACACCGTTTTGCTGTGGTGTAGAAACGCATGAGGCTTGATGTAGAATTCCCTTTTCAGTGATAAACTCCTTTAGAGTATTTTTTTTTCCTTTCTAATAATTCAGTAGCATTGTCAGACTTGATGGTCTGAATGGTAATTTCAAATAGTGTATGTGAGTTGGTGAATTTTTTTGAATATATTTCCAACCTTTGTTTTGTGCTTCATGAGGTATACCCAAGTTATTCTATTATGGTTATTCACAAAGGTCACAAACCACCGTGTTCCTATGAGGTTTGTAACCCTTGATTTTCCTTAGGTGTCAGTGTGCACAAGATTGAAAGGATGTGTCTGTTTATGAGTCTTTGCAGGAAATAAACTTCCAGTGTGCTTTTCAAGTTAACAGACCTTTCAATTAAGAATTCTAGGATTTGAATTGCCAAAAAGATCGGAAAACAATTTTTTTTAATAACAAAGAGTTTGGATATCCCGAGCTTTTATGCTGAAGAAAGTTTTCTTTCTTCCTAGACTCATAATAGACAAATTATTTGAAGTGTGACTGTGGTAGGTTTGATGTGACTTCGCATCTTGCAATATGAAAAGACCAGCTATGTTCTTAGCTTTGAATCTTATCCTTTGTGCTTATCTCTTGAATTTCACAATGATTATGTGAGAAAATAGCAGTACAGTTGTAATCTTTGGTTAACTTCTCTATGGATTAAAGGTTGCAGTTCAGTTTAGTAACATGCAATACATTATGTATTGTCAGCTTTGGACTTATAATAACTGTACCTGTAGGCGCAACTTTAGAGTAGGAACCATCAGCAATTCTAACTATTGTAGGTTTGATTGAAGTATTATAATGGCTGAAGCACTTACCATTATTGGTCGTGTGGTTTGAAGCCCCTGAATCCACAATCCCGGGTTGTTTGTTGCCATCTGACCTTTATCTTTTATTACTGAAAAAAAGAAAGTACAAAAGGCGATCCAACCCGCCTTACTAAAGTTTAGGAAACCTTGGCACCTAACCCCGCCCCGTTAAAACCTCTTTGTAGCAAAATCCAACGGGAAAAATCTGCTAAGAGGAAAGAGTACGGTTGTTCAGTGCTGAGTCAAATTATAGAAAGAAGCTCGTATCAATGGACCCTAGTCTAAGCTCTCAAAGTGATCTTTGTTATTTTTTGTTCCTCCCCACAAGAATTTTTTTTCTTCTTTTTGATCTCCTTGAGCATTGTACGAAGCGTGAGACTCGTATCAGTATCTATTGTATTAATTTATGGTGTGAGCTGCCCATGTATGTCCATTGCAAGCTTGGATCCAACTTTTGTTCCCTGTGGAAGATCCTTGTAATCGTCCTCCGACTCTGAGTCCCCGTAAGCGGACAACCCATCTTCATCACTAGCCTCATCTTCAGTGTCTTGTCTGTCGTTAGTCAAAAAAGGGATTTTAGAACTTCTGCCTCCCAAAGACAATGCACTTGGCAAAATCAGTCTATTGGTGTTAGCAAAGTGAGCCTTTGGAATAAAATTAAAATCATCTGTAGATGGCTGACGCAGTTTATATCGATTACTCTCACCATACGCCCTATCTTCCACAGGTAGCGTGGTCATACACTGTTGTGGCCCAACATCCATAATAGATTGATTCCTCATGCTCAAATTCCTCTGCCATTTTTTGATAATCGCGTGGGTACTCGTCGAAAATAAAATCATCCATGTAAGATTCATCAACCTCATTAGTATTCAAAACACCTTTTTCCTTAGATTGATCAGAATTAGGAACCACGGTTTCGTTCATATCAACAAGCACACTGTTGAGACTTGAGAGCATCTCCGCCAATTGTTTTAACCATCTCAATAGCTTTTTCCACTCTTAGTTTGAGTGGAAACAATCCCTACCGTTTGTTGAATACCCTTAGATTTAGGCCTATAAACCTTATTTACCTTTTGAGGTTCCTTTCCGTCACGTTTTGGCGGTTTTTTAGAGCATGCACCTTCACTGCGTCCAATCCATCTACAATATTCACAATAGTCGGGCCATGTCTCCGCAATAGTACTTTGCCAAAAGCCATCATGAATATCCATTTATCCTCCCCTATCTAAACGCGTTGACACCGGGGTTTTAAAAGATAAACAAGAACTAGAACACGAGCAACCAAGGGTCTACGGAGGTCTAGGGTTGCGTTATCCAATTATAGGGGGCGACCAATCAAAGAAGCCAGTTTCCAAATATAATGTCTGTTGAATAAAGGAAGAGGGAGACTCTGTAGTTCGAACCATACTGGGGCCAAAGATTCTTCTTCATTCAGGCGACAATCTAACGTTCGCTTCGACATATGCATAGGAAATTTCCCTAAGAACCACTCACATCAAGCAACCGATTATAGTCCTCCAAGCATCCAGGTTAATTTAAGACATTACAGTTATCAAGTAGACCCAATTTACGATCAACTTTCAATCCTAATTTTATGAAGAATTCTCAGATATCATCAATCCTGGGTCTATAGTCTTGAAAGTTACCGATCAAAGCATTCTCAAAGGGTTTAGGCGGTACCTTTAAGTCGTTTTTCGAGAAGAAGAAGGCCGGTGCGCCTCTACACGTTGTCAGTTGTCCAAAATCAGGGATTGTTGTATAAGTCGGAGCAGGAATACCTCCGACAACTGCTGCAAACGTATTGGCCAGAGGAGGGTTGGTGACCTGTATTTGGTGACATTCATGTCACTCTGCGTGAGGTCTTAAAGGTTGGCTTCTTCTATATCATAAAGTTCTGAAGTGTTTTCTTTGAGAGAATACATCTCTCTTGCAACATTCTGTATCTCCGCTGATGTGTCATACAACAAGAACTCATTGATTTCCGATGTCATAGACCCAATCAGTAAAGACATAACCAAGTTGATGTCAAAATTCCAACTAAAAAATTCGGATCATCAGTCTTTGGGGGAGTGGTTTCCAATAAATGTTCATTCTTTTTACGACCAATAATGAACGTTTTCATAGATCGAGACTACTACCAATGATTCGTGCCATTTGGCTTATGGCAAGTATAGAAGCATTGACACTTCAATATGGAAGACGTGCGCCATGTCGACGCTTTTCCGACGCGAAATTCCTCTAACACGTGTCAGACGATAAAAAACATTATAATAAAATTTTAATATCCGACACGTCCCTGACATGGTGTAGACACTCCCGAGTCCTGACACTCATGTACACATTTTTCATTTTTTTAGATTTCGGCTTTTTCCAAAGAAATGTTAGAAGGCACGATAATTCTATAGATTTGGCAAGTAATATGATTTTCAACCTTGAATATAATTTGGCAAGTAGTTTATCCTTCTTAGTTTTTTTGATTAATGTTGTTAAACAACCATCTTTTGTATATTATAATATTTTGAAGGCCGAATAAATGTATTTTCTTTTTGTAACCGTGTAAAGGCCAACTACTTATTTTAGATATTTAGAGAACTAATGTATTATGAACCTTATTTAGTTTAATTATTGATGTAAAGCTATTCAATTGAGAATCAACGAAGAAGCCGAAATACTCAGCAAATTTGATTACAATAGAAATATCCAAAAGCTGTCCCTTGCTATGAGAGGGGTTTGGCTTTATATAGCCTAATGTTTGACATATCCAAAGACAAAAATACCCTTCATTACATAAATAACAAAATAGACAAATATATAACCCTCAACTTAAATCCTCACTACATCATCTCCATCCGCTCCCAAAAAACAAACTCGTCCCCAAGTTGGATCTCTACTGTTTGTGCACCGTCGGGTGGGAGATAAGGAGTCAATTCAGTAACATTGAAAGTCTTGAACAACTGAGAAGTGGCCGGCAAATCAATTCCATAGGCCTCATGAGCACCATCAAAATCCATTGGCGGGTTAAGCCCATTCACCACCTTATGAAACAATTTTAAAATCTTTCTAGAATGTCCATTGTCACATAAAATGCTCAAACATAATGAGATTGAAACAATACTTAGCTTAGTCAAGATGAACCTCCCTTTACTTTTGGAGTGGTATTCGTCATTCCAACCCTCCCAAAGAATAACTCGTTCTCGAGTTGCATGAAATGTGAAACAATACTTAGCTTAGTCAAGATGAACCTCCCTTTACTTTCGGAGTGGTATTCGTCATTCCAACCCTCCCAAAGAATAACTCGTTCTCGAGTCGCATGAAATGTGAATTTAAAATTCAAGACCCACAGCACCAGGTTGATCATCTTTTCTGCTGTAAAAGTCGTGACAAGAAAAGTGCTGCATTGTTGCATGGATGTTGACGTTGAAGGCACAATTGTGGCATGAGAAAAGATGAATGGATGCACACAAGTCATACATAAGTAATTGATTAAAGCAATCTTGAATATTTCCCCATTTCCATCAATATACTTCCCATCAAGGCCACTTTCATGGTATGCAGCAAACTGATGTGGCCATTGATATAAGAGCACTAATCCTCTTCTTGATCCCATCTTCATCATGATTGTAGGAACAATGTCCAGCATCTCAGTTAAACTTTTTACATCTTTTCTAACATCCCTTAACATGTTAGCCAACCGGTATAGGTTGATAACCCCAAAAGCCAAAGCATAATTACCCATACTCATTGTCATTACCGTGAATGCAGGTGGAATGTCCATCATTCGAACACTAACCAAAGTAATGTAAACGGTCTCGACCATAAAATCAAAACAAGCATCCCATGGAAAGTTAAAGAGCTGAACGGTTCTAATTTGTCCTCCTTGATAACCGATCCATTTGTCTTTGTTTTCTGTGAAAATTCCCATAGTTTCTTGGGGTAAAACAACCATATTAAAGAAGTGCCGCAGCATTGCCCAACACTTCTCTATCACACCAACAGACACAATCAACATTTGAGCAAGGATGTTCTTTATGTCAACAACTTATAATAAAGCACCTATAATATCTAGCACACACCTTTTACCATGTTGTTTATCAGCTTTCACACAACCATGGTTAATCACAAACAATCTACAAACATTGAATGGAAAGGGATTCACAGAGTTCCATTTTCTCAAAGTATAGATACTTCCACCTGGATCGAATGACAACGGCACAATCCGTGATTGTTTGCTCCATATAGTCTTCCATTTGATACTAGTACCAACAAATAGAGAAGCAACGCTCTTGGCTAAATCTGCCGATTCTTTGGTAGCAATATTGACTTTTGTCTTGGGCAACTCATGAAACAGGGCTTCCGGATATGTGTCAAGGAGGCCGTAGGCAGACCCAACAAAGATAAATAAGGATATGTGAATGCTTATTTGAAACCAGGTGTACCAAGAACCAACAGGATGCAAATCTGAACCAACATTTACAGGGTTACCCACATCAGTATGGACTGAATTTTCCAACCAGTACTCCCTTCTTTCCCGAGTTTTTGACATCCCTCAGTTCCCACAGTCATACTATGAGAGAAATACTTAACAAAAGCATTCATTCCTTCACCCAACATTAAAGTGATCTTTCTGCTAGCATCTTTGCCCCTTAAAATGTCAATATTAGGCTCACAGCTTCTTTGGATGACAATAAATATTTCAAACACTTCATTTGAGATGATCTTCTTTGTTTCCGTCATGTCGGGAATCTTTTCTCTAAGTCCCTTAATCATGCCATACTCACTTTCCACACTAAGATCTTGTTCAGATTCACTTTCATCTTCACACATATCAACTAAGTTTGACAGTTCAAGACCTTGAAGTTTACCTTCTAGCTGATTGTGTCCTATTGCTCCTTTAATGCTAAGACTCGATGACTTTGATTTATCCAAAGTTCCGTGCCGTCGTCTTTATAGCTTGACACAGATACCTCATGAGACATTAGATCATGCTTCCAGTCCTTTATGTTGATGTATGACTCAAGAGGGACTTCTGACAAACACTTGTTGGGCATGACACTGCTAACACTCCCTTGCTCCACATAATTTTCGATTGCTGGGGCACTGATTTCCACGGTGAAGGAGAACTCATTTGCATGGTCATACGGACATTTTTCACCCAGCCTATCGTTGCAGACTTGGAGGGGACATTTTGTCGAACTTGTTGTGGGCTAAAAATCATTGATCAAGAGGAACTTCATCCTTGGCCATAATGTTATCTTGGATTCACCTCCCACGACTCTCCGGTGCTGCAATTGCTGCCACCACTGTTCAGATTCACCTTCTAAAGCATAACACGCCAGTTTGCACTTCAAGTTTTCTGGTGGCTGTGTTTCTTAAAAAAAACAGTCAACTATATCGATCCATTCAAGTAGGTTTTCCTTGCTTGCAAAGACAGTGAGAATAGGAATTTTGGACCTCACCCAATGCTTGTTTTCTTCTCTAAGGCTGCACTTCCATTTGTTAAGACCTTCACAAACCCAAGCCGGAGGAAGACGAGGAAAATCTCGCTCAACTCGGTAGGTGTTTTGCTTCAGGTGGCGTCTCACTCCATCTATACCTCGATTCAGTTCTGACGTGAATGAATCGTAGTTCCGATGAAGCATCGACGGAATATCCCGAAGGATCTTCGAATTCCGAACATCGTCGCGAATCCGGCTTCTTTTAACATCCATGCCAGTCGTCTCGCTTGTGAAGGAAAACTTCAACTTGGCTCCGATACCAGATGGTGTAAAGCTATTCAATTGAGAATCAACGAAGAAGCTGAAATACTCAGCAAATTTGATTACAATAGAAATATCCAAAAGCTGTCCCTTGCTAGGAGAGGGGTTTGGCTTTATATAGCCTAATGTTTGACATATCCAAAGACAAAAATACCCTTCATTACACAAATAACAAAATAGACAAATATAACCCTCAACTTAAATCCTCACAACATCAATTATGCATGTTTCTCTGAATTTCTTGTATATCATCTGACGATAATTTATATTATACGTATTATTGTCACGTGTCGCAGATGTGTCATGTCTTAAAATTTAGAAATCCGTCGTGTGTGTCCGTGTTGTATCGTGGTACTAGTCCGTGTCCGTGTTCATGCTTCATAATACATGGTCCCAGAAATGTTTTCTAGGCCGTTTGTCCCTGCTCCAATAGAAACTACTGGAGTGGAAGAAAGCCCAGTGGCTGAGGACATTACATCAGAGGCCATTGTTATGATTCAGAAAGAAAAAGATACCGTGGGCTCTGATATCTTATAGAATTTAGAAGTTTTTTGTTTTCTTGTTCGAATAAAAAGGCTGTATAACAATTTATAGGAGTGAAGCCCTAAATCTCTAACGTCTATAATCTATGTAAAGTCAGCGAGGAAATTTCTGACATCAATACACACGTGTCTAATAACACTACACAGCCAAAATTTGTAAACTAACATTAATATTGCAAATCACACACCTAATCACAGCAAATCATGCAATCTTCTAGAGGAAAGATATCAATTCAATCAACAACATTCCTGCTTGACTCCTCTACATTTGCTTTACGCATACGTGTGGAACCTGTTGTCAGTTTGAAGGTTTTCTATTTTTGGAAATGAATATTGGAAACTACTTATGTGCCAACTCCACGAATGTGGTCCAACTACATTTATACGTGTTATTTTGTTTGGGGATTTGGCTTAAACTTGTCGTCGTTTTTTCTTGCAGAAGCCACATTAAAGGCTATCAAAGAGAAGAAAGAGCCAGAAGTGCCAGAACCAGAGCCCGAACCAACTACTGAAGTTCTCTTTTTGTGTAGTTATGAAGGCTGTGGGAAGACATTTTTTGATGCTGGAGCTTTGAGGAAGCATTCTCACATCCATGGAGAGAGACAATATGTTTGCCACTATGACAATTGTGGGAAGGTACTATTTTGGAGGCATGTGTTTGATAAGCTATTAATATTTTGACTAGGATGTTAGTCAATACTCAAGGATAAGCTGGGGACTAAAGCCTTTATGTAATCTGTTAGGGTCATAATCAATAGCATGTGCGTACTATAGATTTTCTTCTTTTTTACTTTTGTTTCTGTGAAGTGAACAAGTCATTGTTTCGTCGTTTTGTGGATTCTTTCGCAGAAATTTTTGGATAGCTCAAAGCTAAAGAGACACTTTCTCATCCATACCGGTGCAAGGGATTTTGTTTGTCCATATGAAGGCTGTGGAAAGGTAATCAGACTCTCTTTCCCTGGTTTTGATTCATGAATCCATATCGGCAACACCAAAGAGGTCTTCTTTTCAAAGCCTTCGAGCAATAGTTGCAATATTTGGGCCTCTCCTATGTGATTTGGATGTTTCTCCAGATGCTGAGAGTATGCAGGTCTAATGTGTCTTGGATATCTTATCCAGTTTTCTTGTTAGAGGCAGAATGATGTAATTAGTTCGTTAGGTTTTTAGTTTCTTTTTTTTTTAATATTTTTATTTTTATTTTTATGTTTTGCCAAGATTATTGATGATGGTCAAGGTAAGAGGCTTTGAAATTACAAATATATTCGTTGTCATTGTATTTAGTGGAAATTGATAGATATTGGCTTGTTTTGTTTGGTGGGTAGATTGTTTTGCAAATTAATATCGTTGTCTGATTTCAAAAATTACAAACTTCAGTTCTTTCTCTTTGACAGGCATTCTCGCTGGATTTTAACCTTAGATCACACATGAAAACACATTCACAAGAGAACTATCATATCTGCCCTTATCCTGATTGTGGAAAGCGATATGCACATGAATACAAGTTAAAAAACCACATTGCTTCTCAACATGAGAAGGTACCACCATTTCTCTTTTCGTCCTGGTTTTTTTCCTTTTATAACAAGTTTTCTTTTTATATTGACTTGTATATGATTATAAAAAATGGAAGAGGGGAACAGAAAACAAAAGAGGAAGAAGGTAGTTGTAGGGTAGGTTCTGCAATTTTGTGACACCAAAGAGGTCTAGATGCAGGTCTTGGGTTCACATGGACGCATCTTCTGCATTTGCATTTCATTTAGGGTTGTAGAGCATTATTAGTGTTACAAGTTTCAACTAGGTTGCTAGTGCTTTCCAGTATGTTTCATGTATTATGAGTGTATTGCTTATTTAATCAAATAGAAAGTAATAACCTTTCTTGGGCAGTAGCAGTATGCAATTGTAGTTGAAGTTACAAAAGTTGATGCATTTAGTTGGTTTTAGCTTGTTCTTGAAGGCATCTAACGGTATGGCCTGTCTCCTCGAGCTTTATGCATTTCCTTCCCTTGCTTTTGTAGACCATTGGTGGGGCCGATTGATGAATATAAAGTCATATTCATTGATCAATCGTGTACAAGCGTGTATAGTGCACAATGTTTGTGGTAGAATGTTATGTCCATATCATTTTCCTTCACATGTACTATTAAAGTGTTAAATTTCCACAGAACTCGACAGAAGCAGCAAAGTATAGTTCACCAGCAGAGAAGCCAATCAAAACTCCAAAATCAACGCCCTCAACTTATGCCTCAGCAGCAACATCTGAACGTCCTTATGCATGTCCATATGAAGGGTGTGAAAAGGCATACATCCATGAATACAAGCTAAATCTTCATCTTAGAAGGGAACATCCTGGTCATTTTGAGAAGGATAATAACAACAACAACAATAATAATGCTAAGAATGGCGGCCAATCTACAGCTGAAAATGAGATGTATGATGAAGCCAGTGATCTAGATGGGTATGGCGGAAAACGTGGGAATGAGAAAAATCAGAAACAGACTAGTAGGGGGAAGCCAAACTTGAAGTTACCACCTGCAAAAGTTGTTCAAAGGAAAGGCTCCACTTCTTCTCAGGCAGCAGCAGGTAATATGAATGTGATGAAAAAACAGATACCACCTGTAAAGGAGGATTCGTATGATGATGATGATGAGGAAGATAGTGAAGAAACGGAGGAGGAACGGGACAATGTTGGGGGGGATGGTTGGAGATATGCAAAAGAAGAGGAAGAAGACGATGATGAAGAGACTGAGTATGAAGATTAGGGACCTGCATATGAAGATAGATAGATAGATAGATAGATAGATACATATATATCCATTATAACCTGCTTGCTTGCAAATATTGATATCGTCGATGCCTTGGGTGCGTTTGAACGTCTAGCTATTTCTGCTTCATTCACGTTATTTTTTTTTTAAAATCTGAATCAGTCATTTCTTTTTCATGCTTTATTTTTCTTGTTGTCGCAATATATGATACTCTGTTCCATTTGACACGCTATAATGGTGCATTTGGATGACGCCTCAGAGGAGAACTGAACCGGTGACCTCCCTAAGTATTCTTAAATCACTTACCAGCCATGCTACTTGGTTTATCCAAATGGCCTCTAGTTTACCATATACCTTTTTTTTTTTTTTTTTTTTTTTTTTTTTTTTTTTTTTTTTGAAAAAATGGTTATGTTATTTTTCCATTCAAAAGAATGTACAACAAAAATCACCTAGCAAGAGAAACAACACTAGGCCAACCATCTGCTATATATGTATGTTTGTAACTTAATGATCAATTGGTCCCACCATCTCAATCAATCGGCCACAAAAACCCCAATCAATCAAAATGGGCTTGGGTGGTAGGGATTGATATATATATATATATATATTGGGATAGTTAGCCAATCTTGTAACAAGTTGTGAGAGCTGAATTTGTAAACCTCCTTTTAGTAGGATTATTTTTATTCAGATAGTAGGTGTTACCAAAGTTTACAACAAATGCAATCACTTAGCCACAACCTGATCACAAAGACAATATCTCCTTAACCACTCTCACAGTATGGTTGAAACTGAACCGGTCTTTCTTTCTCTAAAACACTTATGTGGTGAATTAAGAAGTATACTCAAAATTCCAAGCGATCAAGATTGCTTATGATTCTCGGCAAAGCACACTAATATGCACAAACCAAACTATCAAACAAGACGATGAAACAGAACCAACAGTTTGTCACTGAGTCTCAAGTAGAACTTAAAGATGAAGATCGTTTACCCCACTTTGGAGTTCAAAAAAGATGAACAAAGCAATAGCTCTGGAAAGAGTATTAGTAGTCTTTAATCTTCTCCGATTATCTTTTTTTATAGGCCATATTATGTAGCAGCTATTTGCTGTCAAATTAGAAGTATATGTTGCATTCAAATTTTTGCTCAAAATTTTCAGCCATTAGAACTCATAGGAAGCCTCCTCTCTTCTTTATCTCCCTTAAAAGATGTTTCATGGATAGAGCTGGTGGAAGTGGGGTGAAAATGTGAATTGACATTTTACTTGCAAATGACTTTTGATCATCTTTTCATCCCATGGATTGGATTTTGCTAGCCTCCGGTATCGGTTAGAAAGTACAGAGATATTTCCGGACTCAAATTCGGTCCGTAAACTAATTGATATCCTGTCTAAAATTGAGTCTGAATCATTTAATGAAAAAATTAAATAGTAAAACTATAAATAAAAGTTAGGTGTGTTAATATTTTTTTAGGCGTGAAAAAGACTATACCAACGGGGATGCATTAATAAAAATTAAATTTTGTATATATATATATTTTTTACGGATACGAAATAAATAAACATACTCACACATGCTTTTGTCCCAACTGGAACTCAGACCCGAAACCTATCTCAGTGATTATCAGTGAGCCAATGACAATAAACCATATAATTTCATTTTATTAATTGAAAAAAAAATAGAGAGTTTATAAATAAATTGGACAATGTTAACATGATATGCAAAATTAGCGCCAAATAAGTTGTAACTTGTGAGGCACTTGTAGCAACAAGAAAGGCAGAGACCATCAAAGAATCAGGAGGGAAATAGACATTCATAGACCAGACACAAACAGGGAACTACAAAATTTTGTAAACTGAAAGACCCGTTGCCGCTGCTTCCTTTGAGCTACAGCTCACCGGCGCGTCCGATTCACAAACGGTAAGCCACATTCCGGTTGTCACTTGCCAGTATTCTCTTTTCTTTTTTTTTGGTTTTTTGTTTTGATGCCCTCTTTCATATGACCTTATTTAAGGGTTTGTCGAAATGCCTCTCTAACCCTCGACTCGATCATTTTCTGTGGCCTTCTTTTTTTTTTTTTTTTGGTAATAAATAAAAAGAACAATATTGCAGAATCTTATCCTGAAGAGATTAGTTTCAGAATTAGGGGTTGGTAGATAGCTTTTATGCTGTCAAGTTTCTCCAAAAGTGTAGTTTTCGATTTTTATTCATTATCCCTAGTTTGTTTATATCTAAATTTTTTGACTTTCTTATGGCTTCTCTTCTACTGTTATGTGTAAGTTGACATCTTTGTATATGTATCCTTTCCAATCCAACAGCTGAGAGTTGCAATGAACAAAGGAGGGGCTGGTCTTGGAACTGGTGGGGGAGCTGGACCAACTGCCGCTGCTGCTGCCGCGGCTGCCCAAAAACAGAAAACGTTGTCTCAGAGGGTTGATGCTGACATTGGAAACTTAGTAGAGAATTTCAGTTACCTTGTTAATGTTGCAAGGGTAACGAACCTTTCCCTATACCCTGCATCCTGCATGTGTGTGCCCCCCCTAGATGGGAGAAATTTTAAATTAAGGCCTGAATACTTCAGTCTCTCTCTATATTTTATCTTATTAGGCCACTCACTGCATGCTCGGGGAAATTTGCCGTGAACACCCAGTGGGGTATTGTTGTCAAGTGAACAATCCTTTTACTCTACATCCCGATAATGGAATCTCATTGAAACTACTAAAATAGGTACACATACAGTGCAAAGTTAGGCATAGAGTGAAGATAGTTAATGTAACTGATGATGAAGTTCTGTTGCCACTTAGCCATTTGTTTAATCTTTAACGGCCTTAGGGTAACGTTTGCGTATGATATGAACTTTTGAAAAGTTTTCCCCTGCTTTTGTTTAATTATGCTGCTATTTGTTGTGGAGGATTAGTCTACTTTCTCGTAGTATCCATGAGTCTAAAGAATCTTTAAGGAATGTTCAGTTTCATGGCTAAAAACGTAATTGTGTTTGTACTTGTGTGATACTTGAAAATACTTTAACTGTGGAGAACTTCCCACCTTTTTAACCGTAGATTTGAGGTTTAGAAGAGAGATGAAAGCAGCAAATATTATAAAAGAACCTTATCAAGTGAGATAAGTGCCCTTTGTTTATATAGAAAACACTTACAACGGCTATAATGCCAACTAGCAACGGTTTGTAACAGTAAAAGCATACACGATTAGTGTACAACTATTCATCTGGTTTAGACAGAGAAAAGAGGCTAAACAAAGGCCTTAATTAGGAGATTAAGCAGATACTAAACACATTTAACAAACTATAATTCCACACTCCCCCTCAAGTTTGGTTGTAGATATTGATGCAACTAAGCTTGGAGTGGATGTGTTGGAACACTTGAGAAACAACTTTGGTGAGAATGTCCGCAACTTGATCTTTTGAGGCCACGTGTATACGAGAGGTAGCCTTAGTGTCAACCTTTTCTCTTATAAAGTCTATCAACCTCAACATGTTCAGTCTTATCACGTTGAGTTGAATTCTCAGCAATACAGAGGGCAAAAATGTTGTCACAAAGGATCTTAACAGGTCTTGAATTGTGGAACAACATTTTTTGAATCCAGGTTCCTTCACACACCCCTGGAGCTAGGGCTCTTAGTTCAGACTCAAGTCACTCAACACTCAACACTGCTTCTAGAGACCACATGTTGCATCTTGCTTCTCCAAGTTGCAAGATTTCCCCAAATGTATGTGCAGTACCTAGAAGTAGATCTTATGTTTGTCACACCCCCTGCATAGTCAGCATCAATGTAGATTTGGACCTCCCTGGATGAGTTCTTTTTTAACAACAACCCTTGACCAAGATCCTTGTTGAGGAATCTGAATACTATTTCAGGAGTTTCATGTTCTTTTCGGTAGGATGGTGCATGAATTGGCTAATCAAACTGTTGAATAATAAGGGTATTATAGTCAATTGTAATAGATATGGTCATTCCTAGGGTAAATAAGCCGGATGGTTGACTTTCTTGATTTATAGTTATTCTGTCATAATGACAGAATATTGTGTAATAATAGGTGATTGATTTAGGTCCTTAAATCAAGGAATCCAAATCAATCAAGTCTCTATTTCACCTCCTATTTAAGGAGATGTCAGAACATTGTAATGAATATGCTTTTTCCTATATGAATAAAATATTCTTCCCTTCCTTACTTTCATAACATGGTATCAGAGCGTAGGTGATCCTAAAACCTACAATCATGAATTACCGGGCCGCCTTCACCGGAGAATTGGTTGACACTACCACTAGTCAATCCTCGGCATAAGCAAGGAAGAATCTAACTATCCTCCTGCCCACCTTCTTGTCTCACACAAATTAAATGGAAAAAATTGGCTGGAATGGTCTGAGACCATAAAAATGGTGGTCGATGGACGTAGCAAGCTCGGATTCCTAATCAGGCGTAAAAGGAACCGGTGAAAAGATTCCAAACACGACACATGGAGATCGTAAAACTCCATGATTAAGGCCTGGCTATTAAACTCCATGGAACCAGGCATAGCCAGGCCTCATATGCTACTCCATGCTTTGCAAAAGATATTTGGGATCTTTGTGAAAGAGATGTATTACGATCCGGAAAACTCTTCACAGATCTCTACTTGAAGACCAAACTCGGAGTTTGAAGCAAGGAATAAGGATGTGACTTCATACTACAATGAAGTGGTCACCCTTTGGCAAGAGCTGGACGTATGCCATGAAGACACATGGGAATGTCCAGCAGATAGCGTTAAGTTTAACAAAAAGAAAGAAAATGAACGAGTGTACTCTTTCCTTGCAGGGCTTAACTCTGACCTAGATGAAGTTAGGGGCAGAGTATTAAGCAGGAAGCCCATTCCCTCATTAAGGGAAGTTTTTTCAGAGGTCAGAAGGGAGGAGGCCAGAAGGAAAGTGATGAATGTTGGTTCTGATTTGCCCCAAAATCAGAAAATTGGAGGACAAGATCTGGAGGCATCTGCATTGGTGACTGCCAAAGGAGAAAACAAGGGAAGGAAACAGAAACTATGGTGTGATCACTGTAGGAAGCAAGGACATAACAGAGATAATTGCTTGGTGATCCATGGAAAGCCCTCAAATTGGAAACCAAGAAACCAAGTGGTAATCTGGGAAATAAAGGAAATCAAGTATCTCAAGTGCCATCGATCGAGGTCGAGGAAGAATCAAGTGGTCGCTACCATTCTCACGAGAGCAAATTGAGCAAGCGAGTAGTCTTTTGGCAAGCCATAAACAAATCTCTAATCCTAACCCCCAATGTACCCTTGTTGAAACGGTAACTTAAGCGCTTTTCTACTTTTCACATCACACAAATGCACACTGGATCATAGATTCGGGTGCCACAGACCATATGACACCCCGCTCTACCTGTTTTGTATCATACCTACCCTGTGGAGGAAATCAAAAGGTAAGGGTGGCTGATGGATCCTTCTCAGCAGTAGCTGGAAAGGGTTCAATCAAACTCAATACCAACCTTACCCTCCATAATGTACTTCATGTTCCCAAGCTATCATGTAACCAAATTTCAGTCCATAAATTAGTTTCTGAATCTAACTGCAAGGTTGCATTTTCTTCTACTGGCTGTCAAATACAGGATATGAGTTTGGGGAAGGTGATTGGCAATGCTAGTGTCAAAGAGGGATTGTACATTCTGGAGGACAAAGATAGCTCAAGACATGAGTCTATACCCAGAAATGTCTGTTTCAGCACTTCAAGTCTGCCTTCTAATAATGAAATAATACTTTGGCATACTAGACTAGGGCACCCAAGTTTTGGGTATATGAACAAGTTGTTTCCAAATCTTTTCAAAAATAAGAATTTTTCAGATTTTCAATTTGAAATTTGTGAGTTGGCTAAACACAAGAGAAGTACATATGTTCAAAAGCCTCACAGACCTTCCAAACCATTTGCACTCATTCATAGTGATGTCTGGGGTCCCTCTAGACAACTAACTATGACTGGGAAAAGATGGTTTGTGTCCTTTATAGATGACCACACAAGAGTCACATGGATCTATCTCTTAAAAGAGAAATCTGAGGTTGAAAAAGCCTTTAAGAACTTTTACAACATGGTCAACACTCGGTTTCAAACAAAAATCGAAATTTTGAAAACTGATAATGGTACTGAATACTATAACAATGTGTTAAGTACCTTTTTTGATGAAAAGACATGATTCACCAAAGCTCTTCAGACAAACACACCCCAATGAGAATGGTGTGGCGAGAAAGAAAAAACCAACATGTTTTGGAAGTTGTTAGATCCATCATGTTGTTCTCTAGATGCCCTAAATTCTTATGGGGTGAGGCTCTTCTCACAGCAGCCTACCTAATTAATAGGTTGCCCTCTAAAACATTGAATTTTAAAACACCTCTAAGTGAACTAAAATCACACTTCCTAGCACTAGGGTGATCCAGGATCTACCCCTCAAGATATTTGGGTGTGTAGCCTTTGCACACACCTACAATCAATGGAAGTTAGATCCTTGATCTTCTAAGTGCATGTTTGTGGGGGTACTCTGCTAACAAAAAGGGATATAGGGTGTTTGATTGTGAAAAAAGGAGAGTCATAGAAACTATGGATGTCACCTTTTTTGAAAACTCATTGTATTATGACCAGCATCATCTTCAGGGGGGTCAATGATCACTCAAGAAGATCTTTCTTTGAATTCTATCTGATATGGGTTGAGAAAACCAGAGGAAGAAGTGGAAATTGATAAACAGGCTGAACAGGCTACTGAAGTAGATCTGGGAGGACATGGAGATACATCACCTAAAGGTGATAATCAACCTATAACCCCCAGACCTAATCAGAAATTCTAGGAAAGGACCTATGTCTGAACCTATCCAAAGTCTAAACAGAGCACAAAAACTCAACCTACCATTGTTCAAGATCTGGAACCTGCACAGCCTGAACAATCAGACAGTGTAAGGGAGTCTAACCTTGAACCTTCTATACCACCTCCCACACCAGATTCAAGATCCAGCCCCCATATTGATAGACCAACCACAGTGGACACTTCAGACCTTCTACTTGATGTCCCCATTGCCATTAGAAAACAGCCAAGGGCTTGTACAAAAAAATCCTAGATATCCTATACAGAACTACTTAACCTACAAAAATATATCACCACCTCATAAAGCCTTCCTCACCAAGTGTAATCGAACATCCAATACCAAAAGACATTCAGAAGCTTTATCCATACCGAGTGGAGGCGGCGGTCAAGAGGAAATCAAAGCCCTGAGAGAAGAATGGCACTTGGCAAGTAGTAAACTTACCGATGGGAAAGAAGGCAGTTGGGTGCAGGTGGATATTCACCATCAAGTTCAAGTCCAATGGGGAGATAGAGAGATATAAAGCTAGATTGGTGGCAAAGGGCTATAGCCAAACTTATGGCATAGACTACTCTGAAACCTTCTCAGCGGTGGCCAAACTCAACAGAGATAGAGAGATATAAAGCTAGATTGGTGGCAAAGGGCTATAGCCAAACTTATGGCATAGACTACTCTGAAACCTTCTCAGCGGTGGCCAAACTCAACACTATAAGAGTTGTGTTCTCTGTGGCAGTGAACCTAGATTGGCAACTCTACCAACTTGATGTAAAAAATGCGTTCTTACATGGAAATCTCAAAGAAGAAGTGTATATGGACCCTCCTCCGGGGCTAACACATCAGTTTAAAGGAAAGGTATGCAGACTTAAGAAGTCTTTATATGGACTAAAGCAGAGTCCTAGAGCATGGTTTGATAGATTCAGGCAGTTCTTATTGAAGGCAGGGTTCAAACAAGGGCATTCTGATCATACCTTGTTTGTGAAGATATCTAAAGCAGGAAAAAAAGGTAGTACTGGTGGTATATGTGGATGATATCATCCTCACTGGGGATGATCTAATAGGCATCAAAAAAGTGAAAATGGACTTGGCCAGGGAACTTGAAATCAAAGATCTTGGGGTCCTCAAGTACTTCCTAGGAATGGAGATAGCCAGATCTAAAGAAGGGATGGCTGTGTCCCAAAGGAAATATGTATTAGACTTGCTGACAGACACTGGTATGTTGGGATGCAAACCTGCTAGTACCCCTATGGACCAGAATGTAAAGCTAGGTAAAGGTGAAGAAAATGTAGATAAAGAACAATATCAGAGGCTGGTAGGTAGACTTATTTACCTAGCACATACAAGACCTGATATTTCGTATGTTGTTGGGGTAGTGAGCCTATTCATGCACTCTCCCAAACAGTCCCACTATCAAGCTGTGATCAGAATTCTGAGGTACTTGAAGGGAACTGTTGGAATGGGGTTGTTGTTCAAAAAGGTGAATCAGAGGCATGTAGAATTATATGCTGATGCAGACTGGGCTGGCTCTAAGGATAGTAGATCTTCAACAGGGTACTGCTCATTTGTGTGGGGCAACTTGGTCACTTGGAGAAGCAAAAAACAGGATGTGGTGGCTAGAAGCTCAGCTGAAGCTGAATTTAGGGTAATAGCACAGGGCATTTGTGAGGAATTGTGGCTTCAGAAAAAAGTGACCTACACCTTCCATTGATAATGCCTATGAAACTGTTCTGTGTTAACAAGGCAGCCATAGCAATTGCTAATGATCCTGTGGAACACGACCGAACTAAACATGTGGAGATAGACAAACATTTCATCAAAGAGAAACTAGAGAAGGGCCTAATTTGCATTTCATTCATGCCTTCAGCACTGCAAACAGCAAATGGGCTCATTAAAGCCTTGATGAAGCAGAAGTTTGATGACTATGTATCCAAGTTGAACATGATTGACATCTATGCTCAACTTGAGGGGGGGTGTTGAATAATAAGGGTATTATAGTCAATTGTAATAGATATGGTCATTCCTAGGGTAAATAAGCCGGATGGTTGACTTTCCTGATTTATAGGTATTCTGTCATAATGACAGAATATTGTGTAATAATAGGTGATTGATTTAGGTCCTTAAATCAAGGAATCCAAATCAATCAAGTCTCTATTTCACCTCCTATTTAAGGAGATGTCAGAACATTGTAATGAATATGCTTTTTCCTATACCCTTCCTTACTTTCATAACACAAACCTACAACAAAGCATA
This sequence comes from Gentiana macrophylla, assembly GCA_026214975.1. Lineage (NCBI taxonomy): Eukaryota > Viridiplantae > Streptophyta > Magnoliopsida > Gentianales > Gentianaceae > Gentiana > Gentiana macrophylla. Next base: position 30,339,488 of record CM047814.1, read on the forward strand.
TGTCAGGCCTAGTATGTGAAAGATAAATGAGTTTTTCCATAAGTCTTTGGTATCTCCCTTTGTCAATAAGAGGCCTTTCACTTTCTTTTCCAAGCTTTAAATCTGGTTCTACAGGGTATCTGTTTTACATCCCAACATCCTGTTTCTTTTAGCAAATCCAGGGTGTACTTCCTCCGAGATATGGAGATTCCATATGAACTTCTTGCAACCTCCATACCTAGAAAGTATTTAGGATCTCCCAAGATCCTTTATCTCAAATTTAGAGGCAAGAAGATCTTTAAGGTCCATGATTTCACTGGTGTCATCCCTAGTTAGGATAATGTCATCAACATAACCACTAGAACAATAGTTTTCCCAGATTTGGTTTTAGTGAATAGAGTACCCGTTCTTAACCTTAGAGTTGGTAAATCTACCAAACCAGACCCTGCAGACTGTTTGAGTCCATACAATGATTTCTTAAGTTTACATGCATCACCCTCTTTCCCATTTCTTCAAAACCAGGGGGAGGTGCATGTAAACTTCCTCATCGAGTTCCTCATTGAGGAAAACATTCTTGATGTAAACATTCTTCAAAACCAGGGGGAGGTGCATGTAAACATTCTAATAGTGTTCAACTTAGCCACAGGGGCAAAGGTTTCATGATAGTCAATCCCATAGGATTGAGTGAAACCCTTAGCCACTAGTGTAGCCTTGTACCTATTTAGGGTACCATCAGAATTGTATTTCACAGTGAATATCCACCTACATCCTACATGATGCTTTCCCTTTGGAAGAGAAGTGATGCTCCATGTTCATTTTTCATCAGGGCATTCATTTCTTCGTTGATAGCACCTATCCACTTTGAACATTTCATAGCATCATGAATGTTCTTTGGTATCTGGTCAGTGTCCAGGCTGCTAGTAAAGCCATGAAACTTAGGAGACAGATGACTATAGGAAAGGAAATTGTAAATGTAATGAGCAGTACAGATCCTTGTTCCTTTCCTTTGAGCAATAGGCCTTTCATCATGAGAAGCAGCAATTTTAGGAATGCTAGGTTCCTCAGATTCTGGAGGATCTGAACTATTATCAGACACAATCTGAATCATTTTCAGATTCATTATCAGTGTTAGATTCAGAATCCTTTGGATTTTGAGTCAAACCTTTTCTTTTCCTTGAGTAAACAATGATGTTAGGTTCTGTTTCAACTTTTGGATCTCCTTGCACAGGATGATCATGAGTGTGTTCTTGTTCTTCTGGTTCTGTGTTCTGGGTTGAAGTGTTATTTGTGCCTTGATCCTCAGTCATGGATTCAACAAGATTCCATAAGTGATGATAGTCAACAAAGTTCTCCCCCCGAACATCAGAACCATAGTATGGTTGGGATTCAGCAAAGGTAACACCCATAGAATTGTTAAATTTCCTAGAAGCAGGGCAGTAGCATTTGTACCCTCCTTATGTAGGAGAGTACCCTACAAAGATACACTTTATGGCCCTGGGATCAAGTTTTCCTCTATTATGAGGGTGGATGTGCACATAGCTGGTGCATCTAAACACCTTCAGGAGTTCAGGGGAATGGAGGATATCAGTTTTGACTCAGGATAATGCCTTTTCAGGACATGAATTGGAGCCTGGAAGTTGAGAACCCTTGAAGGCATTCTATTAATGAGGTAAGTAGCAGTCATGACAGCTTCCCCCCATAGAAATTTAGGAACTTGCATGGTGAACAACACACTTCCGGCAACTTCCAAAAGGTAGCTGTTCTTTCTTTCTGCTACTTCATTTGCTGTGGGGTGTCCACACATGTAGTTAAGCGAACAATCCCCTTTTCAGAGAAAAAAGAAGCAAGAGTATTTTCAAATTATTCCTTCCCATTGTCAGTTTTAAGCACTTTTATTTGTGTGCTAAACTAAGTTTTGATCAAGGTGTAGAAGGATTTGAAAATAGACCCCACTTCTCCCAAAGAAGGAATAGCCATGTGACCCTACTGTGGTCATCAATAAAACTCACAAACCACCTTTTTCGAGGTATAGTTTTTTGTTTAGAAGGACCCTAAATGTCACTGTGATCCTTGAAGGTTGATAACAAGTTTTAGGAAAAGAAGTTCTAGCATGTTAGCAAACTGACACACTTCACAATTAAAAGAAGTAACATCCTTTTCTTTAAATAAATCAGGGTACAAGTGCTTCATATAGGCAAATTTAAAATGTCCTAGTCTATAATGCAAAATCATATTGTCATTACTATTATGATTAGAAGAACTGATTAAGCCTCTAGAAATATGACTGTATTTTCTACACTTGGAATCTTGAGAAAGTAGAGCCCAGAGCTACAGTTAGCATTGCCAATCACTTCCTTCGAATTCAAACCCTGAAAACAGTGATTAGTATAGAAGTTCACAGTACATTTGGAGTCTTTCATAAGGTTACAGTACATTATGTTACCAGTTCCTGACACTTTAGAAACAGTGCCATCAGCAATTTTAACAGTGTGAGGCTTCTTGCAAGGTGTGATATAAGTGAAGAATTAAGGATTCCTGGTCATATAACTGGAAGCCCCTGAATCAACAATCCAAACATTATGCAGGAAATTTGGTATCAGAATCAGAAACAGAACACAGACTTGTGTTAGCCAAGGAAATGTTGCTTTGTTGACCAGATGTCTGAGGTTGCTGAGCAGACAGAAGCCTTTTTATGGCTTGAATTTGCTCTTTGCTGAAGGATCTTCTGTTTTCTGGTCATCAACAGTTGCCAGCTTTCCTTTCATGAGTCTGATTAGATTTGGAAGACTTCCAGTTAGGAGGTTTTCCATGAAGTTTCCAGCAGGAATCCTTGGTGTGTCCAGTCTTCTTGCAATGATCACACCAAGGTCTATTCCGTTTTTGTTTCTGATTTTGATTAACAGGGGCAGTGCTTTTAGTAAAGAGAGCACTATTCTCAGGAACAGGGGCAGAGTTCTCACTTAGTATGAGTCTCCTACTCTCCTCCTGCTTTCTTCAAATCTAATTTCAGCAAACACAGTTTTGATGGATGGGAGGGGTTTCATGCTCAAAATACGACCCCTCACATCACCCAGGCTAGTGTTTAACCCATTAGAAACTTAAAGATCCTCCTTTGAACTTTCAGATTTCTGTAAGTTTTAGCATCTTCACTAGAATGCCAAGAGATACTTTGAAAAACTTCCAACTGTTGCCAAGATCTGGACTGGAGATGATAATAGTCAGTGACACATAAATCTCCTTGTCTCCGATCTTGAAGTTTTGCTTCCACCTCATATACTTCTGAGGTGTTATCTCTCTTGGAATAGAGTTCATTAGCAGCTGACTATATTTCCTTAGCAGTATCATAGAGGATGAAATTTTCAGCCATGGCTGGGGTCATGGATCCTAGGAGCCATGACATGACCAGGCTGTTTTCCACCCTCCATTTCTTATAGGAAGGATCATCAGACTTAGATGATTTAGCTTCACCTGTCAGGTATTCCTCCTTGCCTCTACCAGTGATAAAAAGCCGGACTGATCTGGACAATTGGAAAAAATCATCTCCAGTTAGCTTGGTGGTAGGGAGAGTGACAAGAGAGGGTTCAGAGGACCATGAGGAAGAGGAATTCATGAAGCTTTCTTCCTTGGAATTGACTTCTGAAGATTGCTCTGTTGTCATTGATGGATAATTTGAAAAATTTAGGAGCTTAAAGTCTCTGATACCATGTAGATTTGAGGTTTAGAAGAGAGATGAAAGCAACAAATATCATAAAAGAACCTTATCGAGTGAGATAAGTGTCCTTGGTTTATATAGAAAACTCTTACAACGGCTATAATGCCAACTAGCAACAGCTAGTAACAGTAAAAGGAGATATGATTAGTGTACAAATAATCATCTGGTCTGGACAGAGAAAAGAGGCTAAACAAAGGCCTTAATTAGTAGATTAAGCAAACACTAAACACGTCTAACAGACTATAATTCCACATTCACATACTCCGCTGCATCCACATTGCTCATGCACTTGAGTTCTGGCAGAGTTATGCCTCTTGTTATGACTTTTTGAATGGGTTTACGCTTTGTTCATGCGTTTTTGCTTTAAACTGCAAGATTGTGGCTTTCTACTTAATGTCTTTCTCGGTGTGTTTCCCCCGTCAAGTGTTTCCCCCCTTGAAAATTGTTATAAATTTAATTTAGTATTCCATATATACATCCAATCAATCATAAACCTTAATTAAATTCCATATATATCTATCCAATCAATAAAACCTAACCATAAAAGGAATGATTATTAAAAAATCACGTTAAAACCTTATTTAAAAAATTATAAACCTAACCATAAACATACCAACACCAACAGAAACACACGCCATAATGATCTACAAAATCCGATAATGGAAACCGGTTAATACGATATTATGATCTATCATATTATAAGTTTAATATGACCTTATTTTATATCAAATCCAGGCATGGATTTGTCTATCTATTTTTTATTACAATAGGCATGGGTATATCTATCTATCTATCTATCCCATGCATTTCTTATTTATAGTTAACGAGGATTTGTAACCATTGTGTAAAAGAAAAGTTAATAAGAGGGCGCCTTGCCTGAAAACAAGCCATCTTTTTTAAGCACTTGTAGTACTCATTACTCTAGTGCGTACTATTTTGATGCAAATGTGCAAAAGGCATAGTTTCACTTGTCCTTGCTCAACTCCTCATGTGCAACTGTAATGCAGCGCCTTACATCGTTTAGCACCAAGGGCAGTTAGTGTCAGGCTGTCAGCAGTACAGGTTTCATGATCCATAATTTATCTAGTCAAAGTTTTGCTGCTTTGGACAAGAGCACATCAAAGTCGTTGGATTTTTTTTGTAAAAATACGCGTGGAAGGAAAAAAAGTTAATTGCGACAAGTTTGTAGTGTATGGGACAAAAAGTAAGGGAAAAAAGCTAGAAAATTAGTAAATTTGAGTCTCTGGTAGATTATTTTGCTGCATGTGTTCCCACTTGTTCAATGTAAAGTCCATGGTGATTTTCCGGATAGCAATGTGCATTTTTATTTGTTTTTGTCTTGATTTGTATCATCACTTGCTTGCCTTTTTTCTCATCAGTGAAGTCTGATTTTGTCCACATACTAGGTTAATGACCCCCCAGTTCGGAATTCGCAAGAAGCTTTTATGATGGAGATGCGTGCAACAAGGATGGTAAGAATAGTTTCTCATTATATATATGCTCTGTGACTTAGATGAGTTGGTGCATTTGCACATTTGAATGCTTGTGTGTTTAGAAAGATAAAACCTTTTCAATAGTAAACTTGGGCAATGGTTGCAGGAATATTATCTGTTTTGTGTAATGTATTGTGCTGGAGGCATCTAATAGAGCCCTGCACATTTGATATTCATAATATCTTGGTGTATCATTTCAGCATTTATTTGCTGGTCCTGACATTGCTGAATTCTCATTACTTACAATATCCTGAGCCAATACATAGTTGTTGGGCTAGTCATATGGTTGACCTTTCTTTTTCAAAAATGATACCGCCACAATATGGTGCAATAACATTGTGTCACCAGACACTTGTAGACCATTGATCAGCATTGATCAGTGAGTGAGGCTCATAGGTCCCACCATGATCAATGGTCGAGAAATGTGTAATGATAATGTGTTGGCAATATCATATTCCGTTTGTTTCATGCCCATATATTCGACTTGCTTATACTTGCTGTAGTTACCTTCATGTGATGAGGGATGTGGTGAAACAGGCACAAGCAGCTGACTCATTGCTAAAGTTGGTCTCGGAGTTAAAGCAGACCGCAATGTTTTCAGGTTTTGCCTCTCTTAATGATCATGTAGAGCAGAGGATTGAAGAGCTCAATCAACAAGCAGAAAGAACAGACTGCATGTTAGCCAGAATTGGAGAGGAAGCGGCTGCTAGCCTAAAAGAGCTCGAGTCACACTACTATTCCTCTGCCCAGAGATCAAATTCGCAACCTTCCCCTTGAACGTGGGGCTTACAAGTTCTATCTACTTGCAAAGATATACATTGCTTAGGTGTGATTTATATGAAGTTGCAAGACATCCGTTGTGTCAATGTGAGGAGAGTCTATCGCATGGGGAATGCACTGTATAAGAGCATGTTTGTCTTTTTTTTGGGGTACAGATATCATTGTCCGATTTGTCTGGCGTGGTATGAGGAGTCTTCATGATAGATTTTCAAGTAATGCTATGTCCATAACAAAATGGATGTGTTGTGTTGATTTTGGTGTAAACGTATCGTTTTTGTAATGGATTTTCCATGTGGAATTGTATTTAAAATCTTCCCATTTGACTTTTAGAATAATATATATATTTTACTTTGCAGTATCCATTTTCTATTGGAAGATGTTTTGGCACAAAATAATGACGTGAACATAACTAATATTTTCAGCGTTTTTGGTGAATGTCAACGATGATGAGGTTGATGAATCGTTGGCTGATGATTTTGTTCTTGATGATGATTTGTGTGATTGTCAACGAATGGCAGAGGAGTTTGAGTAGGAAGAATTCATTTCGGATGTTGGGCGGGGTTTTCAGCAGTTTTAGGCAGCTCCGCCAAATGAAGACAATAAGGAGGATGGTGAGGGTGATCAATAAACATTGAGTATGCACTCTATAGATGATTTCAACTCATTTAGCATACATTAGTCATCAGCCTCAATTGTTTCAAACATCAATAGCAAAAACTTTGTAAGGGCCATTGGCCTTTGCCCTCGATAGCTGGAGCAGGGGCGGCTTCAGGAATTGTGTGACACGGGTCAGGAATCAAGAACGACACACTATATTACAAGTTTCTAATGCATTATATAAAAAATATATGAATATTTATGGGTCAAGGGTAATTATTTGAACTTTTTAGCGAGTCGATAAGTAGATATTACTATATAAAAATTTTAAATTGTGTAAAAAAATACCTATAATATATATATATATATTTTTTTTTTTAGAGGTCAATCACCCAAAAGGCTTGAAAGTGCGCGCGCCCCTACGGCACAGGGCACATATACAGAGGGTGAAGAGGCTGCTACTTATTATGTGGGAGAGATTTTATATTGCAACGGTTATACCAAGTGGCATAAATTAGAACCTTTCGTTTTACTCTCTCTCACATAATACACTGTGTGTGAGAAGTTAGAAATGAAAGGTTGTAATGTATGTCACTTGGTACAGCCTTCATACAATGGTTGTATTGTAAAATTTGTCATTCTGTGGACAATCTCTTGCAAAGTGTGCTAAACTTCCACAATGGAAACAACCACTAACGCCTGTCGACACTCCCCTGGATGTGGTCTCTTGCACTTAGGATTTAGGGGCAATGTAGTTTGAGAAGGAGGGTAGATGGAGCTGTAGCTCTTCTTGCACTTTGCTGAGGTGCATTTTTCCCGCCTTGACTCGCCTCAAACGGTCTTTTGCCCCTGATAATTTTTGTGTGGTTCTTGTTCACATTCTGAATTTACATGACTATGTCCATCAAATCTACCATTGTATGTGATTTAACCTCAGCCATTTGGTCTCTAGTTTTAAAGGCCAAACAGTCCAGAAAATTGCGCCATCTTCCTTTTTCGGAATTCATTATTTCAGGCACTCCCAACTAATTAAAATTTTGTGAATACTCCTCTCTCTCTTGAGAGCTCTCTCCCTCTTTCTAAAACCTCTCCTACTCTTTTGAGTTTTTTCTAGCCATTCTTGGCTCTTCCTGTTAGAGAATGGACAAGAATAACCTGCTCAAGCTCATTTCAAACCTCAAGATACACGAAACCCCCACTGTAGCAAGAAAAATCACCGCCCTTGATATCTCGGAAGGTTTACAAAAGAACAAATCCAATCTTTTGGGGAAGTTTATCACCACAAAAGATGTAGTAGTCAAAAACCTGAGAATAGCTATGGAGAAGTCCTGGGAAACAAATAAGTTCAAGGTAGTGAAATTAAGCAAAAAAATATATCAATTTTCCTTTGAACACCTTGAAGATCAAAGGAGGGTGCTAGCTGATGGTCTTTGGTGTTTTGCCAATTTTCTTCTGGTTCTACATCAATGGAAGCCATCCCTTACTCATGAAAGTGACGTTTTTGTATGAGCCCCAGTTCTGGATTCAAGTACAAGGCCTGCCAATGCATCTACATACAGAAAATATTGGTAAGAAAATTGCCCTTGAACTTTCAGATTGTTTGTTTATGCAAATAAGAGAAGAGATTGGAACAAACCTGCTATCCTTCAGATTCAGAGCCAAGCTGCATCTAAATAAACCCATACCCCAACTCCTCACCATTCCTATTGAGGAAGGAAACCCTTCTGTTGAACCTTTTACAGCTCTGTTCCAATAAGAAAGACTATCTTTTTTCTGCTTCTCCTATGGTTTCATCGGGCACACTACCAAATTTTGCCCTTTAACCACTGATGAGTTTAACCTGGAAGAAGAAAAGAAATTTAAGTTCGGTACTTGGTTGCATGCAACATGTAATACTAAATTGGTCAAAGAATTCAGGCTCCTGAACATGGAGCTACAACCATACCCACCTCTGGATCCAGCACCTTCCCGACCAAATTCTACATCCTCAGCTTCCCTTTCATCCCAAACCCAAACCCAGGAAATTTCAAATCTCCCGCCAAAAAGTCACATGCTTCTGGGTCAAACGCAAGAAAAGTCGAAGTCAACCTCAGCCAGTGTCATAAAAGTCAATAGCCAGTCGCTTTCTGAAAGCAACAACTCCCCAAACCTTAAAAAGGACACTGACCAAAGCATCATACAAAACAAAACCATGATAAGGAAAGCTGTCGACTCTGCCACACATGTCCTCTCAGAAACCCCTAACTCTGTCCCAACTAACAAAGATTCCCATCCCCAAAAGCCAACCTTGGACTCTACCACTAAAATCGTAGCCACAAAACCATACCAGCAACAGGTGAACCAAAAAACGGACCCACCCCTTAACACAAAACCTATCAGCCCAATCACGGACCCCAACAACTCTCTTACCATCTACCAACCAAATGACCCAACTCCAATATCCCAGTCTAACAACCCCACACATCCCAGTTTTATTAACCAGCACCATTAGCCTAGTTTTAACACCTTTTGATTGTCAGAAACAAGAAAACCTCTCAAAACAAGCATATCATACCCAGAACTCAAACTTGAACCTAGTAAACCACATTGGGAATTCCAACCAACCATCCTGCAACTCTCACCCCACCGTCAGATCAACTTTCAAAAAGCAAAAACAGGAAGGACGCAGACCTCTCACAGACATATCAAACTTGGGAATCTACCTTAGGAAAAGGAAACATGAGGAGGAGGAGACTGAATCTCCAAGAAAGACCAAGATGCATTATGCTGAAGACCTGGTGGAGGCTGCAAGGCAGCTCCACCAGGAGCCATGAATCTCTTATGTTGGAACTGCAGGGCTTGGGCAACCCTGAGGCAGTTCCAAACCTAAAAGTACCTAGTAAAAGACTCTTCTCCCTCCCTTCTTTTTCTCTCAGAAATAAAGTTATCTGCTACAACTATGGACTCTATTAGAATAAGGCTCGGGTTTGCCTCTGGTTTTCATGTTAGTAGTGAAGAAACCAGAGGAGGGCTCTCTCTTTTATGGAACGACTCCCTTTCAGTCCAAATTATGACTTGCTCTTTGGGTTATATTGATTCCTTCATAACTGAAGAGAGTTTGAGAATGTGTTAACACAAGAGTAAACTTCAACTTGTTTATTCATGTTGAAAGAATGAGTATAAATAGATACAAGAGAGGATCCTTACAAGAGAGGATCCTAGCTAGTAAAGTAAAAGTAACTAGAGCCGGCTACAATAAATGCTAGAGTCGGCTATGTCTATGCTATTACATAATAGGACAAAGGATAGTTACTTTATGACTATTAGGACATATTAATTGTTTATTCAATGCAATTAATATGTCTCTTGATAAAAAGTAACACGTTACATTGTAACATGTTATGAGTGTAATAATAATGTAATATTAACCATAGTATTTCCACACCCCCCCTCAAACTGGGTTGTATATGTTTATACGACCAAGTTTGCTATTCAAATCTCTTTGAACATAAGTGGTGGTATGGCCTTGGTGAGAATATCGGCATTCGATCTGCTTTGAGGGAACATCTTGGAGTTGAATAATCTTGGCATCAATCTTCTCCTTTAGGAAGTGTCATCAATGTCCACATGTTTGGTTTTATCATGATGGATGGATCCTCTGCCATGCATAAAAGGTGAATTATTGTCACAAAGAGTGTGATAGGTTGTCAAGAGGTTCTTTGAAGTTGGTGAGTACCCTTTTAGCCACGAGCTTCACAAATGCCAAGTACAAGTGCCCTGAGTTCGACTTCAAAGATCGCTTCTTGACACGATGGTCTGTTTCTTGCTTCTCCAAGTAACTAGGTTTCCCCATACATATGAGCAATAGCCTGTGGTAGATCTTCTGTCAATGTGACATCCAGCCCAATCAGCATCAGTGTAGACCTTGATTGATCTATCAGGAGACTTGGTGAAATGTAAGCCCTGGCCAGGAGTGGACTTCAGGTACCTCAGTATCCTGTTCACAGCATCCCAATGTTGCTCAGTAGGGCAATGCATGAACTGGCTAACCAGACTGACGCCATATGCAATATCAGGTCTTGTATGGGACAGATAAATGAGTTTCCCTACAAGTCTTTGATATTGATCCTTTCTGACAGCAATGTCACCATGCAGCAGGGTATTACTGGGGTCTACTGGGGATACAGCAGGTTTGCATCCCAAAGATGCGATTTCTTCAAGCCGAGTCCAAAGCCACATACTTCCTCTGTGAAACAGATATACCATGGCTGTTCCTAGCTATTTCCATACCAAGAAAGTACTTGAGGTAGCCCAAATCTTTAACTTGAAATACTTTTGCGGCGCAGGTCTTCAAGTGTTGGATCTCAAAGCAGGTCATCACCGAGTGAAGGATGATATCATCCACATAGACAATAAGAATGGACCTTTTTCTCGGTTTGTTGTTTTGATAAACATTGTGTGATCTCGAGTTGCATTGATGGTATCCAGTGAGCTTTAACCACGGTGGTGAGTTTGCCAAACCAGGCTCGGGGACTGCTTTAGGCCATATAGAGATTTCCTCAATTTGCAAACTTTCCTTGAGTGTGAGTGTTGGAAAAACCGGGAGGCACATTCATATAGACTTCCTCGATAAGGTCACCATTTAGGAAAGCATTCTTGATATCCAATTGGTGTAGAGGCCGATCAAGTTGGACAAACAATTGAGATCGAAGACACGACGGTGTTTAGTTTTGCCACAGGTGCAAAGGTTTCCTTGTAGTCAAGGCCATATGTTTGAGTGAATCCCTTGCAACTTGATCTAGCTTTGTATTTGTCAATAGTACCATCAAGATTGTACTTGATAGTGAATGACCATTTGCGGTATTGTCTGCCTTCTTTCCGTGTGGGAGAGTGGTGAGATCCCAAGTATGGTTGTCAGGAGAGCGATCATTTCGGTTTTGATACCGCCTTCCACTTATCATGTTGGAGAGCTTCTGTATATTCTTAGGAATAGAGTGAGAATCCAAGTCTGTGTAAACATGGCAAAAGCAGTGATAAGCGATCATAGGATAGATAATTATGAATAGAGTGATCGATGAGTGCAAGATCTCTTTCCCTCCACGATAGCAATAGAGTTCATCATCAACGTCGGTGTGTTCTTTGAGAGTCGATTAAGTCTTGAGGTTCATCTCTTTGTGACTCGAGTGAGTTCTTTGAGTGTCGATGAGTTTCTACAGTTCGGCAGAGCTCTGGGTCGATGAGACTACAGTTCGAGGAGGTTCTTGAGGATCATTAGGATCTTGAGAGTCGATTGGGTCTTGAGGTTCAAGAGTTTCTTTGAGGAAAGGATTTAGGTCAAGTTCAATCGAGTTTCCATCGGTGATCGCCTCGAGTGGACTTCTTTGTAGTAGGGAGTCCTTTCAAAGAATTTTACATCCATAGAATTGTAAAATCTCTTTTCGAAGGAGAGTAACACTTGTAACCTTTCCTCGTCCTTTGCATATCCTAGGAAAATGCACTTGTGAGCTTTGGGATCAAGTTTGCTTCTTGTGTTGGGCATGGATATAAACAAATACAAGACAACCAAAGATTTTTGGTGGTAATTGGGAAATAAGATGAGGCGAGGAGTGTGTGGTCGGGAGGGTTTGGATAGGAGTTTTGAAGCCTAACACTCTGTGGGAAGTCTGTTGATTAAGTATGTGGCGATTAATATAGCTTCACCCCACATATACTTTGGGACATGGGTAGTGAACATGATTGATCGAGCCATCTCCAGTAGTGCTGCTGTTCTTTCTCTCAAGAACCCCATTTTGTTGAGGTGTTTCCACACAGCTAGCGATATGGACAATCCCTTATTCATCAAGAAATTACCGAGGTTAGACTCATAGTATTCAAGAGCATTATCGAGTCTTTAAGATCTTGATCTTAGTGTCAAATTGAGTAGAGATCATGTTGTAGAATTCTGAAAAAGCGGTCCAACTTCAGATTTATCCTTCATTAAAAACACCATGTGTTCTGGTATGATCATCAATGAAAGTGACAAACCACCTCTTTCTGTTATACTTTTTACCCTTGAAGGTCCCATACATCACTATGAATTAAAGTGAAAGGTGTGGAAGGCAAATAAGGTAGTTTGGCATACACAGATTTGGTAAGTTTGGCAAATTGACAAATATCACATTGAAGATCATTGACATTACATCCTTTAAATAATTCAGAATTACTGAGACTTCAAATAACCAAAACTTGGATGTCCTAGTCTATAATGCCATAACATGATATTATCTAAGGTTTGAGTGCAAAGCTGAGGCGGATTCGAGTCGCCTCTTACATCTTCTTCGAGGTCGACCACATACAATCCTAAGCGTGGTTTAGCCCTCCCAATCACTTTCTCGTGAAGAAGGGTCTGGAAAGTGCACCGATTCTTATTAAAAACAACGGTCCAATTTAAATCTTTTGCAAGTCTCTTGTGAGATATGAGATTGCGGTCTAATTTTGGAACAAATAGGACATCCTTTAGACATATCTTGTTAGTGAGTTTAACATTTCCAAAACCTTTTGCACGAGAGATAGATCCATCGCCGATCTTAACATTGTGAATATGTTGACATGGCATAAGGTGAGTTATGAGGTTTTATTACTAGTCATATGGGAAGAGGCCCCGGAATCAACAATCCATGTTTCATTACTAATAGAAGAGTAGAATTTACCTCGCACTAGCCTGAGTAGCCGTGTCAAGTAGAGGTACTACCTTTTTTTTGTTGAGTGAGGAAAGCTTTGAATGCGTGAACCGAGCATTCAACTTGTTGTCATTCTCCTCTTCATGGACATGCACATACTGACTTTCCTGGTAGGTTTGAGGATTTAGGCATGCCATGTAGCTTCCAGCAAGTGTCCTTGGTGTGATTTGTGCGTTTGCAGTGCTCACAGAACAACTTTCCAGTTCTATCAGTAGGCTTCCTGACAGTCTCATTAACCTCAAAGAGGCTTCACGATGGTCACAGGTAGCACTCTCGGCGAGGTTGTCACAGGGGAGTTCAAAGAAACATCACTTTCCTCCTGCTTTCCTCATGTTTGACTTCAGCAAACATGGATTTGAGATTGGGGAGAGGTTTTGTTGCAAGGATTCTTCCCCTAACATCATCAAGAGTAGGATTCAGTCCAGTAAGAAACTTGAATACTCTCTTTTTCTCAATAATGTCCTTATAAAGGGCAGCATCCTTGACATCATTCCAGGGGTGAGTTTCCAACATGTCTAGGTGTTGCCATGCCCTGCAGACAGATTGGTTGAAGTATTGAGTCTGAGACATATCTCCTTGTCTCGCAGTTTTGAATCTGAGCTTCAAGTTCATACACTTCTGATGTATTGTCTTTCTTGGAGTAAAGATCCCTGGCATTATCCCAGATCTCCTTTGCAGTATCATACATCATAAAGTTCTCACTAATCTCTTTTGTCATTGATCTTGTGAGAATGGTCATGACTTGATTATTAGTAGTATCCCATGCTTCAAAACACTGGTCATCTTCAAAGGTGGCGGAGTTTAGAGCGGGACGGGTATCCCATCTTACCTTGTCGAGAGATGTACATTTTCATAGACCTTGACCATAGCAAGTAGTTGTTGCCATCAAGTCTATGATTTGTGTAAGATGAAGAGTCGGTGACCCTATCTGCTTGAGGTATTTGGGACTCAAGCGAGGTGAGGAAGCTTGGATAATGAAGACATTCTTGATTCAAAGAGGTACCGAGAATTTGCAATGGATTCGAGGATTTTAAGGCTCGATACCATGAAGAGAGTTTGAGAATGTGTTAACACAAGAGTAAACTTCAACTTGTTTATTCATGTTGAAAGAATGAGTATAAATAGATACAAGAGAGGATCCTTACAAGAGAGGATCCTAGCTAGTAAAGTAAAAGTAACTAGAGCCGGCTACAATAAATGCTAGAGTCGGCTATGTCTATGCTATTACATAATAGGACAAAGGATAGTTACTTTATGACTATTAGGACATATTAATTGTTTATTCAATGCAATTAATATGTCTCTTGATAAAAAGTAACACGTTACATTGTAACATGTTATGAGTGTAATAATAATGTAATATTAACCATAGTATTTCCACAATAACTTACAAAAGCAAGATATTCCGCTTTACTGACTTTTATGGAAATCCAGAACATGCTTTGAGACGTTTCTCTTGGGATCTAATAAGGAAACTTCACACATCTTCCTATCTGCCATGGATCTGTGCTGGAGACTTTAATGAAGTACTTTATTCTTTTGAAAAAACTGGAGCAGCCTCTAGGGCAAGGTATCTCATGGAAAATTTCAGAAGGGTGTTAAATGACTGTGACCTCCAAGACTTAGGCTATTCAGGTGCAAGATTTACTTGGAACAATGGTAGGCCGAATGGGAATGTCAAGGCAAGGCTTGACAGAGCAGTGGCTGATAATTCTTGGATTATCCTTTTCCCTGACATTTCTGTGACTCACCTCATGGCTTCACGAAGCAATCACATTCCTATTCTCATCTCTGATGGGCCTTATGTCAGAAAGAACAAACGCTATATGAGAAATATAAAAAGGTTTGACCCCTTCTGGTTGCAGGAAGTTTGGATGTCTCTAGAACAGCCTGGAACAAGAATCAACATGTGAAGGCTTCTGAAGTAACTAAAGGCATTATTGATGTCAGGGATGCCCTCAGCTCTTAGGGATTTAAAAAGTATGGCAAGCTAAGAAAAAAGATCAGCTTTTTGCAGGAAAAGCTACTCAAATTGCAACAACAGGACAACTATGAAGTTTGTGATGAAAGGGCACTGATGAAAGAACTTGATTTGCTGCTGAACATGGAAGAGGATTTTTGGAAACAGAGGGGCAGATGCTGGCGGCCTCAGGGGATAGGAACACTTTTTTTTTTTTCATATGCAGGCTTCTAGAAGACACACTAAGAACAATATTGAGGACTTGGTCAAGGAGGATGGTACAGAAATTAGTGAGCAGCAAGAAATGCAGATTTATACAAGGGATTTCAATGTTGATCTCTTTACTTCAGGCACGGGTACACATGACAGAGCTCTGTTTTGGGATTGCTTCATGATCTTCCTTTCAACAAGATATCTGTCAGGCAAAGACACCTACTTTAGGGGCCTTATGCTGAGATTGAGATTATAAAAGCTCTCAAGAGTTTGTTTGGGAGGAAAAGCCCAGGGCCAGATGGAATGCAGGCCATTTTCTTGCATCAACATTGGAATTTGTATAAGGCTGATTTGTTACCTTTCTTTTGAATGTACTCAATCATGATTTGAATTTTTCAGATGTGAATGACACTTTAATTGCTTTTGTTCCAAAAATTCAGCAGGCTGATACTCCAAGAGATTTCAGGCCTATTAGTTTGAGTAATACTGCGTATAAAGTTATCTCCAAAGTGTTGGCCAACAGGCTGAAGATGACTTTGGAGGAGGTCATTGACCCTTCCCAGAGCGCTTTTCAGAAAGGAAGATTGATTACTGATAATGTCATTGCAGCCTTTGAAGCTTTTCACACTTTGAGTGGAAACAATTGCTATGGCAAAGATCAGATGGCCATAAAGCTAGACATGATGAAGGCTTTTGACAGAGTGGAATGGGATTATCTTGAATCATGCTTAACAAAATGAACTATCCTCTAGCTTTTATCAGGCTTATTATGAAATGTGTCACCTCAGCTTCTTTTCAGGTGCTAATAAATGGGCACCCCTCACCCAGGATCTGGCCTTCTAGGGGTATTAGGAAAGGGGATCCTTAATCCCCTTTCCTCTTCATTCTATGTCCTGAGGGTTTCTCTACTCTTATTAAGCATTCAATCCTCAATGGCTCTCTCATTCCTTTCAGGTTTGGAAAAGATGGTCCTTGTCTTTCTCACCTACTCTTCGCAGATGACAGTATTCTCTTTGCTAAGGCTGACTTGGCGAATGCTACTACTATTAGGGATATTCTGGGAACTTATGAGCAGCTGTCTGGAAAGAAAGTTAATCTCTCAAAATCCAACATCTTTTTTAACAAGAGGCTGGATGATGCATCAAGATTGCATATTATACAGGCTTTGGAGATTCCTATTAGTCACACAAAGGCCAATTACCTTGGCTTACCTTTTACAGTTGGCAAGTCAAGATATGATGTGTTCAAATACATTACGGATAGGATCTATAAGAAGCTTAATGGATGGAGAGCAAGGTACTTAACTACAACAGGAAAGGAGATTCTTATAAAGGCAGTTCTTCAAGCCATACCAGTCTATGTAATGCAGTGCTTTTACTACCTAAGAAGCTACTTAATGAAATTCTTGCAATGATCATAAAGTTTTGGTGGGGAAAGAATATCAATGAGGGTCACTATATACCTTGGCTCTTTTGGGAAAAGCTTTGCAAACCTAAATCTCAGGGTGGGATGGGATTCAAGGGCCTTGGACTTTTTAACCAATCTCTGTTAGCTAAACAATGTTGGAGGATAGTGATCAATCCACACTCTCTTGTTAGTCAGATTCTCCAGTTCAAGTATTACATGAGATCTTCTTTCCTTTTGGATAATAAAGGATCAAGACCCTCCTATCTTTGGAGAAGCTTGCTTACTGGAAGGGGTCTAATTAATCAGGAATCAGGTGGTCTGTTGGTTATGGCAAATCCATTAATATTTGGTCTCATCCATGGATACCTATGGAGCCAAGGTTTTCTACTTCTACTTATGGTTCTCATGGCAATTTCCAAATTGTAAATCAGTTGATTGATAATGGCAGTTGGAACATGGACATCATCCTACAGACCTTTCTACCACATGAAATCGAGGCAATCAAAAGTATTCCAATCAGTCAACAAGCCAACCTTGATCGGATCATCTGGCACTATGAGAAGAAAGGGTGTTTTCAGTTAAATCTGGATACAGACTAGCCCAGGCACTACAACAACAAGGGATCAACAGAAGGATTGGAACTACATCGAAGGCAAACTCCAAAGCCTGGAGTTATATTTGGTTGATTACTATTCCTCCAAAAGTAAAAGCTTTTACCTGGAGAATTGCAACGGAGTCTTTTCCTATAGGCTTAAATCTAGAAAAAAAGAAAGCTTTCTGGTGGTATATGTTCGATATGCAAAACTGTTTCAATGCGAATGGATTAAGAATGTGTGGAATTCTAACCCGGACTTCCATTTTTTAGCGTCAATTGACTTCGATAGCTTTCTTGATCTGTGCTTCTATCTAGTAACCCATCCTTTGCCGGAATTGCGATTAGGAACCAGGATGGAGAACTGGTTTCGGCTATCTCGGTCGATTTAGGGTCTGTTGCATCAGTTGAATTTGCTGAGCTTTCGGCAATCCTGTTGGGAACTAAAGAAGCTGCAAGACTGTGGAGTAGAGGCCTGATTGTTGAATCGGATTCCTCTCTATGCATTGCAAGAATTAATTCCGATGAAGATGATTTCTCCACTTTGGGAACGATGGTAGGAAGAATAAAGGATTTGAGGATTTTATTTTCCAAATGTCTTTTCAAATTCATTAGTCGAATTAGCAATTGCCCTGCTGATGGGTTAGCAAATTAGGATTCAGTATTCCTAATTTGCTTTCTGGTTATTGTAACTGGGGTACCCAACCCTCTAACTCTATCTCTCTCTGCATTAATTGCAGACCTTTAATCTTATATGATATTTGAATTCAAGAAAGAATAAAATTGTGAATACTCCATCACACTTATCTAGACATTGCCTTGGTTTGACTGGCCTTTTTCAGATTCTGCAGCTAGAGGGAAGCGCTCCTGGAAAAATAAATCTTTGAAGGTTTGCCAAATGGGGACCCTGCCTTTATTCCTCTTGAACGTTTCAATCCAATCTTGTGCACTTCCTATTAAGAAAAAACACACATGTTGAACCACTTTGTTTCAATCACTTCCAAAGCTCTAAAGGCCATTTCTACTCCCCCCGATCCAATGTTCCGCAACTATAGAATCCGTTTTTCCATCAAAGGTGAGTATCTTTCTCATCTCGGAATGCCAACATTAGTTCCCACGCGGTTTAATGTTACGTGGTACATGCACTGAAGGAGCATGGTAGTATTTAATCTCCCATGGAGCCTGATAGGTTGGGTACACTGGTGGGTATGCTGGTGGATAAGTTGAAGAAGCCTGAGGGGGATAAGGATCCGAGGGTGCTTGATAAGGATATGCCCACAGTGGGATTTGCTGTCAGGGTTGATACCTTAGATTGTAGTGATGAGTATGATATTGGTTACGGGGTGCATATGGTACACCCTGAGGTTCATGATATGACATCTTTTGGGGAATATTTGGTGGAACAACATAAAACGAATCATGTGACACTTCTTGAACAAGATGAGGTGGCGGGTATGCTGCTGGTTATGGGGGTTATAATGCTGGTGGGGGTGGGTACACCACTTGTAATGGTGGATATGTAGCTGGAGCTTGTGAAAGAGTGACATGAGGTGCGGATTGTAGAGGGTAAACTTGTAACACCTGTGGAGGGAACATACAAGATGCTGGGAGGAACATAACCTGGTGGTGGAGTTGCCTGAGATGTTACCAATTGAGGAGATGGTAGCAACAAAGGAGGAGCATTGATCGCGTAGAAGTTGCTTGTACTAGAAAGAGTACTCCGCCAATCATAGTTAGCGAATGAGCAAGGGTCGATCCCTCGGGGTGTTAGGAAATCAACCAAGATACATCGGAATTTAAAATTTGATTTCCCGATCCAGGATCGACTTCGTTTAAACAACAAACATATAAGTAGTAGACGGTGAATATACCTGGGTTGATCTAAAAGATTGAAGCTTTGACCGTCTATAGAGAGTAGTAGTGTGCGCTAGCCGTCCACGTGTCCGGCATCTATCAATATCCACACGAGCACCCCGCCGGAATCTTGCCTTGGATTGCTACTAGAAATCTCGGTTGCTAGACCGATATTTTCTCTCTCTCAAAACTCTCTCTAAGAAGCTCTCTTTATTTTCACAAGAATTATTAGACTCTAGAATTGTGATACAAAAGGGCTTGACACACCACTATATATTTATTTTCACATGAATTATTAGACTCTGGGAATTGTGATACAAAAGAACTTGACACACCACCATATTTATAGTCGTGACTTGCGCCCCATTGTGTCCCATTCCCAATAGAAAAAGCATCTTACGTGGACTAAGGAGAAAGAAAACATTTTATTAGTAAAATAAGGAAAATAAATATTCAAGAATTATCTCATTTAATATTCAATATCTTATAATAAATATTCTCAAAATATATATTGTTAATATCTATTATTGAATATTTAATGTATTACCATAAATCAATTTATACATGTGTATAAATCTATATATATATTAATATCCAATATTAATACATAATAATAGTATTAATTAATTTGCAAAATCCACATGTATCTTATACACATCATATGCGCCGCATATAGTCAATAATTGGCTTCCGGAATATTCTTAATTAATTAACATAATTAATATCTTGTATTTAGTTTATTCATAATAAATAAATATCACCATATTAATTTATCATTATAACACTTTATAGTCGAGATAAAACTTTCATTATTTGGTTATCACTATAACCGCATTTTAATCCAGCTAGATGTTCTTATGTGTGTGACCCGATAGGTTTTTGAATATGTTGGCCGTATGCACAAAGTGCATTTACTAAAATACCATTCACACCTAACGATCATGATTAGCATCTAGCAACACGTCATGACCCCCAATCATCAGAAGAGTCAAAAGCGATGACTACTACCTTTCATGTTAAACAGTTACCGTGTAAATAGAATCCTATCGCTGTTACAATATCCATACAATCGTATCTCGAGTGTCAATACATCAACGATCATATCTTATAATCTCTCGAAGTAACTCAATTACTCCCACTTGCAAAGATTCACGAGAGCTAGACTTTCCTTATAAGAATGCCATTTCAGATATTTACTCCTACTATTAGGATACGCGATTTCCGGACGAACAACATGTATCATACGCATGCTTCAATATCATACCCGAGCACTACCGCATGATCGCTTCATGGCTAGGGGAAACCTCAATAGTGTCAAAGCATGACAATCCACATCGTGATGCCATGCAGACTCCGGTCTCAGGATAATTACACAACTACCACATACTGTGACACTTAATATAAGTGGGTCAGTCTAACGTACGCATTCTCTAATACACGTCCACGTACAGTCCAAGTGTCTCTACACTTCGATAGACAAGATCTATCCCTATCTTCAATAAGATAAAAGACATTCAATATGTGCTAGTCTAATCGTATTATCAATGTCATGTTTGACAGTACATACGACTAGAGACATTTAAGTATCAAACTTATTAAAGCGATTAGAGATCTCATTAACCGTAATCACTATCATGGTTTCTCTATCACAATTTAATACTAAGGAAGTTACTATATATAAAATAACATAATTGGTTCATAAGGATAAACAAAATATATGGTTTCTTCAACATGATTTCTTCAACAAAATATATCTTATACAAAATATGGTTTCTTCAACGGCAAATACTTAATCGATCGAACTACCTGTGTCCAATTTAACACTTCAACATGGTTTCTTCATGTTAAATTACGAAGACGAATACCAGATTAGCCAAATCTGACACACGTAGATAATCAGACGTAGTTTGCATCGATCCCCTTAAAATTAGGGTTTCTGGATGTCCGGTCACGACGGTAAAGACCGCCGCCGCTGGCGCGACATATTTCTGGGTATCTACATATTACGAATCGATTATATTATGAATTAAGGTGCGTTAATCAAGCTAAATTGGTTAATTACGCGTCAGTTCATCGTCAGTAATCGTGTGATTATAGGTGTTATTATGGAGTGCTAGCTGTGATTCAAGGTTTTATCAATTCCGTTAACTTTTAGTTTAGAAGGTTAAATGGTCATAAGTCCTAAAATTGAAACTAAAATACAAAATTAAGGGACCAAAAGTGTCATTCAGAAATATAAGGGTTGTTTTTTTAGACAAAGCTAAAAACGAGGGATCAAAAATGTCAAAACCCCCAACATTATCCACAGCCCTGTACTCGGCTTCTAAAGAACTTCTTACAATGGTTGTCTGTTTTTTAGCCTTTCTTGAGATAAGAGCATCACTCAGAAACATCATATATCCTGAGACAGACTTTCTTGTTTCAAGACAACCAGCTCAATCACTATCAGTGAACCCTTCATAACAAAGTTGTTCTTAACAGGGAAAATATGCCTTGGCCTGGATTGACTTACAAGTACTTCAAAAGTCTGTATGCAACTTAATATGGTTCTCAGTATGTGTTTCTAGATAGATCAAATTTCAACCAATGATCTGTATCATCCAGCAGAATTGAGTCTTCATGTTGCAAAGTCTGCTTGGATTCCATAGGTGTTTTGGCAGGTTTCGCCTCCAGAAACTCATACACATGAAGAAGATTCAAAGTGTACGTTCTTTGAGAGATTGAAATACCCTCAAGTGTTCTTGCAGATTCAATGCCTAAGAAATATGTTAGTTGTTTGTGTAACTTTGACTTGCTGGATCAGCTGATGATCCGGAATTCCGGACTGGCTGCTATGATGTCATCCACATAAACAAGCAAAGCAATGAAAGGTTTTCCTGATCTCTTTGTGAACAAAATGTGATCATTCTTGGATTGAACTAATCCTTATTTCTACAAAGATTCTGTCACCTTACAATTCCACTATCTGCTGACTTGTTTTAGTCCATACAAGGGTTTGGTTAATTTCAAACCTGATTTGGCATTATGAATCTCAGGAAAAGGCACCATCAGCATTGCCTGAGACACCATAGGCTCAAACTCATCCCTGAGGTCTTTCAAGAACTTAATCACACGTTATGTCTCCATGTGATCCACAAGAGTAGTGATAGCATTACAGTGGCACTTGGATCACATGTAAATATAAGCATTGGCCTGATAGTCTTAATCTCCATTCAAGAACCATCAATTTAGTGAAGTACCGATTCACAGAATCAGCACCCTGCTTCAGAATATTCATCTCTTCAAGAAGAACATAAAGTTTTAATGCATCATAATTTGCAAATCTACCAGCCATGTTTTCCATACAACTTAGACACGTTTAAAATACATCAAACTATGTGCAATAGTATTCTCAATAGAGTTTAAGATCCAGAATCAAGGCAAGTTGATTTAGGAATTGTTACCGCGCTACATAACCTCTATGTATCGTGTTCGGGCAATTCCCAAATCAAATACTTATTCAACAATGGTAGCGGAAGCTTCGACAATTCAGTCACTTCTCCAAAATGCAGCCAAATTTGCATGAAATAGCATCGAAGTTAGGTCAAATGCACCAGCTCTTCTTCGCATGGTAAATGCCGAAATTACCCTTTGCCTCTGAAGAGGAACATGTTTTAAAGAATATTCAACTTTTATGTGTTGATAAATCTATTGTTTTTTATTATGTTTCCAGAAAAAGAAATAGTTGGAAATGACTCAATTTGTGGGATGATTTACTTCTCAAATTGGCTTATCAAGTTTTTTTATTTTTTTTTTTTTTACTGGAACAAAAGCTTTTTTAATCTACGTGGAGGGGATCGAATCCGGATAAATCTCACTTTTCAGTCAGGATAGATCACAGTAATGACAATCAATTAGGGTATGAGGATACTTATCAAGTTTTTACAAACGATGTAGTATGATTTAATAACGATGTAAAAAAAAGTATGATTTTAATTCTATCGTAAAAAAAAATTGTTTAAAAAAAAAAAGCAGCACAAAATTTTAATTTAAACATGACCAAATTATAGTTTTATCATCAAATATCTCTATCACGCAACGTTTGCGGGACACCGGTGAGGACCAAACACAAGCAAACAGTTCCGGAGATGGCAGGCGAATCGTCGGGAAGTGTAGCAGCGTTAACGTCTCCGGTGACGGAAGAGGAGATGACTTTAAATGTGAAGTGGAGTGGAAAAGAGTACACCGTTCGAGTGTGCGGCGACGACACCGTCGGAGAGTTGAAGAGGCGAATATCTGAAGTCACCAGTGTGCTGCCTAAACGGCAGAAGCTACTTTACCCTAAAGTCGGCTCAAAGCTCGCCGATGACTCCACTCTTCTCTCTCAATTACCTCTCAAAGCCTCTCTAAAGATGACTATGATTGGGTATGCTATATGCTTTCCTTCTTTATTTCATTATCTAATTGCGATTATCAATTTCTTCCCTAATGGATCGCTATGGCAAAAGAAATCACATTTTTAAGCGATGGATACAAATTCATACTGAAATAAAGTATTTTTTATAGTTTGAAAGGGACCCTCGCCAACCTATTACCCTTTCTGCTATTAGTTTGCTGGAAGTTAAGGGAAATTACTATCTAAATTTATAATCCAGGGGACCAATGAAAATTCTTTGAAATTTGAAAAGAAAGAACCTGCAAACTAATACTGATAATAATAAAAAGAAAAAATTAAGTGAAGTCCTTGGAATTTTCCAAAATTAAACTTTTGCTTGCATGACCTTCTGTCTTGTTATTGTGCTTTCTCATTTTGCATCTTATCATGTTTGCAGTACCGTAGAAGATGAAATATTCATAGGTCAAGTAGATTCTCCGGAGATCATTGACGATTTTGAGCTTGGGCAAGATGAAGTTGTTGATATCAAAGACAGTGAAGTTAACAAGCAGAAGCTTAAGAGACGCATTAGGCATTACAAGGTGACTTTTATTCTTATTCCCGTAATAGAATGACTAGAAATAGACTCGGCAATTTGAAGTGTGGCTGAGTGGAGTTTAATCTTATGGTGGCAGTGACATTTTTTTAGGGCCATAGATTGTTTTGTGGAAACTGATGTAGTTAGCAACTGAGAGAAGAACCGTTTTTTCTAAATCTAATTCCAATGTTCCTCCTTTCCTATAATCTACCAAGATAAGTTAACTTAGTTGTTTTCATTTGTTTTAGATATAAACATAGAAATTACTCTTCTCCTTAAAAACTTGAGCTTTTGGGAAATGGTAATTTCACATGGTATTAGAGCAGAGTTCCTGAGTTCAAACATCTTTTTCTAAATTGTCCGAGTGTTGGGCCTCCTTAATGGCTGTATATGCCTTTGTGTGCCATGTAGGCCCATGCTCTAGGTATGAGGTTAACACTTTAGAGGCATGTTCAAGGACAGGCAGCCAATGATGTTGACTAAGGTAAAAGATGTACATCATCAAACAGTGGGTGCAGTTGTAGGTTCAGTACTGTGCACCAATACGGAATATCTAAAAGTTAGTAATGCTCATAAGTTTCATGAAAATGGATGGACTACTCAGTTTTTTTTTGCTTCCAATTCAGAAAAGGATATTATGCATGTCCTGGAGAATCAATGCAGTGCAGACTAAAAGCAAAATGATTGTCCTGAAGTCTTAGCAATTTGAAATGGAGTGGGACACGACTATTGTGTCTTATGTATCAATATAGGTTAAGTTTCTTGGACTTTAATTTCATCATCACACTGGTGAAGCGCTTATGCTGGATAGGATAATGCAGAGGCAAAAAAGACTTTCATATGCCAGAGTATGCTTAGTGGTGCAATTTGCAGAGTACTTTCATTAGGTAAACCCACTGTTGAATGGGTTTATTGTATATCAGAAGCTCGAATTCAGATTTTCGTAAATTGTCCATTCAATTTTATCCTTTAGCATGGTGTTAAAGTGGGTTATCTCATTGTAGAAGCCTTCTTATTGCCCAAACCATGGCAGCCACAGCAAGGCATGTGACAACAAAACCAAGAGGTGTTGTTAAAATTAGAGAAGGATTATATGAAGGTGATCAGGGAATAGCCAAAAAACCTTTCTGTCATCATTTTAAGGGACTGTGTAGTGTGTACATCACATAGTTGATGCACTAGTTTACCCCTTTTCGAAATTCTAAACCTCCTCGTATACCACGACAGCCCTCTCTGAGTAAATCTACTTTGGGGATGTAACCTTATCAATGAAGCCCCTCAAAAATTAGTTGTTCATAATTGTTTGCTCCGTTAAAAGCAAAATCAAAACACAAGCATAATAGTAACTATCCTGTGCAGGCATATTGTAACTCTTAATGATGTGTGAAGGGCTAACAGTCATCCTTCGGATGAAAGTGATTTAAACTAGTCAGATGGGTTTTGACAGAATCAAAATCCACGATCCTTCTCTTGTCCATTTGCTTTATTTGGCTTCTGGTTGTTGTGGTAACTGTACTAACATAGTTATTTTCTTGCCAAAAGATTGTCCAGTCACTTTATTATTGCATGGTTACTTTATGACATTGAGCGACAATTACCTCAACTCATTTAATCTAGATTGGTTTTAACCATTTTCGCTCTCTCCTTATTTGGAATCTAATCTATTGGGTGGAACTGTTTCTTGTTATTGTTTACGGCAACTTATTCTCCAATGCTCAAGTTGAATTCTACTATTCCCTGATCACCTTTTACAGTGGACAAATATCTTGCTGTATTTGCGTCAGCAAGCATCCTCTTGCATTTGAAATAGGTGTCTTACATTTGAAGTAGGTATTCGCTCAATTAGCTCTTATCCAGTAATTCCTTGGTTATGAAATTTAGAGGAGCTGTTATACTTGAGATAAATTGACTTACAAGTAAACTTGTATGATGATTATTGTGTGGAGTAATGATACACTCTTTAAATGATTGCCTGTCGAATTTCAGATTGAACTTCGCAATCCATGCCGAGAAGGGAAAAAGCTGCTTGTTCTTGATATTGACTATACACTGTTTGATCACCGGTCAGCGGCTGAGAACCCTCTTGAACTGATGCGACCATGTAAACATTTGTGTTTAGATTCTTTTGGTTTCCTCCCAAACTGTCAATTTTATAATTACCTTTAATCATTTGATGCAGATCTTCATGAGTTTCTTTCGGCTGTATATGCAGAATATGATATTATGATATGGTCTGCAACCAGGTGAATGTTTTTACTTATTTATATATTTTTTATTTTATTTTTTATCATTGCTTCAATGTCTTTCGTTGGTTAGATGAAAATTACAGTTTAAAGACGAGATTTATTACTGTTCCATGGGAGTGTCTCTTTGTGTATAAGAATTTAGTGACACTATTTCCCACTTGTCTAAGTAGTTGTGTTTCTTATTTGCAAGTTTCTGTTAAATAATGCCGATTGGTGCACATATCTGGACTATAGATGTCACATAATAATCATAAGCTTTTCAGTGCTTCTCTGTACTGCATGTGGTTGCACTTGTCACTTATTCATCTTACTTTTTACCCTCTGTAACCCTTGTCCTTTTCTCCATTAGTTTATCACAGTATGGGTTTATCAATCGCATGTACTGAATTTTTTACTCTTCCTCTAATTTGTAACAAAGGTTGCTCATTCTGTATCCTTCTGGTTCGAGTGTGGCAACCATTTTATATATTGCTTTCTTCAGTGCCATCACTTTACAGAAAACTCCTTTTATCACCCAAACAGCTTTAATTAATACATCTCATCTGGCCTTGGGTTGACTCCTTTCTTACATGATATAGAGCCTTCCATAAGTTGGCTTGCTGTTGGAGATTGCGGGTAGTTACGGGATAGGTGTCCATAGAATGAAGATGCAAGTTCTCCCTTATTTTTTAGAACATCGTGATAAGTAACATAGACATGAATACGGAGGTTGAATTACTACGACAGAGTTTTTGTTTATTAGAATCCTTTGCGAGGGATAATACTGATTGGTACATCTTGTGAATAGTTAGTTCACCATTATTTTAGGAGCAGCATCACTCATGTTCTGATGGCATATGATTCCATGGTTTTGTATCGTTCTCTCATTGTTTTTGAATGGTTGAGCAGCATGAAATGGGTTGAACTGAAGATGGGGCAACTCGGTGTACTTAATCATCCACACTACAAAATTACAGCCCTGCTGGATAGTGGAGCAATGATTAGTGTTCTATCGGATAATCGTGGGGTTTTCGACTGCAAGCCACTCGGCTTGATTTGGGCTCACTTTCCTGAGGTACACTATAACCTGCTGGCTGGTATCTAGTTTCTTATGTAGCAGTAAATATTTCTTTGGGTTCTCTCCAGTTCGTTCTTTCTTTCTTTCAGAAAAAAGCACTTGCATATAATTTGAAAACCGATTCCTGTTTTGCTTGAGAGATGCTGCTATTATTTTTTGCAGTTTTACAATTCAAAGAACACAATCATGTTTGATGATTTGAGAAGAAATTTCGTGATGAATCCTCAAAATGGTTTGGTGATAAAGCCATATAGGAAGGCCCACTTGAATAGAAACAACGATCAGGAACTAATGAAACTCACACAATACTTGCTTGCAATAGCAGATATAGATGATTTAAGCATTCTTGATCATAGCAAATGGGAGTACTTTAGTGAAGACAATTTCAAAAGACGGCGTCGTCATGCTTAATTTTCTGGTTAATGACGAGGTTAAGGCAAGATGTTCTTAAGTACTAACCTCTTGCGAAATAATGGATCATTCATTACTTGGCAGAATGGCTTGTTTTGAGGGGTGTGTTTAGAAAAGTTTGTTTGTTGTTCTCCTTTTTTTTTTTTTTCTTCTTCTCTCAAAAGGGTAAATTTGAAAAGCAACCTGCTCCTGTGATGGTTACTATTAACTGAGGAGTATTTATGTAGTCTACAGGTTGCTAGAATTCTTTGTACTCGTTTTGTACTTGCAATAACTAATAAAAATATATGTGGATTTTCCTTTTCACGTAATAATTTTTATTTTTTTATTTTTTATATTTTATTTATGTTTTTGACCTGTGTTTCTTTGTTTTCCAGCACACATTGATTCTGATGACCCATTTTTAGTTGGAATACTAACATTCATTCAATACAACATGAATGTATGTATGTATGTATGTATGTTATGGATGCCATATATGTATGTTTCAGAATTTGACTAAACGTTGTTCGAAATGAATGGCTAGATGAGATGATAACATAACAAGTGTAACAAACTGATGCAGCCAGTACCAACAACTGTAGTAACAAAAACCTATCGTCTCATTAATAATAATAATACTAATAATAATAATAATTAAACTGGCATTCATTTCGAACAACTATATATCAGATGCTCAAAGAAAACAGCAGACAAAGAGTAATTTTCAAGCTACTGATTTCACAAGTCTTCTACTACCCGCCTCACTTGTCTACTGCAATGCTTCTAGAAAGTGATAGGGCATTTGGATACAAACACTTTATTTATCTTAATACAATGATTTTCTCTCTTGCTTTTCTGCCCCTCCGCACAATACACTAACCACCACTTTATTCGACACGATAGAGATACCTGATGCAATCCAAACAACTCTTTTACTCTGTTGAATTAGAATAAAAAAAAAAAAAAACTCATGTCCAAACGGAACCATATTCATTACTCCCATGTAAGTCTAGGTGATAAGATAAGATATCCAGCTCTATAAGGTAATCAATGGGGTAAATATGTTTACTACGCCTTTTGCAACAGCAAGGACAGTACAAAGTCACCATCTGTACAGACCTGGACTGATGATCATAAGAAAGAGAGAAAAGCTTCATACCAAACTGCTGCTTAAACCAAGGAAACAACTACAGTATTATTCAGGGACCGAAAAGATCAAGCATCCATCGTCCCATCGAAGCCTGATTTCCCTCCCCACCTCAAGCTTTCTCCCTCTTATAATTTTGCCCCACTTCCCAATCAGATTGTAATAACTGCTTCGCCATCTCAACTTCATCAAGTAAACATCACCAGTGTCATCGTCACGAGCATTTAAGGTTACTTGATGATCATTTCTTAACTGTTCACGAGCTTGGGGCGACCAGTAGAAAAGAATGTGATCATCAACTGCTTTACCAGGCAAGGTAAGAAATGGATGATTGGTATCAACATCCGATAATGTCAATGCTTTCTTGATAGGCCAACTGTCTCCTCCTGGTAAAATTGCAAGATGCCTCTCCTGTGGCACCGAAAAATACAAGCATTCATTAGCCCAACGAATCCTTATCTCTTTCCCAACACCCAATCCCTTCTGTCTGATAATTGTGCCCCATTTGCCAATGAGGTTGTAGTAGTTACCCTTCCACCTCAACTTCATCAGAAAAATTTCACCTGTATCGAAATCTCGGGCATTCAAACTCACCATCTCTTCCTTCCTCAAAAGTTCTCGTTGTGGCTGTGACCAGTATACAAGTATATGGTCCTCTACCAGTCGGCGAGGCAACGGGAGAAACGGATGGTTTGTATCCACATCAGACAATGTCAAAACCTTTTTGATTGGCCATTGATCCTGTACCAGCTGTGGAGCTGCAGCAACCATTTGAATAGGTGCTGCTGGAAGAGCCAGCTGTTGTGGAACTGAGAAATGCAAGCAACCATTATCCCATCGTAAATTAATCTCTTGCCCAACATCTAGCCCCTTGCTTCGAACAACTTTTCCCCATCTGCCAATCAGATTATAATAACTCCCTCGCCACTTCAACTTCATCAAATACATCTCACCAGTATCATCATCCTGGGCATTGAAATCCACTTGGTTCATTGCCCTTAAGATATCTTGTTGCTGCTGTGTCATGTACACCAGAATATGATTTTCAACTTGTTGTCGAGACAAAGTTAGGAAAGGATGTGTGATATCGACATCTGACAAAGTAAGCACCTTTTTGATAGGCCATTGTTGCTGCACCAGTGAGACAGCACTACAGTATGCTGTCCTTTTCATTTGACAGCCTAGACATAAACATAAAACAGAACCGTAAGCTTGGCCCGACAAGGAATAACCTTATCAAGGAATTGTTGCATAAGAGACTTCAGATAAGAATATGTGCAGAAAATACGCTAGTCAAGATTCAATTCCAAGAAGTTGTCCCAGAAGGAAAATGCATTACAAATAATACAATACGAAAATTACAAGTTACAAACTCATCTTTTACCAAAGGGAACTTCATTCACAGATGCCAGTTGGGCACTACTCACCAAAGCTTATCTATATCTACTCACTGCAATTTGATTTTGAGAGCTTCACATTGCCATGCTTTTTGTAGCAGTGAAGCTAAAGAGCCACTAGAAACTGAAAGAACAGTTGGCTGACTGTTTAGCTGTCATCTTTAATAATCCCTTCAGCCATGATATTACAACTACCCACATTCCTCCGGTTCCGTTTCTTCCCCTGCACACTGCACAAGAGTCGCATTTTGAACCTTTAACAGCAACATTTACTACATCTATCTGCCTTTCTACGATTTCGCAGCAGGTGGGTCATAAGATCAACTTGTGAGAAACAATAGAAGTCTTCTTCTTCTCTCTTTCTACCTCTAGCCTCTAGGGTTGTGTTTTGGGAGGAGGAGGCGAGGTAATTGAGAGAGCTTCCATCACTTAAACACACACAAAACTAACGAATAAGAAAAAGGAAAAAAAAAAACACAACTTCGAGTAACTTCCAGAGCCAATCAACATGCAACAATGGATACCGGAACCCAATCAAGATTAAACAAGAAAAATGCAGTAAAACGATAGATAAAGATCAAAAAAAAAAAAGACAGAACAAAGAAAAACACTTACTCTTTAAAGAAGAGCAAAATGTCACAGCTTGAGTAAGAGCGCCAGAAAACCCTAGATCCTAAATTGAACTTCAAATGAGAATCTGGTGATCGGATAATCAATGAAAACTTTTAATTCATTAAAATCAAATAAGACCGACCATACAAGATCAATATTAACGGAGAATATATGTACACCACCAGAAGGTATGGGTGTGGGATCTGAGAAACACAATCAAAAAGGTGTGGAGAAGTGGAAGCAGGGGGAAGATGAACAACACATTGGTTGAGGTTAAGGAGGAAGGAGAAGAAGGAAAATCATGTGAAAAAGAACACTCGCAACAACAGGTAAGTAATTTTATTGCGAAAAGTCACAAGTAAATTGGAGTATTGTTAATTTTGACTTTTGTTTATGTTTTTTTTTTTTTTTTTTTTTTTTTTTTTTATATCAATCAGGGTCGGGTCTAATTGGGAAAATATTTGTGTGAGAGTGTTTAATGAAATGAAATGACGGGTGAAACGATCAGAACCACACAGTTTAAATACATAATGAAACCGTATGGTTTATATTGCTATACACGATGTCTCCACATTTATATTGCTATATGCGGTGTCTCCACATTTATATTTCGTGTATACGATGTGTCTCAGCACATATGTGATCATATTTGCACGATTTGAAAACATTAACACAAGTATTTACGCAATAAATTGAGAAGAGGGTGTTTTTCGGAGTGTGTTTTGTTTTTTTAAACACCCATCAAAATTATTACTTTAACGAGTTTATTTGTTTATCGATAAATGAATAATTTATTCCCTTATCGATAATTTAAAATTTATTACTTTACAAAGAAATAATTAATATTATGCATCTAGTCTGTAAAATGAAGAGACAAATATTAATTAAAATTTTGGAAAATTTGGAAAGATTATAAATTTGTCTTTCTTAAATTATTATCGAAATCAAAATGAAAATGTTTCAATTCTTTATAAATAAGACACACTAGAACATAATCTACAACCACAGTTTCTCTTGTTTATCAGTACTTCTTTTTTACCGCTTCATCATCATTTGAAAGGAGTTGGGAAAAGAAACAACTCTAACAGATGAAGATTCTTCAAACCTTCAAACCTTCATCCCAAAACCCTAATTAAAGGAGAGCATTATGTGAGCATAAGAAGGAAAATCCTTCTTTTAGTCAAAATGATTTGCAAAGATGGGTTCAACAAAAGTTTGATGTTTCCATTAGTCAATCAACATTATCAAACACTCTCAAAAGGTCAGCAAACTATTTGTCAAATGATATGAAAAATAGTAATGTCAAAAAAGGCAACAAAGTTTGATGTTTCCATTAGTCAATCAACATTATCAAATACTCTCAAAAGGTCAGCAAACTATTTGTCAAATGATATGAAAAATAGTAATGTCAAAAGGCACAAATCTGCAAAATATCCTGAGCTAGAGAAAGTTTTGTACGAGTGGTTTCTTCAATGGCAAGAGAAGGTTAATATGTCTGGGAAAATATCCAGGCCAAAGCAAAAGAGTTGTCGCAAAAAATGCCTGGTGAAATTGATCCAAACTTTAACTTCTCTACTGGTTGGGTAGAACGTTTTAAGGCAAGATTTGGTATCAAATCTTACCGACGATTTGGTGAAAGTGGTTCAGTTGTAATGGAGAACATTGAAAATGCTTTACCTCAAATACGAGCTAAACTAGACCAATTTCAGTTGAAGGATATCTACAATATGGATGAAACTAGATTATTTTTTCGATTGGAAGCCGACCATTCTCTTGCTACAAAGCAATTGGAAGGACGAAAGAAAGACAAAGAAAGAATTATTGTTGCTATTTGTTGCAATGGTGATGGTTCTCACAAGGTACTGTACCACTTTTTTTTTTTTAATATATATTAGGGTTAAATAAAATTTCCTATCCTTATTCATTTCTAACAATTATTTCCATCTCTATCGATAAGATACCTCTCTGGGTTATTGGCAAATATGCAAATCCAAGATGTTTCAATAATGTGAACATGAACAATCTTGATTGCGTGTATCGATCTAACAAAAAATCTTGGATGGTGGCCTGCTTTTTTCAAGAATTTGTTGGTTGGTTTGACAAGAGAATGGATGGCAGAAAAGTTCTCTTGATAGTAGACAGTTGTCCGGCTCATCCAAAGGTTATTGAAGGCTTGCAAAATGTAGAATTATTATTTTTGCCTCTAAATACAACATCAAAGATTCAACCATGTGACGCTGGGATAATTCGGTCTCTGAAACTTCATTATCGACGTCGATTTTATTCTAGCATCTTGGAGGGTTTTGAGCTTGGAGCAGAATGTTATGAATTTTGTCAATGCAGCTTGGAAATTTGATGTGAAAACAACAACAATTGCAAATTGTTTTCAACATTGCAAGATTCGATCAAAGGAAAATTTTCTTCCTGAACCAGAAGTTTGCCAAGATGAAGAGATCCTACAAGAAGTCATTTCTCGTTTAGGCTATAGAAATGTTATGGAGGTAGAACATCTTTTGAACTATCCTAGTGAGAATGATATTGTGATGGAATCACCTACATATGATGAAATTATTCAAGTTGTGATGAATACGTTTAATGATGATGAGAATGATCCTGAACCGGACGATAGTTCGGTTTTACCCAATGTTTCATCGAAAGAAGCCTTTCAAGCAACTATCACCTTACAGAACTACTTGCTAACACATGAACAAAATATTCCTGAAGTTGTGTATGCTCTACAAAAAGTTAAATATAGGATCGAATTTGGTTTAGCCACTAAGAAGAAACAAGTTACTCTAGATGCATATTTTCAGAAAATATGAAGTGAAATGTGAAATTTCGAAAATATGTAAGTTTAATATATAAATTTCTAACTGGAATTATGCATTTATTATTTTATATTTTTATTAGTTTTTACTGTATTCAATTTTTTTTACTTAATGCATTTAACGAAATTATTACTTTAGTACACATGCCCAAGTCGGGACCAGAAAAAATTATTATCTTAGTGAGGATATTACTTTTATCGGATATTCATTTATCGAGAGTTTACTGTATCGGGTGTCTTTAAAGACAATGATAAATATATTGGTTAATTTGCATTTAGAGACCTTTTAAAATTGAGGAATGATGTAATTACTTCTTTTTTTTAAAATTGAGGAATGATGAAGGGGATTTTTATTATATTTGGGGTGTGATAGGAATCGAACTCTAATTCTCTCCGGAAGTGTAATGGTTTATACCACTAGACCAGATCTAATTGTACATATGTAATGAATTTATTTATATTACGTGTATTTGCGCATGATAATATGAAATCAGGAAAAAAAATGTTTTTTTTTTTTTTTTTTTTTTTGTTTTTGGAAACGATCATTTTATTAAATTGGAACGTGGAAAACCACAACTTACAAGGATTGCATAAAAACAAAAGAGAACTACACAAAAAAAGACTAATCAAAATTCCACGCTAGTCTAAGGTTTCAAACTCGAGTTTCAGATTTAAAAATCAACACATGCAGGGGAGGAACAAGATCCACCACGGAACTGAAAAATGTTACTTTTAGAATGTAGGCTTTGTTTATTGTAAATAATTATAGGAGCATGTAAACAATTTAACCGGCCCTTTTGAATTTGTTGCATTATAAACCCTAAATCCAAAATTGAAATTGAAGCTTTATATCTAGGTTGATGGTACGGACGATTGATTTGATCGTGATATAATAAATAGGATAAGGTTGTAAATGACCATTTTACATCTTATTTATGTAAAAAGGACAACAAAAAAATGCAATGGTTGAGAAGGACAAAAAGTAATGTCAATCCAAAAATACCCTTTATAATTACAACTAGTCTCATTCCTCCATTATCCAAAATGTAAAAACCCTAGCCTCCATCCAATTCTCAACCCTAGCCTTCATTGAGCATTACAAGCACGGACATTTTATGCTGCCTGATGATTTTTTTTTTCTTTCTTTCAACTCTCTTTGTTTTCACAGCGATTTTGGGATCAAATCTTTGCTCAATGAATCAACCCAAAATCTGTACCATTTTCTATTCAATAATTCATTTATGGATCAAAACTATGCTCAAGGATCAAATCTTTGTTTATTATTTTTGTCTGGAACCATTATCCAAAATGTAAAAATCCTCCATCCGCTGCAAATCTTCTCTGCAAATCTTCCATGGATTTCCATCGCCGCAAATCTTCTCTGCAAATGTTCTA
Organism: Gentiana macrophylla; assembly: GCA_026214975.1. NCBI lineage: Eukaryota > Viridiplantae > Streptophyta > Magnoliopsida > Gentianales > Gentianaceae > Gentiana > Gentiana macrophylla. The sequence continues at coordinate 30,374,799 of CM047814.1, forward strand.
GCGAGGCTCTTTAACCGTTTCATCGAATTAAGGAAGCAGGAGAAGTCGATTCAACAACAGAAACCGTTTCACGAATAAGGAAACGAGGAGAGAGCATAATCGAGAGAAAAAAATGGGCGGTCTGCTTTTTTTTCGCAAATCTTCCGCGTTTTTTACGCAAATCTTCTCTTCGTCTTTTTTTTCGATCGATTCTGCGTTTTTTTTTCGTTCAAGTCGATTCTGCGTTTATTTTTCTCGATCGTTTTGCTTTTCGATTGTTGTTTTGAGTAATTGATTGAGGAATGTATATAGCATGATCATGTATCAAAGCAGATCGATTGTTGTTTTGAGTAATTGATTGAGTAATGGACGCCGGATTCATAACTGCCATTACACCTGCAAATGAAGCTGTTTTAGTTACCACACCAAACATTACAACACTTCGCGATACACATAGAGTAACAGGGCTACTAGAATGCGATTGGATTCGCGATGCTTTGTAGTTCTTGGCGACGTAGTAACACCACAGTTACACAGTTACACAATTACTACCTCTTTCTTATGGTTCATACAAATGCAGCAAGTGTAACTGTGTAGTGCAGAAAAGTTACTACATGTCCTGTAATGTGCTAGACATGATGTTCTGAAAGTTACTACATGTTCTGAAAAGTTACTACATTGGGGATTGTTAAACCTGTAATGGATTGTTAGGTTTTGCTGCATTTCGGTTTTGATCAATTGTTGTTGTATGAATCCTACTGTCTTTATTTTTGTTCTTTAAGAATTGTTGTTGAAGAATTATCAATTGTTTGTTTTTGAGGAATTATCAATGCATTTTTTGTAATGTTACTACATTTTTGTAATGTTACTACATTTTTGTATGAATATGCACGATCTTAAGGTACACAAATCACTATGGGAGTTCCTTTTCAAGTAGGGTATAGAAAGAGTAACGTTTTGGCATTTTTTCTATGAATGTGCACGATCTTAAGGTACACAAATCCCCTATTGGGGTTCCCCTTCCCCAGTAGGGTATAGAAAGCAATGGAAACACCCTCAAACATAGTAACACATAATGTAGGAACTCGTAGTAACACCAACACGTAGTAACACCAGCACGACTTTAATGTGAAAAGAAAAAAAAAATATTATCATTAAGGGTATTTTTGTACATCTCTTTTTTTTTTGTCCTTCTCAACCAAATATTATTTTTTTTGTCCTATTCTTCATTTAAGATGTAAAGTTGTCCTTTAGGACCACCACCCGTATAATAAACCCTAAACCTTAAATTTAAATGTAAGCATCATAAACATACTAACCATGTACACTAAAATTGTAACTCTCCTAAACTCTAAATCCTAACCTATAACTCCATAAACCATTAATTTAAACACCTAAACATAACCTAAACTATAACCCCTTAAACCACTAAATTTAATATTTACCCCTGGATCCTAATCAACATCAACTCTTTCACACATTGAGCACTTACAGTGAGAGTGACCTTATACTCCCTGCAGTAGCATCTCCAAGAACTTCACTCCAAGTATCCGCTAAGCATTGTATAATCACCAAGCAAGCATCTTGATCAACTACTAACACAAGCACAACAATCCCTACTTAGAATCTACAAACAGACTTAGAGTTCTGCAACTTTGTCTCTGTTCTGGGTTTGATCCTCCACTCATCGGCTGATTAAACTCCGCTCAATGACCTCATTATTGCAAGTTGAAAATATCCCTGACACTATCAAGTCCTTTTCTAATAGCGGTTAATGAATACCCTTTAGAATCACTCTTTGTCTGAAATGTTTAGATTGATCATCTTCATCACCATGTGCAATTCTGATTCAGCCCCAACTATTGCTATTGATGAGATATACAGATCCGAGCAAATCTTTTTAGTCTTAATGATCTTATATGTGACTGCAAATGTGTTTACAAGCTTTCTTTATGTCTACTATGCATATGTTAAGGAGGAGTTACGATTAAGGGGGAGAAACGTTTGATACAGATGTGTGTTATTATGAAAACAATCAAAAAAGGAAGATTGTTGAGTAATGAACCCATGTTACCCTTGCATTGAATTGAATCATGTTTGTTTGATTGTTTCAGAGATAACACATCATCTAATTAAGGTTTATATGGCATCTAGAATGAATTCTGATTGAATCAAAGTTCCTAACTAGGGTTTGATCCAAATGAGGTACATTGCATCATGGCATTACTTGTGTTTTCCCCTCATTAAAAGTGCATATTTGACCATTGGAGCATCAAAATCCCTTCATTAATGATGCTAATCAGTTTGTTCATATATGTAGTAATGCCAACTAAAGTGTATCACTTACAGTACAAGGCACAAAGCTTAATTGACATATTGTAAGTGTTATACAAGTGTTTAAGATCATTTTATCAAGCGACATACAAAGATCATAGCACAATTCCAAGTTGAAGATTCTGATCATAAACAAAATTTGATATTATACTATTTGCTATTCATTTTTCCATTTGATCTAGCCTTGATCTGATGCAAGTTTGATGATGTTGGATACATTAGTTCAGGTTTAATTACATGATTAAAGCAGTAAGCATTAATACATGGAGAGCCATTGATCTTAGACTTTGATCCAAGGGTGAAAAAGAGATGCAAAAGTCTGATGCTATGTCATCACTTTTCATCAACTCTCTTGTCTCATGTGCAATGGAGATCTCAACCTTGGGAGCTCCATTTTTGCTGATATTTATCTTATTTGGGGTTATGCATATCATACTCAGAATGTTGATATATCATCAACTTTATAGATGGTTATGATTCCTTTTTTGGTCTTGGTAGAATATTGTGATCAGTGTTTGAGATCGCATTTGATGTTTTACGCCCAAAAAAACATCGATCAAGACGCAGTAGATGAGAGTATATGCATATGCCTTTTGTGTACATACACTATTTTGAAAAAAAAAAAAAAAAAAAACCTTGCACGTTTGTATGTGCTAAACATATTTCATAAAATAAATTCAGTCGTATAGTGTATTATGCACGGGTTTCTAGCTAGTATTGAAGATATAAAACAGCAAGTATGCATATGAGTCGTGATTACTCAATGGCCAAAAAAACATTCGACACCAGAAAGAAACATTTAGCAGAAACAAAAAATGACACCAGAAACAGCAAGAAACATTTGACACCAGAAAGAAAGGAACCTTCATTTAGCAATTGGTATCAACAAAAAATACATGACAATAAAGGCAAAAGATCAAGACATTACATGACAATAGAAAAAACACCTTATTATCTTAAGTTTTTGAGGTACAGAGTATTTTACACAAAGCTTCAGACAGAAAGACTATTTTACCATATGATAGTTTAAAGCCATCTACTACTCCAATCATTTAACAAAGGATTTCAAGCAAGCAAAATGATGATGCAGTTTTTGCATAACCTTTTCTGGAGCAAGTCATTTCTTCACTTGATCTGTAGAATAACTGAAGATTCTAATATTTTCCCTGCCCAAAAGAAGAAAAAAAAAATCAACTTTACTAATATGAACATGGAGATCACAACTAAAGCAATTATAAGTGCCTATAGGATAAGAGTGCATGCAGATCAGCACAACTGTTTACATGGACATCATGCAACTATAGTTGGTAAGAAAAGGGTTTTCAAAGACGCAATCTAAGACACGTGAATTATCATTTGTAGTAGGATTGAGTCAACCAAGAAAAAGTTCACCAGGAGTCAGCAGGAATACAAGGGCACAACTACTTGATAAAGCTGTATATTTCCATCTATTTGTTTTCAGACAGGATACGAAGGACATGTAACAGTAATATTAGAGAATGGCAAAGGCTAAAACTTCGGTTGCACAAAGCCCTGAATATTATCTGCAAGACAAATAATCCAAATTTCCAGAAGTTCATACTTTCAATTGCTACCTCATTTTCACATTATCCATTAAAAAGATGTGCTTACCTCAATTGTTAAACCGCTAGGCCTGATCCCCTGCCAGGGGAACTCTAGGGAAACGACTAGCGTGCCAGAGGAGCAAAAACAGAAAGCATATGCATAAGAAAAATAGAGGTCCATAGTACACGATAAACATCAGTTGGGTTGAATCCGGGACTTTGAGTATCAATCCTTACCCTTATCCAAAAGTAGATAGCTATCTCTATCATAATACTGACTTTTCCATGCTTAACTCATCAATTATTCAACATTCTATACTTGTCTGTTCTCTTTATAATCTGTTATATCATTATCTCTTAGAAGATTAACGATAGAGAGGGAGGAAGGCCCTTGCTTAGGCAATCAAAAAGCAAAAAAAAACGGCGCTTAATCAACCAAGTCAACAGCCTTTCATTGCCTCGCCCGAACTCTAGGCATTGCATTCGCCTAGGCACGTCTTGACAACTATGGTTTATCTTCTCCTCAAGGACATAGTTATCCATCATGAATCTACTGCAAAAGGAAACACAAATATGGGCAATATAGCCACCAAAAATATCAATGAATTCCTGCTATTAGACAAAGGTATTCCCTTTTCTTTCCAATATACCAAATATGACATCACCGAGATTACTTGTCGCGAGAAAGGCAATAGAAGCATAGTAGTTCAAAAAGAAAAAATGGAGAAACACTTCAATCACAGCAGGCCATGAAAAGATCATCTCAGACTAACAGTGTTAACGGAAAAAGGGAAAACTCATCTCAATGTACAAAGACAAGCAAAATCCCTAACGCTCAGAACAGATAACACACATCCACCACTAGTTTGACAACAGGCTTTGATTGTCAAACTTCAACCTGCTTCCTAACCACCTATCTAATACCTTTCTTGAGTCAAAAGATATTTAATACGTGAGGACCAAACTAATGGAACTTAGAAGGATGCTTACAAAAGACTTCACAAATGCAAAATTGTTCCACAATAACTGTTTTGTCAACACCTATATGCAGCAGTGGGGAAAGAAGATAGCCAGGACATTCTACTTATCATTTAGGAGGAATTGGCAAGGGAATTAGAACTTCCAACTCTTTTGATGTCGGACATATAATGCTCGACTGGAATTTTCGTTTCAGCTAGCACATTCACATCTATCTTACTTTGAGAGAGAACTAGTAAGAACAGGAACCTACGCATATACAAGACAGATTAGTAACACTCCGACGCCATTAAAAGTTCATTAAAAGAAAAGAAATAACTTCATTTTTTGGACCAAAAAAGAACAGACAGCTAAAGCCTCAAAATCATTTCTATGAATCCTTCATCTTGCATATACATATGAAATCATTAAATACTTCAACAAGAATTTTCAGTGACTGATTCCGACCTGGTTGGCCACCTGCGCCCCAGCATGAATGTTATTCCTTGGTTCAGACTGTGAAAACCTCTCATCAATTCCCTCACTTGCGTAACTCTCGTTGTATAGAGTGCCTGCTTCCTGCTGCCGTTGAGTCACACCTAAACCAGGATTGAAGTTTCCACCTTGCGTAGACAGAGAACTTTGACCTTGGCCTTCGAAGTGTCTCTGACCTGGATAACCATTATCTACGTGATGGAAATCTCTTCTTCCACCATCAATTCGATCCCAACCTCCAGAAGCAGTAGGTTGAACATTCTGCTTTAAACCATAACTTTGGGGTTCGGGAGAGGATGATTCTTGCCAGCTGTATTTCTTCTCAGGAACATAGTTCTGTTGGCGGCCAAAGTTCTGTTGATGTGAAAGATCCTGCGTGTGAGCGTAATTCTGCCGTGCAGGTGCCTGCTGCATGCTGTAATTTTGTTGACGCAGGGGGTTTTCATTATTGGGTTGAGGTGGACTTGAATGCAACCCAAAATTCTGCTGATGCAGAGGACCCTGAGGCGGTGGCGGGCGATAGTGTTGCTGTGATTGGGGACCCTGAGGTGGTGGGACATAGTTTTGCTGTGATGTTGGAACTTGAGGTGGTGGGCCATAGTTTTGCTGGGGAACCCGAGGTGGTTGATCATAGTTTTGCTGTGATGGGGAAACCCGAGGTGGAGGGCCATAGTTTTGCTGCGATGGGGGAACCCAAGCTGGTGGACCATAGTTTTGCTGCGATGCAGGACCCTGAGGCGGGCCATAATTTTGCTGAGATGGCCGACCCTGAGACAGACCATGACCTTGCTGAGATGGAGGACCCTGTGGCTGGCCATAAAATTGCTGAGATGGACCCTGTGGCGGACCATAACTTTGGGGTGTTGGAGAGCTCTGTGGAGGACCATAATTTTGCTGAGTTGGAGGACCTTGAGGTGGGCCATAATTTGGTTGAGATGGAGGACCTTGACGTGAGTCGTAATTTTCTCGAGGTGGACGATCAGAATTCCTTCTTCCCCCCTCCAATTGTCCCCTGTCACTGAAGGGCTGCTTCCTTGGTCGATAATGTATTGGTGGTGGCCTAGGAATTATAGTTCCATTAATATACTTGTCCCCTGAAATCGGAATACCCCAATATAAGCAGCTTGTTGCAACATGTCTAAAGTAACAACTGAAAGCAAAAGTACTACGACAGAAAAAAAAAAAAAGCTGGAACCGCCTGATACTAGTATTTACCTCCATATTCCTTGTTTACAGGATCTATGTATGAATCTGGCAATACAAAAACAACTCCTGGAACCCCTGTCAGGAGCAAAATCTTAGAGTCAGCACCAATTACAAGTACCTCCCCTCCCCTTATAAATAAAACTTGAACCACTACCTTCAAATTTGGCTGATGTTTCCTCGGAGCATTCAACCTGAAAACCATGATAAGTAGTTGTACTGCAGGCATAAATTCTCTTCTTGGCCTCCTCCACACTGTAACCAGAAACAACGAGGCAATTGAATGACACTCTTAATCCTTACAAATGCACAGAAAGAAAGAGAAAAGAAGCATAGGAATCAGTGCCAACAAGATAGTATACCACCAGGATCGCAACAAAACTAAAAGATATTTATTTAATAAAAAAGAAGCAAGCTTCAGGCAAAAATTGTATCATGCATAATCAGGGCCACATAACAGAGAAGGATCCATAAACTCGACTGTAAACATCATGTAATAGGAATAAAAAAATACATCATCACACAGAGAAAATGAGGATATTTGCAAAAGGAAAGAGTAAATCAATATATTCCAGGCTTGACCAATATAACAAAGAAAGTACAAAATGGCAACATCTTATCTTAAATCCTAAGAAGGGTTAGGAAATAACCTCCCGAATACTTTTGCAGCGGTTCGAACATATGTTTCCACCATCTGTTCAGCGGTTATCTGCTCGTCTTTAGGGAAATCAATGGTAATAAGCCAGTGATTGTAATCGCATCCTTCAAAGAGGATAGTGTCGGGCCCAATCTCCTGATCATCATTGGGTCCTTGATATTGCCTCCGAGTCGACAAGGACACCGGTGACGATACGAAAGATCGAAAGCATTGCAGGTGAGAATTGGAAGGTCTATTACTCTTTTGGGCATCTGCTTCGAGATTGGAGGATAAAGAAGGATTGAACAGAAGCGTAGAAATTCGTCTGGAGGAATCAAGGTGCAGATTACGACGGAGGAGAGATGATGAAAGAGACAGGGAACGGCGGAGGCGTACGGAGTAGAGCGCCATCTCCGGTGGAGTAAAGGAGGCAGAGAGTGGTGGAGATTTATGAACACAGTAGGGTTTAAGGGTTCCGAATTCGGGGCGCCGGCTTATTTAGTCTTGTTGGTAAAGAAATGGGCTTTATTTAGTCTTTTTTCTACAGAAATGCCTAAACAATCTTTTGCACTCATTTTCTCACGCCAAATTTTCGCGTTTTAGGTGTTTTGGAACCAAACTAAACCCTAATTGGGAAGACCCGATAGGGATTTAACCTTAAGATCGCGTGGCATTTGTGAAAAAATGGGAGAAAATCGCGGTCAACTTTTTTTTTTTTAAGACAAACAAGAATTAAATAAATGGAGTTCTTTTCAAAAACAGACTATATTTTGCCATTGCCCCTCCGAATTCAGTAGCTTTAAAGTGCAGCACAAATGGGACGGGAAATGAGGGAAGGATTGGAAATACAAGTACAAAGTCAATAATGGCCCCGTATTTATTTCATTTTTTTTTTGAGGGTATTTCAATTTTCACTTCACATCATTATATGTTGGGGGGAAAAAAAAAGTTTCCAAAATTTTTTTTTTTGAATTTAGGTTGGGTTGGCGGGGTGGGGTGGGGTGGGGTGGGGCGAACAGGCTTTATCAAACAACTCAAAAAATCCAAAATCTCAATAGTGTGGCAAAAACTACTGAAAGAAGATAAGACTCATAACAACTAAATACCCAAGATATCTTGAGGTTCTTCACTCTACTTATCACATTAGACATAATCATATGAAATGATGGCATGTCTTCGCAAGGTGAATAGTATGATTCCTCCATAACCAGATGCTCTAAATCGTTTCCCTGAAGATATAAGCCAAACTTCCATACGGGATCTTCCATGGAGGTTAGCTTGATCTATTCTTCAATCATAAGGCTTCGAAAATAAGCTAAAATACTCATTTCTTGGTAGAAGGTTGCGCCAAATGTTGCTAGCCCATCCACAATCTCGGAGGGCATGTAATGTTGACTCCTCGTCCTGATTGTAAAGAATACATAAATGAGAGTTATAAAGATGTCTCATCCAATAGAGTGCCAATGTGGGTAATGAGTTATGGTGAGCTTGCCAAAGCATGAAATTGAGTCTTGAAGGTCCCTTGAGTTTCCAAATTGCATCCCAGATCTGGTTGCTAGGCATATGGTCCTCATAAACAGGTACCCCTGACTGGAAATAGAGGTACAACATGTCTTTAACATAAATAAAGACACATACTTAGCCCCGCTTAGCACTTATCTCAATTGACTAGAGATTCAGTTGACAGTGTTACAATATATGAGAATGTTGGATGCGAGAGATTGTGCTTGCAGCGGGGTTGGATTTCAGAACCTTCTGTTCTGATACAATGTTGAACTATCATCTCTTCTAAAAGCTTAACATGGGTCCAAGCTTAACACGAATAGAGTTCCTTTTACGAGACGGCAATTTTGTTTCACAAAGGATAAAAGCAGAAGGTAAAAACGCATGTACAAAGGTGAAAAGAGCTTTAACTGTCCGGGGTTTTCCTCCCTTCCAACTTAAAAGACTCATTGTTCCTGGCAGGCCTGTATCCTTCCGGACTCCGCCAATTCAAGGTCCAATCAGATATTTTTTATTTTATTTTATTTTTGCAGTAAAAACATCAGCATCATCACCATTATGCTTTCCTGTAGTCATAGTTGTGTTTCTAATGTGGGGTTGCTAGTGGGACCCTTCCTTTTAAAAGGCAAACTTTAAGAACTATGCCTAAAAAGTAAATGTTTGGAAAAAATATGTCTCGATGCATGTGGTGCGCGTGCGTCATTCATGCATCGCAGATTATCCCTACGTGCCTCATACGGCGCGCGTGCGGCCCTCGTGCGTCGGAAGCAGGCATATTTTTCAAATGTTTACTTTCCATGCATATTTTTCCAAATATTTTTTTTTCGAGCATATTTCTTCAAGTTTCTTTTAAAAAGGGGAAACTTGAAAAACTATACCTGAAAAGTTAAAATTTTGATAAAATATGCCTCGACACATGCGTCTCGCAGTGGTCATGCATGCCTCATGCGTCGCGCATGTATCACTCATGCTTCGAACGCTAGCATAGTTTTCGAATATTTACTTTTTGAGCATATTTTTCCAATATTTTACTTTTCGGACATATTTTTTCATGTTTCCCTTTAAAAGTAGATTTCATTGTACCCATAAGAGCGCATTGAACAAAGGCCTTTGATTTCGCATTTTCCAAAGGAGGGGGAGGGGGCAAAACAACAAGAAGAAGAATAAAAAAATTGCTTAGTCCAAACTTAAAAGTACAAGTCCAAATCCAAACAAGAACCGAAGCAAACGCGCGACAACACAAGTCGCATACACTTAATTTCACTACAAGTTACTGCACGTGCGCTTCTCTTATGCATCTCTACCGCAATCCCACAACAAGCTTCTATATATTACAGAAACTACAAATTTAATACAACAGTGTGTATGAGTCCAGATTATCTTGGCACTACTAGACAACACATTATTCCTTCAGATGAAGACTTATTCAAACAGAGACTATATAAGTTTAGCATGATACATGAACAACAACAGTGTGCATTCAGGTCATGTCAGAGGAACTTCTCCACTTGCCTGTGCCTCTTTCACTTGCTTATCGTATTCATCTTCGTCTTCATCATCAACATCATTATCATCAACCTCCCCCTCCAAGTCATCTTCCTCACCTCCCCATCCAAAGCCACTGATTGACCGAGAAGCAAGAGGAGGTGTCTTAGCTTCTTCAATGATTTTCATAATCTCCTCCACGCTTTGAGTTGAGAAGGTCGGGTTTTCTTTCCTGTAATATACAGCTTGAGCAGCATCTGTCAATTCCCTTGGCAGATTCTTCAAAAACCATGGGTGTGATTTTATGTCTTTTAAAGTAAGTCTCTGCAAACACCCCATTTCACAAGATATCAGTTTTTTTTTGCACAAAATCAATAAAAAAAGAGGTTGATCAAGACTATCCAAAAAGTATCCTCAGTATTACTGAATGTAGGACACTACTAAATTTATGAGCAACAAAAGATTAATTCAGCTATGCTACGTTACAACTGAACTTTCAACATGATGAAATACATACCCTTGCTGGGTTGGCGACGAATATGCGAGAAAGAAGGTGCCTACAATCTTGAGATATGTGAACATAGTCGGGTATCTTGTACTGAACAGACATAATTCGCTGAAACAAAGCACCAATGCAAAAGTCAGTAACATCATAAAATTATGGTTATGGTAAAGCCAATGTAATGGCATAGGCAATACTGAAATCGCCAAACTACCTGGATTGTCTTCCTGAAATTTTTTGGATCTTCTTGGTCTTCAAAAGGGTAAGCCCCCACAAGCATAACATAGAGAGTCACCCCACATGACCACACATCTGCCATCTGAAAATCACAAACCAAGAACCGACAAGATATTCAAAAGGTGGTTTCCCTTATCATTGATCCAATAAGAGGGTAAAATAGAGGGATAGAAGGAACATTTCAAGTGTCATCTCAATATGGGGTGCAAATAAAGAACATATTATTGACATCTCAGTGTCTAACGAACTCTTTGACATCAGACAATTACATCTCTCTCATTTTTACTTTTGTCCAAAAATCAGTTGTCGGCTTATTAGCAGAGCTGAAACAAACTAGTCTTCAAAGACAGAGAGAAAAGAAGACTAGAGAAAGGTAGGAATCACAAATCAAGGGAGTACAAGAAATGTGGATTTTAGTAGCCTTGCCAAAAAAAAAAAAAAAACACATTATGCTGACCTTGCCATCATATTCTTTTCTGCCTAGGACCTCTGGAGCGATGTAAGCTGGAGTGCCAACTGTTGATTTTGGCCTTGAATGCAAAAGAGATGACTAAACCAAGGAGAAGGATAAGATCAGAAGCTGTAAGAAGTGGGGTAATGGCAAATATAGTCTCTTTTAGAAAAGAAATGGTCAATATAATCTGTTACTGTTTGTACTTAAAAAAAAAAAAAATTGACCGCGATTTTCTCCCATTTTTTTCACAAATGTGCACGATCTTAAGGTCCTCAAATCCCCTATTGGGTTCACCTTCCCAATTAGGGTTTAGTTTGGTACCAAAAACACCTAAAACGCGAAAATTTGACGTGAGAAAATGGTCTAAAAAGATTGTTTAGACCATTTTCTTAGAAGAAAAGACTAAATAAGCCATTTCTTTAGTCAACAAGACTAAATAAGCCGGCGCCCCGTAAGAAGTTTCTATATAAAAAAAAAATTTGCACTTCCCCTAAAAGTCAAGACCTTTGAGTAACCAAAGTCGCAAATTTTAAGCCGTGGTGCAGGACTTCCATCCAAAAGAGTGTTCTCCAGCTTCAGATCTCTATGGCATATTTGCTGCAGACGATTACAACATCTAAGATATTTCCCATGAAGAATATAGAGGGAAGGAGATACATAAAGATAAAACAACAAAGAACAAAAATCCATGGATCCCACATGTAATAAGACAATTTGCAGGCTTAATAATCAATCGGTATAACGTACATTCCACAAGGTTTTTTATGCAAAATTACCAAAAAGTGGCAGTAGTTAACTCCAGAAATAAGCTGCTGAAAGAAGTACCTGGCCTGAATATTTCATAAAACAAAATATCAACCGATTAGAAATGGCTCTCAGTTTTAAACAATAAAACCTACAAGGCAAGGTTAGTGTACCTCATCCTCACTGAACCTTCCAGCATTGCAAATTCTCTCAAAAAGCTCTCCACCAGCTGCATACTCCATCACTATGCCAAGATGCGTTGGAGTCAATACAACCTGCAAATTCATTATAAAAGGAATTCAGCTTCTTTCCTCACAAAAAGAAAATCAATACCAAAAGAACATGGTAGATACAGGCCGGAAAATCTAACCTCCTTGAACCGAATTATGTTTGGATGCTTGAGTGATCTGTGATTTATAATTTCTCGAGCAACGTTTTCATCGATCTACATGTAATTATAGCACAACTAAGATACAAATTAACAAAAACAGATCAACACTGGAATCAATTGCTGAAGGAAAGGAAATACACACTCCTTAATACCACCAACCCCGAATGCTAAACAATAAAATAAGAAACTACGGTTCAACACGATTGATTGGGAAAAGAAAGTTAAGTTGATATAAAATATCACACCAACATTTAGGAAATCATACAAACCTTGTGGCCTCTCTCGATGTATTTCATGGCAACAAGTTCTTTTGTCTCCTTGTTCCTCATAAGCCTAGCCACCCCAAAATTTCCTGACCCTATATCCTTAACCAGCTCATACTTATCCATTTTCTCCTTATTTTTTTCCCTACAACTCAAAAAAAAAAAAAATCAAACCTAGATGAGCTTCATTTTAATCCTTTCAGCTTAAATAAGATACAAATCTATCGATTTCGATCTAAAGTAACCCCTAAATTACTCCAAATAAGAAGAACAAAAAGATAGCAAATCAAGCACCGAAAGTCCAAGAAATGAGATCCAAGATGCAATATTTATACTCAAAACAGGTCTTTCCAGCTCGATTACAGCTCTAAATGCTTCAACACTCTTAATTCCATAGACAGATCACGAACGATTCCCAAGACCGAAGCTTTGTTCTACAAGTTTCTGATTTGGAAATAGGGTTTCCAGTCAGATTTCAAAGACGTAGATACATTATTATTATTGAAATGAGATCTCGCTAGGTACCGAGATGGTTTGAAAGAAAATAAAAGGTCGAAATCTTGCAATAATTTGAAGAACAAAAATGAAGTAATAAGTAGCCGTAGCTTCCAACAGCAGTATGATTTGCAGGTGAGATGCGGTAGCTTATCTTGCAGTAACATATACAAAAAAGTGATTATTAGTTATAAGGCCTTCGTTAGAACTTAATGATATTTTAGGATACTTCAAAAATTTATTATGTGTGCAATAGTTACCATTATCAAGAGATTGACAAGAGTGCCCTCTATGATCATCTTGGTAGTGCCAGGGCATGCGATGGCATTGATGATATGATGCGATGGCATTGATGATTTATCGCAGTGATATTGATGTCACGATGCGATGGCGTTGATGAACTTATGCGATGGCATTGATAAGCTGTATTTACAATTACATAAGCGATGTAATGATATTGATGTCGCCACCGCATATATATACTGACTTGATCACACATTTGATAAACTTTGTAAAAAGCTTTATTTCTTTGTTATCTTTAAATATTTGATTGATCTTGGTTTATTTGATTATTGTTGGTTTAAATATTCGATAACTTTGTAAAATAAATGTATTTCTTTTTTTTTTTGTTTAAAGGCAGATTTTCCAACCAAATGTATGAATAAATCGTTCTGATAACAGCGTCATCTGCGATAAATCGTTCTGATAACAGCGCCATGTATAATTCGATCTGATAAGACATCATTTGCGTAGATCATTACGATAAGAAGTCACTGCGATAAATCATTCTGATGAGATGTCATTGCATAAATCGTTACAATGAGATGTCATCGATCAATGTTGTCAATGGATCGCGCGGTCAATACATCACAGTAGTAATGAATCGCGCGGTCGAACGATCGGAGTGGTTAATGGATCCGGTGGTTGATGATCGGGGTAGGTGGTCAATATATGACGGTGATCAATACGTCACGTCGATTTTTATGAAGAAAAAAAATTGATTTATGAAATTTATTCAGAAAAATATCAAATTTGATTTTAGAATAAATAAGACGAAAAAATATGAATTTTAATGAAAAAATTATGATGATCCGAATTTTAGATAAAAATATATGACGTTTAGAAATATTCTGAATTAAAAAATAAAAAAAAAAAAAAACTGCTGAGTTTTATTTTTTTTTTCCCTTCCTTCCTTTTTTTTTTTCCTTCTTCCTCTTTATTCACTTGAAATTAAAATGTCCTTATAACTAAATAAGTTTCCTTCTTAAAATTAGAATGTCCTTATAGCTAAATAAGATTTCGGAGTGTCCTATTACCCCTAATAAGTTGAAAATCAGTCCTTTTAAATAATTGGCCCTAAAAAAAAATCATTATAATCTATAATTATTGATGTCAAAAACACATTAATAACAATCTAGAGTTATCGATTGCCTAGTGTTATTATTATTAGATTGTATATGAAGTATTATAAAGCGTAAAGAGCTTTCGTCGCTCCATCCCTTTCCTCGTTTTTTTTCCCACAACTTTCTGGCTAGAAACGACGCCGTTTTCTATAGAGAAGCAGCTTTGTGTTCACCTTGGCCAAAACGACGTCGTTCCCTTAGAATATTGTTTTTTACATTCCAAGACGCTTGTCAAGTTTAACTTGTACATGTGTTCTCACCAAATGCTACCAGCTCTTGCATGAGAGATAAAAATAATAATTAAAAAAATACCTAGATGCTTCCATTCGCACATATAAATATTACAGGCAGAGTTGAGGTTCCCCTTATGTAGCAACATACTTACACTCTGTAGTTTTTGAAAATTGGCCCTTTGTAGATTATCAATCCTCCTTCCTTTCTTCAGCTTCTTAAACTTCTTCATTATATGATCATCTCCACAATTGTTATTACCAATTAGTAGATGTGGCATTGTATGCATATATGCTTCTTTCAGGTATACGATTTCTTCATTGCTGATGTGTGCTTCGTGAAGGTATCGTTTGCGTTTTCGTTTCGCTTCATAAGTTTCAATGGATGTATCATTTTCTGTTTTGTTCTCTCAGTTTATTTCGACTGTAGCTACACAAAAGAAAGAAAGTTAAATGGATTTAAACGAACAAAAAAAAAAAGAAAGAACAGAAGCATGAGAACGAACGGCTTCGACAGATGATACATCTCCTGATGCATAACATGCAGCATTAGCCTACTCCACCACCGGCAGCAAATCACAACATGTTCCTTTAGGGGGAAACATTTGCACTTTTTAGGCTTCAAGGCATTAGTTTTGCCTCCTGATTAGTGCCACATTTTATTTTTTGGGTTCGGGTCTAACAATATGTTGGCAAATTTTGGGTTTTACGGTTATGTTGTGCATTTCCGGCTTTTGTGTAAACGGTTTCTGTTTCTTTTTATGCAATATGAATCGAGTCTTTGCTACCCTAATATCCATTTACATTTTTGTTTTGCATCCTCGGTTTTAATATTCCACAAATCACTACACTTAGTAAAAGCAAATAAAAACAGGTGGGCCCCGTGCATCGCACGGGTGCATCCACTAATCATAATAAAATCGTCATCATAAATTACACAACACAACTTTACATTGTAGAGATCCTCGTTAAGCCAATGATGATCTTGCTAGGAGTAGTAGCACCGATCGAGACACCCGATCTTAGCACAACGGAAGCTTCTGCGATTTACCATATGAGACATAACTAATTAAACCTTCGAGAAGGTTAGTAGATTTACCCAAACCAGAGAGAGACGATAAAATCAACCAAGGGAGAAGCCGTAGTCTTCCGGATTGTATCTCCTAGCAACGACTGGTGGACGTCGATTCTCGCTGTAGAACCTCCTCGAATATGCACAAGAAAAACCCTAGGTTTTTCTTCTATAAATGACTAATGCAAGAAACTAATTTTTCTTCTTTTTTAATTAATGTGCGGCGTAATTTGTGATTAAAATTGTGTTGGGAGGAACTCTCTTTATATAAGAAAATAACTAGTCAAGAGAGTTACTCTTTTCGCACCACAAAAACCTATTCCCATAAGGATATATTTTTGCTACAAAATAAGAGATAATTCCCAAAAAATCAATCTCTTAATTTTTCCATTAATTATCCAACAAATAGATAATTAATTAATCACACATGTAACATAATCTAGAAAAATTTCTTCTCCTAAATTATCCATATGTGTGGCGCCATTAATGTCTATATTTTTAATAGAAAATGTCTTTTCTATTTTACATATTATTTACCAAATAAATAATATTTGCATATTCATTAAATAGACCAACTATTTAATTTATTCTCAAGGTTCCTTAAAGCGAGAAAACACTCGCGTGTTAGGAGCCAACCCGGGGACCATTGACCATGGACCTATAACCAGTAGCTATAATAAATTAAATAAAATATTCATCGAACATAATATTTCTACTTAATTCATTAATTCTGGAATTACGCCACCATAAATCCGAAACTGAACTCTATCGATTATAGATATAACTTATTCTCAAAACGTCGAGTCGAGTCGATAAGTGTCCATTGATATAATCATTTCATATAAACTAATCCTCCATAGACTATCTGTACTGAAGTAGGATTATTTCCGTAAACCTTCTTCACTACATCTTATCCTTATTTACCATTAACCCACTAGTAATCAATTAGTTCATAACCAATACGAACTCCCAGGATCGATCGGTTTCTAGGATTAACAAATAAGGGGATTGTCTTTCTACTTCCCGCAGGAAGGAATGGATTTTATATTTGTGAGACAAACACTTCTCACTCATTCCAGAATAGTGCCAACGTGAAAGTGATTCGGACCGCGCCTCTTAGTGTTCCTTAACGAACACATCAAACCCTATCCTGAAACCAGTAGGAGTATGCAATCACTTCAGGATTAAGGTTAATCCATATATGATCATCTTGTGATTTAATAAGATTTCTCAATCACGGAATTATATGAGAAATGCAGATTAAATCGGTCCAGTCCAATATGACTCTCATCATATATAAATTCCCCACTTAGACAATCAATGTCGACGGTCCGGATAAGACGGTCACACCATAAAGTGTTCTGGGCGCATTAATGGTGGTTTAATTAATAGACCCCATACTTTGATTAACTTCACCACAGACTAACATTTCAAGTGTATCACCATAAATTTAATCCTCATGTGTGACACACACTAAGTTATATGGCTACATATGATACGACTTAGGGCTTTCAGTAGTGTATTACTTACAAGCACGAAGCAAGTAATAAGATGAGAATAAATCTGTCATTTATTAATTCTAAAAACAATTACATAAATTGTCTTTCGGGTGCTACTTCCAACAATATCCCATTTTCCCGTAAGGACAAGCAACAATTGTCTTTCGGGCACACTATATCTAACAATCTCCCACTTGCCCGTAAAGACAAGCAATGATTGTTTTTAGAGCACCACACCCTTATTCTTTCTATCCATAACATTCTCCCACTTGCTCTAAAGAAGATGAGACATATCTCCCAATTTCATACCCGCCAAGCGCTTATCAGTGACACTAGATGCCACACGGCTTGGTAAACTGATCAGCTAGGTTGTCGGCTCGAGGTGATCTTAAGGACCGAAACGTCGCCTGCTTGCACGATCTGTCTGACCATGTGGTACTTTCTTTCAATATGCTTTTGACCTCTTGTGATTGCGAAGATCATTTGCATGAGCTACCTCTCAAATGTTTTCACAGTAAAATGATATCGGCTCATCGAGACCTGGAATCACTTCCCGATCCAACAAAGAACTTCTCAAGCCACACTGCCTTTTTAACAGCTCCGAAAGCTGCTATGTATTCGACTAACAGAGTCAAATTGGCAGTGCTAGATTGCTTCAGACTGTAGCTCCATCACAATGAGGAAACACTGAGTCTGAGATCGATTCACGATCATCCTTAATCCGACAAAAATTCAGAATCAGTGTAGTCAACAACACTCAGGTTAATTTGCACCCGAATAGACAAGCATACAATTCCTCATTTTATCAAGATACTTGAGGATGCACTATACTGCTTTCAACGTCCGAATCCAAGACTCAATTTTATTGACTTTTAATAACCTGACTTTCTCTATCCAAAAGAGAATCTATCTCATTTTCTCTATATCCGAAGACTAAGAGAATTATTCCGTGAGGGGTTGGGTAGGAAACCTCTCGTTGAATTCTGCATTCGAAAATGCATTGTCATCTTTAACCAATAAGATGGATGGGATATTGCCAACAACTTGTTCTCATGAATTCGACCGAATCAAATTCTAAGAATATAGTCCACTTCTCTTATTCAGAGAAGCTTTGGCTCGTCAGTTTTTGACTTCAGATAACACACTTATGTTGTTTCCAACTGTTGCAGTGTTATCTTTTATTAACACTAATGTTTACTATTTTACCAATATTGATATCCTAGACAAAAAACGTATCAATATTCAGGTCAGGCCCACACTTTTAAAAACATGTGACCTTTAATGACCTAGAGGTTTGCTTTAATCCACCAATGGATATAAGCATAGATAGTCAATCTGCTATTGGCTTTAAGCTAAAACCCTTCCGTTCCGAATGAATCTAAGCTCCATTGTCCGGGAAGAAAGTTTCAGGGCATCACCCCTGTTAATCTTTCTGCTTTTCATAGAGTTAAGCAAGGCTGAATGGTGAGAGAGTTTTAGGGCATCACCCCTATTGAACTATCTACTTCTCAGGGAATTAACCCCAGACCACGTGGCTTTGCTTAGAAAGATAAACTTTCTCATTCATTCGTCTCTTCTACACGTAGATCCAATTACTCCCACTGGGCCTGAGACACTCAGGTGGTTCTACAAAAGTATGAACAGAACTGAAGTACCAAAACTCTATATACAAGTTTATGGCTTTAAACCAACCTCCTTATGTCAGAATCCTATACAGTCTTCCCTAAAAGACCATAGGTGTTCAATCACCCCAGTAGACTGTAAAGTCTGCATGATCACAGCGGGTCAATGGTTAAACCATACTCCCACTGCATTTAGGTGGATTGATATTATGATCTAGTTCAACAATATTAATTAGCGTAATCCCCAACAACCAATGTTGGATGTGGTCTGATTAAATCAGATAGTAACTCCTTGAGCAACTTTACTTCAAGGTCCAAGATTGTTATTTATACATTCTTTTAGAAATGATGTAACGGTGTAACCGTCACGATCCAATCTTAAGAATCTTATAACCAACCTTTACTCATTGCATTAAGATATTTCACGAATAGTCACCATCTGAACGTGTATACAAAATATCCAGTCCTACCTTCAAGCACCAAGTGCTAAACGCCTCTATTTACGGAAGTGGAGTAAACGTAGTTCACTCCTTATCCATTAATTTATAACCATCTTCTAAGTAGACTTCTCGGTATTACATAATAATGTAAACCGTTATTTTGCTACTAATATCTGAATTGAGTTAAGCAGTGTAATGTAGCATATCAATAACTATACAAGACAATACATTGTTTATCCTTTTAGTGAAATCGTTTCACTCGGAGGTAGGCCAAGCATCAGTGCCAAAACTATGCTATAGCCTATATCTGAGCATGGAATACTCGTTTCTCTGGTAATATCAGAGATTCCTCCAAATATTTAGACAAACTAATCGGCATTTCGAGTAGTCATTTAGACAAAAAAAAGTCTATTACTCAAAAGCTCCCACTAGCTTGTATCCTTCATAAGACCCCGAAGGTAAATATGAACAAGCTATGATACTTCTTTAGCTATATTAACCTTTCCTGATTGAAAGTTTACTTAGTCATTTTTCCTTTGAGATAATGTTCTTAGACTGGGAGATAGGAATCACCCTTAGCCAGTCTTCAGATCTTATCTCTATGATATATGCACTAATTAATAGATGCTGAAGAATCGTTTGTCTAAATACGGAAACCATTGGTCTTAATAGTTTATGATGTGTTACTTATACCTTTTCAGCATTACTTAGTGGTTTTGACTTTATCAGACAAAAGTCCGAGTCTCGGAATCGTATACAAATGTCATATTCACTTTCTTTGAGGCAACTATATTATCAATGTGAAAGTGAATCAATTTGTTCCAACGAATCTGAAAACAGAAATTATATTTCTTTGATATTCAAAGATTAAAATCCGAAATTTATTTCCTTATATCACTCTCATTATATTAGCTGAAATAACTGCCCGTTGTCTACTCTTCATCATGAATGCCCAGCTATCTTGTCTTTAGCTTCTGAGTCAAATTACTCGGGTAAGAAAGTCTCTAAGGATTCATAGGTTAGTGATCCGAAATCACTTTCCTTATCCTATACTTTCTTTTATTAATATTTCGGTTTAGCCTTTAACTTATTTAGTTTAGATGACTTACACTTGTAGACATTTGCCTTCCCATTCTTGGCTTTCTTTGAAGGAAATGGCTGTGAACTAGCAGTTCATTTGAGTAGACACTACTCGTGAACCGTGGGATGTCTAGTGAGATTGATACCAAATCATTCTCATCATCTTTGAACTAATTTTGTTTTGTCTCTCGTTCAACACAAGTGACAGTAGTGACATTCTTATCAATGTCACTTAAGTTTGAAGGCTCAAGAGGAAATTCCTCTTCCGAAAAATTAATTTGCATTCTCGATTATTGAGTTTAACATTCTTGTTACTTTTCCACTTTTACGAAGTCCTTACCAGTCAATATATCATGTTTAACAGTTTAGATACCATGAGATAATATGCAGTTGTAGAAAATAAATTATGACAGAAGTATAAATCAAATCATACACCACAACATATAATAATTTTAGGAATAATAAACGTGATGTCATGCATGCAGTTTATCCTACCATTCCAAGGATTTAATCTCACACCTACAGTGCCGCCGTAGGGTAAGTCAAAAAGGTGACGATTAAATTGAGACAATCTCTCTCAACAATGAAACCATTGAGAATCAAACATCTCCGTTTAGTTGTTGATTACCTTCCTTTTTCAGCCAAGATATTTTCAAAAATACCCTTGTGAGTGTGACCTACTGTTTCAGATTTTTAAGTACGCCCCGAGTATGCCGCCGTAGGGTAGGTCAGTGACCCGACGAGTACTCAAAATCCTATCATTTCAGAAACCAAGCCTTGAATTTTGATAGCGGTGAAGGCCATCCGTAGGGAGCCAAATCAAAGCGGCACGAGGCGTCACCATTCTCTCACGTGCTTGTGTCAACAGTAGAGGCCGTGGGGTCGGTTGTCACCTTCCCCGCTCCCACTCGTTATTTTGAAAATTGGGTAGTCTTTTTAGGATTTTGAAAATTCCTTCACAATCCAAAAAAAATAAATCATTAATATTTAAGTTAATCCTCCCACTAGTTCAACGGTTCCAAATACCGTCTAACTAGTGTCACTTATTCACGATTTTCCAATTTTAGATTAAAAATTCCTCGTGTAGACGCTACACAATTAGAATTCACCAAGAATTTCATAATCCTAATACATTAGGACTTTATGAATTTTCTACTAAATCGAATAAACAATAAATCATAAAATTTAAAGCTCCCACTAGTTTATCGGTTCCAAATACCGTCTAACTAGTGACACTATATTCATGATTTTCCAATTTTTTCGAATATGTAGAAATTTCTTGTGTAGACACTACACAACTAAAATTCACCAAGGAATTTAAAATTTCTCATTACTCATGATAAAAGTTTTAGGATTATAGAACACGAAAAGCAATCACCAATTTATCGGTTCCAAATACCGTCTAGTTAGTGTCCTATCTTTTCACGATTTTCCAATTTTCTCGATCATTAAAATCCTTTTACGTGGACACTACATAAATAAAATTCACAAAGAATTTTATTATCCTAAAAAGAATTCTGGGATTGTTGAATTTTTCGAATAAGTCGAAAAACAATAAGTCAAGAAAGGCAACCACCAACTTATCGGTTTTAAACCCTGGCTGAGCTTTAACTGAATTCACCGAATGGTGTGGGTATCGGCTAAGCCGATCCGTCTCTTCGTTGGTTCATGTACGATTGATGGATGAATCGGGCTAAGGTTACCCCATTGAGCCTCAGCTCACCGGATAGCTTGACCTTGCCGGACCCCCGACGCTACCGTCGCACTTGGACGGACAAGTCGAGTCGAGCCGAAGCCTTGTTGACCGCCCTAACCAATTTTTCGAACCTTTTGCTTAGTTGGTGTCCAACTTTTCCGGATTTTCCAATTTTTTTATTACCCAAACCCCGTAGGATTTATTATCCCAAATTAAGTTTATGATGTGAATTTTATATCCCGATAAAATTCCGTTCGTTTTTATTAATTTAATTAATTACCTAAATTAATCTAAATTAATTACGTTTCATACATGCCTAATTAATATCACGATTAATTATCTACATATATGCATATGCTAGGAGTGTAATTCATGAATATGATGTATGTCATGACATGATTATATCACATAAATAATCATAAAAGAAAATTACCCGTTGAACTCGTATCTAACCTATTTAAACTAGAAGAAGCAAAAAAAAACAATTAGGCAATTGCTACCTAATTATCCTAATACATCACCAAAATAATATAAAATAATACATATTTCTATTATACAACATCTCAATTCAAAACACTCCACACCAAAGATTTCTATCCATATATCTATAACATTAAAATATTTATTTTAGATATGACACCTAATTGAATATCTACTACTAGTGTGTTAGGTGTTTATATCTAAAATAAATATAAAAAAAGCTGTCAAAAATATATCGTAAAAATTTAAACCAAAATAGAAATAAAGGTGAATAGTGCATATATATGAACAACACTATTCACCTTCTATTTTATTTTGTGTATAACCTATTCATTAAACTAGAAGAAAAAAAAAACAAAAAACATCTCCTGAAAGTCTTGCTAAGATGTCTTCGCAGATACCATCTTGATCTTGGATAAGTGAAAAAAAATTAATGATGCCTTTTCCTTTTTTTCATATACAGCAGCCGCCTTTTTTTATTATTTTTTAATTTTTTTTAAACGTACAGCAGCCTGGATGATTGAAATTTTTTTTTTTTTGATGACTTTTCCACTTTTCATATACAGCAGCCGCCTCCTCTTTTTTTTCTTTTTCCAGCCCCTGAATTCCCTTTTGCAGCGTCCCTTTGCTTTTGCATCAGAGATTTTTGGCCGACGGATCCGACGAAAAAATACGACTACTATAAAATTTAAATTGCAAAAATAAATGACATAAATTGCAAAATAAATTACATATATCATATATTCGTATAATACTAATTATACGAGTTTACAATAAATCTAACGGTAAACAAGTACCAACCTCAATCCATCTCGTCAACAACAACAGTCAATCATTCAACAAAATAAAAGATGCAACCTTATATGCAATTCCACTCCTAATTTAATTAATTATGCTATCGATATCATAAAATTTAAACCTCGCTCTGATACCATCTGCTAGGAGTAGTAGCACCGACCGAGACACTCGATCTTAGCACAACGGAAGCTTATGTGATTTACGATATGAGACATAACTAATTAAACCTATGAGAAGGTTAGTAGATTTACTCAAACCGGAGAGAGACGATAAAATTGACCAAGGGAGAAGCCGTAGTCTTCCGGATTATATCTCCTAGCAACGACTGGTGGACGTCGATCCTCGCTGTAGAACCTCCTCGAATATGCACTAGGTTTTTCTTCTCTAAATGACTAAGGCAATAAACTAATTTTTCTTCCTTTTTAATTAATGTGTGGCGCAATTTGTGATTAAAATTGTGTTGGGAGGAACTCTCTTTATAAAGAAAAATAACTAGTCAAGAGAGTTACATTTTTCACACCACAAAAACCTATTCTCATAAGGAAAATATATTTTTGCTACAAAATAAGAGATAATTCCCAAAAAATCAATCTCTTAATTTTTTCATTAATTATCCAACAAATAGATAATTAATTAATCACACATGTGACATAATCTAGAAAAATTTCTTCTCCTAAATTATCCATATGTGTGGCACCATTAATGTCAATATTTTTAATAAAAAATGTCTTTTCTATTTTACATATTATTTACCAAATACTCCCTCCGTTCCAAAATATTTGAGGCAGTTGCCAAAAATACGCTTATTAAAAAAGTGATTTAATGCTATGACTTTTTATATCTGATGACTAAAAGTCCTATAATACAATTAATACTGAAATTCTTTTTAACTTCTACTCTAGTATTAAATAAAGGGTAAAATAGAAAAATTAGCAATAAATGCTGCTTTGGAAAATGTTTTGCCTCAATTATTATGGAACAAATTTTTTTGGCAACTGCCTCAGTTATTATGGAACGGAGGGAGTAAATAATATTTGCATATTCATTAAATAGACTAACTATTTAATTTATTCTCGAGGTTCCTTAAAACGAGAAAACACTCGCGTGTTAGGAGCCAACCCGGGGACCATGGGCCATTGACCTATAACCAGTAGCTTCAATAAATTAAATAAAATATTCATCGAACATAATATTTCTAGTTAATTCATTAATTCCGGAATTACGCCACCATAAATCCGAAACTGAACTCTATCGATTATAGATATAACCTATTCTCAAAACGTCGTGTCGAGTCGATAAGTGTCCATTGATTTAATCATTTCATATAAACTAACCCTCCATAGACTATCCGTACTGAAGTATGATTATTTCCGTAAACCTCACTACATCTTATCCTTATTTACCATTAACCCACTAGTGATCAATTAGTTTATAACCAATACGAACTCCCAGGATCGATCAGTTTTTAGGATTAACAAATAAGGGGATTGTCTTTCTACTTCCCGCAGGAATGAATGGATTCCATATCTGTGAGACACACACTTCTCACTCATTCCAGAATAGTGCCAACGTGAAAGTGATTCGGACCGCGCCTCTTAGCGATCCTTAACGAACACATCAAACCCTATCCTGAAACCAGTAGGAGTATGCAATCACTTCAGGATTAAGGTTAATCCATATATGATCATCTTGTGATTTAATAAGATTTATCAATCACGGAATTATATGAGAAATGCAGATTAAATCGGTCCAGTCCTATACGACTCTCATCATATATAAATGCCCCACATAGACAACCAATGTCGACGGTCCGGATAAGACGGTCACACCATAAAGTGTTCTGGGCGCATTAATGGTGGTTTAATCAATAGACCCCATACTTTGATTAACTTCACCACGGACTAACATTTCAAGTGTATCACCATAAACTTAATCCTCATGTGTGACACACACTAAGTTATATGGCTACATATGATACGAATTAGGGTTTTCAGTACTGTATTACTTACAAGCACGAAGCAAGTAATAAGATGAGAATAAATCTGTCATTTATTAATTCTAAAAACAATTACATAAATTGTCTTTCGGGCGCTACTTTCAACAGATCTTTCTTCCATAGGTTGTTTGGTGTCAGATAGTTTGAGTTTGGCACGTGCCTTTCGTGAGTGCACAATTGGTTTTTTCAAACGGTCAGGTAATAAGACGGACCATTGTCTCGCCTGTGCAGGAATTTCTGTAATGGGCTTAGTTACTTGGGGGTGTTACCGCCACAAGATGTAATAGACGCTTGTCTTTCCGATACGATTTAATAAAATTTGATGTTTCCCTTCAAAAAAAATCTTTACATTGTATGATTTATTGATTGACATAACTCTTGCATTGATTACTAATGTAAAAATGTGTTTCTAATACGTTAAAATCCCGAACTTTCATTAAGGATATTTCCACCTTTTTGAAATTATGTATTCTTTTCATATTAGTTAAAGGTTTAAGTCATTTTTTCCTCCAATACACCTAAAACCAACATAAGTGTTGAATAATCATATAAAAGGCCTCCATATATCCCTAAACTTTCTCAGTTTCGCGTTTTTGAGGTTTCGGGACAAGTCTGACACGATTTACCGAGAGACTATCTCGTGAAAGCACACCAGATAAATTCTAGGCAGCTCGGTTCTATCGTTTTGGGTTCGTTTTGCAGATCAGAGTGGTGTTGTTGAAGCAGTTCAGGTTGTAGAAATTGTTTTAGACTTTGAATTTCTCCTTGAAGGTAAGTTCTAATCTTTTCGTAGTTGTTATTGGCTTTGATCTTCGTATAGTTAGATACCCGTATGTTTTAATATTTTTAGCAGTTTTCTGAGATCTGGACTTTTGTGCAGCCACAAACTTAGGAGCAGTTGAACTAGGTCCAGCCTTAGAATTCTGTTGATTTTCAAAAACTAAGCCTAATCTATCTCCATATGGCTTTCATGGTTTGAAATGAACTTTTGAAGTTAGATTTTCTGGTGATTCAGTTATGTTTGTCACCTCAGCTATATCTTCCTGAATCTCAGTAGATCTTACTCCTTGTGTTCTGCTATTAGACTTGATAGAGTTTAGTTCAGCATTCAATCTAAAAATTTCAGTTTTCAGTGAATCTCTTTCTTTCTTGACTTTCTCATAACTCTTTTGAATTACCTCTAATTCCTTTAGGAATATGTCAAGAGTATCATTGAATTATGAATTTCTATGATTGACTATGGCATTAGAATAGTTTGATGTAGAAGCTTTTACCTCATAAATAGTAAGAATTTGGTCTTCTGCATTCTGATCATCAAGCATTATTTGCTTCCTTTTGTCTGGCTTACTAACTTGTTCTGTTTGATCAGCTCTAAACAAAATAATTTCTACATCACTCTCAGTATGATTTTCTGGTGCAAAGCTGATTGGCATGAGTTGAGCTTCACCAACATTTTCTGGATCAGTTTGATTTTCATCGTGGATGATAGTTTTGCTGCTTGATCTATCAATTGGATCTTCAACAAGTACTTCAAGCAGTTTCTCATGTGTGTCAGCAACAAGGGCTTGCAATTTACTTTTGTATCCATCAAATCTAAAATATGAACAACTAAGCAAACTTCTAATGTGAGCATGTGAGTCCATGATGCAAGTTTCAAAAACTTTTTGAAAGCAGTTTCAAACAGACCAATAGTCTGATAAGGAGAACAGTATTATTTGATCAAAGGAATTCACCAATGTAAAGAACACTTCCCTGATACCAATTGTTGGATTGGTATCGGAAATAACTGAATGCCGGTTACTTCTAACACAACTTGACAAACAATTGATCTTCTTCAGGTATGAAGGCCTGCTCCGATACCAATTGTTGGTCCCTTGTAAAAGCTTGTGACAAGTTTAGAAAGGGTGAATAAACTTGTCCTCTAAAACTTTCTCTTTTAAGTAAACTGGTATTTAAAAGATCAGTTGAGATAACTGAACTGAGAAAAGGTCTTGCTGACTTTTTCTACAACCGAGTTAAATGCAACGGAATATATTTTAAAGCCTTAGTCATGTTTGGAAAATTAGTTGTTGAGTTCTCTTTGAAACTATGTTGTGTGAAATTCAATTTATTGGTGTAAGCTAAATTTGTGTTAAACTAGATAACGTAATAAAATAAACGAACTTTAACACAAATATAAAATACTGTAAGTAAATGCATAAAGTAAATAGCACAAAGTTTATAGTGGTTCCAGATGGTGTAATCCTGTCAATCCACTCTTCTCCTGTGATGTTGGAAGAAATTCACTAAGTTCTTGAGTTAACGTTACAAGACACAAAGTAAATAACGATTGTCCTTGACTAATCCTTAGCTTCACAATCTTCGAGCCTTAGCCCCTAACAGGTAGAATTGATGTATCACTAAGTATGCTCCACTGATCCTTGAAAGGTAGTATTGCCTCTTCACCAGCTCCACCACAAACACTGTCTCCCTGACTGCATCTCAACTATCCTTTACACCACCTTGGTGTTTCACAGTCTAACCTTTGATTAAATCAAAGTTGAGACTTGAATCAAGAAAGTGATTCAACTTGTGTGTGAGCTTTTTCTTCTTGATGTATATAATAAGCGCAGTAAGCTCCGTTTTCTTCAAGTGTTGTTTTATAGTGATGATTTCTTGAATGCTCCAAAAAACTCAGAAGATTTCTTGATTTTGCAAAACAGCACTTGGCAAGTTTTTCTAAATTGAATAATGCTTCCTCTTTATTGTGTTGATTTGAATCTTGCTAAATTTTCATAGACTTGTTAAAAACTCTCACACACTTCTTGTATGCAGAGACCTCTATTTATAGGTGAAATTCCAACGTTTGAATTTGAATCCTTAAAGCTGTTGATGGTCCTGCATAGTACAAATTTGATGTCAGTTGTCCTTTCTGACAATGACAGTCATTCAACCAATTAGAGTGCTTGTTCTCCAACGTTCTAATTGGTTGCTTGATAGTTAAAACTTAGTTTTCTGAGTTCTTCAGTTTCTAACTTTCATAGAGCATTAACTCAGTTTCTACTCTTTTTTAAAACTAAGTACTCGTAGTTCATCATATGATCCTTTATTTTTAAAATCAGAGTACACCATATACATCTCATTAACTAAGTTTACATTGTCCTTATGTAACTTAGATCTTCAATACAAGATCTATAAAGTTAGTTCAGGCCATCACAGACTTACATGAATTCTAACCTTATAGTCTCGGATTTTAGTCTTTATAAACTGAGTTTGAACCCTTAGTTCTTCAGTCTTCAAAACTGAGTTTGTTCCCTCAGTTCTTCATAACTGAGTTTTTGCCCTCAACCTTGAATCTTCAGTTTAGTACATGGCCAACTGAGTTTGATCCCTCATCGAACCATTCTTGATTCAGTTTCAGCTTGAGTCCTAGACTCTACTTAAACCTATCTATTACAGTGCTTCTCTGATATAATCTATACAATAATCAGACTCTAATAAATCCTATACAATCAGTTTTCTAGACATCTTTTTTTTGCTTTACACTATAACAGCTAGTTATGGCACTTCATCAATTGGGTTAAACAAACAAACAATAAATAGATGAATCATCATAAAAACTAAATTTTATTTCCAACACATCTATACACTGCTGACCAATATCTACTGTTTGATTATCCGCTGACCTATGTTCAGATGACTGGCTTGGATTCAGCTCGGGTTCAGCAACCAGATCATATGAGTGTTGACTTGGACCAACTGAGTGTTGCATCTCAGCTGACTCCACCTGAAGCTCCACCTTACTGTCAGCTCTCTCAGATTCAGCATTGGTTTCAGATTCATCAGTCCCTCTCACTGATGAGCCGAGCATAAAATTTTCATCGAAAACAACATCTCTTCTGAGTATGACCCTGTTCTTGCTGATGACCAAATTATATAACCCTTCACTTCATCACCATACCCCACAAACACTACCTTCTTGGCTCTTGGCTCCAGTTTCCCTTCACTGACATGATAGTAAACTGTGATTCTAAAAACCCTTAAAACTAAGTAGTCAGCAGGCTTGCATAACCACATCTCAAATGGTGTATTGAGATTAATCCCTGTGTGAGGACTACTGTTGATTAAGTATCATGATGTGCTTAGAGCATCTGCCCAAAATTCTCCTTGATAAACCAGCATTAGAGAGCATACATCTTGCCATCTCCAGAAGAGTTTGATTCATTTTCTCAACTACACCATTAAGCTGAGGTGTATTCTTGATTGTATGATGTCTAGCAATATCCTCATCCTTACAGAATGTATCAAACTCAGACCAACAGAATTCTAGACCATTATATGTTCGAAGCCTCTTGATCTTGTTGCATGTTTGATTCTCCACTAGAGCCTTCCACTGCTTGAAACTACTGAATGCCTCACTTTTGTGTTTCATTATCACCACCTAAGTCATTATTAAATAGTCATCTATGAATGACACAAAATATCTATGACCACCCAATGATTCCACCATTGATGGACCCTAGCAATCGGAATGGATACCATTGATGGACCCTAGCAATCGGAATGGATATAATCAAGTGATGCCTTTGGGATGTGTATGCTTGCTGAGAACTTGCTTCTATGTAGCTTCCCAAACACAAAGTGCTCACAAAAGTCCAGAGTACTAACCTTATATCCCCCAAGAAGACTTGCTGAAGAAATGACCTGCATACCTCATTCACCCATGTGACCAAGTCTCATGTGCCACAAACTAGTGTGTTGTGATTGATGAAATCCTAAGGATGCCACAGTAGCAGAGCCAAATACAATAGAGCCTTGCAATATATACAAGGCTCCCCTCTTGATTCATTTGAGGACCATATATGAATTTTTGTAGACATTCAGCTCTCCACCTTCTCCCTTGAAATTGAACCTCTTGCTGTCCAAAAGACTAAAATATACCGAATTCTTGGTCATTTGTGGAACATGTCTAACATCTTTCAGTGTGCAGAATCTATCATCCTCTGTCCTCAACTGAACTGAGCTAATTCCCACTATCTTGAAGTCCTTGTTGTTTGCCATAGAGATATGACACCATTTGTGCGCTCATAAGTAGAAAACCACTCTTTGTGTGGACAAATATGATAGGATGCTCCAAACCTAGGATCCAAACATCACCATGATGTGCTGAATCCTCAGTTACCAGAACTCGATCCTCATCTGAGTGCTCAGCGTCCATAGCTCATGTGCCAGAATTGCTCCTATGCTGCATTTTCTTCTTTAGACAATTGGACTTTCAATGTCCTTGCTCCTTACAGTAATTACAGACATCTATGGACTTAGGACCTTTGGACCCAGACTTCTGATCGGCCTTTTCTAATTATCCAATCTCACCGGCAGTGTACCAGGTCAACTGTAGCCTAGAATTGGTGAGTCAAGGTCGTATCCCACAGGGAATCTGGTCGAGTACCAAAGTCGGTCTCGTTCCTAGTTCAGGCCAACACAAGTGCGGTACATAAATTCTAAGGACGGTGATTTGTCAGATCACCGGTTCTACTACAATGATGTACAAACAAAGATTTAAAACTATATAAAAGAGATAGCCGAGAAACGTTCCGATTGTTTACTTTCAAACCCTAGTTTATTCCCAGAAGCATTCGGTTTACTAAACCTAATTGATAATGATCGAAGGATGTCATCTCCTAGTTCCGAAACTAAGCGTCAATTTCAACAACCTAGCTTCCTATATCGAGTTCAACAGTCCGCAAACCGGATTTAACTGACTCAATACGGTCTATGCTCAAATGAGACGCTCGTTAACAACGATATAAACCTTACACACGAAACCGAATATGAACAACTCAGTCGGTTTTACACGGCAATCCTAGAACCCCTTTTCCCATACCCTCTCGCAAAATACATATGTAAAGACGATACGTGTAATACGATTATTAAGTCGCGAATTTAACAACCGTCGTTAATCATAAGTTCTAAGACAACAATCAACATCAAAACTAACTATCAAAACATCGAGAATACTTCCGTGATTCAAACTAGGGTTCGATTTCAACAATCTTCACATGACTCGGCTATAAAGCTATTAGCTACTCATTCTAAATTATGAAGTATAAGAAATCAACAATAAAGCTAGCATGAATCAAGATGAAAGCAAGAAATTGAAATTACCGGAAACTGGAGTTGAAGAACACCGAAAGAAAAACGAAATCCAAACTGAAATTGCAATAGCTAGTAGTATCGATCTTCGAATTACACAATACAAACTTAATCTAAACTAATTATCTACAAAAACTAAGCTAAACAAAGATAAAAAATGAAAAGCTGCCGAAAATATATCCTGATGAGATGGTGATGATAACTATATATATATATGGAAATTTTTGTTGCTTTCTTCTTTGCTAAGAAATGAAAATAGGTAATAATATATATATGGTAGGAAAGTTGCTGCTGCCCTCTCCTTCCCTCATCATCCCACGTGAAGATAGTGGTGTGCCCCAATGGCCCCATGTGAATATTACGGCTGGATAATTATCCGGCCTGGATAATTATCTTATATCTCGGAGAACTAAGTCATGTACAATATCACAATAAATACCACACGTAATCCCTACAGGACACTAGGGTGACCGAGAATGCATCAAAACATCTAAAATATCGAGATTTTCGAATATTACGTCCTCGGTCTCGTAATGACAACCAGGGTGTAAAAATGCATAAAACCAATCTAAATGTCTCCGAATACAAATAAAACGAGGTATAAACGGGGTATAAACATATAGAAAATGACAGTCGAGTTGATTCTCATCAACTACCCCCTACTTAGCGTTTGCTCGTCCTCGAGCAAAAATAAGCGATCCAAAAAGAAAGATGGAGTCAACATTGTCATTACATATCTAGTCTATAGTATTGAAATGGTAAAACACAAGTAACTGATATAAATGCATAAAACTCGAGCTCTACCTTGTATCGAGAAAAGAATGTGTGTGTGTGTGTGTGTGTATATAGCAACTTCGACATTAATCACCAATGACCGGTTTAGATTATAGACGTGTACATAACAGGATTACACCATAGGCTTATACGTCGTAAACATCTCCACTAATCGAGGTCTATCGCCGCTCAATACGGTCAGCGCAGACTTGCACGGTTATATCGTTTTAGGCTTAGGTTAGGCTACGAAACGATATTTACGATAAAAAATAGAAAGAGAAAGTGCAAACGAGCTTTAACCGAGAAAAATATATATGAAACTCGGTTTTGAACGCCTCCAACTCTCCAACTATAAAAACAATCTCGATATCCGAAATAAACCCCAACTCCAACTCTAAACAACAATAACTTGGTCCATTATTTTCTGGGCACTTTCTAAAAATAATAACACATACTATAAACATATATACACTTTTTTTCAATTTTTTTTTCTTCTTCTTCTTCTTTATTTTTTTTTCACTTTTTTTTTCATTTTTTTTCTTATATTTTTCCTAAACTATATACCTGTATGTATAAAACTATACACATCAAAATTCCGAACAAAGTCGAACCAACACACCGTCACACTCTCATACCGGATAACACGAATAATACAATGTCACAACAGCACTCCCATACCACAACATCTCGCAACATCGTATAAATGTGCGGAAATAAAAGCTCAATTGCAAGGTAGTCAAGGATACGTAGACCGAAATAAGGCTAGGGACATCGATTATACGGGTTAGTAACAAAATGGTCAGTTCAGGCGGCGGTCTAACCACCCTACAACAGGCTGAGAGGGGTAACTGTGGATTAACGTTAAGGATGGCATTTGGCTCTGATCGGGTCAAAATAAATGCCAAAACCGTCATCCCGTACCTAACAACGAAGACCTTTCTATTTCGCCTCGAAGTTACTAATATAAGTTCTAGGTAACCGGGTCATACGACAACTAAAATCGTCCACTAATCATGGT
Source organism: Gentiana macrophylla (assembly GCA_026214975.1). NCBI lineage: Eukaryota > Viridiplantae > Streptophyta > Magnoliopsida > Gentianales > Gentianaceae > Gentiana > Gentiana macrophylla. Next base: position 30,408,283 of record CM047814.1, read on the forward strand.
GATAAATGACTTCGAAGCTAATGTGATAGAACTATTCGATTCTCAATACAAGATCTCAACTCGAATGAAATGCATCTATACAATAACTATATGTTTATCAAAACAATACCGAAGGCTCGATGTATCAAAACCAATGTCAAAACCATCAAAATTCTCAGAATGTGACTCATTTAAACTAAAGGGATAACAATCGCTAAGTATAACTCATTCGACATGAATACGGGACATTTAAGCTAAACTAACCACCCCCTACTTTAAAACGAAACACGAAGGATAAGGGTAGAAAAGTTAGCTTACAACCGGAAAATGGTGTGAGTACGATCACGTGGCATCCGTAGAAAGTCCTCCCAGGGTACCTGTGCTAATATCAACAGAAACAACAACTACACGAGATACACAGGTATGGAGATAACGAAATGAAACTAGACGGACAACCACGATTCATCAAAAACCAAAAACACCACACTAACCCCCATAATACACACTACACCGGGTTATATCACAACAAAATTTACCCGAAGTTTCAAAATACACACTACATCGGGTTATATCACAACCAAATTTACCTGAATACACACTACAGAAACACAATGACACACTAGGGGAAGAAAAGCGATAAAAATACATTCTGAGTTTATAGTCCTCAGTTAGACTCTCTACCCCGAACTATATCAAGGATAGCTATACCAAAGGAGAGCAAACCGTTGCGTCTCCCTACAAAAATCATAGGAATTGAGCACCCCTTGAAAATAAAACAATAAAAATATGGGGCTCAATCCCCACCACCACGATTTGTTCGATGAGTCCATTGCACAGAACAACAAACTCACTTTCCCCGAACTAAAACATATCCCAACCAAAAACAACTCTAGCTCCAAGTAGTAACTAATAGGCTCAACATCAACAACAAACTCAACAGGGTGCACCCCCGAAGATATAACTATAGGGCTAAATGAAGACGGAACAGGTGACTCAATAGATACAAGAGTCATACCATCCTCGTAGTGTTCCTCCGGGGTGATACCGCTTCGAGTGAAGATAGCATTGACCGGATTAGCTGGCCTAAGATCCCTTTCGAAACCTAGATCATCATCATTATCACCAACCGTCGACTCCTCAATAGATACTGCATTCACACCTCTCGGATTTCTAACCGAATTACTTGGCAGGCCACCCGTCGGAGTCGATTTCTGATTATCGGCCATCTGTCCAACTTGATGTTCCAAGTTCCGTATTGAGGCTTGCATTGAAGTCATTGAATTCCTCATCTCTCTATTATTGTCTCTCATCTCCTTAGCATTGTCATAAACCATCCTCGATAATTGATCCAAAGTTGGCGGTTGTTGATTATAGTAACTTGGGGCATTATCCCACGCATTCCCGTATGATGTGGCGTATGGGTTGAACTGATAAAATGGTTGTGTTTGGTAATCCATAGCACCGTAATTGTAATATCCGAATAGATAAGGATAGAAGCCGTAATTGTAGTATGGATTCATTATCTGCAAACAGGGAAATAACACGAACACAATCACGGTATCTAGTCACTACCACTACCGAAGTAAATGGTGTGACACTTCCAAAAAAACAAATAAAAAAAACAAACTATACAAAAAAAAAATGAAAAATGACCTAATCCTAAGAACTTAACTAACTTACAAGATATCAACCCGATTCCCCGGCAACGGCGCCAGAAAACTTGATCGGCCTTTTCTAAGTGTCCAATCTCACCGGCAGTGTACCGGGTCAATTATAGCCTAGAATTGGTGAGTCAAGGTCGTATCCCACAGGGAATCTAGTCGAGTACCAAAATCGGTCTCGTTCCTAGTTCAGGCCAACACAAGTGCGGTACATAAATTCTAAGGACGGTGATTTGTCAGATCACCGGTTCTACTACAATGATGTACAAACAAAGATTTAAAACTATATAAAAGAGATAGCCGAGAAACGTTCCGATTGTTTACTTTCAAACCCTAGTTTATTCCCAGAAGCATTCGGATTACTAAACCTAATTGATAATGATCGAAGGATGTCATCTCCTAGTTCCGAAACTAAGCGCCAATTTCAACAACCTAGCTTCTTATATCGAGTTCAACAGTCCGCAAACCGGATTTAACTGACTCAATACGGTCTACGCTCAAATGAGACGCTCGTTAACAACGATATAAACCTTACACACGAAACCGAATCTGAACAACTCAGTCGGTTTTACATGGCAATCCTAGAACCCCTTTTCCCATACCCTCTCGCAAAATACATATGTAAAGACGATACGTGTAATACGATTATTAAGTCGCGAATTTAACAACCGTCGTTAATCATAAGTTCTAAGACAACAATCAACATCAAAACTAACTATCAAAACATCGAGAATACTTCCGTGATCCAAACTAGGGTTCGATTTCAACAATCTTCACATGACTCGGCTATAAAGCTATTAGCTACTCATTCTAAATTATGAAATATAAGAAATCAACAATAAAGCTAGCATGAATCAAGATGAAAGCAAGAAATTGAAATTACCGGAAACTGGAGTCGAAAAACACCGAAAGAAAAACGAAATCCAAACTGAAATTGCAATAGCCAGTAGTATCGATCTTCGAATTACACAATACAAACTTAATCTAAACTAATTATCTACAAAAACTAAGCTAAACAAAGAAAAAAAATGAAAAGCTGCCGAAAATATATCCTGACGAGATGGTGATGATAACTATATATATATGGATATTTTTGTTGCTTTCTTCTTTGCTAAGAAATGAAAATAGGTAATAATATATATATGGTAGGAAAGTTGCTGCTGCCCTCTCCTTGCCTCATCATCCCACGTGAAGATAGTGGTGTGCCCCAATGGCCCCATGTGAATATTACGGCTGGATAATTATCCGGCCCGGATAATATCTTATATCTCAGAGAACTAAGTCCTGTACAATATCACAATAAATACCACACGTAATTCCTACAGGAAACTAGGGTGACCGAGAATGCATCAAAACACCTAAAACATCGAGATTTTTGAATATTACGTCCTCGGTCTCGTAATGACAACCAGGGTGTAAAAATGCATAAAACCAATCTAAATGTCTCCGAATACAAATAAAACGAGGTATAAACACATAGAAAATGACAGTCGAGTTGACTCTCATCAACTTCTTGGATTTCTTCTTTAGCCCATGCCCTTTTCCACTGCTGCTGCTGACTACTAGTCCATCAGCCTGACTGTCTGTGCCTGCTGCCTTGTGTCTCAGCTCCCTAGCATGCAAGGCTGACCTCACATCCTCCAAAGCCATTGTATCCTTCCCAACTATGAAGGACTACACAAAGTTCTCATAGGAAGCTGGTAGTGATACCAGCAAAATCAGGGCTGCATCTTCATTCTCAATGTTAACATCAATATTCCTGAGATCAAGTTATATTGTGCTCAGCTGATCAAGATGATCTCTCAACAGAGCACTCTCATGCATCTTCAGACCGAACAGTCTTTGCTTCAGCAGCAGCTTATTGGTTAATGACTTAGTCATATACAGGCTTTCTGTTGGATGTAATATCGCCGGACGGATCTAGATCCGCACGATTACGCAGCGGAATAACAAGGATCACGATCAATATAACATTAAAGCACATAATTTAAGATCTACCTACAAGAAGGTTAGATCTACTTATCAATCAAAAGATAAGCCGAGATCCAAAGAATAAGCCGAGATCCAAGAATTGAGAAGCCATAGTATTCCGATGTGTATCTCCAAGCAACAACCGGTGGAAGCCGATTCTTGATGCTTGACCTCCTTGATATGCTACCCGGAAAATCCCGAAGATTTTACCAACTCAAAACCCTAGCTATTGGCCGAAAATTCTAAGCCAATACTATGTGTATGATGTGTGTATTGTGTTGTGAGAAAAGGCTTAGGAGAACTCTCTTTATATAGGAGAGAAATCATTATCCTCCAAGGATTTAATAATTAATACAAAATTAATTATAATAATCTTTTTCCATAAAAGATACTCCTAGAATAATCTAGAATAAATCTATAATATTTAAGGATCAATCTAATATATTTTTCCTTAATTAATTATTTAACAAATAAACAATTAATCACATGTCTTATAATTATCAAGAAAACTAATTCCCTAATAATTACCAAGACACAAAACACGCCCCTAATACTAGAAAATTAGGGTTCACACGAAATTTCACATAATGGGCGAGTCATGAAAAATGTCTTTTCCATGTATTTTATTATTTAGTCCAATAAATAATAAATCGCACATCAATTAAATAGTCCAACTACTTAATTATTATTGAGGCCCAACGTCAAGAAACATATGCATGTTATGAGCCACATCGGGGACCATTGACCTATAACCAGTAGCTACAATAAATTAAGTAAAATTATTCATTGAACAGAACAATTCTTATTCAATCTATTAATTCCGGGATTACGCCACCATAAACCCAAAGCGTATTTCATCGATTATAGATATATACTTACACTCTAATCATTGAGTAAAAGCGTCCATTGATATAATCATTACATACGGATAAATCCTCCATAGACTGTTCATTTTGATTCGGGATATTTCCATAAACCCTTCTCAAAACATCTTATCATTATTTACCATTAACCCCCTAGTGATCAATTAGTTCATAACTAATATAATATGAACTAGGCCCATCGATCAGTTTCTAGGATTAACAAATAAGGGAACTGTCTGTCAATTCCCGCAGGAAGGAATGAATTTCATATCTGTGAAGTCACAGACTACTCACTCATTCCAGAATAGAGCCAACGATAAGTGTTCAGATCACATGTATCCAAGTGATCCTTAACTAACACATCAAACCCTACTTTGAACCAAGCGAAGAGATCGTGATCACATCAGGATTGAGATTAATCCATATATGATCATCTTGTGATTCGATAAGATTTCTCGATCACGGAATTATATCGATAATTCAAATCAAATCGGTCCAGTCCTATATGATAGACATCATATACAAATGCCCCACTAGGTACCCTATACCGATGGTCCGGATAAGACGGTCACACCGTTAAGTGTTCTGGGCGCACTATTGGTATATTAATCCTAAGACTCATACTCTGATTAAATTCACCACGGACTAATTAGTTTTAAGCATATCATCACTAACTCAATCCTCGTGTGTATGCCATACACTGAGTTATGTGATTACATACCGGTATACTTAGGGTTTTCAGCAGTGTATAATATAAGCATAAATACAAATATTAAGATGAATTATAAATCCTGTCAAAAACAATTACAGAAATTATCTTTCGGGCACTACACCTAACAATATCCCACTTGCACGAAAGGCAAGTGATTAATTGTTTAGAGCATACCCCTTATACACAACATTCTCCCACTTGCTCTAAAATCAAATGAGATATATCCCTCAATTCTGTACCCGCCAAGTGCATCAAACCATTTAGATTTCAAAATACACTCCGAGTGTGCCGCGCAGGGTCGGTCAGTGACTCGGTGAGTATGCAACATCTAACTGCCACGCGACTTAGTATAGTGATCCGTTAGGTTGTCAGCTCGAGACGATCTTTAGGATCGAAATGTCGCCGGTCAATTCAATCAGGTGGTACTCTCCCAATATGCTTTTTTTTACCTCTAGTGACTGCGAAGATCCTTATCAGCTACCTCTTCACTGTTTTCACAATGAAGTGGTATCGGCTTACCAGATCTGGAATTACTCCCAGATATGAAAGGAAATCCTCAATCTGACTTAAAGTCAGAATCACACGAGTAAACACTGAGCCCGAGATCGACTTAACGATCATCCTTAATCTGACTTAAAGTCAGAATCAGTGTAATCATTTATATTCACGTTCGCACCCGAATATACTAGCATATTATTCCTCGTTCTCCAAAGATACTTGAGGACATACTAAACTTGCTATTTGATACTCGAATCCAAGATTCGATTAACTTGTAATTACCCGACTTTCTCTTATCAAAAGAGAGTCTATCCCATTTTCTATTTATCCTTAGGTTTAGAGAAGCATTCCGTGAGAGGTAGGGTAGGACTACTTCTTTGAATGTTGCATACCGATATGCAAAATCATCTTAACCATTAGGATATTCTAGGGATTTGACCGAATCAAATCCTTTAGAATGTAGTCCGATTCTTTCAATAAAGAGAATCTTGGCATGACTTCAGATAACACACCCTTGTTGTTTCCAACTGTTTCAGTGTTACCATTCATGAACACTAATGTATATACTACTTTACCAATACTGACATCCAGTCTATGAAAGACTTATCAATATGCTGGTCAAGCCCACATACTTGAAATATCTGACTTTTAAATGACCTAGAGGTTTGCTTTGATCCTTAGAGAATATAAGCCTTGGTTCCTGAATCAATTCAGATTCCGTTTGATTGGCAAGAAAGTCTCAGGGAGTTACCCCTATTTCCTGCTTTCTAACGAAATCAAGCATTTATTCTTAGCTAAAACCTTTCTGTTCCGAATGAATTCAGATTCCATTTGTTCGGCAAGAAAGTCTTAGGGAATCACCCTATTTTTACGCTTTAACGGAATCAAACAAGACCGAGTGGTGAGAGAGTTCACGGTCTGGTTAACTCTCTACTTGTTAGGAATCACCCCTAGACCACTCAGCTTTGTACCGAAAGTTAAACTTTCTATTCATTCGACTCTTATCATGTAGATCCAATTACTCCCACTAGGCCTGAGACACTCAGGCGGTTCTACTAGAGTGTGAACAGAACTGGAGTACCAAAACTCCATTCACAGGGTTATGGATTTTAAAGCAACCTCAATTGATCAGAATCCTATACAGCCCGCAAGGAACCATAGGTTATCAATCACCTCTGTAAACTGCAAAGTCTTCAGAAAACCACAATATCCAACTGTTTCATATCTGTGAAGTCACAGACTACTCACTCATTCCATATCTGTTAAGTGAGTACCCATGTTGTGAAGTGAGTACTCATTCCATATATGTGAAGTCACAGACTACTCACTCATTCGAGAATAGAGCCAACGAGAAGTGTTCAGATCACATGTATCCAAGTGATTCTTAACTAACACATCAAACCCTACTTTGAACCAAGCAGTAGACTGTGATCACATCAGGATTAAGATTAATCCATATATGATCATCTTGTGATTCGATAAGATTTCTCGATCACGGAATTATATCGAGAATTCAAATCAAATCGGTCCACTCCTATATGATAGACATCATATACAAATGCCCCACTAGGCACACTATACCGACGGTCCGGATAAAACGATCACACCCTTAAGTGTTCTGGGCGCATTATTGGTATATTAATCATGAGACCCATACTCTGATTAAATTCACCACGGACTAACTAGTTTTAAGCATATCATCACTAACTCAATCCTCGTGTGTATGCCATACACTGAGTTATGTGATTACATACCGATATACTTAGGGTTTTCAGCAGTGTATAATATAAGCATAAATGCAAATATTAAGATGAATTATAAATTCTGTCAAAAACAATTACAGAAATTGTCTTTCGGACACTACACCTAACACTTTCAAGCTTCAACCACAACTTGGCAGCGGTGTCTTCCTTAGCAACCTCAGTGATAACATTATCAGACAAGCACAACATGATGGTTGAATGTGCTTTCTCTTCCAGACTGACATAATCTGCAGAACTGCCATCTCCTTTACCAGATAAAGGAGTCCACAACTCTTATTGCTTTAACAAGGTCCACATCTTGATTTGCCACAGACTAAAATTGTTTCTCCATGTAAACTTATCGATTTTTACGTTAATTGCAGACATCTTTCTTGCCAAAGAACATAACATTTATCACAGAAGCCTAGCACCGATGAATGTCTTGGTGAGATAAAATTCGTTTGTACATATGATTCCCAGAAACCTGTTCTCTCTGACACCAGTTTGTTATAACCAGGATAGGAAATCTAGAAGCAATAAAGATAAAACACAGTTGCAATCTAAGAGTAATAATCAAAGAAGATAACATAAACAAGAAGAACACAAGATTTAACATGGTTTCCGGCGTTGTGCTGACTACTACTCGAACAGGAAATAGAAATTTATTATGCACTGAAATTCAGAGGGTTTACACACTTTTACATTGATTACAAGATAGGTATTTATAGGCATCTTTGTCGGAACTGCCATAAATGCCCGAGAAGTTGGTCCCATTGCTGACCCAACTCAGCTAATCAATGCCCATACGCAGAACGCAATTGTATTCAAGAACTCAACAGATTGCTAAAACAAACGGACTCAGCTGACTTCCACAGATTGAATACATTTACTCAGCTGACTAACAGATTAGTTTCATCAGATTAGATATCAATCCACATTTACTGACACCAACGATGTTAACCTATTTCCGAAATACCAATAATACATATTTATTAGGAAGAAAAAATACAAATTATTAATACTAATACAAACACGTATAATTTCTCGACCATCATAATGTCAGAATGAGGTGAAACTATCAACTTCATAGTCACAACAAAACACATATAATTGAATTGGAAAAGGGAACGATATATAGAAAAAAATTCCGATCCATTAACAATATCGTGGAGACGAACATTTCCATATTTTCTTCTGAATTTTGTTTGTTATTATTTTCTATATGAAAATAGTCCAGAGACTTAACTGGGAATAGACAAAGAGATCATGGACTAATTCGGCAATTTGCCCTGTATTCTTCCATCAACTCCAAACAAGAGATATTCTGGTAATTCAATAATAGAATGTACAATAGATATATTATTACTATTATTAACCATAAATACATCGAGAAATCAAATAGTCTACACAAACTAAACCCCAATCGATTTGTTTTCCGCTTATTGTTATTATTGTTATTACTATTATTATTATTATTATATTTACATTTTCTTCCAAACACCCTGGGAGCACACTATATACCAGTTTATAATACACATATTAATTAGTCCTAATTTGTTTTTTTTTTTACACACTGATTTTCTTTACATGGTTTCTACCAGCTTCTCATACCAAGGTCCATGGACATTAACAGACACCCCAGCCACAACCAATAACACAGATGCTGCTTCAACCACCTCCTTCATCAAATCAACTGCTCCGACCTGACACAACGCCTTCTCCGCCATTTCTCTTCCATACATCCCTGAACCACCAAGTACAACTCCACGTACCCCTACATATATCACACGAGAGAGGCGGTTGAAAACCGCATCTCCAGCTTGCAGGCTTTTGGTCAACATCCTAGCCATGATACCTTTAATTGATTGAAGCTTCACGGCATCGACTGAACTATCGATTTCAACTACAACTTTGCTGAGAAGCTCAATAATATGCGGGATCTCAGCATCGTTTACGGAGTTTAGGAGTTCTGAGAGCTGCTTGGCACAGCTTGAGACTATGTTATTCATGCTGTCACCATGGCTACCAGCAATTTTCTCACTAACCAGAGTCTGACGCAGGATGAGAATACTGAAAAGGTACAAAATGTAAATATGCTTAGCCTAAAAAATCAAGTGTGAATTTGCAATTCTTGAAAAACTAAATAATGCATATTCATAAGTCGGATATGTGAGCCGTTGAAAAATTCATGAATGGGCGGCGGCCAAAAATGAAGAAAAACCCATAAGATTTGTTTTATTTTATGATTTTTTATATCGATAATTTGGTCCTTATAGTATAATCTTGTACAACTTGGCCCATTTATCTCCACACCCGTATCACTATTCAAAAATCCTGCAGTTGGGTATCCTATATCCACGTATCCGTAGATGCAACTTAGATGTACATGATCATTAGAGTGTGTATGCGTTGGTTCAAATATAAAACAACTTTACCTGGTAGCAATCACAATAATCTTCTGTATGCGTTCCTGGACACCCCTTAGTCTAAAGATATTGAGCTTCAGCGTTTCAGGCAAGCCTTCTTCAGTTAAACCAGTAATCTCAAATGCCAACTTTATCACCCCAAGCCTTACCAACAAATCAACTGCCTCCCCTTTGCATTCTGGATATTCAACAATCCTCCCTAGAAAGATAAGCGCGTCAAAAAAAATTTGTCGAAATATCACAACTTTTGAACTAACGCAACTTCAACCAACAGCAATAATTTCTAACCTCTAGGAGATGTAGAGGCAGTGGCAGATACAGTACTGCTCCCAACCGATGAGACCCCACCGGTCTTAAGTGTGATTGGAGGAAGCATATTTTTAGATATACTGTCTCCTCTTCTGGTCAACTCTGTCAAAATAGTCTTGTACTCGGTCCATTCTTGATCCTTACCATCTTGGACATGTAAAAGCCACTGCTTTGTCAAGGGTAGTGAGGTGACGGAATCATCAGGAGATCCATATCTGTTGGTAAAGGCTTTCTTCAAAAAATCAAGACCAGCTGGCCCCTTCAGTAATGGTTCAAGCAGCCTTATGCGTGCTCTACTGATGTCTTGTTTGAGTTCCTGGAGTACCCCAATTAAATGTATTATTCACATATTGTTAACACTCGATTATGAAAAGAATACTTACAGATGCATATAAATCTCACACAAAAGGAGGGTATGTTTCATCTACTACACCATGCTAGTAAATAACAGTAACTTTTTGCCTGGGGTCTCCACATTCAAAGACCCTTCTTTATTTACATATACTACACAATTATAAGAAACATTACGAGAGGGCAGGCAAAAATAGGAATAAAAACCTGAATCTGTTCCAGGACAAATCGCAGGCCTCTCACTAGGGCAAGATATTGTGATCTCTTTGAGGCATGAGCAGACTGACATGTCTCGGAAAGATTCTCCAGAAATTTTTGATGAGACGCCTTTAGTTCCCCTTCATTAGCAGGAGCAGAAAGCTTCTGCAGAGTGACTAGTGCAAATTCCAGAACCTTCCCAAAATAAGGGATATCCAGATCGCCTGACTTCAGCACCTGTATTTAGATAAGGCAAACCCAACTGTCAGAATGAACACTGCTCGGAGAGAAGAAAATAAAGCAACATGGACGATGCTACAGATGAGTAATGCCCAAACCAATTCAGTACCTGAGAAAGAATATCCATATCTATAGCTTCCCGAATTTCTTGTTTCCAGCTCTCGGGAGCCATTTGACATATTTCATCTCGCACCTCCCTCATGAGTTCATAAACTCGGCTGAAGTTAGGGCCATCCTTCTCCACAGATTCCATGATTCCATCCCAGAAAGCTTTCTTCATGGTCTCCTTTATCTTTTCCTGCATGTTGTAGATCAGGTTTTTGGTAAGTTTTGAAACTTTCACATGGCTTATAAATTCTCTATAATAAGCTTACAACTCCTCACTACAAAGGCATTTAGAGAGGACACTTCATAATCCACTAACCTCGACACTATTGATGTGATTGGTGCTGCCTCCTGTCCAAATGCTGTCTCCATGAACACTTTCGTTTACAATAAACTCGTTTTCAGAGTCCAACCTCTCTCCAGAAGAGTGGGAACTGCTCCGAGGACCAAGTGCATTATTATTGACATGATCCGTAAATAACTTCCTCACCACAGAGCTTTGCCTTGGAGTGGCTTCCATCGAACTACTTGCTGCACCAGAGGTAAGAGGACTAACCGGGGAAACAGGGATATTAGCAGTCATGGGAGCTAGAATGCGGGCCATTGGTGAACCACCAATAGGGCTTCCATCCAGTGTCTGAAAGTATTTTGATCGAGTGTCAGAAAGTGCAGATTCCATACGCTCAATCCCTGCATCTCCACTCAAATGGTGAACCTTTTGCTTGAGAAGTCTCTGATCTTCTGTGACCTATACCGGAAAGGGTATTCAATTATTAACTCAACTACAAAAGCACAAAAGTGTGTTTTCATCAGACTAAAAGATAAAAATATCCCTCCCATTTTCTGGCTGGCTAAAAATGTTAACTGCTTCATTGCAAAAGATGAAAACTGTTGCTTCATCGATGCTCGAGGAAGCAAGAAAGGGATGAAGTCTTTTCTTCCGGTAATACTAAGTAAGATCAAAGAACAGCAGCAGATGTTTTCAATTTTCTTACTATAATCTCTACTAAATTAAGAGCCTTTCACATTAATAACAAGGCTGCATAAAACACAACAACAAAAGTTCTTCTGCATTGTTAACATCTGTATGAAAAACTTTACAGTTTACAGTGTATGTGCCAAAGCAAGAAGTCAAACCTGCTTCTGAATAGCCTTCAAGTCATGGGAGAGAGCACCATTGTCCCCTTCAGGTGTTATCTTACACTTATGCATCATAGATACTTCAAGCTGGCAAGCAGCTCTTACCAAATCCTCCACTAGGGACTCTGCATCTTTTACTTTCCATAAAACAAAGCTATTCAAGTATGCACACCATGCCGAGTCAAACGCTAAGAGCTGAGACCTAAAACTCTTTCTTCTACTTACTTCACCATCAGACTCCTCGACGGAAATTACCTGAGGACCTTCTAATATAATTGTAATCAGCAATTCAATCTCCCTTACGAAATTCTCAGCTGACTGTGCAAGAGCCAACTCGCGCTCTCCACGACCACTAAATACCGAAGCTGGATGCCCCAATATCATGTAGGCACAAAGAACAACTCTAACTTGGTATCTAGACAGTTTAGCAGGAGCTCTGGTGGTTTGGGCAGCACTTGTTTTTCTCGACCCTCTATTCCCTGGAGTTCTCCGAGGTGTAGATCTCTTTTTTGGTGAGGCTACTCTCTTTAGAAGGTGATCTATATCATCCCAAGTAGAAGGACCAGGTGTAGGAACAAAAGCACGCGAGATTTTATATCGAGTTTCAAGGCGGTCGAGCAATGCCTTGGTAGTCTGAAGTGCAGATCCTGATTCAATCAAAAGTGCCAGCTGTTCGAAAGGCATTGACTTCACAGACGACTGATTGATATTCAGTGAATTGTAAGATTGCGCAAGATTCAGGGTGGTTTTCTTTAGCTCACGAAACCGCTGCCAACACCTGCCAAATAATGGGGTCATGCAACTAAATTAAGATCATCATGTTCAAAAGCACACGCACATGTTTTTGAAGCCTGGTGTGGATAGGATACAAAATTAAATTGCAGATTGTACTTTTTTGTCCTTCTATTCTGAGACATGTTAAATTTCATATCACAATAAACGTCAAAGATGTCTGAATACTACCCATGTAACAGCATAAACACTCAGCAGTACACAAATGATGCACCTTTTACCAACAATTCAACTTAAGCAAATTACCGATAATCCCAACACTCTCATGCATTTCATACTGTATAACATTGTTTATAATCAAGATTGCAATTTTCATTTCAAATATTAGACAATACTAAAACGAGGCATCATGCAACAAATAAACTAAAACAGATTACACATGGATATCATCATTGCAATTATCAAACATCATTTATTAATCAAGACCATATATTCCCTTTCTTTTTCTATTACTATTTTAACCTTTTTCAGTTGGCTATTTCATTTATTTGTTAGCAGGGAGGGGGTGACAGAGAGGTCTCTTGAATACATCATAAGAAGTGCCATTCTTTAGAAAGGATATCTAGGTTTTTACCTGGCTAGTTTCCTAGAAAGATCATCACCTTGCTGATGAATTTTGTCCCAGCTGGAAGTATGGCTCATTCCTCTCTGCATCAAAATCTTTTCTCTTTGTCTCTTTGCCTATCCAGTCCAGTTTACAAAGTTAGACAAACAGTCAAAATTACCAAAATGCCAAAATAAGATGTAATACACTTTCATGCCACACTTACCCTTTGGAGTCTGTCTTCTATCTTGTGTTGCATTTTCTGCCTTTCAATTTCACGCAGGTCAGACATGGACATGGCGACTTTTTGCACTTGCAGGATTCTAGCCCTAGCCTTCCTTTTCTCAGCTTCCAGAAAACCTAGACGCTTTTTCTCAGCAGCTGCACGCTTCTGGCAGATAGCAGCACGGACTCGCTCCTTGTACTTGTTCTCTCGAGCCATCCTTCGGAGCATTGATTGAGATGTTCTCTCCTTCAATGAGGCCCTTCTCTGACTGTATGCCTTAAGGATAAGCATTCTATTAGTCTCTGCCTGACGAACTCGCAATTCCACCTTGGAACCCAACTCAGCCCTTTCCTTCAGGAATCGCATTTGTACCCCGTTTCTAGCTGCCTGTCTCAGCTCGTCCAACTTCGCCAAGCGCATCCGAGACTTTGCCAGAAGGCTCAACCTGTCCAAGTACACATTAAATTGTTGTAATCAAAATTGCAGCTTGAAGATCAATGACCATGTTAGCGATTTTGACAAGAACTTAAGTTTGTAACAGCATCCCCCAACAAGCCAGAATAGTTGTTTTATGTGACTTACAAGTGCGTCAACATTTCTTCTAAGCAAATTAAAGCCATGTAACTAGTCACAATTATTAGATAAATTCACTAAATTAAAATTTACCTGCACGGTATTTATGGCTCATATCAAGCATCAATAAGTAAATGAAAACTGGAAGGCAAAAAAAAATGGCTCAGATGCATACATTCACTTTTAGGCATAAAAAAAAACTATTGCACCACCATCTTCAGAAAACAGAGCTTGACTTGAGTTTAGCATTTATGTACTATTGAAGACAAATAAATCCCAGTAAGTTCACTGGATAACCTTTGCTTCACAAATGAACTAAATCAAGCACAGAGAATCAAGTCTAGAACATCAAAACAACCTAGGAACAGGTAGGGTCCACAACAAATAGCTAAAGAACAGATGGGAACCTTTTCTTCTCAGCAGCTTGAAGCTTAGCCTCGAGGCGCTGTCCGCGATCCTCCTCACTGGAAGAGGAATGAGAGGGGCTTCTTGGCTTTGGCCTAGCTTTGCTTGATAAGTGCTCATAGTATTTCTGTTACACAGAGAAACACGGAAAAAATCATACTCATCATAGTATGCATACTGATTTCATAGTCCTGAAATAACAACCCTGTCTTGAAGGACTATTCTCGTTATGCAAATATATAATCAACTTAACATGATGCATGATGCATGATGCATGGAAGAGGTAAAAGTAATTTTCATCGAGATAATAAAAAAAAAATTAAAAAAAAATACAGTAATCAAACAGTAATCGCACGATTAAGAGAACATCCATCAATATCAAGGCGAAACATGTTCAAGGTTAAAAATACTACAGCTAAAAGTCAAGATTTTTAATTTTTAACTACTCCCTAAAAAACAATCTCAGCAAAAGAAATCATTTAAAATTAACAACAGAAATACAAGAAATTCGGACTAATATCTAGTTGGTGTCGCACTGAAACCGAATCCCTAGCCTTCAAAAATAATACAGTAATCTTATTAGTAAGAACAAACTGAAGAAAGATATGTAAGAGTACAGAAAAGAAAAAGGGAAAAAAAACGGAACCTGTCGGCGAAGACTAGCGCCTTTAAGTTTAGATTCTATTTCTTCAACAGAAGAAGGAGAAAAGGTTTTAGGCTCAGACATCTTCCGACGAAGCCTGGAAGGCATCTTAGGAGGCGAGCAAGACACCGCACCATCAGTCGCCGGGAATTCCATCACTATCCCCGCCACCGACTTTCCACTTTCCGGCGACAACACTCCCATCTCCATATAATTATATTATCTCACCGCAAAATCAATCAAACAGATTAAACAAAAAAAATCATCAATCTCCAAGAAATCCAAATAAGTAATCCGACCAATACTTAATGGAAACGTGGAGATTAATAAATTTCCGGAGAAAATGGAGGGTTTGGTAGTGACAGAGAACAAGAAGCAGATTGAATTTAGGTAGAATTGTGTAGCTTCTTCTTTTCTTCTTTGTTGATGGTGGTATTATATTGTGAAACAGCGCGTGCGTAAAAAGTTATTCATTTAGGGTCTAAAGCGATAAAGAAAGAAATAGTATTTGAAGAGAAGAAGGCGTGTTTGCCTGGACAAACGCGACTGTTCTTTAAATTAACGGTACTGTTTTTTTAAACGTTACTCTTCTTCTTCTTTTTCACCTTTTTTTTTTTTTACTAATTTAAAACCTTTTTTTTTTTTTTGGGACCCTTTTTTAATGAACAAATGTTAAAAATTATAAATTTCATGTATTAATTGGCATTTACTTCAGTTTAATTGAAAAATATTGAAAAAAATACATTTTTATTTCACTGGACAATTATGTCATTCTTACGTTTCTTGTTTTTTCTTTTATTTTAATGGATTTTTTTGGTATCAAAAAGTTTTAGTAAATTATTTTTAATTGATTTGTTTGATAGTGAAATTGAGGTTGTTAAACGTGACAAAAGTAATTTCGTCATTTCAGTTGTCTTTTGTCTTTTTCACCATTTTTCAATTAACTTGTCATTTTTTGACAATTTCTTCTTCAATATTGTCTTTTATAACCATTACCTTTTTTTTTTATAGGTTTTAGTTTTCACACCTAAAAAAGTATTAACACACCTAATTTTGATTTCTAGTTTTATCATTTAATTTTTTACTAATTTATTTGGTTCATTTTCAATCAGGATGTTGACTAGGTAACAGACCGAATTTCAATCAGGAATTATCAACTGTGATTTCTGACCGATGTTTGGTATATAAAAACAAACATCCTAACTCAAATTCGATCAGGAAAAAAACTATTTGCTCACTTAAATTCGGAAAAAAAATATTTCCCGACTTAAATACGGTTGGCATGATGATTATTAATTTACGGATCGAATTTCAGTCAATAAGTATCGATTATGTTTTCACACCAATATTGAGTCTAGAAAAAATCAACATCTTAACTCAAATCCGATCATGATACAAATTATTTCCTGACTCGAATTCGGTCAGGATAAGACTATCTTTTGTTTTTAACAGAGGATTTTAGAGATACAATTGACACATATAAACTCAAAGACAGTACTTGAATACAAATCCTTTTAATTCAATATTTCTCAATTTGACAGCGAAATTAAATGTCACTAGAAATTTATTTAAAAAATATATTAAAAACGCATAATTTGATACTCCATGGCATCCGTTGCAGAATATAAACTAAATAAATATATTCAACGCAAATTTTTCTTATTTTAAATGTCAAGGTGTAAATAGAATGGCGGGCCACTATGTACCAAGTAGAATGAGGTAGAAAGGATCCAAAGCATACCCAAAGTCAACCTCATGTACATTTATCCAAAGTAATTGTGTGTGAAACATATTTTTTTGCAATATAAAATGTTTATTTTAGTGATAGTTGTATTTTAAATTTGCTTTTAAAAAGAATCCAAATACAAAGAACGTAGACTAAATAATGGTCCATGAACATTAGTGCCAAGTGGTCCTAGGCTTCCTTCGGATTTTAAACCACAACAAATTCCCTTGTTTTTGACTTAAATTATCAACAATTCTAGGACTTTCCCCATAATTGACAAGTCTTACATCAAAGGTAAAACTCATTGTTATAAATAAATTACTCATGTGGCAGCGGCGGATCCAGAAATTTTTTTCAGTGGTGTCACCGGACCGTAAAACTCATTGTTATAAAACGACACTTTTTTAACATCAAAACTACATCGTTTTAATACTAAAAAAATTCTCCGGATCTCAGTGGGGTCACGTGACCCCACCCTGATACACATGGATACGCCCCTGTCATGTGGTATAAAAAAAATAACACCCACATACTACATAGTTGTTGTGGAGGAGCAACTTCCTCCCAATGGCACTATCCATATTTTCATGCATTAAATAAATAAAGTGTGATGTTATAAATTTTAATTATAAATTCTGATATATCTTTTAATTATTATTAATGTAACGATCGGAAGTTTTAAAAAGTTGTTACATGCATAGGTAAAATTAGGGGGAAAAAAAAAGAATATGCATGTATTTTAAAATGGGGAATCGGTAATGCCAGGGAGAAAAATATGGCAGCAAGAGGCAATCTTTCCAAATCTTATTTCTCACCATATAAAGACAACCACCATATAATCTTATTTTTCTCTCTCTTCACATGTTTACACTTTTATCGTGTGTGAGAGGTTAGAAATGAATGGTTGTAATGTATGTGATGCCACAGTACAACCTTCTTACAAGATTGTATTATAAAATTTGTCAAATTGAGAGACTTTTTGTAGTGCAGCGGTTGTAGAAGGTGTTATCTTAAGTAAGCATATATTAGCCTCTCTCTTATTTTTCTCTCTTTCGCATAATACACTTTTATCGTGTGTGAGAGGTTAGAAATGAATGGTTGTAATGTATGTTACTCACAAACTCTTCTACTTGATTGTATTATAAAATTTGTCAAATTGAGAGACTTTTTATGCAGCGGTTGTAAGAAGGTTATCTTAAGTGGCATCACATTTAAAGCCTCTTATTTTTACTCTCTTTCACATAATACACTTTATATCGTGTGTGAGAGGTTAGAAATGAATGGTTGTAATGTATCACGCAGATGCACAACTCACTACAATGATTGTATTATAAAATTTGTCTTAGAAATTACTACAGTTGTAATCAAAACCACTACAATATTCATTCTATTATACACTTATTATACAGGGGCGGACCTACGTTCAAAGTTTAAGGAGGCCTCACTTGGATTCGGATTCGGAAAAAACATTATATATACGTAATGTATTTTTTTCGCCCCTCTTAAAAAATTTATTTGCCCCTATACTTTATATATTAATTTTCTTTGTTGGAAAAAAAATTATCACGTAAATAAAAAAATACATCGTCATGATAAAAGTGATACATTTAATAATTAGAAAGAATAATAATATTAATAAAATATATTATAAATTCAAAAAGAAATAGTGAAAAGTCAACCATAAAAAAAGGGTTTAGCTTTATTCCTATACTAATCCTATTTGTTTTTTTATTTTTTAATAGTACTCCTATTTGTTGATCGATGTCTGCTGTGTTAATGTATTAAAAAAAAAAAAAAAATAATAATAATAATAATAATAATAATAATATCAACACAAATACGTACTAATACAACAAACAGATTCTAAAAAAAAAAAAATTATTCGCTCAATCTCCCAATTCCCTAACCAATCGGGCAAATTGGCAATTCATCTCCTCCAGTGTGGCTGTGCAATTCCAAATTTCCAATATGCGTCAGGTATAATCTTATCATAATATCATTGTATGACAATGTTGAAAATTTTGTTTAAACAAGTATACATTTTTCAGATTGCAAAAAACTTCTATTATTATCGCTCGCCACCCCCTCCCCCCCACCCACCACACACACACTCAGGTTTCCGTATTAAGATAAATGACCTTTCAATATCTATTAATTAGTGCATATATCCTAGAGATAAGACCTGACGACTGGCTAAGGGTGATTCCTATCTCCAAGTCTCGGAACACTGTCTTAAAAGAACAATGACTACGCTTCTTTTCAATTGGGAAAGGGTAATAGATTTGAAGGGGTAACATAGCTTGTTCATCATAACCTTCGGGGTCTAGTGAGAGATACAAGCTAGTGGGAGATTTTGAGTGGTGACATTTTGTCTGATAACTACTCGAAACACGGTTTAGTTTATCTGATAACTACTCGAAACACGGTTTATTTTGCCTTAAACCTTGGAGTACGGTTACCCAAAGATAGTTACTATCTGATTTAATCAGACCACGTCCAACATCGGTTGTTGGTGATTACACTGATAAATACTACTAAATCAGAATGTCAATCCACCAAAAACGCAGTGGGAGTATGGTTTAACCATTGACCCATTATGGTTGTGTGGACTTTATAGTCTGCTGGGGTGATTGATAACCTGTGGCTCTTTATGGGCTGTATAGGATTCTGGTCAGAGAGGTTGGTTCGAAAACCTTATCCCTGTGAATGGAGTTTTGGTACTCCAGGTTGCATTCGACCTCTTGTAACCACATGAGTGTCTCAGCCCAGTAGGAGAAATTGGATCTACACAGAAAGAGTCGAATGAATAGGAAAGTTTAAACTTTGGTACAAGGTCGAGTGGAAGAGGGTGATTCACGACAAGTAGAGAGTTAACCAGACCTTGAACTCTCTCGCCACTCAGTCTCGCAAGATTTCGTTAGAAAGCGGAAAATAGGGGTGATACCCTGAGACTTTCTTGCCAAAAACGGATTCTGAATTCAGTCGGAACAGAAGGGTCTTGCTAAGAATAAATGGCAAGATGACTGCCGGGGCTTATATCCTTTGTGGATTTAAGAGAACCTCTCGGTCATTTAAAGTCACATGTTTTAAAATATGTGGACTTGACTAGAATATTGATAAGTCTTTCGTAGACTGGATATCAATATTGGCAAAGTAGTAGTATTAGTGTTCATGAATGATAACATCAAGCGGTTGGAAACAACATGTGTGTGCTATCTGAAGTCGGAAACTGACAGGCCAAGATTCTCTGGATGAGAGAATTGGACTATATTCTAAGAATTTGATTCGGTCAAATTCACGAGAATGAGTCATTGGCTATCCCACCTATCTTATTGAATAAGATGATTATGATATATCGGTTGCGGCATTCATCGAGAGTAGTCTACCCTACCTCTCAGGAATGATTCTCCAAATCTTCGGATAAAGAGAAAATGGGATAGAGTCTCCCTTGGATAATGGCAAGTCAGGTTATCACAAGTCAATAATAATCGAATCTTGGATTCGAGCATTGAATAGCGGTTTAGTACGTCCTCAAGTATCTTTAGAGAACGAGGAATCATATGCTTGTATATTCAGGTGCAAACTTGAATATGGTTGACTACACTAATTCTGACTTGTAGTCAGATTAAGGATGATCATTAAGTTGATCTCGGGCTCAGTGTTTTCTCATAGTGCTTAGAATTTCCTTTTTGTTCTCGGGAGTAATTCCGTGTCCGATAAGCCGATATCGCCGTTGTGAAAGCAAAGTGAAGAGATAGCTTAGAAGGATCTTCGATCACAAGAAGTCAAAAGCATATTGAGAAGAGTACACTGATTGGAAGGACCGACAACGTTTCAATCCTAAAGATCGTCTCGAGTCGACAACCTAACTAATCGGTGTATCAAGTCGAGTGCTTGGAGGGTACTGGCATTGATGGATATGTCTCATCCGCTTTTAGAGCAAGTGGGAGAGTGTTGTGAATAAGATGAGAAAGGGTGTGCTCTAAAACAATCGTTGTTTGTCATTTCGTGCAAATGGGAGATTGTTAGGTGTAGTGCCCGAAAGACAAATTTGTGTAATTATTTATAATAATGGATGATGAAATTTATCTCACCTTATTACTTGCTTCACGTGCTTGTAAAGTAATACACCTGCTTTTGCAAACCCAAGTATATCGGTATGTAACGCTTAACTCGGTGTATGGATTACACGTGAGGATTGAGTTAGTGGTGATATACTTAAAGCTGTTAGTCCGTGGTGAACTTAATCGAGTTTAGGG
Organism: Gentiana macrophylla; assembly: GCA_026214975.1. Classification (NCBI taxonomy): domain Eukaryota; kingdom Viridiplantae; phylum Streptophyta; class Magnoliopsida; order Gentianales; family Gentianaceae; genus Gentiana; species Gentiana macrophylla. The sequence goes on from CM047814.1 coordinate 30,429,646, forward strand.
TCTCTTGATTAAAACACCAATAATGCGTCCGTAACACTTAGGGTGTGATAGTCTTATCCGGTTTGTCGGTGAGAGGTACTCACGTGGGGCATTTATATATGATGGCATTCATATAGAATTTGGACCGATTTAATCTGTATTTTCGGTATAATTCCGTAATCGAGGAATCTTATTAAATCATTAGATGATCATATATGGATCAACCTTAATCTCGAGGTGATCAGTGGGTGCCGCTTGTCTCGGGGTAGTGTTTGATGTGTTAGTTACGGTTCACTTAAATATGTGTTCCAAGCCACTTCTCATTGGCACTATCTCACGATGAGTGAGTAGTTCGATTTTCACAGACATGGAATCCATTCCTTCCTGCGGGAAGTAGAGAGACGATCCCTTGTTTGTTAGCTCCTAAGAAAGTGATCGATCGGCCGAGTTCATATTAGACTAATTAATCACTAGTCAGATATTTGAACTAATTGATCATCAGGGGGTTAATGGTAAATAAGGATAAGATATTTCGAGTCGGGTTCACGGAGACTTCCCACTCAGAATGGGCGATCTATGGAGGGTTAATCCGTATGTAGTGATTATATCAATGGACGCTTATTCACTCACATCGTTGAGTATAAGTATACATCTATAATCGGTAGAGTTGATTTCGGGTTTATGGTGGCGTAATCCCGAATTAATAATTAATGTACTTATTATGTTCGATGAATAATTAATTATTGGAAATTTCTTGGTTATAGATCCATGGTCCCCGATGTAAACACGTAATTCGGACTAATAATCTTGTTATTTGGGCCTCAGTGATAATTAATTGGATGAGCTAATTAATTGATATGCATGGATATTATTTAGTTGAAATTTAAATAATATAATACACAAAAAGATATTTTTCAGTAGGCTGGTGAGGCTTAGTGTGCGCCAATATGTCTTGAATTTTCCAAGAAATTAGTTTTCTGGATAATGACATATTGTGTAATTAGTTATTTATTTGTTAAATAATTAATTGGATAAATAAAAAATAATAATTTATTTATTATTTATCTCTTAACTATAAGGATAATTATATTTTCTTATTATAAGATTGTAATTATCTCTTATTTTTATTGGATAATAATAATTAGAATTATCTCTTTTATTTTGTTAAACCGATCGGGTATTCATTTTCTCTCTTGGATTTTCTTAAATAAAAGAGAGTTCCTAAAGCCTAGGTGATGTGAAAGCCACGAAATTCATAGAGAGAAAAAAGGCTAAGGAGTTCGATCCTTAGCTCCACCTGATTAGAGAAATATATTGGAGTTTTTCTTATAAGCATATCAAGGAGGTTCTCATATCGAAGGGTGCCCACCAACCACCGTTTGAAGAACACATTGGAAGATCGCGCTTCTCATCCTAAGATCAAAGCTTCTCTTCCTACTATTGGTATGATTTTCTTAACCCCTTGTAGTAGTTTAAGTCCTTTAATTATGTATTGTGATGTATAAGTCGTGATCCATCCGCTGCGCGTAGATATAACTCGTTTAGATCTAAGATCATGCATCAATCATGTGGTATCGGAGCCAGGTTCCACGATTTATATAGTCATAATCATAATTAAACGATTTAAAGGAGTGGAATTGCATGTAGGTAAATTTTATTTATTGTTTTATGCTTTGATAATGATTAATTGCTATGGTTGAAGAGATGGATTGGGGTTGGCATCTGTTTACCGTTAGATCTATTGTAAACTCATATAAACGATGAAAATTCGTTCATATGAGTATAGGAAATTATGTAATTTATTTGTTATTGCAATTTTAATTTCCAGAAAATAGATCTGTTTAGTAGCTGTTTAGTTATTTCGTTTTTCCCGTTGATCGAGCCGTTGAAACGATGATCCCTCCGGTCAGAATCAAGATTGGAAGATGATGAACAATCCCACAAAATTTTACGTCGATCGGAGTTCGGTTTGATATCCGTTCATTGCTGCAAAGAAGCTGCTGTAACAGAAAAACGCAGGATTCACAGAAACCCTACCTGTGACTTCCTCGAATTTCTGGGAGAGTTTGGACCGTTGAAACGCAAATCCAACCGGTCAGATATATAATTATGGAGTTTTTGACGTGGCATAAAAATTTCAGGTCGATCGGGATTCATCTTTTCCTGATCGGCCTCGGAAAGTCATTGATGCGCTGCTGTAAAAGTCAGATTCAGCAGCAAGTTGGGCGGCTTACTGGAGAAAATTGACAACTCAAAACTCCGATCCAACCGTCCATATTGAATCCCAAGGAGTGAAGAACAGATTTGGAAAGTTTCGTCACGATCCGAGTTCGTTTGGTTTGCCGATCGTTGAAGATCTTGAACAGCTGCAGATTTTGTTAGAAAGTAGTAAACCCGAGTTAGGGTTTGGTTATTTATTTTCTAATAGGTTAGATACGGGGGTGCCAACGGTCCATCTCGATGTTTATTTTCCGCACTAGTATACATGTTTAGATTGTATGTGTAGAACCGGAAAATTGCCATGACATGCATCATATCATGAATTCCACTCCATATGCATACATGTAGAAATTAATTCGAGGAATTAGTTAGGCATGTATAAAACACGCAATTAGTTTTAATTAATTGTTTGATATTAATTAGAAACTAATTAGGGTAAAAACCGAGGAACACGGTTTTTTTTCAATCGTCGAGGTTGGGCGATTGATTCTCGGTGAATCCCACTCTGCGAAAGCATAAGGAGTAAAATCCCGAAACCTCGTGGTTAAGGTGTTGGATTCTCGGTGAATTCCACCTTACCTAGACGAGATTACGTTTTTATTCCGTAGTGTCTACGTGAAAGTTTGATGTTTAAGGATTGGATTATCACGGGCATACATGGTTCGAAAGTGGTTTAACCACGGTTGGGTGGTCAACAGTAGCTACGGCTCGATCGACTTCACCCTCCACGTGTGGTGTTTGCACGGGGGTCTTGCAAGGCTGAGCCATCCGAAGAGCCACTACGGCTCAACGGAGCTCCCCTAGTCTTGACCCGTCCGACGGCCACATATGTTCCAACGAATAGGTCGGGTGGGCTAGCCCACATAACCGACAACATTTGGGCCTATGATTTATTGTTCCTTAATGTAACATCAAGTCCAAAACGTGATCGAGAAACCCACCACTTTTTCTAAATATTGAGTGGGAGCGGGAGAGGCGACGGCCGACCCCACGGCCTCTCTTGTTGACACAAGCAACGTGAGAGAATGGTGACGCCTCGTGCCGGCTGGGACCGGCCTCCTAAGGAAGGCCTTCACCGCTATCAAAATTCAAGGCTTGGTCTCCGAAAGGATAGGATTTTGGGTACTCGTCGGGTCACCGACCGACCCTAAGGCGGCACACTCGGGGTCTACCTAAAAATCTGAGATGATAGAGTCACACTCATAAAAAGGTATTTTTGGTAGTACCTTGGGTTGAAAAAAAGGAAAGGTGATTGCCGATCACAAATGAGATGTTCGATTCTCAATCGATCTTCAATATTAATCGAAACCTCTTTGACCTACCCTAGGCGACATCGAGGCATTAGATTAAATCCTTAGAACGGTAGGATAGACTATAAGTACTTAGTTTATGTTCCTAAAATTTATTAGTAGTGTATGATTTGGATTTATATTTTGTCAATTTTATTTACAACTGTTAAACATATCTCTCTAGGGTGCTAGACTGCTAGTGTAAAATTGACTAGTAATGACTCGTTAAAAAGTGGTAAGTAACTAGAACGTTGTACTTATTAATCTCACATGCGATTAATTTTTCGGAAGAGGTATTTCTCTCGAGACTTCAAAACGCCTTCAAAACTTAAGTGACGTAAATAAGTATGTCACATCTTTGTCACTCGTCTTGAGCGAGAGACAACCGTAGTTAGTTTGAAAGATGATTGGGACGATAAAATTCTTCTAGTGAATTTTAATTGTGTAGTGTCTACACGAAATATTTTCTAATAGAAAAATTGGAGAATCATAAATTAAAGTGTCGCTAGTTAGACAGTATTTGGAACCGATAAACTAGTGGGAGCTTTTGTCTTATGTTTTTCTAATTTAGAAAATTAGTCCCACCGGGTAACGCTTTCATTAGACATCCCACAGTTCACGAGTAGTGTCTGCTCATACGAACTGCTAGTTCAAGACTATTTCCTTTTAAGGAAAGTTAAGAATGGGAAAGAATGTATATAAGTGTTAATCACTTAACTGAAGTTTTGAGGCTAAACCGAAACATTAAATAAAGAAAGTATAGGATAATGAAAGTGATTTCGGATCACTAACCAATGAATCCTTAGCGACTTTCTTAACCGAGTAACTTGACTCGGTAGCTTAGTTCTTTGGAAGAACAAGGAAGTTGTGCATTAACGATTAATAGAGTAACAACGGGTGTAATTTCAGCTGGAATAGTGGGAGTGATATAAGGAAATGAATTTGGATTCTATCTTGAATATCACGAGAAAAATTTATTTTTACATTTCTGATTCGTTGAAACAAATGGATTCACTTTCAACTCGATATATTGTTGCCTCAATGACATTTGTAGTACGAATCTGAGGCTCGGACTTTTGTTTGATAAAGACAGAACCACTAAGAAAAGTTGAATAGGTATGTGTACCACGTCTAAAACTATTAAAGGTAAAAGGTTTCCGTATTAAGATAAACGACCTTTCAATATCTATTAATTAGTGCATATATCCTAGAGATAAGACCTGACGACTGGCTAAGGGTGATTCCTATCTCCCGAGTCTCGAACAACATCTTAAAGGAACAATGACTACGCTTCTTTTCAATTGGGAAAGGGTAATAGATTTGAAGGGTAACATAGCTTGTTCATCATAACCTTCGGGTCACAGTGAGAGATACAAGCTAGTGGGAGATTTTGAGTGGTGACATTTTGTCTCGATAACTACTCAAACACGGTTTAGTTTATCGAAAGAATACGAAGAGGAGTCTCTCGATTTAGCGAGAGAATAGAGTATTCCATGCTCGAGAAATAGGCTATCGCATAGTCTTGGGGATGATGCTCGGCCCGCCTCTAGTGGAATGTTTCTCACCGAGGAAGAAACCATAGACTTGCCCTATATAGTTATTGATGTGCTACAATACAACGCTAAACTCGATTAAGATAATTGGTTGCAAAATAACGGTTAACATAATTATGTAAACCGAGAAGTCTACTAGAAGATGCTAGTGAATTTATGGATAAGGAGTGAATTTGGTCACACCACTTCCGTAAATGTAGGCATTTAGCACTTAATGCTTGAAGGTAGGACTGGAGATTTTGCGCATACGTTCAGATTGTGACTGTTCGTGAAATATCTTAACGTGTCGAGTGAAGGTTGGTTATAAGATTCTTGAGATCGTAAAGTGACGGTTGAATCTGTCATCACAGCCTTACGATAGAATCTATAAGTAATGACCTTAAACCTTGAGTACGGTTACCCAAAGGTAGTTACTATCTGATTTAATCAGACCACGTCCAACATCGGTTGTTGGTGATTACACTGATAAATACTACTAAATCAGAATGTCAATCCACCCAAAACGCAGTGGGAGTATGGTTTAACCATTGACCCATTATGGTTGTGTGGACTTTATAGTCTGCTGGGGTGATTGATAACCTGTGGCTCTTTATGGGCTGTATAGGATTCTGGTCAGAGAGGTTGGTTCGAAAACCTTATCCCTGTGAATGGAGTTTTGGTACTTGATGAGAGATAAATTTATGATCATTATTATGACATTTCGCCCCAATATTGATACCATTTTGAGCATTATTGTATCAAATCAAGTCAAAATTACTAAGTTTTATTCAAATGTATAAGTAGTAGTTATTATATAAATTATCGTATTTTTATAAGTTTTTATTAGTTTTGTACCGGTTTAGTAACGGTGTGTAAATGTCGGATTTACGTTTGGTATTTTGGTGGTTCATTGCGGGATTATATATTGACCAAGATTCCACGTAACGACATGTTTTGAAGCCTAAAAGATGGATTTTGAGGAAAGAAGAAAATGCCACAAGCTTACGAGTTCAACGGATCAAATTATTTTTCCTACGCGCGCTTACACCGTAACCTGTTTTCGATGGAAATTTGACCCGAATTAGAGGCATTTTCTGGAGAATAGTTCTTGACTAAAGTTGTAGATATTTAAATGAGCTTTCCAACGCATTTTGAATCACGTCAATCGGAGGTCTACAACTCAAGTTATGAATTTTTACGAGCAGTTGATATCTCGGTCGAACCGGATATTTTGGCTCAACTTGTTGCATGTTACTCCATGTGCTAACTAATGATGATGATGATGATGAGTCATAACAAACTCATCAATACCTCCCACATGCTTGTAACAAACTTGGCATATGCTTAGCATATTCCTTGGCATAAACTTAGCATATTCTCCAAAAATATCTCCCTCAAATATCACCTCCCTCATTACAACCTCCCTCAACTCCCCCTATAAATAAACCTCCCCATATACATGTTAGTAATACCATCCGCAGCGGAAACGATTTAATGGATCTAGATCTATAAACTATACGTAATAAAACAACTAGATCTACTTCTACAAGGGGGTTGTAGAACATACCTCTTGGATCTCTAAATCCAAGTTGAAGAACCGCAATAGGATGAACGAAGGAAAGCGTGAAGAGCACCACGATCTTCCGTACGTGTGATCCAAGCAACTCCCGGTGGAAGGAAATTCTCGACTCGAACCCTTCCGATATGCTACCCGGAAAAATCTCCAAGATTTCCCCTTATTCTCCCTTGGCGAAATTTTTTCCTTCTCTCTAAGAGGTAGAAGTCGAAAATTACATGTGTGTTAAAGCTTAGGAGAACTCTTTATATATGAGAGAACCCTTGTCCTCCAAGGATTAAATAATTAAGAGATAATTATTACATTAATCCTTTTTCCAAATAAAAGATAAATAAAATAATTATCCCAAACAAATTAGGATAAATCATATTATTATCTAATATTTCATGAATTATCATTTAACAAATAAAAGATAAATCACACATTAAATAATTATCCAAAAAAACCAATTTCTTCCTAATTATTTGTCAAAAAAAGGCGCCACCTTTTATTAAGAAAGGTTCACACGCTTTTTCCAATATTTGACCAATTGGGTCAAAATTGTCAACACACTAATTTAGTAAGTCATTTGAAAAATGTCTTTTCCCAGTGTATTTAATTATTTAGCCCAACTAATTTAATAGTCCACTAAACAATTAATTCACATATCGTTTTAATAAAGTCCAACAAGAACTAAATTAATATTATTAGGATTCGACGTCCGAGAATAGCTATGCTTATATTAGGAAGCACGTCGGGGACCAATGGACTAATAATCGTGACTCCGATAAATCAAATAAATAATTATAGAATAATTATATTCGATAAATCAATCACAGAATATGCCACCATAATCCCGTGATCGCACTCCTCCGATTATGAGATTATATTTATCTCCTCACGAGAATAATAATAAGCGTCCATTGATATAATCATTACATATGGATTAATCCTCCATAGATTATTCATTCTAAATCGGAAGTTACCGTTAACCCTTTTAGAACCTCTTATCCTTATTTACCATTAACCCCTAGTGATCAATTAATTCATACAACTCATTTGGTGATCAATCGGTGTGATATGAACTCCATGGATCGATCGGTTTCAGGATTAACAAATAAAGGAATCGTTTATCTACTTCCATAAATGGAAGGAATGGATTCCGATCCGTGATAACACGGACTACTCACTCAATCCAAATTACAATGCCAAGATGGGGTAATTCGGACCACGACTCGGTGTAATCCTTAACCGTCAAGTCAAACTTCACATCGATTCAAGCGGTTGATCGTGATCACCTCGGGATTAAGATATATCCATAAATATGATCATCCATTGATTCGATAAGACTTTCGACACGGAATTATATCGTGAACTCTAATCAAATCGGTCCGATTTATACGATATATCTATCATATATAAATGCCCCATTAGGTTCTCTTAACCGAAAGTCCGGATAAGACAATCACACCAAGCGTGTTGTTCGGGCGCATTAATAGCACGTTAAGGGAGAGACCCGATACTCTCGATTAACTTCACTACGGGCTAATTGTATTTTAAGTACATCTTCACTAACTCAATCCTCCCGTGTATATACCATACACCGAGTTAAGTGATTACATAAACGATATACTTAGGGTTTTTCAGTAGTGTAAATACTATTGTCACATCGGTGATTATGAGAATAATAAATATGAATAATAACGTCAATTCATTTATTAAATAAAACAATTACAAAAATTGTCTTTCGGGCATCACACCTAACAATCTCCCACTTGCACGAAAGCATGTGATTAATTGTTTTAGAGCACACCCTATTATTTAAACTACAACAAACTACATCTCCCACTTGCTCTAAAGCAATGGAGACTCATCCCGTATTCTAGTACCCATTAAGCATATCATAACCATTTCAGATTCCAAAGTACACTCCGAGTATGCCGTCGTAGGATAGGTCAGTGACTCGGGGAGTACCTACATCTAAATGTCATGGGTCTTAATGATTAGTCAGGTTGTCGGCTCGAGACGATCCGTAGAATCGAAACGTTACCGGTCCATCAAATCATGTGGTGCGAGTAAACATCGAGCCCGAGATCGATTTAACGATCATCCTCAATCTGACTTAAAGTCAAAATCAGTGTATCACACATATCCAAGTTCACACATGAATATGTCCGCATATTGTTCCTCGTTCTCTTCAAGATACTAAAGGACATACTAAACTTGCTTTGTTAACCGCCGAATCTAAGATTCGATCAAAGTTGACGTTCAATACCTCGACCATCTCTTACTAGAAAGAGAATCTATCCCATTTCTCTTGATCCGAAGATTTAGAGAGTCATTCCTGAGGCATAGGGTAGAACTTCCTCGTTGAATGTTGCATACACAGATGCATCATCTTAACCAATAAGATGGATGGGAAACCAGTGACTGATTCTAATGAATTCGACCGAGTCAAACTCTAAAGAATGTTGTCCAAAACTCATTGCGAGAGAATTGTGGTATTGTCGATTCGACTTGAGATAACACACCCATGTTGATTCCAATCAGTGCAAAGTGTTATCCTTCACAAACACTAATTTATATATTCACTCATTGTACTAAAATTGATATCCAGTCTACAAAAGACTTATCAATATTACGGTCAAATCCACATATTGTAGAAATATATGACTTCCAATGACCGAGAGGTTTGCTTTTTATCCACAAAGGACATAAGCCTTGAGCGGTCATCCCGTCATAAGTTCATAAGTCAATACCTTACTGCTTTGAATGAATCCGGACTCCGTTTGTTTGGCAAGAAAGTCTCAGGAATCACCCCTATTTTTACGCTTTTGAACGAAATCATGCAATACGGAACTCATTCTACTCTTTTCCATGTAGATCCAATTACTCCCACTGGGCCTGAGACACTCGGTGGTTCTACAAGAGTATGAACTTGACTCTGGAGTACCAAACTCCATTCACGGGGTTATGGCTTGTAAACCAACCTCTATTATCGAGAATCTATCACGCTCACAAAAGAGCCATAGGTCATCAATCGATCCTCGGACTACAAAGTCCATGAGAACCGTAATGGGTAATGGATAAACCATACTCCCACTACATTACGGGTGGATCAAATTCTGATCTAGTTTAGTAGTATTTAGTGTTATCACCAACAACCGATGTTGGATGTGGTCTGATTTTAATCAGTTAGTAACTACCTTGAGTAAACGTACTTCAAGGTTCAAGGTTTTTCTGAACATGGATTCTATCAGAAAGGATGCAACAAAGATAATCGTCCTTCCACGATTTCAAGAATCCTATATCTAACCTTTATACTCAATAGGTTAAAAGATATATCACGAATGGTCATTGACCGAACGTGTTTGCGAAATTTCCAGACCTACCTTCAAGCACCGTGTGCTAAATGCTTATATTTACGGAAGTGGGGTGAACCGAATCCACACCTTATCCGTAAATTCCAAAGCATATTCTAGGTAGACTGGTTGGTCTTACATTTCAATGTAAACCGATATTTTGCTTCTAATATCTTTATTGAGTTAAGCAGTGTATTGTAGCACATCTAAAAACATATATAAGGCAATTTTACGGTTTCTCACTTAGTGAGAACATGTCACAATGAGGCAGGCTGAGCATCAGTCCCTAGGACTATGTGATGGCCCATTTTCGAGTATAGAATACTCTATCTCTCATTGAAAGCAGAGAAACCTCAAAATATTTTGGATAAACTTACCGGAGTGTTTGAATAGTTATCGGACAAGAAGTCACTACTCGGAAGCTCCTACTAACTTGTATCTTTCATCGGACTCGAAGGTCGTCATGAACAAGCTATATTACTTACTTTATATCCATTATCCTTTCTCGATTGAAAGGAAACTTAGTCATCGAACCTTTGAGACAATATAACCAGGTCGGGAGAAAGGAATCACCCCTGAGCCGGTCTTCAAGTCTTGTCTTTTAGGGACTATGCACTAACTATGGAATATGAAGAAGCGTTTATCTAAATATAGAAACCAATTGCTTTTAATAGTTCTTAAGATGTGTTTTATATACATATTTCAAAGTGATTCTAAGTGGTTTTGACTTTATCAAACAAAAGTCCGAGTCTTGGATTCGTATTACAAATGGTATATTCACTTTACATACGACAAACAAATTATCGAATGAAGGTAAATCCATTCGTCCAACGATTCTTAAGCAGAAAATAAATTTTCCGCGATATCCAAGGATTTAAACCCGAGATTCATTTCCTTATATCACTCCCACTATTCTAGCTAAAATTAAGCGCCCGTTGTTTACTCTTTTAATCGTTAAATGCTTTGCTACCTTGTTCTTCCAAAGAACTTAGCTCGAGAAAAAAATCCAAGGATTCATAGGTTGGTGATCCAAAATCACTTTCCTTATCTTATGATTTTGATTAATTAATTTTCGGTTCAAACCTTAAAGTTTTCTCGGTTTAGGTGACTAACACTTTTAGACATATTCACCCATTCTTGACTTTCCGTGAATGGAAACAGTCTTGAACCAGCGGTTCGTTTGAGTAGACACTACTCTTGAACCGTGGGATGTCTATTTCGAGTGTTACTTGTCGGGACTTCTCGGATTTTCTAATATACTAGAAAAATCATAACATGAAAGCTCCCACTAGTTTTTCGGTTCCAAATACCGTCTAACGAGCAATGCTTTATTTTTTATGAATTTCCGATTTTTTCGATTAGAAAATCTTTCATACATAGTTCTATTATTTCCAGAAAAACAACAAATCATAGAAACTCCCACTAGTTCATCGATTCCAAATATCGTCTAACTAGCAACATTTCATGACTTTCCGGTTTTTCAATTAGAACGGTTACGTGTGTAGTCAGTTACACTTTTCTAATGTTCTAGAAAAACAACAAATCATAAAGCTCCCACTAGTTTATCGATTCCAAATATCGTCCAACTAGTAACACTTCATGATTTTCCAATTTTTCAATTAGAAAATTACTCGTGTAATTACTACATACTCAAAATTCACTAGAAGAATTTCAAAGTCCGAAATCACCTTTGATCAAACTAAGTTTGTCTTCCGTTTGACACGAATGACACTTAGTGACATACCTATATGTCACTCTGGTTTTAAAAGGCTTAAGAGAAAATATCTCTTTCGAAAAATAATTGCATTATCGATTAACTAGTTCAACGTCCTAGTTACTTTCCACTTTTTAACAAAGTCATTACTAGTCAATTAAATTTTAAGCAATTTAGTAAGGGATGTAATGCTGTAAATAAAATGACATGTATTAATTCTACTATATTTTATTTTAGGAATTGTAAACTAAAATTAAGTCTACTCTACCATTCCAAGGTTTTAACCTCGCATCTCAAGTGCCGCCTTAGGGTAGGTCAAAGAGATGACGGTTAAATCGAGACAATCTCATCAATGAATAACTTGTGAGAATCGGACATCCCACGAGAATCGAACATGCCTTTATTCATTGACTACCTTCCCTTTTTCAGCCTAGATATTTCCAAAAATACCCATGATGAGTGTGACCTACTATATCGGATCTCTTAGGTACGCCCGAGTATGCCGTCTTAGGATAGGTCGGTGACCCGACAGTACCCAGAAATCCTATCCTTTCGGAGACCAAGCCATGAATGTTGATAGGCGAACACCATCCTTAGGGGACGAAATCAAAGCGCCTCGGCGTCACCCTTCTCTCACTTACTTGTATCTATAGTAGAGGCCGTGGGGTTGTTGTCGCCGCCCCGCTCCCACTCAATATTTTGGAAGTGGTGGTAGGTTAACTAACCACGTCTTTTGATGTTAACATAAAAGCACATCAAATCAAGGATTCGAATGGTGTCGGTAACGTAGGCAAGCCTACCCGTCCTATTCGTTGGAACATATGTGATGATCGGACGAAATCGGGTCAAGAGCCCTATTGAGATTAGAAGGAATCACCCCTCCGCCTCGGTTTGGCTTAGTCTTCTTTGGACCCCGTGCATACATCACACTAGGAGGGTTAAGTCGTTTGAGCGAAGCTCGATTGACCACCCAACCTAAAGGCGAACCGTTTTATCCAAGATTTATTGTTCTTTTACCATCATTCAATCTCGTAGACACTACGAATTGAAAACGTGATCTCGTTTTGACTTTAAGGCGGTTCACCGAGAACACACACCGAAAGGCTAACGATTTCATAACCCGTCCTCGGATCTTTAATTAGTTACTAAATTTATTAATTACCACGTATTAATTAAATTTCAACTAATTACACGAGTTTGTATACATGCCTATTTTAATTACCAAAATTAAAATTCTACATGTATGCATGGAGTGGATTTATGATATGATGCATGTCATGGCAATTCCGATTTTATATCTATTTTATGATCAAACACATAAAAAATAAATTGCGGAAAATTTAAACACCGAGATGGATCGTTGTTTCGTATCTAATCTATTAGAAAATAAAACCAAAACCCTAACTAGGGTTTACTACTTTCTAACTAAATCTGCAGCTGTTCGAACTCTTTGACGATCGGCATACTAAACGAACTCGGATCGGGACGAAACCTTCCAGATCTTATCTTCACTCCTTGAACTTCAATATGGACGGTTGGATCGGTGCTTTGACTTACCAATTTTCTCCAGTAAACCGCCAAACTAGCTGCTGAATCTGACTTTGACTGCACTGCATCAAGGACTTCCTGAGGCAGATCGGGAATCGAGATGAATCGATCGACCTAAAATTTTTATGGTACGTCCAAAACTCCAAGTTGAGCAATCTGAACGGTCGGATTTGATTTTCAACGGTCCAAACTCTCCCAGAAAATCGAGGAAGTCACAGATAGTGTTTCTGTGAATCCTGCGTTTTTCTGTTACAGCAGCCTCTTCGCAGCATCAAACGGATATCGAAACGGACTCTGATCGACGCCAAAATTTTTGGAGTTGATCATCATCTTCTAATCTTGATTCTGACCGGAGGGATCTTCGTTTCAACGGTTCGATCAACGGGAAACACGAAATAACTAAACAGCTACTAAACAGATCTATTTTCCGGAAATTAAAATTGCAATAAAAAAGAATTACATAATTTCCTATACTCATATGGACGAATTTTCATCGTTTATATGAGTTTGATAGATCTAACGGGTAAACAGTGCCAACCCCAATCCATCTCTTCAACCCACGACATTCATAAGCATAAAAATAATCATGCATGCGCCCCATTTAAAAATTGGGACAAAAATCTACATGTTTACTACTCCACCAGATCTAATATTTTATACGTATAAATATAGATCACCATGGCGATCGATACCATTGTTAGTAATACCATCCATGCAATGAAACGATTTAATGGATCTAGATCTATAAACTATACGTAATAAAACAACTAGATCTACTTCTGAGGGGTTGTAGAGAACATACCTCTTGGATCTCTAAATCCAAGTTGAAGAACCGCAATAGGATGAACGAAGGAAAGCGTGAAGAGCACCACGATCTTCCGACACGTGTGATCCAAGCAACTCCCGGTGGAAGAAAATTTCATTCGAACCCTTCCGAGATATGCTACAGGAAAAATCTCCAAGATTTTCCCCTTATTCTCCCTTGGCGAAATTTTCCTTCTCTCTCTAAGAGGTAGAAGTCGAAAATTACATGTGTGTTAATAAGGCAGGATAACTCTCTTTATATAGGAGAAAGCAGCTTGTCCTCCAAGGATTAAATAATTAAGAGATAATTATTACATTAATCCTTTTTCCAAATAAAAGATAAATAAAATAATTATCCCAAACAAATTAGGATAAATCATATTATTATCTAATATTTCATGAATTATCATTTAACAAATAAAAGATAAATCATGCATTAAATAATTATCAAAAAAACCAATTTCTTCCTAATTATTTGTCAAAAAAAAGGCGCCACCTTTTATTAAGAAAGGTTCACACGCTTTTTCCAATATTTGACCAATTGGGTCAAAATTGTCAACACACTAATTTAATTTGAAGTGTCACGAAAAATGTCTTTAAAAGTGTATTTAATTATTTAATTCAACTAATTTAATAATTCACTAAACAATTAATTCACATATCGTTTTAATAAAGTCAACAAGAACTAAATTAATATTATTAGGATTCGACGTCCGGAATATTTATCTTTATTTTAGGAAGCACGTTTACCAATGGGACTAATAATCAATGGCTCCGATAAATCAAATAAATAATTATAGAATAATTATATTCGATAAATCAATCACAGGAATATGCCACCATAATCCCGTGATCGCACTCCTCCGATTATGAGATTATATTTATCTCCTCACGAGAATAATAATAAGCGTCCATTGATATAATCATTACATATGGATTAATCCTCCATAGATTATTCATTCTAAATCGGGAAGTTACCGTTAACCCTTTTTAGAACCTCTTATCCTTATTTACCATTAACCCCTAGTGATCAATTAATTCATACAACTCATTTTGGTGATCAATCGGTGTGATATGAACTCCATGGATCGATCGGTTTCTAGGATTAACAAATAAAAGGAATCGTATCATCTACTTCCATAAATGGAAGGAATGGATTCCGTATCTGTGATAACACGGACTACTCACTCAATCCAAAGACAATGCCAAGATGGGGTAATTCGGACCACGGACTCGGTGTAATCCTTAACCGTCAAGTCAAACTTCATGCGATTCAAGCAGTTGACTGTGATCACCCTCGAGATTAAGATATATCCATAAATATGATCATCCATTGATTCGATAAGACTTCTCGATTACGGAATTATATCGTGAACTCTAATCAAATCGGTCCAAATTTACTATACGATATATCTATCATATATAAATGCCCCATTAGGTTCTCTTAACCGAAAGTCCGGATAAGACAATCACACCAAGCGTGTTCAGGCGCATTAATAGCACGTTAAGGAGAGACCCGATACTCGATTAACTTCACTACGGGCTAATTGTATTTTAAGTACATCTTCACTAACTCAATCCTCCCGTGTATATACCATACACTGAGTTAAGTGATTACATAAACGATATACTTAGGGTTTTCTGTAGTGTAAATACTATTGTCACATCGGTGATTATGAGAATAATAAATATGAATAATAACGTCAATTCATTTATTAAATAAAACAATTACAAAAATTGTCTTTCGGGCATCACACCTAACAATACACCCTTCTTCTATATAAACTCCTCCATCTCCATTGATCTTTCTTGCCCCATCTTGGCCACTCTTGGCCAAGATCTCTCTTCTCATCTCCTCCCCATTTCTTCCATTTCCCCTCTTCTTCCATCTCCTTTCTTCTCTTTTCTTGTTTTCATCATTTTGGGCCCGTATATATACATATGTCTATGTATGTATATATATGTTTTTTATATTTATAAATAAAATTAGTACTGTTGTAATGCTCGAGAGAATTACCGAGAAAGTTGTTATTGAAGAAGTTGTTATTTTCAGAGAATACGACTTTGATTTGCACTTAACGGGTAATTTTATCAAGTTATTACTTTTGTTGTTTATTTATATATATATTATATCTATCACTATGTTAAACTAAAAATATATCTAGCCAAGATATGAATCTGAATTAGTTAATCTTTTGGTAAAATGAATGATCGACTCTGGTAATCATGATTAAAACTAATTATAATGAATCTTTTTCTATTTTGCAACGTATTGATAATATATTCGGATTGACGTAATTAATCAAGATGAATCGCAACATATAACCTGACGATGAACTGACCAGAGAAGTTAGGATATGAGATAAAAAATAGAAAAACCGGAGGGTAAAATTGGCCGAGTGAAAACGTGACAACGGAACCCGATTTCCTACCCGGGGGCAGATTTGTCCTGGAAAGATGAATCTTATTGAAATTTGTACTCGAGATCTTAATAATGTTAAAATCACAGTTTAATTGAAACTACTCCGTTTGTGTTAAATCGATCCGCTTGACAACCGGAGCCTCTTGAATAACATCGGCCGTCTGACGAACGGAATAACCTCTTTTATCCGGGGTAGATTTGTACTCGGCACTGCTCGAGACTAACTAAGATTAGCATGGGGCGGTTGTGGACCTTGGACTGATGACATTTGACATATGACAATTTCATACGCTTGTGTGAGGAGGAGTTGTCTAGCTTAAGAGTACACCGATTCATATATAATTTACACCTTGAATAAAGGAAGATCTCATCTCATTTATTTCTACTAAAAGATATTGATTCAAGAAAGTATTCTTGGCTAGATCCAAAAATATATCTATATATCTATTTGTATTTATTTCTTGTTTTACTAACATCTAACTCTAACAATCTAACTACTAACATAATCTAACCCAGGAAAAGTAAAAGCTGCGACTTAGATCGAGTTAATAATAGCTTCTTGGTGTTTAACCCCACTTAAAAGAATTACCATGTTTTCCCGAGGAATACGACTGACTCACCGGACTAGAGCTACAATTTGACCCGGTACATTTGCCGGTTAGGATCTGTATAGCCTAGGTAATGTCCGTCGACTTTTCGGCGCCGTTTCAAGGTTAGGTTTAGTCTGTCAATTACTCAGGATTCTGTTCAGCCTCTTGTAGAACCACATGAGTGTCTCAGGCCCAGTAGGAGCAATTGGATCTACACAGAAAAGAGTCAAATGAATAGGAAAGTTTAAACTTTCAGTGCAAAGCTGAGTGGAAGAGGGGTGATTCCCTGACAAGTAGAGAGTTAACCAGACCTTGAACTCTCTCGCCACTCAGTCTCGCAAGATTTCGTTAGAAAGCGGAAAATAGGGGTGATACCCTGAGACTTTCTTGCCAAAAACGGATTCTGAATTCAGCCGGAACAGAAGGGTCTTGGTTAGAATAAACGGAAAGATGACTGCCGGGGCTTGTATCCTTTGTGGATTTAAGAGAACCTCTCGGTCATTTAAAGTCACATGTTTTAAAATATGTGGACTTGACTAGAATATTGATAAGTCTTTCGTAGACTGGATATCAATATTGGCAAAGTAGTAGTATTAGTGTTCATGAATGATAACACTGAAACGGTTGGAAACAACATGTGTGTGCTATCTGAAGTCGGAAACTGACAGGCCAAGATTCTCTGGATGAGAGAATTGGACTATATTCTAAGAATTTGATTCGGTCAAATTCACGAGAATGAGTCATTGGCTATCCCACCTATCTTATTGAATAAGATGATTATACATATACGGTTGCAGCATTCATCGAGAGTAGTCCTACCCTACCTCTCAGGAATGATTCTCCAAATCTTCGGATAAAGAGAAAATGGGATAGAGTCTCCCTTGGATAATGACAAGTCAGGTTATCACAAGTCAATAGTAATCGAATCTTGGATTCGAGCATTGAATAGCGGTTTAGTACGTCCTCAAGTATCTTTAGAGAACGAGGAATCATATGCTTGTATATTCGGTGCAAACTTGAATATGGTTGACTACATCGATTCGACTTGTAGTCGATTAAGGATGATCATTAAGTTGATCTCGGGCTCAGTTTTTTCATAGTGCTTAGAATTTCCTTGTTGTCGGGAGTAATTCCAGTCCGATAAGCCGATATCACCGTTAGAAAACAAGTGAAGAGATAGCTTGAAGGATCTTCTCGATCACAAGAAGTCAAAAGCATATTGAGAGAGAGTACCGCTGATTGGAAGGACCGACAACGTTTCAATCCTAAAGATCGTCTCGAGTCGACAACCTAACTAATCAGTGTATCAAGTCGAGTGCTTGGAGGGTACGGCATTGATGGATATGTCTCATCTGCTTTTAGAGCAAGTAGGAGAGTGTTGTGAATAAGATGAGAAAGGGTGTGCTCTAAAAACAATCGTTGCTTGTTATTTCGTGCAAGTGGGAGATTGTTAGGTGTAGTGCCCGAAAGACAATTTGTGTAATTTTTTTTAATAATGGATGACAGAATTTATCTCACCTTATTACTTGCTTTGTACTTGTAAAGTAATACACTGCTGCAAACCCTAAGTGTATCAGTATGTAACCGCTTAACTCAGTGTATGGATTACACGTGAGGATTGAGTTAGTGGTGATATACTTAAACCTGTTAGTCGGGGGTGACTTTATCCGAGTTTAGGGTCTTTTGATTAAAACACCAATAATGCGTCCAGAACACCTTAGGGTGTGATAGTCTTATCCGGACTGTCGGTAGAGAGGTACCTACGTGGGGCATTTATATATGATGGCATTCATATAGGATTTGGACCGATTTAATCTGTATTTCTCGGTATAATTCCGTAATCGAGGAATCTTATTAAATCATTAGATGATCATATATGGATCAACCTTAATCCTGAGGTGATCATAGGGGTCCGCTTGTCTCGGGTAGTGTTTGATGTGTTAGTTACGGTTCACTTAAATATGTGTTCCAAGCCACTTCTCATTGGCACTATCTCTCGATGAGTGAGTAGTTCTCGATTTTCACAGACATGGAATCCATTCCTTCCTCGGGAAGTAGAGACAGATCCCCTTGTTTGTTAGCCCTAAGAAAGTGATCGATCGGCCGAGTTCATATTAGACTAATTGATCACTAGTCAGATATTTGAACTAATTGATCATCAGGGGGTTAATGGTAAATAAGGATAAGATATTACGAAGTCGGGTTCATGGAGACTTCCCACTCGAGAATGGACGATCTATGGAGGGTTAATCCGTATGTAGTGATTATATCAATGGACGCTTATTCACTCTGGCATGGGTTGAGTATAAGTATACATCTATAATCGGTAGAGTTCGGATTTCGGGTTTATGGTGGCGTAATCCCGAATTAATAATTAATGTACTTATTATGTTCGATGAATAATTAATTATTGGAGGTACTGGTTATAGGTCCATGGTCCCCAATGTGGCTTCTGTAATTCGGACTAATAATCTTGTTATTTGGGCCTCAGTGATAATTAATTGGATTGGCTAATTAATTGATATGCATGGATATTATTTAGTTGAGCTAAATAATATAATACACAGAAAAGATATTTTCTGTAGGCCTGGTGGGCTTAGTGTGGCGCCAATATGTCTTGAATTTTCCAAGAAATTAGTTTTCCTGGATAATGACATATTGTGTAATTAGTTATTTATTTGTTAAATAATTAATTGGATAAATAAAAGAAAATAATTTATTTATTATTTATCTATTAACTATAAGGATAATTATATTTTCTTATTATAAGATTGTAATTATCTCTTATCTTTATTGGATAATAATAATTAGAATTATCTCTTTTATTTTGTTAAACCGATTGGGTATTCGTTTTCTCTCTTGGATTTTGCCTATAAAAAGAGAGTTCTCCCCGAGCCCTAGGTGATGTGAAAGCCACGAAATTCATAGAGAAAAAAAGGCTAAGGAGTTCGATCCTTAGCTCCACCCGGTTAGAGAAAAACTTGGAGTTTATCTTGGAAGCATATCAAGGAGGTTCTCATATCAAGAAGGGTGTCCACCAACCACCGTTTGGAGAACACATTGGAAGATCAAGGCTTCTCATCCTAAGATCAAAGCTTCTCTTCCTACTATTGGTATGATTTTCTTAACCCCTTGTAGTAGTTTAAGTCCTTTAATTATATATTGTGATGTATAAGTCGTGATCCATCCGCTGCGCGTAGATCTAACTAATTTAGATCTAAGATCATGCATCAATCAGATATTAATTACAGAATAACTGCAGAGTATATCGTAATAATTACATAATATATCGTAATTAACATATTCACACTAATACTGCTAACACGCCCCTTCAAGCTGGACGGTAGGAGATTTGTCCAAGCTTGGAACAGAAATGCTGAAAGGAGATACGGGGCAACAACTTGGTTAAGGCATCTTCTAACTGATCAGCACTGGAAAAATGGGTAACGTGTAATCGACCTTGCTGAACTTGATCCCGAATGAAGTGAAAATCGATGGCGATGTGCTTCATACGAGAATGAAAGATAGGGTTCACACTGAGCTGAGTAGCACCGATATTATCACAAAAATAGTAGGTACATGCGTAGAGGCAGTAAACCCGAGAGACTGCAAGAGGTAAGTGGCCTAATTAAGCTCCACAGCAATTGATGCAACTAAACGATACTCAGCTTCAGTAGAAGAGTGAGCAATGGCGTTTTGCTTTTTAGAACTCCAGGAAACAAGATTGTGACCCAGAAATACCAAATAACCACTGGTGAAAGAATAATATTCTTTGTTTCCACCCAGACTGCATCAGAAAAGGCATGAAGAACTAGCGGAGAGGAACGATGAAGAGGTAAACCACGGCGAGTAGACCCAGCAAGATATCGAAGAAAACGTTTGGCAAGAGACCAATGTTGAACCGTAGGTGCATGCATATACCGAGAGAGTTTATTTACAGCAGAGGCCAGGTCAGGGCGGGTGAAGATCAAGTACTAAAGACTAGCAAGAAGCTGACGATAAGCAGACGGGTCATCAGAAGTAGCAACAGGTTGAAGCATGAGCTGAATTGCATCAGGAAATAGGAGGTGAGAACAATTTTAGCATCAAGCATATTGAACTTGCCGAGTAACTCAAGAATGTATTTGTGCTCATGAAGAAGAATACCAGAGGTGGTGGATTCAACCCCAACTCCCAAAAAATAAGTAAGAGATCCCAAACCTTTGATTAAAAAATGAGAACCCAAGAGATCCACAAAAGCAGACACTGTAGCAGAGTTAACACCTGTGAAAATAATGTCATCAGCATAAACCAAAACAACCAAGAACGTGGGTGGTGCCGAGAGGACAAACAACGATGAATCAGCAGCGGAATTGGAAAAACTAGTAGACAGGAGAAATTGCTACAACTCATAATACCAAGCACAAGGAGCCTGTTTGAGGCCATAGATTGCCTATGGAGCTGACATACATAATCAGGATGATCAGAATCAATGAAGCCCGGTGGTTGGGCCATAAAAACCTGCTCGGTTAAACCTCCCTGTAAGAAAGCGTTATTAACATCAAGCTGGTGAATGGGCCAGCCAAAGGAAACAACCCGAGATAGGACTAGGCGAGTAGCGGTAGGTTTGACAGCGTGGCCGAAAGTCTCAAAATAATCCACACCAGGGCGTTAAGTAAAGCCCTTAGCGCCAAGTACCATATTAACCTGTGAAGGAACCAAAGACCAAGTACCATTAGTGACTAAAGCATTAAATTCTTCAAACATTGCAGCGCGTCAACGAGAAGACTAAATAGCCTTCTTGTAAGTAGAAGTTCAGTATCATAGTATTTTGAATCCATCTGGGAGTTTAGGTTGAGGATTTGGCGAGGTTTGAAGTTATTGTTGTGAGCTCAGGTCGACATAGGGTGAGGAGAGAAAGAATAGTGAGAATGAGAGGAAGGGTCAGGAGAGGAAGGGTCAGGGGAGGGAGATGAAGAGGAAGGATCCGGGGAAGGAGCATCGGTTGTGGGAAGGGCATGATAGGAAATGATAGAGTCAGAGAGAGCAGAGAGAAGACCAAGGATCCACGAATCGGGAGAGAAGGTGACTGAATCGGGAGATGTGGAGTGTGAAAGAAAGGGAAAAACTGATTCGACAAACTTCACATCACGAGAAACGTACAAGCGATTGGACTCAAGATGAAGACACAAGTACGCACTTTGAGTTAAGGAATAGCCAAGAAAGATGCAAGGGAGAGAATTTGGTTCAAGTTTGTGTTGAGTATAAGGGAGCAACCAGGGGTAGCATAGGCATCCAAAGACTCGGAGTTTGTAATAATTAGGTGTTTGGTGGAACAACTTTTCATAATGTGATGTCATATAGAGGAAAAGAGTCGGCATCCTACTAATAAGATAGACCGCAACAGAGAAGGCATAATTCCAGTAAGTGAGAGGCATATGAGCATTGTGGATAAGAGTTAGGCCCGTTTTCACAATGTGTAGGTGACGGCGTTCTGACAACCCATTATGTTGAGGTGTGTGAGGAGGGGAGGTATGATGAGCAATATCGTGATTAGAAAGAAATGGACGAGGGGCAATAAATTTGGTTCTATTATCAATGTAAAATATTTTAATTGCCGTATCAAATTGTTTTTCAACTAAGGTTTTAAACCGAGGAAAAATCATGACAACATCAAACTTAAGTTTAGGGGATATGACCAAACATAACGGGTAAAATGGTCCACAAAAATAACATAATACTTAAAATCATCCAAAGAGTGAACGGGCGATGTCCATACATCAGAAAATATTATTTTTAAGGGTCGGGAAGACTGTAAAGTAGAAACATAAAATAAAAGACGATGACTCTTGTGGCTGGAACATGCATCATAGTGGGAGACATCAGTGGTGGAGCTGGTGGCCAGGGAGTGTTGATGAAGAATGTGCTGAAGGATGGGGAAAGCAGGATGACCCAAGCGATGATACCAAGTCACAAAGGTAGTTTTATTCGCAGCAAAAGCCAAAAGAGGGGAGGATGTCCATAGGTATGGACCATCAATGACTTCCCCTTTACGGAGACATGAGCTGGTCCGACGGTCATTTACAAGAAAAGAATCGAGTAAGAATTCCACAGTGACATCATTATCCAGACAAAATTGAGGAACAGACAATAAATTATGGATAATGCGGGGAACACATAAAACACGAGATAAACAGAATGAATAAAAAGTAGAGTAGAGAGTGGTGGAACCCATATGAGTGATGGGAAGCTGCCATCCCCTACCTGAATATCATATGACCCATGGTAAGGCTCGAGAAGGATGAGAGTCTGAAAATCTGTAGTCATACGATGAAAGGCTTGTTGAAATAGTGTCATAAACCCAATCGGGTTGGACCGGATCCGACCGAGTCGGATCATTTCTACTATTTCTTTATGTTTATACATATATTAAATGGTTTTTCTGTTGTCGTATATTTGTTCTTTTAAAAAACCAATTATGAATTTTTATATGATAACGTCCTTAGTATTAACTGTGATAGAGAAACCATGATAGGTGATTATGGTTGATGAGATCTCTAATCACTTTAATAAGTTTGATACTTAAATGTCTCCATGCTTATGTACTATTAAACAGGCATTGATAGTACAAACATACTAGCATGTATTAGATGTCTTCTGCCATTAAGGGCAGAGATAGATCTCGTCTATCGAAGTGTAGAGACACTTGGACTGTACGTGAACGTGTATTAGAGAATGCGCACGTTAGACTGACCCACTTACACTGTTAAGTGTCACACTATGTGACGGTTGTGTAATTATCCTTAGGACCGGAGTCTACATGGCATCACAGTGTGGATTGTCATGCTTTGACTCTATTGAGGTTTTCCCTAGCCATGGGGCGATCACGTGGTAGTGATTGGGTGTGATACTGAAGCATGCGGAGTATACATGTTTGTTCGTCCGGAAATCGCGTACCCTATCAGTAGGGGTGAATATCCGAAAGGGCCTTCTTATAAGGAATGTCTTACTGTCGTGAATCTTTGCAAGGTGGGAGTAAATGAGTTACTTCGAGAGAGCATGATGTCCAGATTATAAGATACGGTCGTCTATTTAGAGGAATAAAATAAAGAAGGTCTCTTTCTAGTCTCGTTTGGTTTCGAGAGCCTCCCTCTCCCCGTCCCTGACTTGTCTTTAATTTCACCCCTACCATCAATAGGTTTAGCTAGTGGGACTATAGTTTCAATCAGTTCTGCTGAAACGATTAAAGGCGGTTGGCTTGACCGTGTGTTCTCTCGGTCGGGGGTGAAAACTGGAAAGTTCATCATTCAGTGATACTTGACACTCGACGTACGACCGTATGGATATTATTACAGTGATAGGATTCTATTTACACGGTAACTGTTTCACATGAAATGTAGTAGTCATTGCATTTGACTCTTCCGATGATTGGTAGTCACGGCGTGTTGCTAGACGCTATCCCGTGATCGTTAGGCATAAAGGGCATTTTCGTAATTTGCACTTTGTGTCTACGGCAAACATATTCGGAAGCCTGTCGGGTCACACACATATGAACATCAAGTCGGATTAAAATGTGGTTATAGTTGATAACCAAATAAGGAAAGAATTTATCTTATACTATAAATGTTATAGTGGTAAATTAATATGGTGGTATTTATTTATTATGAATAAATATAATACAATATATTAATTATGTTGACTAATTAAATATATGTATTTTGATACATATGTGGTATATATATAATAGAGTATTAAGATGCACTTGGATTGTGCAATTTAATTAATAGTTTTACCAAATATCAATAGTAGATATTGATATATAAATAATACACATATGTGTGTGTGTGCACTAATGCAAATTGGTGATTTGCATGCGTATATATATATATATATATATATATATATATATATATATATATATATATATATATATATACACATATGTAAATTGATTTATGCTTAATAAGATAAAGATTCAATATAAGATATTGTCAATATATATCTTAGGAAAAATATTTAATATAAGATATTGAATATTAAATGAGATAAATCAATGAAAGAGATTTTCCTTATTTTATTAGGAAAATGTTTTCTTTTTCCCCAATCTACTAGGAAATTTCTCTCAATCAGATTGGGATACATAGGGGGCGCCACATATCTTATGAATAAGAAGGCTTGGCTAGCTCTTTTGTACATCACAATTCTAAGAGACTAATAGTTTCTTGTGAAAAATAGAGAGATCTTCTTAGAGACAGATTTGAGAGAGAGAAAATGCTGGTCTAGCAACCGGATTTTTCTAGTAGCAATCCAATGATGGATTCCAGCGGGTTGTTCGTGTGGTCTGGCGGTAGAGGCCGAACGCTTGGGCGGCTCCGTGCACCACTAATCTCCTTAGACGGTCAAAGCGTCGATCTTTTAGATCAAGCAAAGTAACCACCGTCTACTAGCTTATTTGTTTATTGCTTAAACGAAGTCGGTCCTGGTTAAAGGAAGTAAATTTTTGAATTCTGCTGCGTTCCCGTGTAGATTTCCTAACAAAGCTCCACTATCGAGAAGCCACGGTTGAGCCGCAGCATGATGGGCATGTAGGGAGGAGTGGGCCGAGCTTGCTCATGAGTGTGCCGGACATGTTGATTGAACTGTTGCTTAAATAATGGATACATAGGGCATCATTTAGCACTGTGACCCTGAACCTCACATAATTGACATTTACCGAGATAAGGGCGAGGGTGCGGGTAGGAGTGGAGAGGCCATGAGAGCAGTGGAGTGGGGGGAATTAAACTTGGTGTGGCGAGATTGCAAACCGGCATCAAAATTCATAACTTCTCGTGGAGCTCATCAAAAGTGATAAGAGTATCCCTAGCCTGAACAGCTCAAACAAGATCCATATATCCGTCACCCAAATTAGCTAATATGTGATCAAGAAGATCTTCATTGTCCATAGGAGCGCCCAACAGAGCCAACTCATCGGCTTTAGCCCTTACCACATGAAGGAAAATTTTAAGTTGCTTAATACGCCTCATTGACGGTTTCGCAGAGATGTCGGCAAGAATAGTACATGCCTCCTTAGTTGTATCAACGTTGGAGATGGATGTAGCCTCGGTGAGTGAAAGAGAGCCCAGAATGGTGTTCAAAATAAATTTATCTTGCCTGACTCAAGTGCTGAATTCATGGTTGGGGATGGTGGCAGCTTCACGGACGATCATTTTTGGTGGACAGGGTCGAGTGCCATCGATGAAAACTTTATTTATTTAAATTTTTATCGTGATCAATTATTATATTTCTATACATGTATATAATATTGATGCTAGTGGTATTGACAAATCATGGATCAAACCAATACCACGTAAGAAAAATATACGAGTAATACTCATCAGTAATATGGAGCATTGATTACTAAGTATTAAGACTTACGTGTTTTGTCATTTGGGATATTATTGAAAATAATTATGATCACGTGAAGATGATCAATTATTATGCGAGTATATAAATGGATTTTATGTCTATCGGTGAAGATGATCACACGAAGATGTCAAAAACTTCGTAAAAGTGAATATGAAATTCACATAATTAATGAACTCGTCAAGCAATGAATAACGTGAATATGAAATTCACGAGAAATATGCATACATGTCATTCACGAAATAATTGAGGACCTAAAGTCCATTGAAAAGACATGTTCATATGAGTGATCTGAAGTTCAAAGATAATAAATTTGAGAGAATACATCATGAGATTTTACGATAATAAATTTGAGAGAATACATCATGAGATTTTACGATCACCCCTTGTGAAAAAAAATGATCAACTTTTAACGTGATAGCATGCTAATGCAATAGCAATATTGATAAAGGTATTTTAAGATATTCATACAAAGTAATTATGATGGTTATATCATAAATGACAAAATAATCAATCTTACATGGAATAATGAAATTTATATAATGAGTTATTATTGATAAAACTCATTAGTCCCGACTAATTGATGATAATGTGACTCTATTTTTAATATTTGATTATGGTCGTGAACATGGAGATGGTTGATATAGTCCTAACAAAAATATTTTTTATGACTAAGACTATAATCATGACAAGATCACGCCACATGTCTGAGTTAGTGGCGATTTCTAGAAATAGTTTACACGATACATTTTTAAGCATCTTTTCTTGTCTAGGTGTTATTTTGATATGGAGTGAGAATTTTTTAGAGACAATTATCCAAAAGGACACATATTGGACTTAAGTAGGCAAAAGGACATTTAAAACAAACACTTAGTTATAAGGACAAAAATTAGGTAGATAGACCTAAATACTTTAATGAATAAAATAAAAAAGAAAAACATGCGCATTGTTTTTTTCAAGAAAGCGCTGAACGCCTGAACAAAAGTTTTTTTATTTTATTTTAATAACAGACGCTGAAATATGTTTTAATTTTTATTTTTATTTTACCGATGCATTGATCACCGCGATGGCGTGACAACCCCGCTGCATTGACCACCGTGATGACGTGACCACCGTGACTCATTGACCACCGCAATGCCGTGACCACTGTGACGCATGGACCATCCCGGATGTAGTGATCACCGCAATGCAGTGACCATCCCGATGCATTGACCACCGCGATGCATTGATCACCCCGATGTAGTGACATTTGATGATGTGACCACCGCAATGCATTGACCACCCGTGTTGCAGTGATAACCCCCGATGCATTGACCATCGTAATGCAGTGACCACCACGATGCATTCACCATCACGAGGCATTCCTCACCCCGATGCATTAACCACCGCGATGCAGTGACCACCTCAATGCATTGACCACCGCGATTCATTGACCACCCTAATACATTGACCACCGCGATGCATTGACATCGGAAATCATATATGCAGTGACATCGGCAATCATATATGCATGACATCAATAATTTATGCAGTGACATCGGTAATCAGATATGCAGTGACATCAACATTTTATGCAGTGACATCGGCAATCAGATATGCATTGACCACCCGTGATGAAATGACCACCTCGACGCTGATGACATTTGATGATGTGACACCGAGATGAAGCGACACCATGATGACATTTGATATTTTTCCGACTTAATTTCAAAAATCAATTTTTCTTTAAAATTTCACTTCAAACGACTATATTTTTGACATAAAACTCCGATCAACATAATTATTTCACCCTAATTCATATTTTTTTCGTCTCGCTTTATTTTGATATCTAATTTGATATTTTTCCGAATTAATTTCAAAAATCGATTTTTCCTTTATAAATTCGACTTCAAACTATTTATATCTTTTGGTATAAAACTCCGATCAACATAATTCTTTCACTATAATTCATATTTTTCATCCTCTTTATTATGATATTTCATTTTATGAAATGACACCTTATGCAATGACACACACAATAACACCAACATTTTATGAAGTGACATCAACACCCAAATTGCATAAACAAAAACTTTGTAAATTGTATATGCAGTTACATATGCAGTGACATCGATCTCACTGCATCAATTCTCTAACTGTAAATGCAGTGACATCAATATCACCGCGTCAATTTTATTCCAAATCATACACAAAACCACCATCAACGTATAGCTTTTCTTTCTTTGTATCAAGGTGATGCATGTTAAACTAATTTATCATTATTACATCATGATCAACGGTGTTGATACACGATGTGACACTCGTTGTTTCACAACAGTTGTGTCCGGATCATTATTCAGAAAAGAAATAAAATATCATCCAAAGCCTTTCATAATCATACCAAAAAAACCGTGTGCTACAAAAATGTAAAAACAAGTCACGACCCTACAAAAGTTTGACACAGCTATGCAAGCCAAAAAGTAAATACTTACAACTCATTCCTCCCACCCCCACATCACCTTTTTCACATATAATCAACAAATACTGCCCAAAAAAAACCCAAGGTTGGAAAATGATCAGGACAAAATCACATGAAACACATTATGATAGCATAAATGACTGGTAGGCCGGAACTGTACAAGTATGTGTATTACAGATGTGCCTCAGTTTATTATATGACTGTTACTGCTCTACTCTAGTTTTTACATGCCACTAGCCATTGCATTCAAAACCAGCAACTTTGCAGCATGAAAAAAAAAAAAAAAATCCAGATTCCTAACATGAAAAAAGAGAAGGTAATTAAATCAACAAAAGCAAAGACAGAGTACAAGTAGAACCCAAAGTTTTCATTTGTATTATATTTGACGGCAAATGGGTTCACAATTGATTGAAGCCAACCCAATGGATGATATGACTGAAAAACATGGAAAAAAAAGACCACATCTTTCTGTTCACCTGGTAATGATTGGAATTACCCACATGATGGTAATTCAGAAAAACGCTTCATCAGTCGGAACAAAAAGCGTTAATCCAGCTCCGCCTTCGTCTCCGTCGAATACTCCTTCAACACCGGAAGACGCTAGCATCGACGCCGCTACATTAAAGTCGTGTCCGTTAATCAACGCTTTCATAACGTTTATCCCAAACAGAGGCCGACTTTCCGATGCCATGAGGTCGATCGGAGGTAAGGAGGAAGGAATTTGGAACGGCGAGAAGGGTTATAAAAGAGCCAAATCTGAGATCGGAGGTGGAGGTGGAGGTGGAGGTGAGGAGAGGGGGTTCAGATCCTCGGCTTTTGTTACCCGGCTTTTCCCCTGCTTTGGGGACGTGGCCCACAACCGTCCGTTCGCGAACTGGAGAGAGAGCACAACACATTTGCGTGGCCGCTGTTCGGCCACGTCGGTAAAAGTTGGGCGGATGTTGGGTAACAAAAGCAGGAGGTCCAATTCGGAGGAGAGGGATGGCTGAAGTCGAAGAAATTGGGGTTAGAGGATAAGAGATTGTAACATGGTAATTTGGGAAAGTTTAAAAAAATGTGTTCTTATAACTAACGATCTTTTTTTGGTATCCCAAGATTCAATTGCTCCCAAACACGTCTTTATAAGCAAATAACACTTATTTTATACGTTTCTTTATAAGTTAGCAATATATTTCTCACTATAAAATTGACAGCGTATGACCAAAAAAAAGATATTGCCATATCATTTAGTTAATTGGATTGATATTAACCATAACTTTACAATATTTGTATAATCATTCTAGTAATTAATGCATTTATTGTATTTTTGGAAACTGTATTTGCATTAATTTTAATAAATAAAATCATATTTATCCGTTCAATGAAAATATTTTATTTTGCATGATTAATGGTAGGAATAGTGATAGTTATTAATGTGATGGTTTATCCATAATGATTATTGCGAAGAAAAATATTTAACATGCGGCTTTTGACAAATTAATACCATGTATATCATCTTTAATTGTAAATTGCATTTATTTGCTCTGTATTGTTTAATTTGTTTTCGGATGCAAAATTAGATGCCTAGTTGTTGTAAAATAAAATATGACAACAAATTATAATGCTTAATAAGTGGGTGAAATTTATCTCAAGCGATTCAAAAAAAGTTCAAGTTGTTTGCGATGACATTTAAATAACAACTAATCTTGAATTAAAAAGTGTCTAGATTCATTCAATAAATTTATGTATGAATTTTGACAACTGCTTCAGATAAATAGGTACGGAGTATCTGTTAAGCACTAGCAAAATGACGATACAAATTGTCTATCGGATTCCTTACACATATAACTCCAATTTATAATTGATTGCTTCAAATGATAATAAACTGATTATTGTATGAATCTATTTTTCAATAATTACCCAACCGTTGTGATTAGTATATTCGTGAACATTATTATTTGTTTGGAAATTGCAGTTTTTCGTTGATACGACATAAGATTATTTCTTTTTAAAGAATAAATGAAAGTCAGTACTAGAAAAGTTGAGACCGATAAACGGTGATGACAATGTTTGTCTCATCAATAGTGCGACAATGCACATAATATTGGATAATAAAGTGGATTTCTCAAAATAAAATATGGGTCCACTCAAAAAAAAAATGGGAGAAGCAAATTTCAAAATAATATGCAAGTGCTATGTAAGGTTTTGAAAGAGTCACCGAAACGAAAGTGTTTGAAATAAAGACTATCTTTCCAAGTCTCTCAAAATATTTTTGAGTAATATGGGATAATGTCGAGATCGAGATGTATAGATAAATAGCAATATATTTGAAAATGATAAGATATGTCCATTCTGTAGAAGAAGTTACAAATACGATATGCATTTATTAAACAATTATACTATAAAAGTCCATTCCGTGAAAGGAATGCGACCAATTATAATGCATCAGGTCGGTTCTATGAACGAACGTGGCAAAATTATATTCTTCTAGTGATATCTATCACCGTGGTTGTTAATCTTTTGTTATGAGAAATTCACGATGAAAGAACCCACCAAAAGTGGTTGGTGGTTATTGAATATTGGCAAAACCCGGTGTATTATAATCATTTTATATATCCTGTTGATTGTGATAAAGCGATATAAAATCTCGTAAGAGATTATCTAAATCCCGCTTGAAATGTATCTAAGATGTTTGTTGATACCAACATAAAAAGATTTCATATTGAAATATTGAATCCATCATGGGTTATTGCAAATATCCTAGATAAATTATGATAAATATTGTCCGAGATTAGCGGGTGGAAAAATATTTTCAAATTAATTATATCTCGAGACAAACATTGACATAAACGAACATGAGTTCACATCTGAATAGTCATGATTGACTCACAAAATACACATAGTGTTGACACAATTTACCATAATTAACATGTCCTAAAATAGCTATATAGAATCTTAATATACAGGACATAATAAGCATGGGTAGCCTCATGAGGGGAAGAAAATGAACACGAAGTTTATTATATTATGTTGTTTTATCGAAACTCTAAAGAGAATGTGAAAATAATTTGAATGAATCTTAAAGAATCTGAAATGACATTGTGCTATGTTGATATTCATTCTAAACGCACAAAGCATATGATATATATTATTTCCAACAGATATAAATCTCATAGATATGAGATAGTTAAATAAATTTTATCATCATTGGAAACAAAAGTGAAATAACACTTGATCGTGAGGTTGATTTAGCGAAACCATTGTGTTTCGAAATGTGTAAATTGTTGAAGCAAAAGTAGAGCATCAGTTTATAGCTCGGTGCAATTACTATATGTTTGATGAAGATCGTTTTCGGCATTAGGGGAGATAAAGGAAACCCCATCTCGTAATAAAGAATGCCGAGAAATTTTAACAACATAAATTATCTTGAGATCTCAGCAATATTTTACTTGTAGTGTTTTGCAAATAAAGCGCCGGTGTCTTTCTATGAAAATAAAGGAGTGATGGTTTATAAAATGCACCAAATCAAATTTGATTAACGATATTTTCTACGCCATGATGCGTAAATGACCGATTGGTGTAAAAGATAAAAATCTACGGTATATGAATTCATAGTCAGCCACTCATGAATACTATTAAAGAGATTCGATTTGGAGACGAATACCCCAAATAAAATTGCACGTGCATCAAATGATTAAATATTGGGGTTGCGGAACAACCAATCCAAATATTAATAAGGATTTGGTTTATGCTAATATCAAATGAGCAATGAATTTCGTGGGAAAAGTTTATAATAAATATCATAGTCGTCGACGACATATTTGCCTCATAATTTGCTAATAATCTGGATCCAGAACCCAAGTCAGAATTAAGTGCTAGAAGCACATAGAGTGGGTAAAAATAAAATAACCAATAAAGACTAATCTTGATTTGAAAATTTGGTTTTGTAGTGACCAAATATTGATTTTGATAGATTAAATTCTCCCGTTATTAGTAACATTATGTTCCGTTACTTAATGATTATGGCAAAGCAACTATGAGCTTTATATGACTCCGTGATTGCATATTTATGAGTCATTAGACGTAAGTATTTATATGAAAATCCATGATAGATTTCAGTAATTAAAATCGCAACATGCATATTGTTAAGTTGTAAATATCGTCAACATTAATGTTGAATGTAATATGATTAGTTGAGTAGATTCTTATTAAGGAAGGAATATGTAAGTAATACATGGTTAATGTCATTAATTTTAGAGCATTACGATAGTTGAAATATATGCATGCAAATTGTGATTACACTACTTTCCCCATTGTTTTGATAATTACAGTGCTGATTGTGTTGCTCAAGTGAGTAGTGGGTATGACACTTATTAGCCCCTACATTCGGTTAACTACATGAACTCCAGAAGATAGTTGATATACAAAAATACGCTTTAGTGACAATCTGTCAGATTTGTTCACTAAGATTATTCCTACATCTATTTGGGAAAATTTTGTTTTAGTATCGGAATGCGTACATTCGAAAGACAGTTGTCGTTAAGAAGAGCGACAACTTCAATATTATTTTAAGTATTTGGTCATAAAGATCAATGACTGTACTCTTTTCCCTTTAACTAAGTTTTCCCCCATAGAGCTTTTTTAGTTAAAGGTTTTTGACGAGGCAGTCAGTGCAACACGTAATACGTATATAGAATGAACTGTTTTCCTTGTCTAGTTTTTTCCTACTGGTTTTTTCCAGCAAAGTTTATAGTACATGACATATACGTTATGCAACTCAGATTGAGAAAATCATTTTATCCGCTTATTGATTGAGATATTGTCTACTCTCACTTGATAAAAGAAATCATCAAATTGTATTGTATGAAGACAATGCATCTTGCATATCTCAATTGAATCGGGCTATATTAATGGGGATAGAACAAAACATATTTCACCAAAGTTCTTCTTTACACATTATTTGTAAAAGCTGTGAAGATTGACGTGCAACAGATCCCTTCAACCGATAATCTGGCAGATTTATTTACCAAAACATTGCCGACTCCGACGTTTGAAAGACCGGTGAAGAACATTCATTTTTTCTTAACAAATATTTTTTCCCCAGTGAGTTTTTTCTTAGTAAGGTTTTAATGAGGCATATCATATCTATTGTTTGTTGAACAATAGACATCCAAGGGGGAGTATTGTGTAATAATATATTTTGGATTATCTATTGATTGATTCTGATTGATCTCTTGTAAATTACAATTCTATTTATTTAGGGGGGTTTATCGGCACACCGTTTTTTTACTATTGACACTCATTTTTTGATTATTTTTTTCGATTAACGAACGTCGATGTATACTTGTTGCTTTAAATTAAAACCAACGTCGCCGATACACTAACACCGATGTTGCTACGAAAGTCGATTAGGCTTTGTTGTTTTTAAGTTGTGACACTTTTATAACGTAAATCGGCCGTCATGATGATGTTGGTTTTTCAATAGCAACAGCACAATCGACGCGTTCGTTCATTAAAAACAATCGTGGTGCCGAAGTAATTTTTTATGGTGCCGGAAGTAATATGGTGTCAGTAGTAAAAATATGTATGCCAATAGAACCCCCTTTATTTATTGTATTCATACTCTAGACTGTACTATAAATACCTATTATATCATTGAAATAATGCACAAACAATTTTCCTTCTTCTCTATACTTCATGTTTCCTCTCGTTTTCTCAGTTATTTTATTAGTTTTATAACACAAAACACAAAATTTTATTAGATATAAAAATGGTATGGAGTTGATGGTAGCTCTATCATTTCCCTATTGGACCGAGGTAGTATCATTTAGTAGAATTTTAATTGTATCGTAAATTCTTTCAAAAAAAAAAAAAAAAAAATTGCATCGTAATTTTTTTCCGTAAATATTTCGAGCAGGAGTTATTAATAGAGAAGAACGATAGAGAGCTGCATCGCACCACACATTCACGCCACGATTTAAATTCGCGTATCGATTCATTTAAAGGATGGCCGTGGTCAGAATGTTCTTGGCGTATGCATTTCTTTATTGAAGCCTCCCTGCATCAGAATAACCCCTAAACCGGCACCAAGCTACTCTAGAAGCACTTCCCTCCTTGTTCGAAACTCGTCCAGGTGCATCCCTTCTGAAATCTGCCCCCTGGTCGTCTTCAAAATTAAGCAACAAAGCATGCTTTTATTGTTTCCGTCACATTTTAAATACTCTCAGAGACAAATTTACAAGCATCTTTTATTTATCTCCGCCTCAAAATAACAAATATCTTTCCCCCAATTTTCTACTCCATGGTTATTGCTGCAGCAGCAGCAGCAGCATTTCCTCCTCCTCCTCCTCCTCCTCCTCCGTCGTCATCAGCCTCATATTCTCTTTCTTGCCTTCCATTCTGTCGCCGCTGTATTTGTTGTAGAAGCTGTCAGTGAATTTTGATAATCTTCGACATAAGTTTTAATTTTTATTGCTGTCGGGTTGAATTGTTTGGAATGGATTTATCCCACCCCCAATCGAGTAATTTATCGCTTGGATTTCTTTCACACGCCTCGTCTGAGGTTCATTGTTCGAATCGTCGATCGCAAATTGGCGATGATTCAGTTTTATCTCGTTTTGATTCGAGTAATAGAGGGTCTTCTGAACCTTTGACGCCGATTCCGCTTCAATTGATGGAGGAGCAAAGTGATAATCATAAAGATGAGGTCGAAGACGGCGAGGATGGTGAAAAAATACAGGAATTTCGGATTTTAGGTCATTCCATGTGTTTTAAGAGAAAGCGTGAGTCTGATTCGTCGTCTTCGTCAAATTCTTCTGCTTGGAAGTGTGGGATGCTTTCTGATGACCTTGAATCACGGAGGATTGCCGTGAGGGCGTGGGGGAATCAGAGCTTGAGAGCAGCAGATCCTGACGTTTTTGAGATCATGGAAAAGGAGAAGCAGAGGCAGTATAAAGGGATTGAACTGATTGCTTCCGAGAATTTTGTTTGTAAAGCTGTTATGGATGCTTTGGGCAGCCATTTGACTAATAAGTACTCCGAAGGGATGCCTGGAGCCAGGTATTATGGTGGGAATCAGTTCATTGATGAGATTGAAACATTATGTTGCGAAAGAGCATTGACTGCTTTTAGACTCGATTCGGAGAATTGGGGTGTTAATGTACAGCCTTATTCATGTACTTCTGCCAATTTTGCAGTGTATACGGGTTTGTTATTGCCAGGTGATAGGATAATGGGATTGGATACACCCTCTGGTGGGAATACAAGCCATGGGTATTACTTGCCTAATGGAAGGAAAGTTTCGGGTGCTTCAATATTTTTTGAGAGTTTGCCATATAAAGTAAACCCTCAAACTGGTTATATAGATTATGATAAGCTTGAGGAGAAGGCTCTAGATTTTCGTCCAAAAATACTTATTTGTGGTGGAAGTTCATATCCTCGGGAGTGGGAGTATGCTAGGTTTAGGCAGATTGCAGATAGGTGTGGAGCTGTCTTGTTATGTGATATGGCCCAGATAAGTGGTCTTATTGCCGCAAAGGTCAGACCTTGTTCTTCTGTTCACTATGTTTATGTAAACATTATTGCCCGTTCTATTGTTTTTCACATTAGTGTTATTTTGGTTTGAGCCTGTTGCATTCCATGTGTGAGGTGTGGTTTTATGTTGTCGAGCTTTTGCAATAAACGAATACAAGAATACCTTGGTGATATAGATTGAGATTGTTGTGCGGTAAAATGACTTCTTCAGTCAGTAGTTGTTAGTTATTAGATAGGGTAGGAATGGCAAGATGAACTGCTGACTGTTTACTTGCTATTTTTTGTAACTTAAAATTATGACCATGGGCAATGTGTGTCTGATATTTTTTAAGAAACGTGTCTTCATTATCTTACTATGAATATGGCACTTAGTCTTGCATGCTTATTATGCCACTAATGCACATATAAGGATTCCCTTTTTCAAGTTCTAACAACCGAATTTCACATCGAACACCTTGTTTATGGAAGGAGCCAAAGCTGTCTTGCCAATATTAAGGTATTACAGCTTAATCAACAAAATCATTGATCAACTACCAGCTCATCTAAAAGTTTTAGCTGTTAAGTAGAGTTGTAATTTTTACATTTATCTAACACGCCCCTCACGTGTGGGGTTTCCCACACATGGACAAAAATAGGTATGTTGTGGCAGAGTACAGCAGTGTTCTTTTTCGTTTCTTTTGTTGGGTTGAACCAGAGTATTAGCAGGAGTATTAGTTTTATTATTGATGAGGGCAGTATAGTTTTTTAATAGATGAAGGCAGTGAAGTGTGATCCTTGGACATCTCGATGCGTAGTTAAGAACCATGATGCATTGTCAACTCCATTTAGTTCAGGAAGTAAATTTGACATTTGTCTACCATGTATGATAACATCAACTTGTACTTTTTTGTTTGAATAATTTCAAGTCTAGTTTCTTCATTTCTGGCATAAGTGTAACATTCTTTTTGCAGGAATGTGCGAGCCCCTTTGATCATTGTGATATAGTCACATCAACAACGCACAAAAGTCTTCGAGGTCCTAGAGGAGGCATCATATTTTACAGGAAGGGTTCCAAGCCAAAGAAAAGAGGCGTGCTTTTGAATCAAGGGGCTGACAGTGATAGATATGATTTCGAGGAGAAGATTAATTTTGCAGTTTTTCCTGCATTGCAAGGTGGGCCTCACAATAATCATATTGCTGCCCTTGCTGTAGCTTTAAAACAGGTTTCTACACCTGAGTACAAAGCATACATGCAACAAGTAAAGAAAAATGCTCAAGCTCTGGCATCTGCTTTGCTGAGAAAAAACTTTAGACTGGTGACTGGGGGTACTGACAACCATATGTTACTTTGGGATTTGAGGACTCTGGGATTAACAGGTAAGGCTTAATTTCCCAATGCATATGAAGTTGTCTAGTTTTCTGTTCTATTTGTTAGATATTTTTAATATATAACCTTCTTTGACCTAATGATCTGTTGTCAACAACCAAACCATATCACTACTCTATGGCTTGACTGGTGGCATATTTTCTTCTATCTGTATTGCTTTCTCCTTTTGTTTTTGTGTGGGAGGGGACACTGAGCATGCTTGAAGAGCGATATATCTAGGATGAGTCCGGTTTGAACATGAATTAATTCGTCTTTATTCTTATATATAGTAAATATATGTTTTTGTTAAGATGTTTTTTGAACTGCATTAAACATTGTCAGATAAAGTTGGTTTTGTGCACTGTAGGGGGGAGATTCAGAGATAGAATCAATTTAAATTCAGATGAATAAATTTGCTTAATTGAATCCATGTGGAGTGAATGAGTCAAGCCTGTCCAACGTAAATTGTAGATAAAGTGCATTTCACTTTGCTTCTTGACAAGAGGATCTGCCTTTTTGTTTTGTAGGTAAAAACTTTGAAAAGGTTTGTGAGGTGTGCCACATTACCTTGAACAAAGTTACCATCTTTGATGAGAACGGCGGTATTACACCTGGCGGTGTGAGAATTGGTAAGTGAAAGACAGGCTACTTACCCCCCCTCCTGATTTACAGATTTTTTTTTTCTTCATATAATCTGATAGATGGAGTTTGTGCCCGTAGGTACTCCTGCAATGACATCAAGAGGCTGTATGGAGGCTGATTTTGAGAAAATAGCTGACATCCTGTTTAGAGCTGTACAAATTGCTAGTGCAGTGCAGAGAGATCATGGAAAGATGCCAATGACTTTTCTCAAGGGTCTTCATAACAACAAAGACATCGTTGAGCTTCGCACCCAGGTTGAAGGTTTTGCATCCCAGTTTGCAATGCCTGGATTTGACATCTAAATCGTGTTTAGGTGTGGTCACGTATATGGTTCGATTGGAGTACATGAGATAGCTCATTGATGCGGCTCCTTTGTGAATTATGATGATCAGTCTTGTCTTTAATTGCGGTATGGTATTCTTGCTTTGTGGTTTGGGAAGCACAAGTTATTAGTTATGCAATGGGTCTGAAATGTCGTGCCGCTAGCTTTGGAGCTAGGTCGGTGTTTCACTTGTTGACCAGATTCTAGTGTACATATATTTTCATGGCAACTTTTTTGGACAGCTTTACATACAGATACAGTATATATAAAATTTTGCTTGATGAGAGGAGACTAGAAGCATGCGTTCCTT
Organism: Gentiana macrophylla; assembly: GCA_026214975.1. Taxonomy (NCBI): domain Eukaryota; kingdom Viridiplantae; phylum Streptophyta; class Magnoliopsida; order Gentianales; family Gentianaceae; genus Gentiana; species Gentiana macrophylla. Next base: position 30,468,631 of record CM047814.1, read on the forward strand.
CATCAAGAAGAAGACTGCATGCGCAACCTTCTCGATCACGCACAATCATATGATGAGTCAATCTGGTGGGGTCCCAAATCTATCTGTGTCATCTATTATTATCAACGGCTCGAATGGCTGGTGGGTGTTTGTGCTCGTTGTGGTGCTTCCTTTCGTGTTTATGTTCATATCCCTGTTATCATCATTGCATTTTAGGTTGGTTAAGATAATTCTGCATTTTTTAATACACTCCTTTTGTGCTACCATTGTTTCAAGTTCTGCAACTTGAAACAATGACTTTTTAATCGATTTTCAAAAAGTGGCTTGGTCAGCCTGTCTGCTGCCAGTTGGTCTTCAGATCGTTTTGGATTGTGTATTGTAACGGCCTGTCCCAGAAAGGCAAAACCACAATCTGAACGAGACGTTCGGCATGTGCCCAATAAACGAACTTAAGGGTCACATCTAAAAGTCGTCGAAACTGTGTGCAGTAAAACACATGTCTTACCGTTGCTACGGTGTAACCGATGAAATGTTTCTGTATAAAATCTCTAGAATAAGACGATTGTTGCTGACTAGTAATCTCATATAACAAACCAATACAAGTACCTTAAAAATAACCTATCTGGCCTTGTGCCTTATTTCTACCTCATGATATGTCCAGAAATAATCAAATGTAAATATAAGTATTACTCCAAAGCATCCATCCTACTGCTCATCCTCAGGTTTCTTAAGATCATCATTTCTAGCATATCTCCTGCATATAAAGGGTTGAAAGAATTAACAAAATGATACATTTACCACTCCTTATTTCCACCCCATCACCTGAACAATGTTTTTTTCTTTTTCTTTTTCTTTTTTGTGGTTCATGTGTTTTCATTGTTTTTTTTTTTTAAAAAAAGAAATTTGTCTGGTGCAAAAGGGCATTCGGTACATTTTATGGGGATATTTTCGGTGTCCCCATCATTCTCCTAAAAGATTAGGGGTGAGCTACATACGACTAGCCCAACAAAGAGTATAAGCATCAATATAGTCCTTTTAAAGTTTACCAAGTGGAATAAGAATAAGGAGCAATGCTCGAAAAGGACACAATAAGTGCTAAAATGAGTATTAGGACGCTTAACACTTAAATGTTTTTTTTTTTTCAGAACAAACACTTAAATGTTTTAGAAGGACAAAAATAATATAACCGGACCAAAATACCATTTCTAAGGAGATGATGTTTGTCCGACCTTAGCAATGTGGGATATTACACCTGGTCAGAACTTGTCCTGGTCTCCTCCTTACCAGAGGTATCTGGAGGTGACCCTTGCACCATTTTTTACAGTGCCCTTACACCATCTCTTATGGTGCAACACATAATTCCGTTTGGTAGTTGGTTTTGTAACGCCCCATCTCTTAGTTGAATACCAATTGTAACGCCCCCAAACCCCATGTTTGGTACCGTTAAGTGAGTCATAAATGATCCGGCCAGCTGCTTGCATCGTCGTCCTCGTTTGGTATAAAATGGCTACCCCAAGTTAACATGATATTTATGTCTCACTTATAAGGAGATGATGTTTCTCCCACCCGTTAAGCAACTGACGTCCTAGCCAAAACTTGGGCATGACTTGTCCCAGTCTCGTCTCTACTTGAGGTAACTAGACATCATTAATCACATTATGAATAATTTTATTATCATAATCACACAAACACAACAAGTGACACAACCTGACGTGGCAGTGAGACCTTTCTTGATATGATATTTTATTTAACGAATGTCTCACTGTCACATCATTAATTATCACACCGACACGTAACGTTATAAACATTAGAATATCAGATATTTGTGGTAGACTATTTTCGCAGGTACACAACCACATGGTAAAATACTAGCTCTTTTCTCAAAGATACACTACATATATGCATAAGGTTAATTGGATTAATTTGGTTTTACAATAAACAATTTGTCATTGTCTCTTATTACTTGGATGGAGTCAATTTCATCTCCACCCCCATTCAAGATTTGGGCATCCCTTGCATCAAATCCGAATTTTTCACCTGTCAGAAAGATCACAATGATAATTCATAAAACATAAAATACCAAATTATATATTACATTACTTGTTGATTCAAGTAGCAAGAAGTTGAACATGGACAAAGCTTTATTTTCAAGAAACTCTTGGGATGTTCTTATACAAATGTGCAGATATGTATTTTAGCAGTTTTGTTGCAAGTTTATTAAAAGAAAAGAGAAAAGAAAAAAAAAAAGATTTCCAATGGAAAGTTACCTGCAATACTTTTAAGCTCTGCTAGTGATTCTGGCAGGATCATTAATTTTCCAGGTTCAGTGCATCTGATCGCGGGATGGCCTCTGTATACGCTTACCCTATAACTTGAAGGTAACGAGGAGGAGCCACGATCCCGAGAACTTCCTGAACTATGGTTTTTTTCTTCATCATTCCACCTATAAAAAGCATCTTCTTCTGGTCTGATTGTTACATGATGCCCTTGTTCTTGCTTATGACACTGCAACCAAATCGAAGTTGTTGATGACTATTAAGTAGACAATTTTGTTAGTCAAATAAAGATTGGGAATATATCATCCTTTTACCTGTAAAAAGTTGTTAATGATGATAACATAATCCTCATGTCTATTCTTAATAGTTTCTGTAAGAACATTTGTTTTCAGCCTCAACAACTGTGATATTGTCTTGGTTCGATAAGTAAACTGTTGAGGCCTGCAACATAAACCCCGGTTTCACCGAACATGTCTCCAGATTTTAATGTCCAAACTGCTTGCTCTCTCTCCATATGCAAGTCTATTATTTCCACTTCTCCAGATACAATGATGTAAAGATCATCAGGTGCTTCATTCTTTATAATCACATCCTCTTTAGGTGGAAGATATTCAGCCTTCATTTCTGCTACCTGAAGCCGAATTCCACCCACAACCATTTAAAACAAAAACGGGATCAACGATCGAAATTCAAACGTGAAAAAGGGCAAGAAAGAACCAACACGTACCAGGAGTAAAAGAAGTTCCCTGGAAATGCCTTTAAAAAGGTAAACTTTTTCAAGTGATGGCAAAAACAAATGTTTGCAAATATTTGTACAAATACTTTTTGGGAGCTGGTCAATAATATGTTGCTGATTTAAGTACTCAGCTTTGTACCTTAGACACATATAAGCTAGTAACTGGTCTTTCAACCTTGGGGGCAATCGGTTCCGGTCTACGAAGTTCGATGCAGCTTCAATGCTATTCCTCTATATAGTACAATATATACAACAAAACATATCTATCTATCTTTAGCTGTTTTCTGAAGAGGTTGGATAAAAAAGGAAAGGAGAGAAAAAAAAAGGACTTACGAATTCCATGGTGCGGCGACTTCCATCAACAACTAAGTTTGTCATGTTACCAATAATGTAAGCAGTGAGACAAAGGTTAAAGAGCATATAGAAAATGTTGAAAATCATTTCTTGATTGTTGACTGCATGCATATCACCATAACCAACAGTGGTCATGGTGGTGATGGACCAGTATACCGATGCAATATACCGAAACCAGAGACTTGTTTCTCTGAAGTTAGGATTTACTGCATCAAGCCATGTTTTCCCATCGTTTGGATAACGGTCGGCTAGCAAGTAATAGATGCATCCAGCACAATGCACAATGAACATTGTTACCTACAAAAGGGAAAAGAATTGCACTTTCTCAATATGTTGTTGTTTCCATCCATATATATAACTATTAGAAAGTTAGAAACTTTAGGGGGACCCTTTACACCAATAATGCTTAATTGTTAACAGGCAAGTAAGAAAATGACTTACAAATAAAAGCCAAGCACATCTGACCCAAAAATAGCTCAACCTAGTGTCCTTTTCAATCCTGCAACAAGAATCAATGCAGAAGGGCAAATCTTCATCATCTTTCATACAATACTCCTTCATTTAGCATTAATTTTCAGCCCTTTTAGATTGTGAAACATAAATAAATAAATAGATAAACAACCAACAGCTAACTTTTAAAACCAACCAATCAACAACAGTGTTGGTAAAGTAGTGTTTACCTCCTGAAGAAGTTCTTGGCACGGCGAAGACGCCAAAGTCTAAGCATTCCTAATAAGGAAAAGGTGATACCACCATATTGTTTTCGCGTAAAGAAGAAGATGATTGTCTCGAAAGGGATTGTGGAGGCCACATCCATCACAAACCATGTTGATAGATATCTGCACAAAAAACAATGCTCAACTGATGGGGCGAAACATATTTTTGACTTTACTTAGAAGGGTAGAGGTCCTACGGTTCCTACTAGCTAAAGGCTAGCTGTACCAAATCCAGCTCCAACAAGATTCTTTTATCATCCAGAGTGTTTGAAGTGCAAGAAAAGGCTTTCAGAGAGTGCAATTTCAAGTAAAAGATCTGCTATAAGTGTGGTTAGTCGGGCCATATGGTGAGGGAGTGTCCTACTTATTAGGGGTCAACAATAGTTCCAGAAGCTCTATCCGCCCAAAAGAAGGGCCGATGTGTGGCCACAACACCGGTACCATTCCAACCCATGTGTTTGCTCAAGATATGGTTTAAGCTGACGAGGATGACACAGTGAATACATGTACCATTTCTATTGGTTCTTTTCAGCTACTTGTTTATTTAATTCCGGGGCATTACACATTTATATCTCGAAGCTTCGCCATGAAGCTCAGTCATCCTGTCAATAAGCTTGGTGTACCGTTAATAGTTTTCTAGCATTCACTGCGGATGATAAGAAAATCCAGCCTCAATTGGAATATATCCTAGTCATTTTCTAGTTCCAATGTTTTTTGTAGAGAGTTGCCAAGGCTACATCCAGACGCAGACATCGTGTTTTAGGTCAACTTGGTTTGAGGGGGCTTAACTAATTTCAAATCAACCATATAGAATGCATGGCCCCAACTAAGCTATATGAGCTTAAATATCAACTACATGATATGTTATACTGGAAGATCATCCAATCTAACCTTGGGGGGGGTAGCAGTCATGTTGTTAGAAAAAGTATGGCAGCTTGCGGTTATCCATCGACTACATAGAGTTGAACAAGTTGATAGTGAAAACAAAGTATCCTTTTCGCGCATTGATGATTTGGTTAACAAACTTCATGGGGCTAAGGTATTCACAAACATAGACCTCAAATCTGATATCTGAAAAGTGCCTCCCATGCCAGATATGGTCCAGTATGAGTTCCTTATCAAGCCCATTGTCTTGAGAAACACCCCTTAACTTTCATGGATCTCAAGAATCGGCTCTTTAGTCCGTGACTTAAACAAGTTTGTGGTAGTCTTTATTGACGACATTCTTGTATACTCTCGGAATCATAAGGCACATGTAGAGCATCTCAAGTTGGTTTCACAGTAAGTGCCTGAGAGAGAAGTAACTCTATACCAAGTTCAACAAGTGCGAGTTATGGTTAAATATAGTTACCCTCTTGGGACATGTGACATCAATGGAGGGAGTCATGGTGGATCTAGCCAAGATGAAGATGGTAGTCAGTTGTCCATATCCCACCACAATAACAAAATTGCAAAGTTTCTTGGGTATGGAAGGCTAATGCAGGAAGTTTGGGGTTTTCTTACATAGTTGTACCCCTCTTTCAACTTACATAGAAGAATTACAAGTTTCAATGAACAACCGATTACGAAAGTGCATTTCAAGAGATGAAGAATCGGTTACTGTCAGCCCCTATAGATGACTCTTTGTGTTTCAGGGAATGGTAAGTGTGCCTAGCTAGGGTGGCTGAGTTTTTTTTACCAAGATCTTGACGGAGGCTCGTCAATCCGGGTCCATAGGACCTTTAGGTAACAACATGATGTATTAGGACATTAATGGAAATTTTTGGTGGAAACGTATGAAAAAGAAGCATCGCCAAGTTAGTTTCAGAGTGGCCGGTCTGTCAACGTGTTAAGGCAGAGCATCAACATATTGTAGGGTTGCTCAAGCCTCTTGAGGTACCCCAATAGAAGTGGGACCATGTCAACATGGACTTTATCACATGTTTTTCCATGAGGTAAGGGTAATGTGAATGCTTTATGGGTTATAATGGATTGGTTGATCAATTCATCTCAGTTTCTAACCAATTTGTAAATTCATGAGATTATCTGACTGCTTGGCACACTACTTTATATAGTTTCATACACGGATACGAACTTCATATTTAAGTCTGTTAGAGTTTGTAGGAGAATATGGGGGCTAAGTTGCATGTACTTTAGTTCAAGCTTCCATCCTCAGACCTATGGGCAATTTCATCAGATGATTCAGACCCTAGATGACACATGTTGAAAACTCGTGTTCTAGAGGCGTCACATACTTGGCCCTATATTCGAGTTTGCTTATAACTATTAATGCATCCATGCAAGTTCATGCACAACAACAGCAACAACTCAGCACGACAACAGCAACAAACTTTCAAATCATGATTTAGGAGAGATAAGGTTGTTTTTGGAGAGATAAGGAAGAGTTTAAATCATGATAATGCTGAGTTTAAATCATGAGTCCTTAGGTGGTTAAAGAGTTCTATGGCTACTTAATCTCTTATGTAATAGTAGGATAGTTTGTTATGGTTGTTTCTTTTGAATTTTTATCTGATCTGATCAATTCTGTTGCATTTCGAATGTATAAGTAGGAGAGCATCCTGTATCATTGAATCAAGGGGGAAAATCATTGAATAAAAATCCTCTTTATGTTCCAAATTGTGTTTTTCTTCATGGTATCAGAGATTATTGGTGTCTAATCACCACATATATCCCTAATTATGGCTGCAAATCCGACTAATACCACATCAATTAATGTCAGCAGCATAATCTCATTAAAACTCACCTCCAAAAACTATCCCTTGTGGAGGGAACAAGCCTTAGCATTTGCTGATAGTCAGGATGTCTTAGGACATCTCACTGGTGATACTCCTGCTCCAGAACAACCACAAAACACCACAGCAACCACCAATGCTTCAACAATAAGCACAGATTACACCAGATGGAAAAAGGCAGATCGATTGTTAAGGGCTTGGTTAATTGGCTCATTGACTGAGGAATCATTAAGTCTAGTGATTGGTTTGGACTCATCAAAAGCAGTCTGGGATGCACTTAAACGTGCATATGCACAAGAATCCCAGGAAAGGGAGTTCAATCTCAAACAGCAGATTACTTACATGAGGAAGGATGACACAAAAACAATCAATGAACATGTGCAGTACTTTAAAGGGTTATGTGGCAGTTTGGTACGCCATAGAAAGCCAATTTCTGATCCCGAGAAGGTCTATTTTCTCCTAACAAGCCTTGGACCCCAATATGAGATGTTTACAACAACAATGCTCATGCACAAGCCTTCCTATGAAGAATTGGTAGGCCATTTGCAGAATCTGGATCAAAGAAGATCCTGGTTTGCTGCTAAAGATGCAGACACATCTCACATAGCTTTCTATGGTCATAGACCACAGGAAAGAAGCAATGCACAGACCAACTTCAACTCACAGGGCAGAGGCTTCCAGGCACAACAAACCAGAGGAAATCAGACACAACAATACAGAGGTGCAGAACAAAGAATGATCACCCAAAAGGTCTTTTAAGAATGTCTAGGCGTGAGAAAGAGATCAAGACAAGAATGAGACATGTGACTTCTGTGGAGTGCAGGGCCATATCTCCAAAATTTGCTGGTGGAGTAACAAAGCAAAGGAGGAAATTCTCCCTCAAGCACTCTCTGCACTCACACTAGACAACACCATTGCAGACACTGAATGGCTTATGGACACAGGTGCAAGCAACCACATAACAGGTAACCCCAATTTACTGCATAATCTTCACACATTCCCTCCTCATGATCATGTTATAGTAGGCAATGGCAAAGCACTCCCTATCACAGGCACAGGTAATATTCATTTGACTTATAACAATGACACTTTGATAATTCAGAATGTTTTGCTTGTTCCAGAAATGGCCAAAAATTTAATTTCTATCAAGCAACTGACTAAACAATATAATGCTTACTGTCATTTTACTAATGCTGGCTTTGTTCTCAAGGAAAACAACAGCAACAAAGTCCTCCTGATGGGAGAATGTAGAAGAGGTCTCTATGCTATTTCCAGTGGACACCATGCTCTGGCAGTTCACACCAATAAATCCTCCACTCTTGAAGTTTGGCACCAGAGATTAGGCCATGTCCAAATTGCTACTGTTAATGCTTTAAGTAATAAAGGTTTCATTGATAGGATAGGTTCCAATAAAGTTGAACATTTGTGTGAAAGCTGCCAATTAGGCAAACTTTCAAGGCTTCCTTTTGAACATTCTGAACATGTTTCTTCAAGTGCTTTTGATTTAATCCATTGTGATCTTTGGGGCCCGCCTCGCTGTTTCTATTAGTAAATTTGTTTATTATGTGAGCTTAGTAGATGATTTCTCTAAATATGTGTGGTTCATTCCAATTAAACATAAATCAGATTTCTTCAATGTGTTTGTTTATTTTGTTCAATATGTTAAAACACAGTTCAACAGGGATGTAAAACAACTGCATACAGATGGAGGGGGAGAATTTGACAATAAACCCCTCACACAATATCTGTTAGATAAAGGCATCACTCATCTCATCACTTGTCCTCATACACCTCAACAAAATGGCATTGTTGAACGTAGACACAGGACCATTAGAGAACTTGGACTGACCATGTTATTCCATAGTAGGACACCCTTGTTTTTATGGGTTGAGGCCTTTGCTACAAATTGTTTATATCTTAAACAGAATTTCTCTCTTACCAATAAGATCGATTCCCCTATTTTTTGCTTCACAACACTCACCCTGATTACCACAGTCTAAGGATATTTGGATCTAAGTGTTATCCTTACACTTGGGATCTTAAGAAAAATAAGTTTGATCCCAAGACTCTACCTTGTGTCTTTGTAGGTTACAAAGAACAAACATAAAGGGTATAAGTGTTTTCACCCTCCTTCAAGAAAGTTTTACATGTCCGGACATGTTGTCTTTGATGAAACCATTCTACCTTATAAAACCATGACCACTATAAATGACCTTATGTTCTTAGTCTTTTTGACCCTGGTCATCTCCTAATGACCACAAACATGATTCAGACACATCCTTATCCATCCCTCAAGCATCTTCCTCTGCCCTTTCCCCTGATATCATTCTGACTACTCCAACATACCATCAACCTGATCCTGGCATTTCCATATCAAATCCTACTGACTATACTGATGATACCTCTACACAAGATTCCCAAACTACCCCAACTCATACTCAAACTCCTCCCGAATATCCTCCACATCCAAAGAACAAACTCTTCCCTAATCCTGTTCTCTCATCCACTTCTTCTCCAGCTTCAGATTCCTCCTCTCCATCTCCACCTCCATCTCCTAGGGCCACTAGAGCCCACCATGGCATCTTCAAACCTAACCCCAAATATGCCCTCACCAAGATTTACATAACAAAGATTCCCACAGTAAACCAAAGTCTATCAAAAGTGCCCTCAAACATGAAGGATGGCACCTAGCTATGAAAGAAGAAATGCAAGCCCTTATTGATAATCAAACATGGCAGTTGGTACCTAGAACACCAGCTATGCATGTCATAGGCTCTAAATGGGTGTTTAAGGCTAAACTCAAAGCTGATGGCTCACTAGACAGATTAAAGGCAAGATTAGTGGCCAAAGGCTTTGCTCAAATACATGGAGTAGATTATGTTGAGACCTATTCACCTGTTATTAAACCAAGTACTATCAGGGTTATTTTATCCTTGGCTCTATCCTATAATTGGTCTGTTAGACAATTAGATGTCAAGAATGCTTTCTTGCATGGTCATATCACGTAAACTATCTTCATGGAGCAATTTCTGTGTATGTGTGATCCTCACTCTCCCACTCATGTTTGTAAGTTACAAAAGGCCCTATATGGCTTGAAGCAAGCCCCAAGGGCTTGGTTTGATGATTTAGTGCCTTTTACTTACTTATGGATTCCATTGCAAATTATCTCGACCCCTCCCTGTTTATATATCACACTAACGAGTAAAACCCTAGTTCTTCTTTCTCTATGTAGATGATATGCTTGTCACAGTTCCCATGCAGAGAGTCAGCACAATCCTTCATTCATGAGCTCCACTGTAATTTGCCATGAAAGACCCCAGCACAATCCATCATTTTCTTGGTGTTCAAATACAACATACTCCTCAAGGCATGCTGCTCCATCAGTCTCATTATGCCACCACACTGATTCACAGAGCTGCATTACAAGACTGCAAACCAGCCAACACCCCAATGGCCACAAAGCCTCTTATTCCTCTTCAATCTCCTCCAGCAGATCCTACTTATTACAGAAGTCTTATAGGTGGCCTGCAATATCTCACATTTACCAGGCCAGACATCAGTTTTGCTGTCAACTGCTTATCACAATACATGCAAGCCCCTACTCAGTTTCATATGCAACAAGTCCACAGACTCCTCAAATATGTTAAAGGCACTCTCACCCTTGGCATATCCCTCAAACATTCATCCAAACTCAACTTATATGCCTTCTCAGATGCAGATTGGGCTGCCTGCCCTGATACCAGACGATCCATTACAGGGTATTGTACCTTTCTAGGCCCTAATATCATCTCCTGGTGTGCAAAAAAACAACCAACTGTCTCCAGATCAAGTACAGAAGCTGAATATAGAGCCATGGCACACACAGCAGCAGAAGTTACTTGGCTCACTCATCTCCTACAAGAACTCCATGTTTCATTGCCCACCACTCCTACACTTCTATGTGACAACCTCAGCTCCCTCTACATGACTGTTAATCCTGTTTTCCATGCCAGAAGCAAACATATTGAACTTGACTACCATTATGTAAGAGAGCAAGTAGCCAGAAAACTCTTAATCACCAAACATGTCTCTTCCCACAATCACCTATGTACATATTCACCAAACCTCTTTCCAAATATGCCTTTCAAACACTTAGAGACAAACTCAATTTACTCCCAAGTCCTAGCCTCGTTTGAGGGAGTATTAATGCATCCATGCAAGTTCATGCACAACAACAAAGAACAACTCAAAGACGATAACAAAGAACAAACTTTCAAATCATGATTTAGAGAGATAAGGTTGTTTTTGGAGAGATAAGGAAGAGTTTAAATCATGATAATGCCGAGTTTAAATCATGAGTCCTTAGGTGGTTAAAGAGTTCTATGGCTACTTAATCTCTTATGTAATAGTAGGATAGTTTGTTATGGTTGTTTCTTTTGAATTTTTATCTGATCTGATCAATTCTGTTGCATTTCGAATGTATAAGTAGGAGAGCATCCTGTATCATTGAATCAAGGGGGAAAATCATTGAATAAAAATCCTCTTTATGTTCCAAATTGTGTTTTTCTTCAACAAAAAAAAAAAAAAAAACAAAACAAAAACAAAAAAAAATTCAAGCTTTGTTGGACTCCGGAAGACGCGCCGGAGTGGAGATGCCCTCCAAAACAACAACACTATGGACCTCGGAAGACCATCCGGAGTGGAGATGCCCTCCAAAAATACAACTATGGACTCCGGAAGAATCACCGGGGTGGAGATGCCCTCCAAAACAACACAACTATGGACTTCGGAAGAACTCCGGAGTGGAGATGCCCTCCAAAAGAAACACAACTATGGACTTCGGAAGAACTTCGGAGTGGAGATGCCCTCCAAATCATTCCAAGACAAACTCGGCCTCCAAACCCGGCCTCGTTTGAGGGAGGGTGATAGAAGATAATTTCAAACATGAAATTCAAAGAAGATATAGGTTTTATGATAAAGTTTTAATTTAAATAGTTTGTTATTTGAAGTTATTTTAATATTAGAATTATCTATAGTTAGTGTTTTTATCTTTATTTTGTAGTCTAGGGATTTACTATAAATACCACTTGTACTCCTATAGTTTCATTCATTCAATAAAACACAAGAGGTTTTTCTTCTGACTGCGTATTCTGTTTTTCTTTAATAACAAGTATCAAGATGGATCATTTCGAGCTCTTGTACGAGAGGAAATGCAGATCGATCGCCACTTTACTAGGATGGAGTTATTGGGGAGATGCAGTATAAGGGGCTCCAACTTGTTCATGATACAGCAGTGGCCGGGTAAAAAGTTGTCTTATAAAGATAAGACAAACGTTAGATAGATTTCAAGAAACGACCTTTATCCATTAAGGTTGTGGATAATATATGTGTAGTTTGAAAGTGTCACCTATATATGCATGGCATCCTATATTTTTGGCTGGAAGGGAAAGTACGTCAAGTCCCATGTTTTTGGGACATTTTGAGATTCTCAGACACGTTGGGGAGTTGGCATATCGATCTACCCTTTCTGGAGGGATCACGTGTCAACAATCCTGATGCTTTTATAAATGCACGATACCTGGTTACGATTTTTCTGGGATCACGAACAAGCAGTTGAGTCCTTGTATCGATATACGCCACAAAAAAGGTCAAAACAATGTCCCCAACAAAAAATAAGTCGATGATGTTGTCTATAAGATATAGCATTCTATGGTGTTTTTCAACGTGCGAGCTGAAAAATGCTATTTCGAATGGGCAAGCCCATGCTGAGTATGCCACCAATACTACCATTAGTGTTTCCCAGCACCTGCAGAAAAAAACAAACGCAGTCCTTTAATTAGCATTGAAAATATATTTGAGTTTGTAAACTAAAACATCGATCTGTTAAAAAACTGATACAAATTGTTTTTTTAGTTTCAAATGAAATGTACTAATCCATATATATATTTTATACACATAAACAATAGAATGCGCTACAGCCCCCTTAGTACAATAAAACTTTACAGTCCGGTTTACCGTTGAATAAACGACAGAAGCAAAGGATTCGATTGTACTTGACAAAGATGAACGCGTTGGCTCGTTACTTGTGTATGATCATGAGCTGACTATGAATGAAAGAAAAAGTGAGAAAGTTGAAGCCAAGAATCTTTCTTTGCAGGTTGTGAAAGAAAGTTGCAAAAGCTGAAACCAGAATGTAAGCACCAACTTTGTGAAGATCTCACAATGCTGGTTAAGAACTTGCACAAGTTTGCAAAGAATTCCATTAGTAGCAACAAAAGAAGAAACTAGAAAAGAAGCCATTCCAAATGTAAAGTTGGTGATAAACGTTATAATTGTAACATATTTAGCCACAAATGCTGGTGAATGTCCAAAGAAAAAAGACGAAACACCTGGAAAGCATAGTTACAAAAAAAAAATAAAGCTTTTAAATCTAAAGCCTCATGGAGTGATTCATCCGATACTGATGATGGAGACTCTGATGAGCATGCCAAGACATGCTTGATGGCTAATACATATGATGATGATGGTACTGATCATTGTTGTTAGGAAGTTTTAGTTTTGATGATGGACAAACCGGTTGTAAACTTGTAATAGAAGCCTGGAAGGTGGTAGATGATTATGTATAGGTTTTAACTAGAAGTTAGAATTTGTATAAGTTAACCAGGCTAAGCATTGTATTAGAAAATCTGATAGGATCCCAGCTGAATCAATCACTCGAATCCAGACTTGAAGGCAATTCAAATATTAAAATCCAGATTAGATAATCTAGGCTGACATTCAACAGATTAGAAGGCTGAGGGATCAGACTCGGTATTGAAGATTAGAAGGCCGAGGGATCAGTCTCAGTGGTGAAGATTGAAGACTGAGGAGTTAGACTCAAAATAGAAGATCAGAAGACAAGAAGTTCAAAAGAAAGAATATTAAAAATATTACTTCAAGAAGTATGTGATGACTTGAAGTATATATATTTGATAAAAAGAAAAATATGATTTACTCTGATCTCACACAACTAAAAGAATAGAGAAATTAAGATCAGATCTGAAAGACAGAAGATAAATCTGATAGATGAATCAGATTCAAATGATAACAAATTCAGAAGACAAAGTTTAGAAGTAAGGCTCAGATTTGAAGATTCATACTTGATAGAAAGATTGGAAAATGACATGACAGAAGCAAAGATCAGACATGAAGAATCAGATCCAAAGATGTGATAGAAATGACCAAACTCAAAGGTTCATATCTGAAGATAATCCATGTTGATCAAGTATACAAAAATGCAGAAAAGACAAGATTAACGTCCATTTCAAAGAGATAAGGATAAGGCTGAGCAAGAATTTAATTCGATCGGATGTCAAAAGTCAGCACAGTCGAAAATATGAAAACCGAGGCATCCTACCAGCTATACAAGACAAAGACCTTATATGTATCCATACTAGCAACGTTCAAAAATCAAATCATGCCAGAACAACGGCTAAATCAACGAATATATATATAAGATAATGACAAGAATTCATCAAGATATACAACGGTTATATTATCAAGAAACGTCCAGACTTGATTAGACTTGAAGATTCAAACGTGAAAAATATGTATTCGGATTTGATGAAGCAAGTCGAAACAGAGATTTTCCTTGCACTATAAATACCAGGACTTAGAGTCAAATTCGACACTCATGCTATGAAGAACACTCCAAGGCATCCTCTCTGTGATTTTCAAGCACTCTGAAACTACATCATGAAAATTCAAGTATAAGCAAATCAAGAACTTAAAAGATTTTATTCAGACAGAACTTGAATCTTGAGCCAAATCTTATACTTCAAAGACATCCAAAAAAGGCTCAACATTGAATCAACTTCTTGATTCAACACTCCATCTTGTTATGCAACATAAGAGTTTAAAATCTTGTTATGCAACATAAGAGTTTAAAATCTTGATTAAGATGTAAACTTCATGGTGCTTCTCTCTTCTACTAACATAAGCGGATGAATAGAAGAAAGGTGGACTATATCATCAACTTATTCCATTTGTCTAGGAAAGCTAGCCATGCTTTATGGTGAATACTGTCGGGTTTAAATGCTTTGAGATCATAAAGATTGTAATGTTCCTCAATAAGTCGTGATATATGACTTCGGAAAGTACTTTATTTTAAGTAATCTAGCATTTGTGCAAGCAGTCAACGACATAAGTTAATCAGTGAAGATGTTGAAGGCTTGCAAGGACTAATAGCAGCTGAAGAGGTGATACTTTCAAGGAGCTGTGTAGTGGTAGGAAGTTGTTGAAGGAAACTCCGAAGGAACATTAGAGTTGGATTGGTGAAGCATCTTGAAGAAGTTGTCAAGAACTGATAGCTCAGAAAGTGAAGCATATGAGGGTGACAAGGACTTTCATACACTATTGTAACCGGTGTAACAAAAACAATAGTGAATTCCTTCAATCATCACAAGAGAAGAGAGAACTAAGGGATTACACCACTTTGAACCTCTATAAACCTTGTGTTCTTTACTTTCAGCACTTTACTTTAAGTTACTTACTTACTACATACATACACTCAGTTCAACACTAATCTTTCAGTTATTTACTTACTGCATACGTTCACTCAGCACAACATATTTCAGATCTAGATACATAACTTTGAAAATTGCTTTAATGGATTTTTAATCCGCTCCATAATTAATCTGATCGTTTTGCAAGTGTTAAAAAATTCTAAAAATCCAACAAGTTTATTCACCCACCTTTGAACTTGTTCTAACTTTTACCTTAGGACCAACCAGTGGAAACAGAGCAGTGTTCTCTTAAAAACAGGTTTGTCTCAGATCTAACCGATGTTGGAGAGATCTACGTTTTTCATAGTTTTTCAAAAGTCATACTTATTCAAATATGTTTCTCATGGATTCACAAAGTCACATGAACAAAAGTCTAGTCTTTTCACTTGATAGATTTGATGAATACAAAGTTTGTATGCATGCACATCTTGCAGCTACCCATGAAGAAATGATGCATGCTAGCACTGGATCTATAACCATCATGAAGGTCAATATTGATGTTGCACTTGAAGGAAGAATGAAGATGGTTCCAAAACCAAAAGGTGAATGGTAAAAAGAGTTTAATCTCGATTTTGCTGCCAAGGATATGATTCTAAAAACCTTGGATAGAAACATGTCCATGAAGGTTAAAGAGTGGAAAACTGCTAAAGAGATGTGGGATACGCTGATTCAACTATGTGAAGGTTCTAAAGCTATCACATAAAACAAAATTATTGTTGCTACATAGAAGTTTGAAACTTTCAAAATGAAGTCTACATAGAACACTCTTACATGTTATGTTATATCCATTTTGATCAATATCACTCACATTGTGTATCAATTGTAAGAATTATCATTTAGTAAAAGATAATTATATGTGGCCCTTAAGTTATTTAATAATTATGTTGGTAAATATATTATTGGTTTATTATTTAATCAAGGGTATTATGGGAAATCCTATGATGGTTAGGGTTTTCACTCCGGAATATTCCATAATGCTTTAGGTCCCTAGTCTTGCCTATATATAGACTGCCTGTGTACCATCGGTTGGTGATCATACAGAAAATTAGGCATAGACCAGAAGACCTAAAAGCACAATGTGCCGTTACCAATGCATATGGACTTCTTCTATTCCAGCCTCCAGGGTTTCATAGGCGGCCGGTGGCTGGCGGCTAAACGGCTTATCAAGAGGTGAATCAACTCTTCAATCGGATACTATGGCTGAAGGTACGATCCTTGTTTCGTATTATTGTAGATCTAAACTATCATGTGGTATCAGAGCCAGGTTCCTTTTAGTCATCGTATCTGATTATAGATTGTTGTTTTAACAATTCGATTGTTATGTGGTGTCGTTTTCTCCCATTATTGTTTTCGATCTGAAGATTTGACTGCATATGAATATATTGTTTACGGACAAATATGTGTGTATACTGCTGCTTGTATATTTCTGTCTTCTCGCATGAACAATATGCTCACTGCTTCTGCTGCGCTTTTCATGAATACATATAGATTTAATGTTGCTTCATGCAATTTATATTTGAAATTTTGAATATGAGCATGTTGCCTGCACTTTTAAATGGATCAACCGATTATGTATACTTTTGCCTGGTGAATCAGACAACTTAAAATAACATCTTTAAATCTCATCCATGGATTGAGGCTGGAGTCAACTTAATAAAATAAAATAAAATAAAAACATTTTATTCTATTGTTGTTGAATATAATTTTGGTTGTTGTATGGAGGGATCGATCAACCTTTTCGATATGATAGCCGCCGACTGCCGTCGCCAGGACCTGTTTCAGGCATATTGATAACGTTTGAAATATTCTGATCACCGTGGTCGATGCCATAATGATTTGATGACCAAATCTTGGCTGCATTGGCAGCCATATTCGCCGTATCCGTGAATCGATTTCTTGTACAGACCGACGGAAAGTGGTAGCGTTATGTATTTTTCCGTAGATATGCTCGGAATAATCATATTAGGGTTGATGATCCATTTCGTTTGGTTTAAGGGCTGACAACCCATTTATGGTCTCCTTTCCCTGCTTTTGTTGTATCAACATATATATGTAATATAAGAAAATTGTTAGCAGGCTGACCCCCTCGAGATGTTGCGTGATTAGGTTTTGACTGCAATATCATTGTTTTGGGCCATTATGTTTTAAGGCCTATAATTTAAATAAATAAATAAAAAAAAAAAAAAGGGGCCGATACCTTCCTTCGGGATAGCTATTTGTTTAGGCCTTTCCTTTGGGGAATATTACTCTAAAGTTAATCATATAATTGTAAGACTTATTTTGGTTAATTAAAGTCAAGTCTTCTACTTGTCTTGGTATTATAATTACTACAGTATTTGTTTTGCTACTGTTTATGTACCTTGTAGTTGTACCTATTTTTATAATATGGAAGATTATAATCGTTCAATACTTAATTTATCACATTTGGTAGGTGATAATTAATTGTGAAACATAAGCAATCAGTCGCATATAGTTAAGTGACTAAATATTTAACAAAAAAAAAAAAAAAGGGATTCTTTTAGTATATGTTCACATTAGAAAACTGTAATAAACATTACATGTCACAAATAAAGAATTAACACATATAGTTAGTAGTTAAACTGTGACTCATGAGCAAATTTAGTCGCATGTAAATGGAATGACTAAATTATGTACGGTTTATAGTTGGTTCATTTTTGGCTTGATGTATCAGAAAGTATGTCTCTCCACTGATCGATGATTTGCAGCATTAATAAATATGTCCTATAGTTGTGTTGAGTCTCTTGAGTTTAGCCAAAGCAACTCAAATCTTGACATATAACGACTAATCACATTATGTTTAGTGATTACATTGTGACATATTTATGTTGTAATTTTAGTGAAGCAATAGACATGCATACTTGAACCATATTTAAGAATTAAATTGCACATGTTTATGTCAACATAAGATCTAGTTGACTTGTGTAAAGTTGTCAATATTTTGAATGTCGATGGTGTCAAATGTTAGGTGTAGCCACAACAGCCTGACATCATGATGCATAAATGATTTGATCGCTATATGTGAAGTGATTGAAAAATTAATCGATATTTAGTTGAATTGACAAATGGTTCAATTAAATGGTGTGTCGATATAAGAAATACATTTGTATTTAGCCTTATTTAGTAACTTCTAAAATATGACATGTCATATGGTCGATTTTGAATGTAGCCACAGCAGCTCAATGATTGACAAAAAAAAAAAAAACCTTAATCACGTATTGTTGGTGATTAAATTGACGATAATTGATTGCATCATGTACAGGGATCAATTTAATGCATATTTTAGCTACAATTAAAGGGTTGATTGACATATATGAGTGAACCATATTTTGTTTGTGCATTTGGTGGAACTTGATAATAAACTGGTTTGATTATTTAAGGTTGTAGTTTTTCTTTATCGTTATTAATATACATAATTTGATTGTTTGTATTAAATGGAGAGACTATATAATCAAACCGTATGTGTCACATTAAGATATTATTTCTCTTGCATCTTTTGGAGTAGCCACAGCATCCGGAATGCATGAGAAGTAATGCAACCATTAATCACATAATGTTTAGTGATTACATGAGTGACTCATACGATTGCACCAATTAGTTCATTTTGATAATGCTTGGCCCCCACAGGAAGCAATTATCTTTATGAGACTAATTGAAATAAGATGGAAATTAGCATAAAGATGAGGAGATTTATCTTATGCCCACAGTGCATGTATAGTCTCACTCTATACGATTAATTCTCAGTCTTATTATTTATGATAGTAAATTCTATGTAGTGATTACAGCCTCTACCCACAGGAAGGCCGTGAATTTACTTTTAATCGAATTAACATTGGTTGATTCTGTCTAAGGCAACTCATATGATTAATTTTGGAATGCATTGGTTAGGATCTTGTAATTCGTATGAGTGCTCCACCACTCACTACGGAATCACATTTATCAACTGATAGGTTGATTTATGAGCATTTTAGCGAATCAATCGCTTATGTTGGTGTTCTTAAAATAAAATTAAACCATTTTAGATATGCATTTCCATTAAGGATAAAGTTTATTTTGACCACCCTAATGTTAGAGTTGTCTTCAATGACATATAATAAAATTGTTCAGTACGTACTTCTCATAATAGAAATTGGGTTATTATTGTAGGGTTTGTATAGGGCAAACCATTAAGTTTACTCATTATGTCAAATTTTAGATGAGATCATGATATAGTAAGTGTCTTTTGTTCAATATTTTGGATGGCTTGAGTATTCGTCTCATATTTTGATATCATCCATTATTATGGCTTCTTATCCTTACTAAAGCTTATATTGTCCACAAAGTTTTTATAATTGAGGATAAAAGTATGTTGTTTATGATAGTATAGAACAAAAGACATTTATGACAAGAAAATATATGTCATTTTCTCCTTGAATGATCCAATCACACTTGTTTGTACTATCGTGTGATTGAGTGGGAGAATCCCGTCGAAAATGACATTTATTAGTATCCTAAGGAGTTAAGATCTATTTGAACATTGTCTAATATTGTTAGATTCTCTTCAAGGTTGTCATTTTGACAACATTGTGTTGTGAATAGAATCATGCTGAAATATTATACATTCGGGTTTGACCGTAGTGTGACTAGAGCTTATGACTCTTGATGTATAATTTTGGTCAAATGAAGTGTTCATATATAAATAGATATTTTGATTGATTCATTGGAATCACAAGAGCTTGATCACATATTCCAACATAATGTGAGGTTAGAAACCATAAGGATTTTGAGAAATGCTAATTGAGTGGGAGTGGTTGTTCTAAGTGATTAATCATAAGTTGAATTGCTTCATTCTGCTTTTCATTGAAGAAACTTAGTTGATTCTAAATGGAATACATTGTATTTCATATTAAAAGGGTCAGTTATAGATTGATCACATGTTGAGGACAATCACATAAGATTTCTACTCATTTCTTAACCACTAATTACGTAAAATAGTGGGAGTAAATTTCTCGATTATTAAAACCTGATTATATTTTGAGTTGTGTGCATTAATCTATCTGACAATTGGTTGGATGAATTAGTTCTTTTGAACATTATTATATTATGAGCATTAGCTACATTATTACATCCAGAGAAAATTCATGTTTGTACTAGTCTTTGTTATTCATTATAGAGTTCCATATTGTTGATTTAATAAATCACTTGTGAACTCATTCTTGTTATGATGAGCAAAATAATGCTAGATTTGTTGATGAGAATTTTCTCTAAGAGGCACTTAAGATTATCGATTCTTTTATATAGTTAATGAAGAATTGTGTGCCCTATTTTGTTGATCGTAGCTCACGATAGAATTATGGTTTATTTGACCTTTATAGTGGTTCTCATTTGTGAGACGAACCATGAAAACGCACACAAGATATGCTGAACATTTGTTTTCGGTTAGCAAGTATTTATATGGATTTTGTAAGCTTCTGATTTTGTTATAATGGTTTACATTGTAATGATGTTTTCAACCAGTGGGAGTATTAACCATATTTTCGAATTGTACACTTGCATTTTTGTTAGAGCTATACATATGACAAATAGTTTCCTTAAAAGGATACGTTGTATGATTTGGTGAATCTCATATCGATATAAGAGGTTCAATGAGATCATCCATGTCAGGATCTCGTTAAGCTTGCATCAACTACCTTTAAAGGTGAACTTGAGTATTGATTAGAGTAGCTCATTTTTGAATAACCGAAAATTTTGTGTAGTTAAGTCACAGGCTTTATAAGTTTTGGCCTATGGTTGTTGGTCGATGTTGCTTCTGGCCAAATTTTTCACACATCGCATCCTCACTCATATGAGGAATGATTCTGATGATAAATTAGCAAATCGACATTTATGGGACACGTTGTCAGAGGTAAGCTAGCTATAAGACGAGTGTCAAGTAAGTAGAATAATATGAGAATAAAGATTGTGTATTTTGCCGGCTTATGTTATCTCACAATCATATTGTACTCATAATTGACTTATTGACACATAAAGATGCTTCGTCTGAATTCTCTAAAACGATCAAAATAGGCATCATAGTGATGTAGCAATTACATGAAAGTGCACCGAGTTCATGTATGAGTGAATCCATTTGGATTCAGGGACCCCGAATGATATTTTGATTAGTTCATTCATAAAAGGTTTACTTGGCTGGTTGATATTGCACATTGTAATTTTGGAAGGGAGTGTTTGTTTTTATTGAGCATAACCGCCATAGTTCTTGTGTTAGTATTGATTAGTTGAAGTTGTGTTAATAAACCATAGAGTGACATTTCGAGCATGCAAAATTTTGTTGTCACTCATTAATGTTGTACCGACATAACTTCTCGGGCCAAGTGGGAGAATGTAAGAATTATCATTTAGTAAAAGATAATTATATGTGGCCCTTAAGTTATTTAATAATTATGTTGGTAAATATATTATTGGTTTATTATTTAATCAAGGGTATTATGGGAAATCCTATGATGGTTAGGGTTTTCACTCCGGAATATTCCATAATGCTTTAGGTCCCTAGTCTTGCCTATATATAGACTGCCTGTGTACCATCGGTTGGTGATCATACAGAAAATTAGGCATAGACCAGAAGACCTAAAAGCACAATGTGCCGTTACCAATGCATATGGACTTCTTCTATTCCAGCCTCCAGGGTTTCATAGGCGGCCGGTGGCTGGCGGCTAAACGGCTTATCAAGAGGTGAATCAACTCTTCAATCGGATACTATGGCTGAAGGTACGATCCTTGTTTCGTATTATTGTAGATCTAAACTATCATCAATATTATATCATATATGTACTACTAGTTTCACTGAAGGCTTAGACTTACGGTGTATGACACAATATTATTCTCCCAGAACTTACCATTTCTCCCATCATTTTAACTCTTCATGTAATGATTAAAATTACCACAAAAACTTTCTCCCTCTTAGCTCTCTCGTGGATTCTATCACTGCTCCCCAGCCCAAGGCTTACTACGTGTTCGTGGTTCGAATGCATATTATATTTTGATTAATGAAATTATTTTGCATCGGTATTGTTTTTAATTCCTTATGTATAATTGTTTTTTACTTATTGAAAAAATTATGATCCTTGAACTTACCATTTCACCCTCATTTTGACTCCTTAAGTAATGATAAAATTACCACAAATCAAACCCCCTCTCCCTGGCTCCACAAGTAGTAGACATTATATCAATATATATATATATATATATATATATATATATATATATATATATATATATATATATATATATTCCGTATTTTATTATTGAATTAGTTTACCTTTATTTATCTTGTAAACCTCTTATTACAAATTTTGTATTATAAAGCTTCATAAGTGGTTAGCTCTTTTATTAGTTGTCTTAATGATGTACTTTCTAACTACTCATTTATTAGCCACCTAGCCGTTATTCTTGTAGTTGTTCTAGGCTATCTCTGTATAAATTATCAGCCATTTGGCTTCAGATTAATAAGAAGAATTAACTTCTATATCCTATATTCTATCTCTCTAAATTTCTACATGGTATTAGAGCTTCTGAAAATTCAGACTTGATCCATACCTGTTCATCTTCCTCTCTCTATCTTCTTCCTGCAATGTCATCAGAATCTGAAACGACATCAGGTCTCTCATCTGATCTAACTTCTAAAATCATGAATGAACTTGATCATCCAAATCTCCAAATTACTTCAGCCAAACTTAATGGCAAAAATTATCTTCAATGGGCCCAATCTGTCCGAATCTTCCTCACTGGTAAAAGGAAGATGGGGTATCTTACTGGTACTATCAAAACCCCAGAAAAAACTGATGAAGTGGCATATGAAACTTGGGAAACAGAAAATGCCATTATCACTGCTTGGTTACTCAACTCCATGAAGGATGAAATCAACCAAGTTCACCTGTTTTTTCCATCTTCCAAAGCTATCTGGGATAATTTGGCTTCTACATACTCTGATAAAGGGAATTATGCAGAGGCCTTTGGAGTCAGAACCAGCCTGAAAGAAACAAAGCAAGGTACTCTTGATGTCACTAGCTATTTCAACAACCTCAAAAAACTGTGGCAGGATTATGACCAGATAACAGTCGTTGAATGGGACTGCACTGGCGATGCTAGAAAATTTCTGACACTTGTTGAGAAAGATCGGGTGTTCGACTTTCTTAGTGGTTTAAACTCTATCTATGATGCTGCTCGTGAAAGGATACTTGCACAAGTCCCCTTACCATCTATACTAGAAGCCTTTGCTACTATTAGGAAGGAGGAGTGCAGGAAGGGTGTCATGGGTGGCTTACTACCTACTCCAGGAGGAGACCATTCAGCTCTAGCTACTGTCAATGAGGAGTCTACTTTCTTAAGTGGAAACTACAAGGGGTCCTTCAAAAAGAATGACCAGAAGAATAATCTTCTTTGTGACCACTGCAAAAAAAGGTGTCACGCTAAGGACTCTTGCTGGAATCTTCATGGCAAGCCCCAACATCTCCAAAAGAATCAGAATAACAAGACAGGAGGAAACTGGACAGAACAAAAGAAAGCTTACAGTGCTGCTGATCAGCCCAATCTTTTTTCAAAGGAACAACTGGAAGCATTGGATCTGCTGCTTGAAAAAAGAATGCAACTTAAATCTAAGACCACTGTTGGGGCCACTGCCCAAAATGGTAAGAACACCTGGATTATTGACTCTGGTGCTTCAAGTCATATGACTGGTGATTTCTCCCTCTTTAATACTTACTACAATACCAACAACACACACTTTGTCAAAATTGCTGATGGAACCTTGTACAAAGTTAAAGGTCTAGGAACTGTACAAATTTCTGAGAATCTCACTCTAAAGGCTTTTCTATATGTTCCAAAACTAACCTGTAATCTTCTGTCTGTGAGTCAATTTTGTAAAGACAGAAAGTGTGGTGTTAACTTCTCCCCTACCTACTGTGAGTTTCAAGTAATGGGATCTTTGGAGAAGATTGGCAGTGCTAAGAAGACTGAAGGACTCTATCTGATTCAAGGCAGGCCAGTTAAATCTGATAAGGGTCTGAGTGTGTCTGAGAATGCTCCTAAATGTAATAAAATTATGTTGTTACACCTACGCTTAGGACATCCTAATTTTCAGTATCTTAAAAGGTTGCATCCTATTTTTCTTTCTGGTGTAACACCAGAAGATGTGAAATGTGAATTTTGTGAACTTTCCAAGCATACTAGAAGCGTTTTTAAAACTATCCCTTACAAAGAATCTGCCCCGTTCAATCTTATACATACTGATGTTTGGGGACCATCAAAAAACCTTAATCTGACTCAAACCAAATGGTTTGTCACATTCATAGATGACCACACAAGAGTTTCTTGGGTCTATCTTATGAAACAAAAGTCTGATGTTTGCCAACTTTTTGAAACTTTTTATAAAATGATTGAAACTCAGTTCAACACTAGAATTCAAATTCTCAGGTCGGATAATGGTACTGAGTATTTAAATTTTGTGTTAGGACCTTTTTTAACTGAAATAGGTGTTATTCATCAAACTTCTTGTACCAACACTCCTCAGCAGAATGGAGTGGCAGAGAGGAAGAATAGGAATCTCTTGGAGGTTACTAGAACCCTTTTATTCTCTTATAATGTGCCTTCTACTTATTGGGGAGAAGCTGTTCTTACAGCTACCTTTCTGATAAACAGAATGCCCTCTAGAGTGCTTGGGTTCAAATCTCCTATTGAGTGCTTCACTCAGACTTATCCTCATTGCAAACTCATTTCATCCATCCCTCTAAAAGTTTTTGGTTGCACTGCTTTTGTCCATATTCATTCCCAAAAATAGGAGCAAATTTGGACCAAGGCAGTTAAAACAATATTTGTTGGATATTCTGCTACTAAAAAAGGTTTTAAATGTTTTGACCCCCTGAACCACAAGTTTTATATATCTTATGATGTCACGTTCTTTGAAGATAAACCCTACTTTTCTAAGAATGAAAGCATTGACTTATGTCAATACAACTTCCTTAACCATGATAATATCTTACCTATTGTTGATCCTGATTCTATTCTTGACACACTGCCTAATCAGCCTACTGAGACACCAACTGTGCCTAACAAAGATATCATTGTCTACACTAGGCAAAGGAAGCATCCAAGGAATCTTAGCACTGCTACTCCATCTCCAGATGATACTTTTGAGACTAATGTGCAGGAACATCAAGATATTATTGCTGAGGAAGTCACCATTCCTATGGAACTTGAAAACACACAGCACATTGAGGTCAACACTAAATCATCCTGTCCTACACCTGATGAACTGCCCATTGCCTTGAGAAAAAACACTAGGGAATGTACTAAACATCCCATTTCAGGTTTGTTTCTTATGGTAAAGTATCTACTTCCTTTAAATCTTACCTTGCCAACCTTGATGATGTATCTATACCAAAAACAATTCAACAGGCCCTTGATTGTCCTCTCTGGAAACAGGCTGTTATAGAGGAATTAACTGCATTGGAGGACAATCATACATGGGAACTTGTACCTATGCCTAAAGGTATAAGGCCTGTTGGATGTAGATGGTTATTTACACTCAAGCATAATCCTGATGGCACTATTAGTAGGCATAAAGCCAGATTAGTGGCCAAGGGTTATACCCAAACTTTTGGAGTTGATTTCAATGAAACTTTTGCCCCTGTTGCTAGACTAAACACTGTCAGAATCATTATATCCATTGTTGCTGTCAACAACTGGACATTGCACCAAATGGATGTAAAAAATGCCTTCCTAAATGGTGATTTGAAAGAGGAGGTCTATGTGCACCCTCCCCCTGGGTTTAGAACAAAACCTAATATGATTTGTAAACTGAATAAGTCTCTATATGGGCTTAAACAATCACCAAGAGCCTGGTTTGACAGATTTTCTAAAGTCATGAAAAAGGGGGGATACAATCAAGGACATAGTGATCATACTTTGTTCTTCAAACATACAGCAGGAGGAAGTATCACTATCCTGATTGTGTATGTGGATGACATTGTCATCACTGGAAATTCAAGCCCTGAAATTTGCTCCCTTAAAAGTCTCTTGCACAATGAGTTTGAAATTAAAGATCTTGGACAGCTGAGATACTTCCTGGGAATAGAAGTGTCCAGATCTAAAGAGGGGATACTTCTTACCCAGAGAAATCTTCTAACTGACTATGGCCTATTGGGGTGAAAACCTGTTGACACTCATGTGGACACCACTGTTAAATTTCGTAGAGATGATGATGGTGAACCTGTCAATCAAGAGAAGTTTCAGAGATTAGTGGGGAGGCTGATATATTTGTCCCACACAAGACCTGACATTTCCTTTGCTGTCAGCCAAATAAGCCAGTTCATGCATTCACCTAGGCAAATACATCTTGATGCAGGCATGAGGCTGCTGAAATTTCTCAAGGGAAGTCCTGGCAATGGCATACTATTCAAATCACAAGGAACTAAAAAGATTGAAGGCTATGTTGATGCAGATTGGGCAGGTTCTGTGACTGACAGAAAATCTACATCTGGTTGGTGCATCTATCTATCTGGAAATCTGGTTTCTTGGAGGAGTAAAAAACAGTCAGTAGTGGCAAGAAGTTCAGCAGAAACAGAAGTCAGTAGTGTTTGAAAAATGTGTTGCTTGATTTTTTGTTAATAAGTGGTTGTGACAGTAGCATTAACCTGGTAGTTTGAAAAATGTGTTGGTGTTGGGCAATTTTACTGTGATAGTAGAAATTTGGCATGTTCATTACCTTCTGTTTCCGGAGAAGTACTTCAATTGTACAAACGAGACAGCCAAAAAGATATAAAGATAAATTGAAGAGTGGCAGAAGAATATATATAACCTGTATCTTGAATCCATTGGAGAGAGGATGTTGGGGTTGTCCTTATCATTTTGGTTGCATCCTCCAGCACCACCCAATGGAGTAAGCATAACCTTGGACAAGTACCTCTTCAACTTCATATCTCCATAGCCATAGCCATCATTATTAATATTGTCGGCTACCTTATGTTCTTCCTGCAGCTTCTCTGTTTCTTCATCATGGCTCTGCTTTTTGTGCTCCTCTTTCATTCTATCTAGCTAGAGCTAGAGCTAGAAAAAGCAGAGGATTAGGATAATACTACTTCAACTTTGAAGCGATCGAGAATCGTCACGATGGTGGATTAAATGCACCCAACTAGTCTTTGTTCAGTACGTTTATATTCTATCTAAGATCAACATCGATAGTGATCCTCACTCCAAGGTACCATATTCTCTCTATATCTTTTACCATTTGGTCCCTAGCTAGTGTTGAACTGCCACAACTCCCAAAAACTTAAGCGGATAATGACATGAGATAATAAAACACGTTATACACTTTAACACGCACTCTAAATGCGCTTATAACAAGGTTGAGCCAAGTAGACACACAACAAGCCACTCAAGACTTCCGCTCTGATACTGATACCATATTGAACTACTATCTCTCCGAAAACATAAACCGATAAGGATATTGAGGATAAATAACATGTTACACACTTTAACACCTGGGTTGTAAGTTGATAAGGGTGTTAAAATATTGGTGCAGACTTAACTCTATCATTATCCGAATACAAACATCCTTAAGTTTTAGGGGTTGTTGTTAATTAACTAAAGTAAGTTTTATGGGTGGTCCATTTAACAATTCCTTGAACTCAGTTTTAAAACAGAGTGTCACGTCACACTCCTGATCAACCATGTGAATGGAGCACCTAAAAATCATCCCACCAACACCGTTAGGATTTGTGGTGATTTGGTGTATGTATCTGGAGTCGTCCAACAATTCCTTGTACGAAGAAATTGACGTTTCCAGGCATCAGGGGGGACCCTTACTTTAGCTAAGTCCATGTGCAGTTTACCAACATACAAATATTGAGGACAACCTATCGTTTATTGCTGCATTTAATCAGTATTGCGACGTTACATCTAACATATAGCCCCCCCACCTCAAACCATTTAACTTTGCGAATCAACTTCCCTTGCAAAAAGAATTTGATACCGGTGGCTCAGTTGGTTTTCGGGTGGCAGATCGCACACAAGAAACGCAAGATCGAATCCCAACAGCCTCAATATACGAGTTAGCTTTGTAAAGAGTGATATTTATGGGCACTGGGTCATTGTCCTTCCCCCTAAGAGGTCGTCGAGTCACCGTAATTAACATCCTCACAATTATGTCGAGCCGGGGTGTAGGAACCCTGTGCGCAAGAGATATAGCACTTTACACCAAGGAAAATGATGAAGTAACCGATCAAAGCCATCAGTCATCCCTTGAAAGTTGTTTCTTGTGGTTCAAAAGTTACTTTTTTGGAGGGGTGGGGTGAGGTTTCAATGTGTATGGATTAGGGTGGCATCAGTGGACCGACCCGACCCGACTCAACCCGCCCCGACAAGATTCGGGATTCCATTTTTCTTTTCGAATTCAGATTTGATAAGTCGTCGGTCCCGACAATCGCGATAACTAAATGTTCGTGATTCATTGGGCCGAGAATGAATGTCCCAACATATGGCCTTAAAAATGTTCATGTTAATATTACAAAACGACAACAATTATTTGATCAAACAATAATTCGAAGGTGGAGGCCGGAGAAATGAATTAACGGCAGACAATGATGACATGCACGGTGGAGGCGGGTGGCTTTTATGAGGAAGAACACTGGAATATTCCTTAAAAAAACACTCTGAAATATTATAGAAGCGAAAAAGAGAGTGCAGGAGAAGTGAGAAAGCGCAAGCGAGAGAGTAGTAGTAGGTTTATGTTTTTAATATTTAAGGCCACAGTATTCATATCGGGATGAAAAATGTTATATATATATATATATATATTCGGTTCGGATCGAAACCCGACAAGATTGAGTTTTATACCCGATCCCTTTCCCACATTTTTCGGGTCAGGAAATTTTCGGGGTCGGGATTTTATGGGACGCGATTAGGACGGGGTCGGGATTATCGAGAAATTTGCCATCCTTAGTATGGATTGGTCAATAACATAGTCGATTCTCTTTTGTGTGTAAATGCTTCCGTCCTTCCATCATCATTGCTTGAGAAGAATATATGACGTGTTACTTGGTTAATAATACACTCTTATGGTGTATTTGGATTTTTTGAATGTAATGGAATGTAATATTTTTTTCATTTCATTCAATCATTTTGACGTGTTTGGATGCGAGAGAATGGAATTAATTTTCATTCCATTGGAATGAATTTTGGTCATTTTCATTCTATCGAATTTGATGGAATAGATGAAATGATTGGATGGAATGAAATTAAAACATAATCTAGCGATAAAAAATCAACCACCGTCCACCCTGCCACCCACTACCTACCCCCCACATCACCTGCCTACCCCACCGAAACCAACCACAGCCACCTTCCACCGCACCACCACGTGCCACCGCCGCTGCCTACACATCACCACTATTGTCGCAACTAACCATCACCCCTATCACAACCCAACCCGCCATCATCCGCCCACCACGTATCGTTACCAACCTTTTCACCACTGCCTCTTACCACCACCCACATTACCACCATCTTCCGATTTTCACACATAACCAACAAAACCACCACCCTACGCCACTATCCTCCACCACAACCAACTCCATCACCACCGTTATTTACTCGTCCGCCACAACCCACCTCACAATCACCCATCACCACACACCACACCACCCTCGTCACTACAACCATCGCCGCCGCCGCTGCCGCCACCATTGCACACCCCACAACATCACCGCCGCTACCGTCTTTGCACAACCCACCGTTACCCGCCACACTCATTAACATGTACCACCATCACCCACCGTGTCAATTACCGCATCATATATAATCTCATACATTTCATATCAATCCATATTACCCTTTATTCACCATTAATATTATATTTGTAAAGTAATGGAAAGTTGTTAAAGTGATATTAAATTAGAGGTAAGAGAAAAATGTAATAAATTCTTTTGATATTCCAAGAAATTCTCTCAAACGTGAATGGTTTGCAAATCCCAACATAATAAATTAAATGGTAGAAATAAAGATCCCAACATCTTTAAGTTACCCCAAGCTTTACACATCATCCTCACAAAGCTATCGCCCTCTACCTACCAATCTTGTCGAGAGGGAAACAACAACAATAAAAGAGGTAAGTACATTGATACTCAAGAAGAGGTGGAAGAATCGGCACAAATAGATATAGTACACACATAATGAACTACAACCACTACTAAATATGTTATGAAGCACTCGCCTCTCTACTAGTCCAACTAGTCCAACCTCAACCAATTAGTGGGTTTGTTACATGACCAAAGGACACAACGCATGGTGAAGACAAAGACCACAATACACAATCACTGGATATACGTAAACTGATCTGGATCCGATCCATAATTGGATCGTCGATCTGATTACACCGATCGAGACACTTTCGATCACGCACAACGGAAGCTACGAATAAATTCAGATGCGATAATACCACGATTCGATTCGCATAAATAATTAATAACTACAATGAGGTTAGTAGATTTACCCAAACCGGAGATAGATGAGAAATCGACAAAGAGGAGAAGCCACAATCTTCCGGATTGTATCTCCTAAATGACGATCGTGGTGACGCGTCGATCCTCATTGTAGAAACTCCTCGAATATGCCCAAGAAAAACCCTAGGTTTTTCTTCTCTAAATGGCTAAGGCAAGAAACTAATTTTTCTTCCTTTTAATTACTAAGTGGCACAATTTGTGTTGTCTTTTGTGCTAGGAGGAATTCTCTTTATATAGGAAAATAACTAGTCAAGAGAGTTATCATTTTCACACCACAATTAACTATCCCCAAAAGGAAAAGATATTTTTGCTACAAAAATAAGAGATAATTCCCAAAAAAATCAATCTCTTAATTTTGTCATTAATTATCCAACAAATAGATAATTAATTAATTACACATATGAGATAATCTAGGAAAATTTCTTCTCCTAATTATCCATATTTGGGGCGCCATTAATTTTGTCATTTTTAATAGAAAATGTCTTTTCTATTTTACATATTATTTACCAAATAAATAATATTGCATATTCATTAAATAGACCAACCATATAATTTATTCTCGAGGTTCCATAAAACGAGAAAACACTCGCGTGTTATGAGCCAACCCGGGACCATTACTGACTCATAACCAGTAAATTCTACAATAAATTGAATAAGACATTAATCGAAC
Source organism: Gentiana macrophylla (assembly GCA_026214975.1). Classification (NCBI taxonomy): domain Eukaryota; kingdom Viridiplantae; phylum Streptophyta; class Magnoliopsida; order Gentianales; family Gentianaceae; genus Gentiana; species Gentiana macrophylla. The sequence goes on from CM047814.1 coordinate 30,500,164, forward strand.
AAAATATTTCTACTCAACTTATTAATTCCGGAATTACGCCACCATAAATCCGAAACTGAACTCTATCGATTATAGATATAACTTATTCTCAAAACATCGGGTCGAGACGATAAGTGTGCATTGATATAATCATTACATATAAACTAACCCTCCATAGACTATCCGTAATGAAGCGGGATTATTTCCGTAAACCTTCTTCAATACATCTCATCCTTATTTACCATTAACCCACTAGTGATCAATTAGTTCATAACCAATATGAACTCTATGGATCGATCAGTTTCTAGGATTAAAAAATAAGGGGATTGTCTTTCTACTTCCCGCATGAAGGAATGGATTCCAGATTCGTGAGACACACACTTCACTCATTCCGAATAGTGCCAACGTGAAAGTGATTCGACCGCGCCTCTTAATGATCCTTAACGAGCACATCAAACCCTATCCTCGAAACAAGTAGAGTTTGTAATCACTTCAGATTAAGGTTAATCCATATATGATCATCTTGTGATTTAATAAGATTTCTCAATCACGGAATTATATGAGAAACTCAGATTAAATCGGTCCAGTCCTATATGACTCTCATCATATATAAATACCCCACTTAGACAACCAATGTCGACGGTCACACCATAAAGTATTCTGGGCGCATTAATGGTGGTTTAATCAATAGACCTCATACTTTGATTAACTTCACCACGGACTAACATTTCAAGTGTATCACCATAAACATAATCCTCGCGTGTGACACACACACTAAGTTATATGGCTACATATGATACGACTTAGGGTTTTCAGTAGCGTATTACTTATAAGCACGAAGCAAATAATAAGATGAGAATAAATCTGTCATTTATTAATTATAAAAACAATTACATAAATTGTATTTCGGGCGCTACTTCCTGCACAATCAACACCTCATATGGCACGGACTTGTCCACGTGGCCTTGCCCATACTGCAAAAATGAACGTGCCTCACTAGAGATCATAATGTTTTAGCTTTAAGACTCACATCGACGTGGCCTTTTCTAGTGCTAATACGGTCCTTAACCGACAAAGCAGTATCGGGTCAAATCAGAAGTGCTAGTATGGTGAGTCGAGTATCGTATCCTCGAGGAACTTTGTAATTCTTCTAAGTGTGGTTAAACACCAAAGAGTCATTATTAACTCGATCTAAACCGCAATTTTATAACACGGATCACTACTATTCTAGTCAACATAAAATAAATACGTAATTTAAAAGTTATTCTAATATAATATATATAGATATATAAATATATATAGATGTGCATAAGTTGCAAAGTATATATATAGATATAAATATATAGATGCCAAATATATTATTAGAGAACTAGCCAAAGTTTATATAATTGATTTATACGATCTTTTCAAATGAATGGAATGTGCTCGATCTTTAGGTTCAATTGAGTAAATGAAAGCGGTGCACTCCTAAGGTTAACAATTCCTCCTCACATTAGCGTGTGAAATTGTCATATGTCCATTGTGTAAATACCCAAAGTCCACAATCATTACGGTTTTTTCGAAACGTCCCGAGAGACGATTCTACCTTTGAATAAAAGGAGTCATTCCGTTCACAAACGGTCAATTTTATTTAAAGGCTCCGTTGTCAAGGCCGCCGATTCAACTTTCCGGTTTAAGTTTCAATTAAATCGATGAATTTAACATTAGTACGATCTTGAGTACAAATTTTAATAAGATTCATCTTTTAGAACAAATCGCCTCGGGTAGAAGCGGGTTCCGTTGTCACGTTTTCACTCGCCAATTTTACCCTCCGGTTTTTCTATTAACGAGTTCATAACTTAATTACGAGGTGTCAATTCATAATTAGATTATGAATTCTTTCAAGTCAAACTTTATCAATAGAAAAAGATTCAATTAACTCAATTTTATTCAATTTTACTTAGACAACATTCCTTTACCTAAAAGATCGAAATAAAACGATTACATAACTTTGGCTAGTTATTAGATTTAAAGCCTACTAACATTATACGAAAATAGAAGCAGACAAAACAAACATAAATACTTTAGAAATTTTACCCGATTACAACGATTGAATCGTGTCGTATTCTTCCGGATGCTACAACAACTTCAACAACATTGATCTTTCGATAATTTCTAAAGCATTATAACGATACTACTTTATTTATGGCATAAGGCCTATATATATACATACTACTACTACTAAAGAGAGGTGAAGAAAATATATTTGGTACCTCTTTATGCACGCAAGTTCGCTTCATTTATAGGCATATTTTCCTGCCGGATCGATCCGAGAAAGGGCCGGATCGATCCGGGAATAAAAATATTATCCCGTGATATTCTCTCGCAGGCCACACGCCGGTCTAATCATCATGATGTTTCCTCGGATCGATCCGAGGTAAATCGGATCGATCCGGATAGATTTTTTCCAATCTTAATCCGAAACTTGATAAAATCATAACTTGAGCTCTGGATCTCCAAATGACATAATTCAAGATCGTTGGAAAGCTCTTGAGAAGATCTACAACTTCCATGAAGACTTCTTTTTCAGAAAATGCCTTTTGTTGGGCCATTTGTTTCATTTTAAAATATAACTTGATACTGGCGTCACGAACCATCGATCCACTCGAACTTTAAATCTCGTGGCACTTCCTTTATTCCTTCAAAAGATATGATTTTACTCAAAAATGTCATCACTCGGGGTCTTGGTTTACCTAAGGTCCAGAAATACCAAAAATACCTAATGAATCGACACTTATTACACTCCGGTTATTAACCCGGTACAAAATTTTATAACTTTTTATCATTTTTACTAGATTTTTATAATATTTAGATTTATTCATAGCTATTAATATTTTATAAGATTATCTGTTATAATTACTTATATTTTATATAAAAATAGTCGATAACGTATATAAAACATCGTAATTTTTATCATATAAATGTTATACATCAACTACATATGTTTATTATGAGGTTAACTAACCACCTATGTTCATTCACATATAAGGCTTCATGAAGACATCTAGTCCTAGACCATTATGTATTGAAATACCTAGCAAGCAAAGGAACCATTAACTACTACAACTTCCGCGCCCCACATTCTCCCCAGAGAGCCTCGCCTGGGTTGTGGTGCTGAAGTCGAGAGGCAGAACGTAAATTGAAATCTAGACTTTGACAAGCTCCATATAATGTCCTAATGACACACATCCCATTTCATATCATGTTATACAAAAAAAAAATACACAATTATGCACTTCAGGAGGTTAGGGGCACGTCTGACTAGAGCTGTAAATGAGCTGGGTTACTCATACTCGACTCGATTCGGGTTTTTTCAAGTTCGAGTTCGAGCTCGAGTCGAGCTACTTGAATAGTTAACCGAGCCGAGCTCGAGTTTTAAAATATCGTAATCGAGTAGCTCGCAAGCTTATCGAGCTTGATTAAATAATTATTTAATTAATTAAATTATAATAAAATATTATTTTTTATAATTGAAAATATATTATTCGAGTCGAGTATTAGACGAGTCGAGCTCGATCTTACCATATTTCAATAAAAATTAAATTAAGAAAATAATCGAGCTTACGAGCCGAGTCAAGCTATATCGAATACTTGCGAGTCGAGTTCGATCTTGTCTTTTCATGGGTCGATCGAGCTCGAGCTGAGTTTCGTGCCAGAATTTTTTTAGTCGAGCTCGAGCTCGAGCCCTAAGGAGTATCGGCTCGACTCGGCTCGATCCCCTACGCCTGACTCAACAGAGAACACCCTGACCTCCCTGCATTGATAGGTGCACACATGCCCTGCCTTAGGCGCATGCCTGAGACAACAGGGAGCACCCCACAGACTTAGTATCCATAGGCTCACGTCCGCCTTCTCGTTAGGCGTGCGTCTAACAGATTTTCCTGTAATTTTTCCTGTTTCATCACCTGTACGATCCAGACCCAATTCCAATCGAAATTCTGTACCACAAAGATACCCAAACGTACCAAAACTTGTGGCAAACATATACATTGCTGCAAACATAATTTAAACCCCAAAACATGACACATAAACCTGATTAAGAGCGCCCCTTACCTAATTGTTTGACAAATACATATCCAAACTTCAAATCAAAGGTGTGATTGCGAATTCCTTCTCAACTACGATGATTCGGATTGCGTAATTCATAGTACCAAAACGATCCTCGAAGTGTGGTGATCAAAAGTCTCTACTATGATATGCACAAACAACGGCTCAATCAATTAAAACTGTGAAGATTTTGCGTGCTCTCTTTCTCTTCTGAGTTCGAACCCTGCTCTACCTATCTGAAACTGGCGTGTAAGGAGTAATGGGCTGAGAGGTTTCTTCTAAGGAAAACTAAATCCACAACTAAAATTAACTCATTTAAATTTCCCAATATTAAATGAATGAAATATTAACTATTAAAATAATTAATTCCCTTTTAATCTTTTACCTTTACGGAAACTTGGGTTATTGCATTTTGTCAATCAAATTTATGACATTGCATGGTGTCATTGTAATTAAAGCATGACTTGTGCAATTGTCACGGATTGCACACGTGCCCCACGGTTTTTACCTATTCTACCGCTGGGGTAGGTATGAGTCGTTAATTTTTTTTTGAAAAAAATCGAATGATGATGACTGTGCATACATTCTTAATTAGAAGATGTAATTTAATTCGCATTGTTATGATAGATTTTACTATAGTGATCTGTGACGTTGAGTGTAAAATGGTGATTTTCGTCAATATTGAAATTTTACGATTCAAAGATGGTCTTGAAAAAAATATGGTGAAGAGATGAACAATTATGGTGAATTAGGGGAATTTTTAAATGCGTAGGTGAAAAGATATACTCCATCCGTCTCCTAATACTAGGCTTTCAACATTCTTAGCTTGTCCCATAATATAAGGTCCTTTGGACCTTGATTTCCTTTCTTTGAAGTATATTTCTTCTAGTTTCAATTGGGATTTTCGAACCGGATGTAAATCAAAAAAAGAACATTTATTTTCTATTGTTTGGTCGTTGGGATAATTTATTTTAAACATGGATTGGAACTGTTGTGATATAGTTTTGTCATTTGACATCCCCGAGTTAGTCTTTATTGGTTCCGTTTTGTATTCTTATAGCGATGACGTAGAGACTTACGTATATATTTTTTTTAATAAAAAGAATATGCATGCCAGACGTTTTTACGAATAAGATTTCGGTAGATCAGGAGGCGAGGATCATGAGTTGGTATTAGAACAAAGTTCCATTCTAAAGTCTAAGTTCATAAATTAAGTTGAATTGTATAAGTTTCTTTAGCAGCTTAGTTGATCTATATCTTTTTTCAGAATGGTTGCAGGAACTCCCGCCTACGAAGCACATACACTTCAATCTGAGATCCGTACGCCGTGTCAGGAACATTTCCGAAACGACACACTGACATGTGTCCGACACGACACGACACATTTTTTGATGTTTAAAAAAAATTAATATCCAACACAACACGACACGTTTTACTCTCTCCAAAACGCGACGCTTGAATAAATTCAATTATTCCAATATAATACTACATATGTGTCAGAATATAATTCCGTTTGGACTTTTTCACACAGAAGTTGGTTGAATTTGTTATGTGTTATTAATTTTGATGGAAAAAATCCAAAATGACATTTGACTGTCATTAATATAAACTAGTGAAAAGTTGATTGGCGTATATCAAATGAGGGGACAATGACAAAAACGTAATAAATGTCTCATTGTTTTTTAAATAGACTTACATTACGTCACAAAAGCAATATACATATATAATAAAAAAAATTAAAACTGGACTTACAGGTAGGGGTGAACAAAATAACCGGAAACCAAACTAACCGTTTGAACCAAACCGGAAAAGCGTAAACCATGGTTTTTTGGTTGGTTTTTGTATTGAAAAAAACCAATCCGTGAAAAACAATTTTGTTTTGATTTTTAAAAATAAAAACCGGACCAAACCGGATATATATGTATATATATTACATATAAATATGTGTGTGCGTGTGATTTAATATTTACATGTGTGTGTATATATCTATATGTATGTATATGTCTATGTATATCACTATTGATTATGTGGTCTTTAATTAAAGTCGGTTCTCATAATGCACCACAAAAATGTCGGTTATACTGTAGTGCACATGTAGAGTGGTGCACGATTAGGTTATGTGTGGTGCAAATAAAATCCCCCTTAATTATTACTACATATAAATTAGTGATATCTCAGATCATTATATATTAATAATACTTCAATCAACACGTAATTTTTGGCCTGAGCCTAATAGGACCTATGACAATATGAAACAAAATAATTTATATGGCTTTATATGATCAACCTAATCGGAATATATAACAATATCATGTTGTGTGTATGTATATACACCGTACACACACATATATATACATATATATATATACACGGAAAGAATAGGGAAGGCAAAAAAACGGAAAAACCGGAAACAAACCGATTTAAACCGGACCGAATTAAATGATTTTACCTAATTATGGTTCGGTTTTAGTTCGTAAATTTAAAAACCGTAAAAAATGAGTTTGGTTCTAAAAATGATAAAAAAACCGAAAAACCGGACCACGTGCACCCCTATAGACCGGATGGTAGATGCTTTTGGGGTTTTCCTTTAGGGCTATTCAAAACCTCATCTGTGAGCCCTAGTTAAGTGGAAAGTGATTTAATTGAGTTGAAGCTGGAGATTCAGAGCTCCATTACGCGTAAAGATTCAGTATTTGTTGATTTTGTTGAGGTAAGCCTGCTAATGTCCGCACTTAACTTAACAATTGGATTGAGCTTATTGCTTCTTTTAGTCTTTATCTTTTTTCTTGGTTTTGGCTGGTCTTTTATTTGCTTTAACATCATTTTAATGGTGAATTTGAATTTTAAATATGTGTGAATCGGAATACGCTAAGATAGGTTCATTTTTATCGTTTCCGGAAGAAAAAATTTTCTTGTTTTTGAAGTTGGTGATGTGTTTCATTGTGACTTTTTTTATTTATGTTGAATTTTTAAATGAAATCAGTTTAGTTTGTTTGCAGCAACTGGTTTTGCTCGTAGCAGTTATCTGGATTTTTTTTTTTAAATTTGTTTTATCAGACAAATGCTTGGAAAGGCATAGATAGTTTGGCATATGGTAGGTTAATAAAGCTGGTAGAGTAGATTCGGCCAAAATGCTTATTTTGTTGTATTTTTTTTCTTCAGTAAAGTTACATTAGTTCCAAATTATATCATTGTATCCAACAATGTTAGTCATAGTTACCGTTGGCTGCTAGGTACATTAACCTCCCACATTTTCACTGAAATCATTCAATGTGGAAAAAAACTTAGGGACATGTTTTTGTTTTTCCTTGACCTACACTTTAGTACCAGAGAAGCTTTGTGTTGCCAACATTCTGCTTCTTTAACTGGCAGAAGATTATCATAGGGGCTTTGGGGTTGGGGGAAGCCAAGATTCAGGAGGTGGAGTGACGTGTAGAGGCAAAGTGTAGTGACTTGTGTAAATTTTCAAAAAAGTTTATCATATTGTACATCATGTAATTTTAATTATTTTCTTTAAGAAAAAGTAGAGATTTCTGCCTCCTATACTGAAGTGCAACTTTAGAAATTTATCTGGATCTAATTCGCATGTCCATAGCAGCTAAGTTAAGTTGTTTTGCTATGGTACCACTATGCTAGGACATCTACTACTACTACTATGCTGTAGAATACGAGCTCGAAATTGGAGACTCAATATTTAGTGTGCAAGAGGTAACACCTACAATTAATGCCTAATAAATTTAGACTTCAAGTAGCTTTTAAAGTAAAAGTTATATGCACCCTGATTGGTTTTGACAATTTCCCAGGATATAATGTGGGAGAGTTTTATGGTGCAACGGTTGTATGAAGGTTATACCAAGTGGCACACATTAGAGCCATTCATTTTTACTCTCTCTCACATAATACACTTTTATCGTGTGTGAGAGGTTAGAAATGAATGGTTGTAATCATGCCACTTGGTACAACCTTCATACAACGATTGTATTGTAAAATCTTCCTATAATGTGGTGTTTGGGGCATTTTTCTTAAAGTTGATTAGATGATACTAAGGTGAAAGTTTACTATTCGTCAGTTGGTTTTAGATGGACGTCCAAGGTTAAATCGTAAGGATACACCAATAACATTGATTGTCAACTGATCTTGTTAGTTGTTAATAGCTCCTTAATTTTGGGTGTAGCCTTGTAGGCTAGCCTAGTAAATGGCGTTTCAATTGTTTACTTTTTCTCTGTTCCCCCGTAGTTTCGTTCTCTAGAATGATGCGCCTCTGTTTTTCCTATTAGGACTATAATCTTGTTCAACTCAAACAGTACACTTGTATTTTTTTTTTATATTTGGAAACACCTTATACCGAATCCCCACTCCCCCCATGTTTTATTCCTTTATATGCCCCCCTTGAAGACAATTTCTTCTCCTTGCTTTTGTTGTCATTTCTTAAGATTTTCCCCATGTTATGAATAAGTTTACCACAACCGTGTAGCAACACATTCCACCTTTCTTATACTCCATTGATGTTGGAAACAGCGCGGAAAAAAAAGCTGTGGCAACTAAACGGGATTGGCTATGATTATGAATGGGAAAGGAGGTGCTGATAATGATACAGTAATAATAGCTGAGGAGTGTAAAATCATTCACATACCTGATAAGCCTCCACTTGCCCCTCATCTCCAACTCACGGGTACAAATAAAAAAAATCTCGTTTTTTAAAGCCATTTGTGATATCTGAAACATTTGAAATTATGTAATATTTGAGTATTCACGTGTATTTGTTCTTGCAGTTGATGTTATTGCTGCTGTAATACAACCAAAATATGCCAACATTATAGTAAGGTTTGTCTTGTATATATTTAATCTGCTTTTTACTACTCCCCCGTCATGTTATCTTAATCGAGTCTGAGAACCAGAAACTTTTAAGGGTCCATATGTAATGCATCATTTGTTAGTTAAAGCACCACTCATTTATTTTTTTGCCCCCACCCCAAGTGATTTTTATTTTGCTTTCTTAAATAAATAGAGTGTTTTGAGAAGTGCAAAAAGTATAATTATTGTGAAAATTGTTAGATAAAATTTTGGGACAGTGACGGTCCAAAAAGGAACACAACTTACAAAAAATGGGACATACAGAGTGTGATTTTAGTCCTTAAAAAACTGTTTATATTCCATGTTTACTTTTGACAAATGAGTTTTTTTTTTTTTTTTTTTTTTTTTTGGGGGGCTCTTTTACTGCTGATTCTGATGACTAAGCATTCTTTTTATTGTTGTTGTTAGGAAGTTAAATCAGATAGCTCCCCTGGAAAATCTTCGTCATGTAAAGCGGATACGCAAGAAATGCCTTGATGAAGGTAAAAAAAACTTGGATTGTTTTGTGCTTGTGTTGTCTGGAGTTCTTTTTGTATTTTTAAATCCCAATTAAGATAATTCTTTTACTCTCTTACATATAAATTGGTAACTTTGTAATGAAGAAAAGTGTGGTTATACAGTTGAGTTGATTCATCACAATATTTTTAGGCAAGTTTTCAAGAGTAAACTTTTCTGTATCTTGTTAATGTGTCCAAATGATTAAGTTTTTTTTCCATCTAATCGTTCAAACTTAGTGATATTTGCAGTGTTCATACAGTCGTCCTACAACTCCTTCATACCTTAAACATGATTGACTTTTGAAAAGGGGCAGATGTTTGCTCTGTAATGACTGTAAATGGGAAATCCTGAACATGCGCTTCCTTAAAATATGACATACCAGTTTATTCTGGTCCATTCTGGATATCATGCCGTGACATGCTTAATAACCTCGAATATCTGCTGCTGACATTTGGCTCATTTGGCAGGAATGTCTGAGTTATCTGTGGTCTTATGTTTGACTTCTGAAGATAACAACCTGCTGGATGGAATACCTGATAATGTGGCTGAGCTTATCAAGCATTACCAGTTGAGTACTTTTGTTGCTAAAGTAGGTTGCCCTTTTTATTTGTGTTTAGTTGATTTTCTTATTAATATAAGCAGCCTTGTGAATGTTCTATTCCGTGTTCTGTCTCTTAGAAGAGTCATTTAGCAGACATACCAGTACTTGTTAGATGAGAATATTGCTTATAGGATGTTTTATAGTATTTTGCTAACTTATTTCAGGTTTGTAAATATGCTGCATTGACAAAAGAAGAATGGGAAGAACAGTGTAAATATTGGCCAACCGTTTCATCCACCCACGTAGTAAGTTGTAATTCAGGAAATGCTATTGCAACGCTGTAGATTTAGAGTTTTCTTGATTACTTTTTCTTCTCTTGACAGCAATATTGCTGGTATCACTGGATTTAGTGAAGAGGAGACACATTTAGTATTTGCCTTCATGAAGCTAGCAGTTGATTTGGCAAAGTCATGCACTAGTAGTGTGGTAACTAATGCTGGTTTTCTGAACCCTTTACTGCTTTCTGTGTGATCTGTATGAAATTAAGTCTCTCCGTTTGGTCTGTTCGGTGTCGTCTTTCTGTTAAGGTATATCTTGTGATCTTCCAAGTGGTTTTGCACTGCAGGTGGTGAATGCTGCTGTTATTGTTGATCCTTCATCTAAACAGGTGATTTCAAGTTCACCTGACCAAGTTGTGTCTTCAGTTAATCCCAAATTTAGATCCATCACAGAAGCAAGCTGCAATTTCTGTACAGAGGGTCTACCTCTGGTGAAACATTTGATTTATGCTCTGTAGCCTGTGACCAGAAACAGTTGCAAAGAAGGGTAGCTTGCATGCATCCTTGGCAGTGGCCTGAACAGCAATTAACTATTAATACCAGGTTTTGCATCCACTGAGACATGCAGCTATGGTAGCTATTGAATATTCAGCCGCAAGAGATAGGCTTCTTTTCCCAAATTGTGGACAAGTTGAGGATGAATTTGTTCAAGAGGATTGTATGCTTTCCCAGTACATGCTTGCCTTCAAAAGACAAAAGATAAAAGTTGACAGTGTAAGCTATTTTGCCTTATTCTCCACTCTATGTTGGATATGTGACTAGATTGCTGCTTTTGATGTGTTTCTAAGGCAACAATAACTTTGAAAAAAAAGTGCTAAATCCTGAAGCGTGTTTTGCTTAAGGAATTATTACGAGGCCTGCAAGTTGTATTGCTTCATAACGTTGCAACGTTTTTTTTTTTTGGTTTTGTTTTTGTACAATTGTTGGCAGTGAATAGTTACATTTCAAATATAGTAGTCTTTTATGAATGCAATTTTTTCTTTTACTTTTTTTTATGCAAACAAGGAGGCCAGATGCCTTTTCTTACTTATATTTTTGTATAGATTCAATGAAACTACGGCCGGGAAATTTTTGTTTTACTATTTTAGTAATGTGGATGGATTATGGTATATTGATGGACAATCTTTTACTTTGCAGGTTGAGGATGCTGCAAATGTTAATGGAGGAACTCATTCTGAGTCAGCCAGACCTTATTTGTGTACTGGTTATGACATATATCTTGTCTGGGAGCCGTGTATAATGTAAGACTGTATACTGTCCGCCTGTGTTGAGTGTGTTCTATACTACCTGATTTTATTTTTATTTATTGGGAATTAGGGAGTAATGTCCTATTTGTCTGAAGCATTAAGGGTAAATTTAATCTTGAAGAGAATTCTATTTTATATTGATGCATTCAGTTCAGTGGGGAATCTAGATAGCAACTGCTTTATCTTCATTGATCTTATAATAGCATCATTTTCCACTGTCATTTTTTCACACCCCCCCCCTCTTTTGCAGGGCAAATTTTGGTTGTTTTATTTTCTAGCCCCATCTCCCACTTAATCTCTCAATCCCCTCTCAGAATGTTGTCAATGATTTTAGGTGTGCAATGGCACTAGTGCATCAGAGAGTCAGGCGTATATTTTTTGCTTTTCCAAATCCCAATGCCGGTGCCCTTGGAAGTGTTCATCGATTACAAGGAGAGAGGAGCTTGAATCATCATTATGCTGTTTTTAGGGTCTTTTTACCTGAAGATATCCTGAGTAAAGACTCCTCTGATTGCTAGTACTTTTTGAAAAACCACCCACTCTAGCAGACGTATTTTTTTTTATCAAGGTATGTGTTCTTGAACATCTGTGCCCTCTTAACTTTCTCTAGCTTGAACAAAGTGTTTCAACCTTTGATGCTTCACATATACATGCATACATACACACATACATATATGTGAGCATTGTATCTGACATTTCAGCATTGTTTTTGGAGATGATTGTTGGTTGGATGGAAGTGTATGTTGTTTTAATTGATAAGTGCATCTATATTTCAAACCTCCTTCATGGCGAGCCTAAACACAATTTCTTTGACCTTGTGATATGCTCATAGTTCATGAGCTGTTTGACTATTTTTTTTTTCTGTAAACAATGCTCACAGGATTTTGAACTCTTTTGTCTGATGTACTTGGATTTAAGTCTGTTAATATTAATTATAGAAAGTTTTTTGTGGTTGCATCTACCCTGCCAAGCATGGACGGACCCAGCTTGAAAAGGGGGGGTGCATGGCCCCCACTGAGATCTGAAAATCGACATGTTTTTATAGGTAAAAAATGTAAAAACACTATTGATGCCCCCACTCGCCTTTCGAATTTGTTCCTGTGCCACCACTGAGATTTTTTTCTGGGTCCGTCACTGCTGCCAAGTTTAGGTAAATATGGTATTGTAGAATTTCTAGTCTAGGCAGCAACTTAAGAAAGGATATAGTAAAGAAATTGCCTCTTGTAGAAAAATGATGTAAGGCTACAGTTGTTTTTGGTGTCCCTCTGCCACAGACACCATGGACTCGGGATGTTTTGATGCACCGGGCTGCTTTTATAACATGAGAAAATTAGGTAATGTGGTATTCTAAATTTTGAACAGAAGCGTAAGGGATGTTAGAGAAAAAGCGGGCATATTGCCATGATGTTGCCTGTGATCAAATTCGATATTGGTTTAGGTTTTTACCCTTTTGATTGCAGCTTTGTTGATTGATGGTGGGCTTTGTGTTTTTACTGACAGGAATTTTTTGGTTGATTCATGTATCTTCCATTGTTCATTTTCTTGGTTTATTACTTTTCAGGTTATGAAGAAGGGCCAAAAAATCAATATGATGGCCTGAATCAATTGCGAAGGTCATAACATACGCAAGCCTTGCTTTCTGCAGAACTCAGGTCTCGTGAAACGTAGCACCTCCCCAAATTTTCCAGTTTCACCCATTTTTTAACTGGAATAATTTTTTTTTGAGATGGTTTAGTCATGGTTGAGTGTTGTATCAAGATGCTATGTTACCCTTAATGAGGAATGAGGGACATCATTAAGCTGTTCTTCACATGAGATTTTCTATACTATATTGCATTTTTAAGTGCATAACTTCTGATGTTTATTTATACACATTGTTTACATTCTAGTGTAATCAAATTTAGTCTACATAAAGCTATATCCATGCTGAATCATTCTCTTTGTTTGAACTTGCTGAAAAATGAATAAATATTACAAATGCTAAGTGTGCTTGTACACTCTTAAAACTATCTGTCCCTACAGGATCATGCATGAACTCAATCATAAACAAGGTTCCAAGGAACATGAAACCGACACTGCCACCACATTGTGACACAACACGTGACACTATGCATTTGTATACACCACAATGATTGATGAATGCGGCCTATATCAATCATCGAGTCTTGTTATGATCAATGATCCGTAATGTATGGTGTCATAGTGTCGTGGCAGTATCATATCGAAGGAATATATATACACATAAACGAACCGCGTACTAATGTCCTTGCACTGTTTAACAATTCCAGACACTTCTTTACAAAAAAATCCCCCAGGTTTGGATAATCTTACAAAGCAGAAGATGGTTAGGGAATGATTTAATGGACCTTGTTCATCTAAGCATGTCTCCTGAATTTAGATGCAACCCTCCACTCAAAGCCGGTGATATGCTAAAGTTTTCGCCATTGCTTCCATAGAGAGAAGGATGCAGAAGAAGTGCTGGCCTGTCTGGAATCGCGGGAACCTCGATATCTCCTTCCAACATTTTCATGGCATCCAAAATGGTAGGCCTTAAAGCCACCATGACATGAGCACATAAAATCCCAATGAGTACAAATCTCTCCATTACGCTTTTGGGATTTGCATTTGGTGAGTCTTTTACATTCTTCAGCAATGCAGTGTCCAAAACTTGTTCTATCTTCCCTGACTTTACCAGTGTCCATGCCCAATCTGTGATTAAAAATGAACCAGCTGATTCTGAAGAAGACAAGTTTAAAGCTTTCCTCCCACACATTATCTCCAAAACCACCACCCCAAAACTATATACATCGCTTTTCTCGGTTAACTGTCCATAAAGTGCATATTCTGGTGCCAAATATCCATGTGTTCCTGCTACTCTAGTTGTAAGATGTGACTCTCCTTCTCTGCTTTGCTTTGCAAGCCCGAAATCCGCAACCCTTGCCCTCATTTCTGCATCTAACAGTATATTTGTTGCCTTAATATCTCTATGATAAATCGCTGGCTTCACTCCGTAATGCAAGTAAGATAGCCCTTTTGCTACATCCAAGATTATGCTTTTCCTTTGAGGCCATGTTAAGGGTTGCTTCCTATTTCCACTATTTTCACAAGTAATAAACAAATGATCATCAAGATTCCCTTTCGGCATAAATTCATAGACCAAGTACCTTTGATTGTCCCTATGTGTATAATAGCCCTTTTGATGATCTTCATCTGCCACACAACACCCTCTTAGAGGCACAAGATTTCTGTGCTTCAAGTTACTAATGATCTCAACTTCATTGCAGAATTCATCGTCTCCTTCAAAATCCGACTCTGTTATCTGCTTTACTGCAACAGCCGTTCCATCGTCTAATGTCCCTTTATAAACAACACCAAAACCACCTCTCCCTATAAGATTCTTGGAAGAAAAATTGTTAGTGGCTTTCTCAAGTTCATGGAGCTTGAACCAGATAGACCCTGTATTAGGCCTCATTCTCGGCCTAATCCCCATTTCCTCTGAATCCATATCATCTTTCTTCTTCTTTCTTCTAACCCAACAAAAATACCAAACAAAGAAAAGGGACATGGCCAAAACTCCAAAAGCTGCTCCACTAAGTCCCAAAATCAAAGCTGAATGATGCTTGTTAAAAAAACTCTTCTTGGACTTAAGCTGAAGATTGAATATGCATGAGATTGCAGCATTGCCTTCGGGCCCGAATTCGTTGACTATACCAGCAGCATACAAAATAGTGAAATAAAAGCAATTTATGGAATGAGATTTGTTACCATCAATTCCAATCAAATCTGACTGAACCTTGAAACCAGCAGCAACACAAGCATCACAAGCAGTAAGGTCAGTGAGGTCAGAATTACAACTAGAATTCAGGAGTGTAGATGGACCAAGTTTTTGAACCCAATCTTTAGTTGTTTCTATGGATGCACAAACATTAGGTGTGATCACAAATTGCAGAGGATCAAAGCAAGCAGAAGTAAGACCGTGTGGAAGAGAAAGAAAATCAAGCTTAGCTTGAAAATCATTCAAACAAGACTCAGAAGTAGCCAAATTGGGAAGGTTAAAGAAAGAAGTCTGCTTTAAACGCTGAGCAAAAGCTATAGCAATAAGAGACTTAAGGGTCTGACAACACTTTCCATTTGCATCAGTACTATTATTATTATTAGAAAGCTGTGAATTTGTGTAATTCTTGCAATCATCGGTTGACCA
Source organism: Gentiana macrophylla (assembly GCA_026214975.1). Taxonomy (NCBI): domain Eukaryota; kingdom Viridiplantae; phylum Streptophyta; class Magnoliopsida; order Gentianales; family Gentianaceae; genus Gentiana; species Gentiana macrophylla. The sequence goes on from CM047814.1 coordinate 30,515,908, forward strand.
TGGGATTGTTAAAATATAAGTCAAATCCAATGGACAGATATCATCTGGAGATGAAGAAATTACAGGGATTACTGATGATTGAGCAAAAGAAAGAAGCAAGAAAATGTAGGCAAGTTGTTTAGAATTCATGATAAGTGAGTAAAGTTGTTGTCTTTTTCTCATCACAGAGAAATACAAGGCGGTGCAAATTGTGGGGCTCTGTTTGAAATCATGAAAAGTAGTTGATTTTTGCAGAAAAGTGTGGTGGGCTATTTGCTAGTTAGATTTCTTCTAGGCAGATTCTTTGATGTTTCGGAGAAGCCAGCAAATGATGAGAATGAGATTGTCAGATTGGGATTGGGATTGAGATTTTCTCTGCAAAAGACTGGACAATGACAGCTTAAACTAAATTGTTTCTTTTCTTGGCGGCTGGTGTTGATTGAATATGGACAAGACAATTTATATGCAGGTAAGAAACTTATTCATGTGACGTAGCCGGAAATTGAAGCTCGGTTGGTGTAGTAGACTATATTCGAACAATCGGGAGACTTAAGTTGGATTATATTGACTATTTCGTATAGAAATTTTTTTTTTTTTAAATCACAGTAAAAACAGCAGCTTAACCCCTAACTTGGTTCGGTCTGTCTCTGTGACTCACGAGTCAGGATCCGATTTGAGAAAGTGTTCTCACAAGTAGAAGTAATCTAGCAAGCCAATCCAGAAAATGTGAAAATAATCTAGCAGTAGATTTATTTTTAGCTATTATCGTTTTGAATATCTGCATTCTTAAATCTTGAAAGGATCGCTCTTTCGTGACTCAAGACATAATTGGTACTACTTTGAAAGCCGGTTTTAAATCAGATGATTCATTATCATATTTGGTCGTTTAATAATCAATTCCGTAATTTAAAATTATAATTTTCAAAGGTTGAAAATCAAAATGTGATGTAATAAATTTTAAGATGTAGGTATCTGTCCAACTACAAAACAATAGTTTTTTTTTGAGAAACAAAACAATAGTTATTCTGCCACAAAATAATGGTTGAGAGTATTTCGTGGCAAAAAGTAACAAAATACTGTATGAATTATTTTACTTGTCAAACTACAAAATAATATGATTAAGATGTTGCAGAGAAATGTATTAGATGATCTTATAACGCTGACGATTTTTTTTTTTAAGTTAGTCGGAAAATATGACATTTTTAAAATATTTAAAATATTTTTTTTCGCTTAACAGGACAATTAAGTATGATAATTAAGTGCAGACATAGGAAAAACACAATAAATATTGTTTCGAAACTGAAATTAAATCATATAAAGTGATCAAATTTTTTTGACAATTCTGCAATTATTTTTAGAACGAGGAGTATATAATTAACCAAAAAAAAAAGACAAATGTGTCAAATTTAGAGGAGGGGCTACCTTGCATGCCATCTTAAAGGACCACAGCCTAGATAAAACAAGCATGAAGTTGTAATCAAGATGGTGATGATGTACCTTTTCTTTAGATATATAATAATTAACCATGATAGTAATGTCCCACGTAGTTATAGTACTCATAAATTTTATCCTTGTCAAGGCAAAATCACTTTAGTGATCTGCAGTCGATAGGAAAAAATATAAGTTTGGAATTTATTAAAAAATTATTTCTCTAAAATTTTCTATTGGATGAAAATGAATAAAAGATAAGTTTGGAATTTATTAAAAAATTATTTCTCTAAAGTTTTCTATTGGATGAAAATGATGACATGGTGATCTGTTTTATAATCGCAGACCAGCATAAAATTCTGTATAATCTTAGAATTCTAAATCTCTTTATAAATGTGAGACATAAAAGTTGGTTCAACTCGCGCGTTAATACTTTGAAACTAAGCGAGCAGCGGATCTAGCGATTGGCCGGACCTTTTATTACATTTCGATTAATGACTTCTTGGGACAGCATATTTGAGGCGTTACATACGAGAAGTAACGTCTGGCCGTAACGGTCATATACATCGTTGGTGCGATTAGTTTACATCATGTCGATTTAAATTATCATGCAAGCGGTTGTCAAAATGTCAATCTCACAGCGCGATGATTGCTATCTCAATCAAGAAGAGGTAAAATAAGCCCAAATTTGGGGGCGTTTTTTTCTCAATATCTCCATATCGTTAGTAGCGGAATGAATGATCCAGGTAGCTTGCAGTTTGAATCCGATTTAAAAGCAGATAGTCGCTTGTTATGTCGCGCGTGTCTCACACTGTGCAGTGTGGAGCCACCTAAAAACCTCCCAAATTTCCTATCAACAAAACTTAGTGCAAGACTCAAGCTTGACTTTCACAGGCAAGTTGTCTTATATAATAATAATGCTTGAAACCCTCTCTCTCTCTGTTTTTTTTTTTTTTTTTTTGTTGAGAAGTCTCTCTCTTTTTTTATCATCTTCTTTCCCTCTTTCTCAGATTCATCTAAAATATGTACATAAAACTTCTCTCAACCAACAATAACAACAATTATGAACCTTTTCAATATTTCCATCATTGTTTTATCAATATTCCATCTTTTTTCTTCTGCAGATACACATACAGATACACTGTCATCTGATCTCACAATCAAATCATCATCATGTCCCATTAATCTAAATTATGTTCTTACAGTTCCATGGGATTCATCAGCCTGTCTAAATTATCAGCAAAGAGAAACTAGCTATGGCATTCAAACTACATGCTGCCAGACTCTCATTAGCCTATATGGTATAGGCTTTGCTCAACACCTCAGAAACACAGGTTATTTCAGGCTACCAGACCTTAATACCTCCATTTCTTGTTTATCTGAATTTCAAGCTAATCTTGAAATCCTCTCTTTGCCTTCTTTTCTTTCTTCAGTTTGTTTGTTTGAACCTATTTACTATGTAAAAACTAATCATGTTTGTGCTAACATTCAATCCAAGCAAGATTGGATTAAGGTTGTCGGTTCGGATACCGTTCTTGACACTGCCTGTAGGCAGGACCTCAGTGATATGACCTCTTGTGATGCATGTGTGATGGCTGGATTAAAAGTTCATTCCCAATTGCTTTCTGTTGACAGAAACACTTCTCATTCAAGAGGTTGTTTTACTATACTGTCCTATATGCTGGAGGCATGGTGAATGAGCTTGGCCCTGATAGTATAGGGGCAATGTCTTGTATCTTTGGCCTTCCTCTGTTGTTGAAGGAGGAATCAAACGATCCCGGAAAATCAGACACGGTGTTCGGTGTTGCAGGAGCCGGTTCTGTTGTTTTTCTTGTTGTCTGCTTGATGGTTTTATGGTTCTGGTACAGAAGGTGTAAGAAAAGGAAAGAAAAGGTGAAAACTTTAGAGCCTGCTGAATCTTGGCCTAATAATTGGAAGCCGAAATCAAGGTCATTGTGGTTCAAGATCGAACAACTCGAGAAAGCAACCGATTATTTCTCTCCAAAGAATTTCATAGGGAGAGGTCAATCTGGGATTGTGTACAAAGGAACACTAAAGGATGGTACTATAGTTGCTGTAAAGAAGATTACTGACACAGATTTACAAGTGAATGCTGAGTTCATCAATGAAGTAGAAGTGATGAGTTCTTTAAGGCATCGGAATCTTTTACGATTACGAGGGTGTTGTTTTTCAACAAGGGATCATCATGAAGAAATCCTGAAATATCTTGTTTATGATTACTTGCCAAATGGTAATCTTAGTGAACATCTATTCCCAGTCTCAGTCTCAGTCCCAGTCCAGAAGAAATCTTTAACTTGGCATCAGAGGAAGAACATAATACTAGATGTTGCAAAGGCTATTGCTTATCTACATTATGGAGTGAAACCAGCAATTTTCCATAGGGATATCAAGGCAACTAATATACTGTTAGATCACGAAAATGAGAAGCGAAAGTCGGAGATTTCGGGCTCGTAACACAGACTAGGAGTAGTAGAGCAAGTGAAGCTCAATTCACAACTAAGGTTGCTGGAACTCATGGTTATCTAGCACCTGAATATGCAATTTATGGACAATTGACTGAGAAGAGTGATGTTTATAGCTTGGAGTAGTGATTCTTGAAACTATGTCGGGACGAAAGGTCGAGAACTTACGACCATCTGGCAGCACGTTTCTAGTCACCGATTGGGCTTGGTCGATGCTAAAAGCTGGAAGAATAATGGAAGTTGTCGATCCTTCAATGATGAAGGAAGAAGCAGAGGCAGATGCCGTAAACATCGTAAAGCAAACAACAAAGATGATGGAAAGGTATTTGTTGGTAGGCATATTGTGTGCTCATCTAATGGTGGCTTTAAGACCTACAATAATGGATGCTTTGAAAATGCTTGAAGGAGACAGTGAAGTCCCTGATATATTTGAAAGGCCATGTTACATGGATACAAATTTCTTGCATTCTCAGTCTTAGCATCACAGTATTAATTCAGACCTCGAATAGTCCATCTTTCGTTGTATACTACTACTTGCTTCCATTGATTTACCGAGAGGAACAAGTTAAAAATTCAAATCATTCAGATTTCTACCAAAAACCATATACATATGTATATATAGTATAAAATCTGCACTCATAAATTATGTGTTACACATACATTCTTCAATCAAACATCTTATAATGGCCAATTAACAAGGATTTAACAAATCCGTAGAAAATTACACTATGAAAGATAATATGATCAATGTTTTAAAATAAAATTAAAAAAATCTTTATCGAGTTTCATGTTTATATATTACAAATAAAGAATAACTTATGTAAATGTAAAAAAAAAAAAAAAACTGCAAAGAATAGTATAGAGGCAACCGAAAAAAGTCTGAATCTCCACATGGGAAAACTGGAGACGCTGTAGTAAACAAAAACCTGCAAAAACAATACGAAATATATGTGACTGAACATACATTTGAAGCAAAGGATGATGAAGATGTAAATCAAGAACAAAATAACTATCACATAATATTAAGACCAAATATAATCTTTGAAGTGAGAGCTTAATCAGTCGGTTCATGCATATAATCCTAAAAGAATACATGTGTTAGCAACATTGAGAATCTTGACATACCTATTGAAAATAAAGTCCTGGAACTGGATTATTCTTTTAAAAGAAGGGGATAATTAACCATTGAGGGATATGTAGATGCTGACTGAGCAAGCTAAATAACCGACGTGAGCTCAACACCAGGATGGTGTGTCTTACTACTGGGGAATCTGATTTCTTGGAAAAGTAAAAGGCAACATGTTGCTAGAAGTGGTGCAGAGGCAGAATATAAAGCCTTAGGACAGATCATGTGTGGAGCAATATGGCTGAAATAAGTATATATATGATGAACTAAAGATTCTCCCTGACCTGATGAATGAACCTATTAGAATTCGTTGTGACGACAAAGTTGCAATTGTGCCAGAAATCCTACACAACATGACATGACAAAAGCACACAGAAATCCAACACAACATGACTAGACAATGCACGTAAAAATCGACAAACACTTCATACGAGAAAAGCTTGACAAAGGAGTTATCAGTTATATTTACATTTCTACATTTTACCAAGGGCTTGGAAAACACCAGATTAATTATTGTAAGGGCAACCAATGTTTGTATGATTTATACAAACTAGCTTGAGGGGGAGCATAGAAAAGGAAAATATCTTTTGTTTTATTTTGTATCCGTTAATGTTTTTATGGGTGTTTGGTTGGGAAGTTTAGGCACCAAGTACATTTAGTGTTGCAGCCACCTATCTTACTCAACTAGCAAACGGCTAGTTAAGTTTGTAACTATTTAGTCAAAGCTTGTGAAATGAGTAATGCAAGAAATCATTATTTCTCTCCTCTCCTCTTTCTTCTTACATGAAGCCAAAAAGGTTATGTTTGAATCCATGAGAGGATACTTTGTAAACGCACAGATAAAAATGTCACTGACAATGCCTCGAGTAACGAGCAAATGCTACATTAGGAACTCAGTTATTACAGGGCGCCTATGTTATTGGAAACTTGATCATTAAGCATTTACATAAACTTAGCCCACAACTGACAAAACACACTGAAATTCACGATCCGCCTCCAAGCAAATGAGATAGCCCATTTAATTGATGTTAGATGAATATAAAATTAAAATTTAAAGCAGCAGAGCAGATTTCTAACTGAATCTAGTAAAGATGCAAACCTAGCAAGCAATTACTACCATACCTGGATGAGAGAATCCTCCACTTCAAAAGCCATCCACCATATGAACAGCACACAAAAAACTCAGAAATGAACTGGGGGCAATAAGCACCATAAACAACATAAAGGTCTCAAGATGCTGCCTTCCATGCCTTAACTAGAGGGTGAAATTGATGCTAGAGCATTAACGTAACCAGGTGACAGGTTGGCCAAAAGAGGCTGCAGCTGTTGTCCATATAGTGACATCAGGTGAGTAAAAGCTCTCCCTACAATACCTTTGACTTCAGGGGTTTCATCAGGTGATGCAGCTACTAGAGCAAAAATATTAACCAAATCCGGAACTGAAGACAAGATCTGGATAAAACCATACAGGAGAAGGCAATTGATGAGTTATGCTTTACTCAAAAACGAGAAAAAGAATTCTTAAAATGGATTACTGTTTCTACAAAAACGAACAAGCACCTGCGAATTTGATGATACAACAAGGTGGCAAATGCAGCTATAAACAGCCATTGACTCTTCATGGTCTTCTTTCAAAGGAAGGACTTTCAAGAAAACAGGGAGGACCTGGCAAAGTAGTAATTAAGAGTACACTGCTTAAATCGAGATTTCTTACTGAGTATTAGTACAAGAAATAAACAGGATACCTGATTGAGTGGAATGGAGTCGGATGCACCATAATCATCTTAGCTACAGCACCGGCAGCATTGTCCCTTACTGCATTGTCAGGTTCAGATTCTCCAAATAATGGGTATAGAGCACGTAAAACATCACCATAGTGTCTAAAAGACATTAAGGAAAACAGAAACTCCACATCTAACAGCACCTCTCTCACTAGTAGCAGAGATGAATGCACCAATGCCTACGAAATCAAAGAAAAATTAAAGGAAAAAAAACATCCCATGATAATAAAAGGATACTTCAGAGCAAACTCTCCTCCATTTTTACACAGCTCACCAACGCAGAATGCAGCATTCCTGCGATTAGTAGCATCTGACGATGCCATTTCTTTGAGTACCAAAGGCATCAAAACCTAAGTGTCGCCGAAATTCGATTAGAAAAATAAGAACATATGAAAAACAAAAAAATGTGCATCCAAATTCAGAGAATTACATCAATATATTCAGCGATTGGAGCACCCATGTCCTGAGCAACTTCTGCTAGACATGCAACAACCATTTGCACGGTCCTGTGGTGGCCTTGAAGCTCTCTATAATGAAAATCAAGGTAACAGATATAAAAGCAGCAAGCTACCAATTAAAAGATACCAGAGATGTATAAAACGAATAAAAAGCTAGCTTACTGCAAATTTCATCAGTGGTTTGAACAGTTTTGCAAAGATGGGGCAAAATTAGAACCCATGACCTTAGCAAGTGCAGGAAGGACATCAGAAACAGCATCCATCAGAACTTCATCATGTGCAGTATCCTCCTCATCAGCTTCACTGTCAGATTCAATCAGCTGACAAGCAGACTGCTCTTCGAGCAACACCAAGGTGGCTTCCACAAGCTGAGGAACATCTGGTTTTCAAAAGAAGAAAATGGAACCACTCTAGCTCTTAAAAAGGTATGTCAAGACATAAACCAACAAAATAAACTGATTCCATGCTTACAGGCCTCCACAGCCATGTAACCAAAATCCTTGATGATGTCAGCCACGCTCATACAAGCTTGAGCAACAACTTCCTTGTCATCATTTTCGACCATTGTTTTCAAATAAATATTCATCACATTGTCTGTGAGGAAGGAAGAATGCAGAGAAACTCAGTGGGTTGAACATTCAAGAATGAAAGCGCAGATGCAGCAGGTTAGTAGTGTCATACCAAGGACTTCTTTTAACTTTGCTAATCCTTCCTGTGAGCAAGCAAAATGAAGGTCTTGTTAGGTTTATTTCTTTTTAAAATCTGCTATTTCATTATCTATTGAGTGTACACAGCAATTCCAACTTCCTGCAAACCAAAAGAGGAGGAGAGAGGGAAAGGGAGGAGGGAGAGGGAGAGGGAGAGAGGGAAGGGGGAAGGGGAGGGAGTAGAATGAAAACCCAGAAGCCCCAGACAACACAAATTTCACCATAAAGGCATGTTCCGTGACACGGTAGAATGAAAACTTCAGAATTCAGGTAAGAATGCAACAGAAGCTGTGTAGGTTGGATATTTGGATTACTAAACAATATAGTCCAATCGCAATGATACATAAAGCTCTTAAATTTTAAAAATGAAATGAAAAGTCCATTAAAACCGCCGCATAATGTTAAAAAAGCTGTTAAGGAAATCCTAGGTAACATTTTGGAGGAAATTCTATAACAGCATTAACCAAAGTAAAATGGAAGAAGATATTGTCCATTAAGCTCACTTTGACTAGTATATGATGAATTAAGTGTCGAAGGACCAACTTACATTATGAAGCGAAAAAACTGCTTGAGCAGCTGTCAATGTATCTGCCATTTCACAGATATCACAATATAAGAATACATACATCTGATAGCTGAATGTTTGGTACAGGACAGCACCATGTGCATAGCAATAAACTTTCAAAAGAAAGGGAAAAAACGATATGAATAAAGATTTAGAACTCAAGATTTGACATCAAAGAGCAACAAAGACACCCATATAAGCCAGCCTAAATCTTTTTTCCAAAAAAGGCTAAATTTCAGGACATGAAGAAGATAGACAACTTGAAAAGACAAAGGAAACATGTGCAGCTTCAATTTATTATACATATTTTGTAGACAAGGTAACAACTGTTTGAAAACTACTAGAGGAGTTTGAAATGAATTTAGCTTCTGGAAAGGGGTGCAGCACAGAAGGAACAATAGTGAGGCAAAAAAAAAAACACTTTACTAAAAATAAAAGGCAAACAGAAAGGCTGGGAGTGTTCATATTTATCAACACCATATACACCGGGCCAAAAATAAATTTCATGGCAAGATCTAGAAGAGCAGAAACTTTGAACTCTTAGACTATGATGCACAAGCTAGAGCATCACCTACGTAATGTAACAAGCACCGTAGCCATGATAAGTGAAATTTAAACCATCTGAGATACCATTTTCTGAAGAAAAATGATCAAACATAAATACCCACGTTTCAAGGCAGTAATAGCTTGGAGTTGAACATCCTCGTGAAAATATGCGGAGTGCCTTATTAAGATTTTGAGCGTCTCTTCCAAGTACCTTAGAAAAATATTAAGGAATTTTGATGTAGCAAAGCCGTTTGTCACAGATTCAAAGTCACCGTGTGCAATAGAAATGTGGAAAAACATCAAGGATACGGTGCATAGGAACTTTTCGTATGCAAAGCAAATAAGCCAAGGGCTTGAGTTGCTGCAGCCTTTTCATCAAGACCCCTGTTCTTACACTGATGTTACGTACCCGTGCATTATCATGTGCCGTCATCAGATGAAACCCCACCAAATCCACTAACAGTCTCATCCTCCTCAATGTCATCTATATCCACAGCAGAACCATCATCGAGGTTGCAGGAGGAGAAGGCTAGAGGAACTACGTGAGGGAGGTACTGTCCCAATAACAAGCCCGAATTATAGAAGCAGAGTAACCAAAAACAACAGTATTCCAACAGACCCAAAAATACCTGGGTAAATCCTTCATCTAATATTTCAGCAACATTACTGAAAAACCCATGGGTGTACTCCCTAAGCTCGCTGAATTCCAAACCAAAACCCTGGAAATAACCCACAATTGAATATTTTTTAACAAAAAATATACATATGCATGATTGCATGCATGCATGTATATAAAAATAAAAAATCACTAAGCAAAAGTGTCAGTCCAGTACAGAAATTGCTGCTTGAATAAATGGTGGTAATATTGACTCCATTCTTGGTCTCCCAACAGACATTGCAACAATCCCCACCAATTCGGTAGCTCTGGCTCTCGATCGTAGGTCCTCGTCATCTGTAAGGACCATAAACGCCTTCATCAACTCTAAAACCTTTTCAGCATAAGGAATGAAGGCTTGTTCTGCTGCAGAGGCGACTGAACCAATTGCAGACTGCAAAAGAACAACACATTCAGCTTTTTTTACTCATAAAACCAAGCAACTAATAGCGAAGCAAGAGGTATAATTTCTACCATGCATGTCTCCTGCAGATTCCGTGGACTATTTTGGAGAGCACCAATTAATTTTACCATCAAAGGATCCAGGAAAGGAAGAATCTCCTCATCCATGTTCTCGGTAAAAGCAGCCAACGCATAATATGACTTCTCCTGCGCACAAGAAATGAAAGTGTCTCATGAGTCATGATAAGGCAAAAACTAAACATTGATCACATTAAAAGAAGAGAAAATTTACCTTAACTTCATCTGAAGTGTCCTCAAGAGCATTTAAAATGCTAGGAAGAACACTTTCATAGTGAGACACTATTTCAGGCTGAAGATGCTCCATGAATTGACCAAGCGCGCGAAGGATGCAGCTCCTCTCACCATTTCTTCTGGATCTCTAAGTGCCCCTAAAACTATGTATAGGATGGGATCTAGCTTACCTTTCATCGATTCCAAACAGCCCTCAGAAATGATACCTAGAGCTGTTACCGAAGCTTCCCGAAACTTTGGATTAGTGTTCTGACAGCTTTGCGAAGCAAACTCAAAAACAGGAGGGAAAACATGCTTTGGCAGGCTAATTGCCATGGTATCAATTACTTCTGCAGCAGCTCGGTCAGGAGCAAGATCATCATCTTCATCCCTATCATTTGATTCTACAAGCAATGAGCACATAACTTGCAGCACAGGTGTGACCAGCTTGTACTTCTTTAGAAAGTTAGATTTGTATTTAGCAAGCCATGAAACAATTTGGATTGCCTAATCCACCAACACAACACAAAAATACTTTCAACACATACATGACACAATACAGGAAGCAAGAAACGACATAATTGACTTAACATCTTAATTTATAGGCACAATCCTGACCTGATGACGTGTATTTGATTCCAAATTCACGTTTGAGCAGACTTCAAGAGAGAACTGCACAATGGATTTTACTGATTCTCCCAGAAGTGGTGCAGGAGACTCAATCAGCTCATCAAAAATTTCAAAAGCAATCACAGCAACATCCTCATCACCAGTTGCAAGACATTGCCTGGATACTTTCAGAATGCTAGGAATGAACTCTCTAAACCTGATCTAAATAAGACAAGAAGAATTATCATATTATCATGGTCCAAAGATAAACCAGATAATTAGACACACATTGATCAGCCTAAGGCAATGATGCAGGAGCATGTTCCACTGTGAAGTGCATTAAATAATAATTTAATTTCACTGTTTTGTTTACTTTCTTTCTGTAATAGCTTTTGATACATTATCATGGATGGTACACGCGTTGGGAATTGTGTCAATAAACACATAAGAAAACAAGAAGTTTCAAAGCCCTATTGACTTATTCTATCACTACAAGCATTACACAGCTTTCTCGGGTCTCCTAAACTGCAACAGCTAATGCTTATACTTCTTTGTGGAAAAAAAAATCAGTCACTTTAACATTTACTTGAGATACTTCTAAGATTCCACCATGTTACTGCACCAAATTGGTACCATTTTCTGCACTATTAAAACACATAATTTGGTTTGTCTGCCAGTATATCCAACCACAGATTCGTCCTACCAAACCACCATTCAATTTTAGAAGCTTCCCATGCAGTCCTCCTAACTAAAAATTTCTGGAAACGATATAACTCACCACTTCTGACTCGTCATTTGTGAACTCCAGAAGCGAACCAACTGCCCTGGTAATATCAATCATAAATGTCAGTAATCATGCACTTCTAAAAGTGTTATATCCCAAGAAGTAGTTACCTAAAAGAAACATATGCACAAGTGTGAGTTTCCCTATCCCACTCTCTTCCGTATCACATTACAAACATACAGGGGATACACAGACAATTACAAAGAAATGAACACGGATGAATAGAGATTTTACTTGAGGGCAGCAATTCTGGCCGCGATTACTAGTTTCATCCTCAAGGCACTTTAGTAGCAGAGATTGCAAGTCTGAAAAATATGGCGAAGCTTGAGTTCCCAATGGTTTCGGTTAAGGAGCTAAAAAGTATCAAAGCCACCTTACAGCATGACAATCAAGCAACCAAATGAATTAGGCCATTACAAAGATGTTCCAATTTCAAATACAAAACAGGAAGAAGAAAATTATTGAGAGAAACAAACATGGATAATTCTATAAAAAAAATAATAATATCGCCAACCAGACCATCCTTCCAAGGTTGTTTCAAAACCCTTTCTGACCAACTGTACAATAGTTTCAATTTAAACATTTGGAGCAGGTCAAGGGGAAGGAGAAGGGAGGCCATGTGGAAGGAAGCTTTAATAGTAAGCGAACTAGAAAAACTGAATAATAATGAAACCAGATTTCCAGCACCAATCATCAATAAGTTCAAACCATTGCAACTGGAATTTTCATACGGGCATCATTAAGGTTAGGTGACTCTTACACATGCAAATTATAATAAGTCACGATTTAAAAGAAATATCATCTGTACATTAAGTGAATTAAGGAAAAAGTAAGACATTAAATCCAACCAAAATATCTAAAAGCCGACCAAAGCCCATTAATATTAGAAAAACAAAAGAAAATTGCTTACAGTTTTTCCTTGTTGTAGTTGTGGGGGTGTGGGGTTGGTGGGGGCATAGTTGTTAAAGCAACACCTAGGTAGGGTAGTTATAATCGCATTGAACCAGGGCAAAGCGACCAACATATGATGTAAACAAAAGGGATAACTAAGCGATTGACTTCTGAGGATGCTTTTAAACAATTGGAAATGGATATGAATGTATTTTACATAACTAAAATAATAAAAACCTAATACGATATACACAACAGTCAAACAGGTTTTCTTTCACGACCCCAAAGCATCCTGCAAGGTCATACACTCAGTGACAAGAACATCACGCAGAGGCATCCCTCAAAGAGCCTCTCTGTTCATCTACTTTTCTTCTCCCTCAATCTCTCCTCTCCTTCGTATCCTCTTATGTCTATGTGGCTCCTTTTCTCTGCCGGGCAATTATCAATACACACACACACCCACCATGTCTTCTATTATTCTTTCGCTTCTTCCTCTTCATTGTTTTTTTAGGGCTCTTCACCTCATTTTTTTTTTTTGCTATGCCTATGTGTTCACTGTTTTTTGATTGAGGTTTGGGTTGGTATCAACTATGTCTGATTTGAGGTTGGAATAAGTGGATGGGAGCGAATGAGGTCGTGTCCGCATACTGCATATAGATTTTAACTATTTATTGAATAGTTTATTGTTGTTTCATACGGTTTTTAGGTGTTTGCAACTTTCTTGATATATTTTTCATTTGTTTTAATTAATATCGAGACTTGGTAAAGTATCCTACTTACCTAAGTGAGCGCTACTACTTTTTTTGTCTCTTGAACCTAGCCACAAAGCAAGAACATGAAAGAGAAGATTATGAAGTTTGGGGGGCGTGGTTGATGTGCAAACCGCAAGTCACTAGATATTTATTCTGTGTTTGATTGCAAAGGTCAAAACAATGAGGCATTTAGTAAAATACAGATCGACTTCTAAATTTTTAAAACTAAAATCGGAATGCATGAACATTAAAAGTAAAGTTTCAAGTGCTCAACAAATTATTCAACCAGTTGCAGAGCAGTGGATATGACTCTGTGTAAATGGAAAGAAAGCATCTTATAACAGAGATTAGACAATCTTCACTCGTTTCAAAGTATACAAACATGGACAGGAACTCCTGTATAAATGATAGATACCATCATCTTTGCATGTACTACACTGATTGTTCTTGAAAAATGACTGGTTAGTTTTAGTTAGAGGTTGTTGTAGGCAATATTTAAACGGATTAGGAGAACAAGAGCTAAATCGGATCATAGATGAGCCACTGCTCAGCTTTATACGTCAAAGGGAACCACACTTTGACATCCGACCCAGTGAAGAGCAAGTAATAAAGACGGACAGATCTAAGGTGACCACTTTTGACCAAACAATATTTCCCAGCAAAGATAATATATTAAAGAAAATCAAAGGACCTAAGGAATTAGTCACTTGAAGGATGGCAGGAGTCAATCCACATACCTAACTTTACAGCATAACAAACAGTAAGGAAAGCAAGTGATGTAGAAAAGTTAACTAGTGGTTTCAAAATACAGTCTTGCAAGCATTGAGTATATGCAAACATACTTCTCTATGGTCTTCCTGCGCACTCTGACTGCACTGAAACAAAAATGGCAACAAATCAGGCCATTCTCCAGCAGGGACTGCATACTTAGCTATGATACTGACTACATTTGCACTAGCTCGCCTCACCGGTGGACTGTGAAACACATTAAAAAATCGTTTAGGATTTTGTCTTACTGTTCTCAAACGAAAATGAAAAATCATAATCCACTCTTCAAATTCAGAACTTGGCATTCAATTTGATAAAAAAGACCACCAAAGATTATGAGAACAACGTCATTTCACTTTCAAGCCAAAGTGATTACGTCCACAAGCTGAGACGCTCTGGAAAAATAAGTAAAGAGACAACTTTCTTTGAGAATTCAGAATTGACAAAGAGCAGAGCAAAGGGAGAACAGGAACCTGTGTTCCATAGTGATGCTTTCAATAAGTGACTGCTTGACGAGTTGACGGAGCTGAGGTGAGAGCTTAGCCCAATGACCTGTAATCTTCTTTCGAAGAAGGACAGCAGCGAGCTGGCGGACATTAGGAGTCTTAGCTGTTCGGAGATGGTGAACTAACGCCGGAACAACCTGAGGATCCTTGGCGAGACGCTTAATCTGATCCTCAGCTTGCCTTCTGGCATCATTGTCCGGCATTAGAAACTGAATGAGCAGCAACTCCAATGACTGCGCCATTGGGAATAGGCGGTAGGAGTTTGTGAGACAGTACGGCGGAGGAAGATAAAACCTACTACTAAAAAGCTGGATGCGAGGGTTTTGGATGCTTTATATTCAAGGAAAGAGACGGCGGTGATGAGATTGTGCGGCTGTGGGGACGGGCCACTGTGAAATGAGGTTTCCTAAATGGGAAATACGGGGAAATTCTTCGCTACTCGCTCTATTTGAGAGTGGAGTGCAAATGGTTGTTGAATCTGGGATGGCGTATTTTGAATTTAATTTTAAGCTGTGTGTGGTTGATTAACAGCATCAAACTTGCAGTGTAAATGGAGTAAGTAGAGAAAATTACCGAAAAAATACTGTGTAGTATCTTTCTAATGATACTTGTGTAGTGTCTTATCACAAGCGACTTGCGGTAAAATCTAATAAGCGACTTGCGATAAAATCGTATTTTACAAATTATAAGCTCTAGGATCTGTATGGTAAATCCGTATTTTACGCTTATAACTCTCCGTATCGTGTTAAAATACATCTGCGTGAGAATTTGCTAACATGTTATATATTCACCAGATTATTGACGTCATCTACTATATCTACCAGTAATCTGAAGAATTCTGATTAATTTTCTTATTTTCAAACATTTTGAAACATACATATGTATATTTCCTTAGAGTGACAATAATTTGTTTACAAACTCGATACATATAGTCCCGTGCCAAAATATAACCCGTTTTAATAGAATATACTCCGTTTTTTTAAAAATGCCATATTAATTTGTCCTGCGCGGGATGAGTAGATAATGGGATTGAGAGGACTTTATCAGATTCATAAGGATTAAACACATTTCGGATAAGGTCTTCTTTCAATAAGCCAGTTGTTGTATTGATTAAGCAACTAACTTGAGAACCAGGAAGGGAGACTTGATCAGCGTGGGCACGAAAAGATGGTAAAATAGGTAGCCATGGATCTTTAGAAATATTAATGGAAGTACCACTACCAACTCTCACAGTAAGCTACTGTGCAGAAGGTCCTTCCTTGTAAAATTCCTCTCCAAATAGCCGAGGATATCTGAAATCGTGGCCTCATAAAATCTTTAAGCTTGAAAATATTTTCCTTTTAGAATACGAGTTGAGATAAATTGGGATCATGTAAAATCCTCCATGGTTGCTTGGCCAAAAATGCTTTATTGAAGCATTCTAAGTCTCTGAAACCCAATCCTCCTCCTCATTTTTGTTGGCAACAAGTTAACCATGATATCAATGTATTTTATTTTTTCATCGAAGAACTCAGGAGAAGAATTGTCCGGCCATTTTTCTAAGTCCGTAATGACCCGTTTCGGGAGGCGGCTCTTGCATGATGTATTGTGGCAAAGCTTGAATTACCGATTTAATGAGAATCTCCTTACCAGACCTCGAGAAAGAAATTTTCATTTCCACCTCGACAACTTTTTGGACCACTTTCTTTAATATATGAGAAATTTTAAGCTTTTGGAGCGACCAATAACAAAGGAAATCCCAAATACTTACCTGTGTAGTTACTAAGGAATGTAAAGAGAGTCGGCTAATTCTTCCATATCACCATAATTGACATTCTTGCTAAAATACAAGGAGGATTTACTGTGATTTATCTTTTGGCCCGAACATAACTTCGTAGTCATTGAGAATATTTTTATGGTTGTGTATGACTCGATAGTTGCCTCTGCAAAAACTAAGCTATTGTTAAGGGTGAATTCGTCTTTATACTTATTTATATTTTATAATGTTTTCCCGACATTCGTATTTATCGCATGGAAATCACGTGTTTAAATGGAATATTGGGCAAATGGCGTGGCTAAGGAGTTAATCGCAAAGTTGATGGATTTGTATGTTTTAATTATGATTTTTATGATTATTAGAATTGTGTTACGGCGCTGCGGTGTTTTGATGTGATGTAGATACATGTTGGAGGCTAAATTGATGATCAATGTTGATATAATTGAGCTAAACCGAGATAAAGATGGAGGAGAAGAGACAAGAATCAAGAAATCGAATTGATCATCTTGGGTGGCGTCGAGTCCGTCCGGTGGGCGGCGTTTAAAGCATTGAGCAGCGTCGAGGAGTAGATGTGACATTCGGCAAGTTTGGGCCTTGATTTGGGCCAGGCGAGGCGAGCGTTTGAGAAAGCTTCGGCCCGATTCGAAGTTCATTATAAGCGAGGCGGCGTTGAGAAGAATGGGCGGGCGTCCGACCGCCGGCGAAGCACAACCGACTTAGTTTTGACTAGCCGTCTTAGTTCATCTATATATAGCGGCTTGTATCAAACCACAAAGAGAGCACCACACAACATATAGTCGATTTTCATAAAAAAGCGGCGCGATTTGTCTTTTTCTTTTGGTTTTGAATACAATCAAAGCGATCTTTTGATTTCAAAGTTAATATGAGTATTTAAACTCTGGGTTGAATGAGCGGGTGAAGCAATTCAAGAGGCGTTACGGTTTTCTTATTTTTTGCGGTTTATTTCGACAAAGGTTAGATTTATATTGCGTTTATTTAGGTGCTTGACATCGATAGATAAAGCTTGTGATATTCGTTTAACGATAGTTGAATGATACAGATCACCATAATAATAATCAGTTAATTAATTTGTTGAGAGCGAAAGTTATCAAATTGTTAATCTAAATAATAGGTTCGAAAGAATTTATGCCTATCGTGCTTGAAGAATCAATCTTTGATAAAAGTTGATAAACAAATTATCTAAGATATTAGTAATTTGCGTTTAGTATAGGTTAATTTTGACCTTGGTTGATTTGCATGCGTAGGAAATTAGGAGCTGTGCGATTATCTTGAATTGTGGATCTTTGTTAAATGCCTTTTTCTCCCATTATTTGATAAACTTGAAATCATTAGCCTAAACTTAAAAGCGCATTAAACCTCACGTTCCTCGTAGGATCGACCCAGCATAACCGCTTTACTACAAGCTTTGCACTTGGAGGCGACTAACGGATTTTTATTACTTGTCTTTTTGTTTCCTTTACAAAAATCCACCACAAGTTTTGGCGCCGTTGCGGGAACAGCGCGGTTTTATGTTTTTAGCATAAGATTTAGATAGATCGATCATTTCTTTGTTTTAGTTAGGGTTTAAGGTTCTCCGCCAGGAGCCTTTTGACTTACGCAATTTGGCGTCTGTTCTTGTTCTTCGGTACAGACGGCGTCACGAATCTTGGGCGCCCGTCCTTTGGAAATTACCGATCCGATTTCATTTTATTCACTCAAGCGGCGTCCGTAATATTTGGGCGCCCGTTCGAGTATTCTAGCTGAGCGAGCGGCGGTTGTGTCACTAAGCGCCCGTCGATCCTAATCCGCCAAGGCCGCTCGTCCATAATCTTGGGCGCCCGTCCGTTTCACGATTCCTTTCTTTGATTTCTCTGTCTCTCCACTAGTTTGACTCCGTTGTATGCAAACACGAAGTAAACAAGAGGCGATTAATTACGAGCCTGAGCTCGAGCGAGGCGTAGTTCGAGTGAACCGTAAGCGAAAAGTCCCGAACCCATTCCAATTTCGAAGGAAATCGAAGAGAGTTTGAGTGAAAACTCTTACGAAGATAATTTCTTATTTAACCTCTTCTTTGAGGAAGAAATTATTGCCTCGATGGCTCGAGACCAACCGTGCCCTGGCGGACTATGCCACTCCTGGTGATGTTAATATTCGTTCGTTTTGTAGTTATCCTACCGATCTGACTCCGTTTGAGATAAGGCCAGCCACTTATCGGATGGTGCAACATGCATCAACTTTCTATGGGTATCAATCGAGAACCCCTATCGCGTCTTTATGTATTTACGGGTATATGCGTCTTACTCGCATTAAGGATGTCGACCAAGACATCATTAAAGTGAAACTATTTCCATTCTCACTCCGTGGAGAAGCAATGGAATGGTTTAAATCTCTCATACGAATCTATCAAACTTGGGCCCGACTTGAAAGTCAATTTTAGCCAGTGCTTCCCTCCGTCTAAGGCGACTCAATGTCTTACTTGAAATCTCAAATTTTCATCAATGAGTGATGAATCTTTCTTTGAAGCATGGAGCGCTTCAAAATTTTGTTGAATAAATGTCCCCATCATGGAATGGATTTGCGAGAGGAAGGTCCATACTTTCTTCTTGATCTAAGCGAGTCCCACAAAGGAATGGTCAACTCTTAAATGCGGAGAGTCTTCTTGAAGAAAACCCCACGACAAGGGTGGGATTTATTTGAAGATATAGCTAGGTACAACTATGCACTACGTATCAATCACCAGCGGTCCCCTTTGTACCCAAAATCGAAGAAGTCAACAACGAGAATCATGGTCAAATGATTGCGACCTGCGATCTCAACTACGCTTTGACCGTGACTAAAAATCAAAATCAACCCTCTCAGCAGAATGCACAAGTATTCTCGTGTGATAATTGTTATCAAGGTGGTCACATCGGTGACCATTGTCAATACATTCTACCCACGGCTTTCAAGCCAATCTTTGTGACAAGCGAAGCGGTATGATTACGTGAGCTTCTATGCACTGTGGGCTTAGAGGTCACATTTCTACAACATGCCCGCTTGAATGGTGGACATGAGAGAAACAATTCTTACGGCCGACAACACGGAGATTTCGAACGAGAATAACTCTCGAGGTCAAAACTACAACGAGAATAGAAATTATGGTTATGACCAAAACAGCGCTCAAAACTCGGGGACAGAACACCTCTCATGATACCCTACTGCCAGAACCCCACCTCGAGTCAAAGTTCAAATTCTCAACCAAAAACTAATCAAAACTCGCGACAAAACCATACTAATCGAGGACTCACTCCACTTGTAGTGCGCCCTCTGAGAGGCGAGTATGAAAAAGCGGCGGAGGGCGATGAAGAACTTAGAAAGGCAGTTAGAATGACTAGGTGAACAATTGGGCTGCTAGACCTCAGTCGGCTACCTAGTTTTTCTGAAAAAAAAACCTAAAAGTGATCATGCGGCCCAAGGTGAGGCAGAACAAACCAGCATTTCGAGCTCGCGCCCATTACTCCACATGGACAGAGAGGTCAATGCTATGAATTTGAGGTCCGGTACACAATTGCAACAACTAGTTATAAACGAGAACCGAGGAAGCGAGTAAACCCTCTACCGCCTTGATTCGGTAGGAGGGGAAGGTCTTGATCCACGACTTGGATGGTGAAGAGCGAAAATGAGATCGAGGTGGAGAAGGATCTCGGGTGAGTGAGAGCCGAATTAATGAACTGAGAGAGTCACTCGAGCGGAGGATCTGACGGGTAAAAGGCGAAAAAGTGTTAAGGTGGAAAGATCTTGAAGACAAAAGGCATCTGAGCTTCCTCCACCAAGAAAGTATTCTCGAACCACAGTGAATAAGCTCCGTTCCCACCAAGGAAGCACAACATCCGCTTATCGAAGACAAAAGTATGACAAAGTACTCAACCTATTAAAAACACCCAAGTAAATTTGCCCTTATCCGAGGTATTGGTTGAGATGCCTAAAAATCGCCAAGTTCGTGAAGGATGTTGTTTCATCGAAGAAAAAAATTGGAAATGGAGAAAAGATTGGGAGAAGAATGCTCATTATTGCCCGACGGAGGAATTCTGAAAAGCGCGATCGGAAAATTTGTCTTAACTCACAAAAATCAAGGAGTTAAGCTTCCCAAATTCTCTGTGTGATTTAGGAGCATCCATTAGTTTGATGTCTCTGTCACATGCGCAGAAGCGCACCTTGACCATCTATTGGAACTACATCCATAAGCATCCAACTTGAGATAGATCTTTCAAGAGAGCCAGCAGAGTGCTTGAGACATACGGTCCAAGTAGACAAATTCACATTTCTGTTGATTGGTATGTCTTAGACCTTTAAAGAAGAAGATGCCCCCCTCCTCTAGGGCGACCCTTCTATCTACTGCTAGAACCACTTTATGGGTGCGATGCGAGGATTTGTCACCTACGTGTTGGAGATGAGGAAATGCAGCTCTGATGTAGTTAAAGCCCTTAGATCACCTTAAAAACCCCTCGGCTTTGTGCTTGAAGCGTTAGATGATTTCTGAGACTACACACTAGGCAGGCTAGAGGCCGCCTATGGAAGACCTTCTTTGAAGAGGACTTAGTGCTCTCTGAAAGAACTCTCTCTCCTCGGAAAAGTAGACTTGCTTGAGGCGAGAGTTTTGACCCTATCACCAGGAGGATCTAAAGCAGGAGAATCAAGACCGGCTTAGAGGAACCGCTTTGGACCTTGTTCTCAAACCGCTACCTCGGCATTTGAAGTATATCTTCTTGAGAGAAGGTGGCGCTTACCTCTAATTATCTCATCTAAACTATCAGCGGAAGAAGAAAATTTGAATTAACCGAAGTTCTAAAGAAAAATCGAGAGCTTTCGGTTGGCGAGATAGAAGATATAAGAGGCATCTCACGACATATGTATGCATAAAATAAGAAGCCGAAGAAAGCGCGAAGCGTATAAGACAACCACGAGAGGCGTTTAAACCCCTTTTGTGCGGCGGTGGTGAAGAAAGAGATCATTAAGCTATTAGATATGGGGATTATTTATCGATAGGTGGCGGTGAT
The DNA here is from genome assembly GCA_026214975.1 of Gentiana macrophylla. Taxonomy (NCBI): domain Eukaryota; kingdom Viridiplantae; phylum Streptophyta; class Magnoliopsida; order Gentianales; family Gentianaceae; genus Gentiana; species Gentiana macrophylla. The sequence goes on from CM047814.1 coordinate 30,537,431, forward strand.
TGGGTCTCCCCCACTCAAGTTGTACCAAAAAAGGAGGCATTACAATCGAAAAGAATGACAAAGGTGAAGAGGTGGGTGTCAGTTAGTCTTTGAGTGCAGTGCTGTATAGACTATAGGAAGCTAAGCGAGGTAACTTTAAAGATCATTTCCCACTCCCGTTTATAGACCAAATGTTGGAGCGTTTGGCGGGGCATGAATTCTATTGTTTTACAGGCGGTTACTCGAGGTTACTTCAAATCCTATTGACCCGAAGATCAGAAAACAACCTTCACACTTTTTATGGTACTTTCGCTATGGCGAATGCCGCTGGACTTTGTAATGCACAGCCACATTTCAAAGATGTATCTTTGGCTATCTTTGATGGGCTTGTAGAGAAGTGCATGGAGGTGTTCATGGGCGACTTCTCGGTATTTGGCACATCATTTATGGTGTCTTAAAAATCTAGATGAAATCTTTGAGAGGTGTGTAGAGAAGAATCGATTCTCAAGCTGGGAAAAGTGCCATCGATGGTAACCGAAGGAATTGTTTTAGGTCACAAGATCTCCATTAAAAGGCATAGAGGTTGATAAAGCTAAGGTAGAGACTATTGAAAAGATGAATTACCCGGGAAACGAAGAAGTAAAGCTTCCTTGGTCGTGTGAGTTTCTAGAGAGATTCATAAAAGATTTTTCAAAAATATCGAAACCTTTATCAACTTTCTTGAAGGATAGCGTCACCTTCAATTTCGATAATATTTGTCAAGTTGCCTTGAAAAGAGCTTAAGCGGCGTTTGACCTCTGCCACATCTGATCTCTCGGTTGGAACATACCATTCGAGCGATGTGTGGCGCCTCCAATTCATTTGTGGGTCTTTGTATTAGGACAAAGGATTAATGGTAAGTTCCAACCTATTTCCTCATAAGCCATACCTTGAATCGGCCCAAGCGAATTACACCACTACGGAAAAGGCTGTTAGCGGTTGTGTTTTCTATGGATAAGTTCATGACTATTTGCTTGGTGCCAAGGTGATTGTATGGGTGATCATGCGACTCTGCGTTATTTGATGAACAAGAAGGATGCTAAACCGAGGCGCTAAGATGGATTCTTACACTTTAAGAATTCGATGTTCACATCAAGGACATAAGGGGTAGTGAGAACACCGTAGCGGACCATATTTGAGAAGTACTACCGATGGCGAGGAAGATCCTTTGGACATTGATCTTTACTATCCGCCGAGGCGTCATGAATATGGATGTCCATGCTTGACCCCCTTGGTATGCTTGATTGTCAATTACCTTCATTACAGCTATTTGAATCCCGAATTTTCCTACCAGGAGAAGAAAAGTTCTTCTACGATTTGAAGTACTCGTGCAGGAAGAACCATATCTATTCAAGATGCAGGATGGGTTACTCGCCCGGTGTGTACTGAATGTGAGCAGCGGGATATTATTGAGCAATGTCATAGTGGCCGCACTTGGCGGTCATTTTAATGCATGGAAGACCGTTGCCAAAATTTTTCAATCACGGTTTCTCTTGGCCGGGATTTTTAAAGATCGGAAGCTATACGCAAAGGCTGTGATAGATGCGGAAGGCCGGTACTTTGACGAGGCGATATGATATGCCACTTCAACCCGTATTGGAATGTGAAGTGTTTGGCGTATGGGGCATAGACTTTATGGGACCATTTCCATCTTCATGCGGAAATAAATACATTACAGTGCGTGTAGACTATGTCTCTAAATGGGTAGAAAGTACATCATAACTCCTTTGAATGATCATAAAAGCAGTCATGAAATTTACGAAGAAAAACATTTTTTACGAGGTTTGTTTGCCTAGAGCACGATCGGCGATGAAGGTTCACACTTCATTAATAAACCCTGGATAGCTTTGTTAGCTAAGTATGGTGTTAAGCATAAAGTGGCACACCATATCACCTATGACGGTGGGCAAGTTGGCGTAATGTCAGGCGTCAAGAAAATCCTCGAAAGCGATCAACTCGCATCGTAAGATTGGAGTGCGAAAGCTGGATGATGTCTTGTGGGCTTACGGACCGCGTACAAAAACCCTATGGGTACATCACCATACCAAATGGTTTATGGAAAGCCACTGTCATTTGCACTGTAGAGTTAGAGCATAGAGCTTATTGGGCAATTAAGTTCTAAACCGACTCCCGAGCTTGCGGAGAAGCGTAGGCTCGGCGAGATACATGAATTGGGCGAGTTCGGGCTCAAGCTTATGAGAGTTCACGGATCGACAAGGAAAGGATGAAATTACTTCATGATAAAAGATAAAGAAAAGAGAGTTTCATGCGGCGGTGATGCTTTGTTATACAATACCGGTGCATCTTTTCCGGGAAAGCTAAGGGCAGCGTTGGTCGGTCCGTTTGAGATCTATCTGTTTTTTCTAGCGGCGTTTTAGGCGAGGGGATTGGCGTCGACCTTTCAAGGTCAGCGGTCAGCGATGCAAACACTACATTGGCCAACGAAGGAATCACCGAGGTAGTTAAATTCCTTGATTTGTTAAGTTGTACCACTTGAGTCGATGAGCTGCGATGGGTTCTCCCAGACCTATTCTCCGATAATGGCCTTTGAATCACGGTTGAAATTTTTGCGGAAGGCTGGGACATGGAACAATCTTTGGAAGGAAATGGATTTGAAGAAGCATAAATGCGAAAGAGATCTCGGTCAGACGAGGAAGATCAGGCGAGGCCTGGAAAAAATGGTTGGGGCGAATCCAGTGCGCCTTCTTTGTTTTTGTAGACCTAATGTTGTTAAAATTACATTTCTGAGATGACGGCGAGGAAGCCAAAGTGGCCCGACCGGGTTAGACTGAATTGAATGTCGAGCTAACGACATAAACCAAAAAGCGCTCTTAGGAGGCATCACAGATATCAAATCTTGTTTTAGTTTTCTTAGTTCGTTTTGCTTCCGTATGTTATTTTAGTTAGTTTTACTAAGCTTTTATGTGTCTATCACATCGGTTTTGCTTTCTAGTTATGGATCTTCACGGAGTTAGCACGAGAGAGTTTCCGCTCATTAGTCGGATCGATCCACGATAGATGATGGACCGGAGGCCTTTATAATTCTTCATGTAGATTTTGATATTAGTACTCGAGTTAAGACCATCACATACGTTATCATTGTTCCACCTTGTTCGGGAGGCGGCGATTTCACGGCGAGGAGTTGCGAGGAAGCTATAGGGCGTCCTTACACAATACTTAATGATTCTATCTTGTGGTTGCTTGCTTTGGTCTTGTGGTGAGCATTCGGAGAGAGTCTTTGAGGTGGTGGTGAGGATTGGTGTTTGCGGGATGAGTTCGATTTTCCTCCGGCTATCGACATGCTTGACGTCTCGTTCGCATAGTGGGTGGGGCGAGATCTCACATGAGACCGTGACCTCTTAGTTAGTTTTACCTCCGTCGAGCCCGACGTTAAAAAAAAGCGCTTAGTGGGAGGCAACCTTTGTTCTCTGTTGTTTTATTTCTAGAAATTCTCGTGCCGTTTGATTTTTACTTGTATTTTTGAAGCTTTATTTAAGTTTAATAAGAGGCGAACTTTTGAACTTGAATTGTATAGAATTTTATGTTTTTGCATTCAAGCCTCGCTTTGGGCGCTAAATGCGGTATGGGCGCCCGTCGGCATGACTAATTTTGAGACGAGCGTTTCTTTGGGATTGGGCGCTCGTCCGATAATCTCCGCCAATCTGTATGTGATTCAAAATATCCGGCGGCGTCTACTAAAGTGAGCGCCCGTCCGGTTCATCTAATTTCCCGAGTGGGCGCCCGTCCGGCTGAGTTAGACAGCGTCCATACTGCATCTATATATACCCCTCGCCCGAATGAACTTTCACTTTGAAATTTTCAAAAGCAAAAAAGCGGTTGCTCTCCCTCCTTTTGCTCTAAATTCATCAATTCTTGACCAAATCGGCGATTCAAAGTGCTAGGGGCGCTTTTCACCCCTCTCTTTGATTCTCTGGCGAATCCTCCAGCGCATACGATATTATTGGCGAATCGAGACCCTATTGCGATCCGACTCTTGAGAGGAAAAATTTCGATTTTGGGCGATATTTTGCGTTGTTTGGATCGATTTTCACCTCAATCAACATCTACTCATCTACTTGGTAAGTTCTAACAACTTTTTAGGTTTAATTCACGTTTTGGCAAGTTCGATCTTTGGGTGGCTCGCTCACTTGAATACCATCTTAATTGCGTCTTTTTACTGTTTTCTTTTGATGTTATGGTGGTATGGTGTGTGATGGATGATGAATGGGTTGTTGGGTGATGATTGTGGTTCGGTTGGTTTGAAATCCGCTTTGGATGATAAGCGGGTAACCGCATTCTTGTGAATCGTTTGGTTTAAATATTTAGGTCAATATGGTGAAAGCGGTCATTAAGCGGAGGCACAGTAAAGAGAAAGTTGTCGAATCGGCTAAGCGTAAGCGTTTAGATGATGACCCTTCTAATTTAGACCACTAACCGAGGTGTGAGTATTCGGGGGCGACCCGCAGAGCCACCCAAACTAAGGCGACCTTAAGAGATGAATCACCGGACTACGAGGCAGACGATGATACTCGCTTTGTCATGGAGGCTAGGGTCAATCGAGGAAGCACCTTACAGAAGTGAGGCTACGGAGGAAGCTTTGTGCAGAAGAAGAGGTGAAACTAGAGCGAAAACCACAGAAAGAGAGTGAGGCGGCGGTGCCTATACCACTTGCCTCGTAGATTTGTCAATCCAAAAGCACACGAGGTCTACACAAAACACTACTTTGCAAGAAATATGTTGATCGAAAGGCGTTGGTGGAAACAAATGTGGATCCCTCTTTTGTGCATTTGTTGAAGGATAAGCAATGGGGCGCTTTGATGAAAATCCGGCGACTCGGTTAATGATTCTTTGGTTAGAGAATTTTATGCCAACTTTTTTGAAACCAACTTGGATACGGGTGTGGTAATGGTGAGGGTGTCAAGGTTCGTTCGCCCCAGTCATTAATGCAAAGTATGGTTTGGCGGCTTTCGAGGATTGGATTATAAAGGCGAGATTAAGCGGAGGCGGGATGCGGGACAAGACCCGTTGGAGGAGTTGAGGTTGTGGTTTGCCCGATGTTGCATGGACACTTAGGGCGGCGGCGATAGGAAGGAATTAATTCTACGGCCTGGTCCGAGGATTGGAGAGTTTCTTGCCGTTTCATCGAGTCGTTCTTGCCGAAGAATAATTTGGCGCACTTTCACATCGGCGACCGCAGGATGATGTATGCTTTGGTTTTCAAGTTAAATGTGGGCGTTGGCGAGCAATTTATGATGAGTTGGTGTTTAGTCAAAAGAATTACAAAGCTTGATTTGATTGTACCCATTTGATTCATCGGATATGCGGCGATGCGGAGTGCGGAGTATAAGCGGGATCACAAGCCTAAGAACCGAGAGGTATTCGAGGAGAGAAAGCTCCGTCTACGGTTGAGGCGAAATTTGTTCCGTTCGCGAGCCTGGTCAGCCGACACCACCTCAAGCCTCCGTTCTTTACGGATTATCTTCTTCCGAGATTACTCGGCGCGGTATGGCTCATAGTTTGCGGGCGATGTTGAGTGACATCCGGGATGGCCAAGATAATATTTTGTCGGTTTTGGAGTGTATCGTTGATGGGCGGCAACCGAGAGATCGGCGGAGTTTTCAATGCGATAATATGGATTATGTCTATTCGGCGAGATAGGCGGGTGATAGGTGAGGTGGTCAAGATGGAAGAGAAGCTGAGTCGTGCGATGATGAGGAGGATGAGCCTCAGGTGGACCTGCTCTTTGCATCTACTACGCGACTGAGCTACCAGGCGGCATCCACGGTGGTGTCCACTTCCACGGATCCTTCTCCGGTTGATGCTCCGACTCCGCTTTGAGTGATGTAGGGATTTTTATGCATTCTCTGTTTGATGTATTTCTTTCTTTTCTCCGACTTGATTTGGTTGTCACGATGACTATTTCTACTTTCCTTTTGGATGCTTACATGATTTTTGCACTTTCTATTTTTCGCTCTTTGTTGACTATCGTGAGGGGTGTGTTTTAGTAAATAATGTAAGTATCAGCACCCGTCCTTAAAGTGCGATTTCATTGGTATTATGATCATATTTGGATTGACACTTGTTGTTACATCTCTTGCATTCATTTTTTTTTTTTTCACATTACTCCGTTATTGTACCTGTTCTCCCGAGATGTTTCCATGTTTTCCAAGATTAGCGAGTCTATTTTAGCGATTTTTCGGGCTACATTATTTTACTACTAGGCTCGGTCGACCAGCGATCCGTGTCTCGGTTGCGATCGGCTAAGTATTTCTTTTGTTGTTTAGCTCTGCACAACATGAGGGCATGTTGAACTTTTAAGTGTGGGGAGGATTAGTCGGTATGTATCTCATACATTTGCTTACATGATATTATTTCTATGCTAAAATGAGGCTAAATTTTCAAAATTTTTGTTTTGTCGAGTAGGCAATACGTTTTGTTCGGTTTGTTATATTCATTGATCTTTGTATGCCGTATATTCCATAAGTTAGTTGTTTCACCCGATATCATTTTCCACGAGCCATAGTGAATGATGAGCTACATTATAAAGTTATACCCGTTTTGGATTAGTAGTTTTGATTTTTAATAAGTCATGTGCTTAGTGCTACGTATATATCGTGAGATTTATGATAGTTTGTATTTAGAGTTAAAGTATGAGATCTTTGTGAATATCTAGAGCGTTTGAATGTGATAAGTAACACGTAGCTATTGTCAAAGTGAAAAAGTTGAATTAATAAGTTAAAAGGGTGTGTCGGAAGCTAGTCGATGATTTGAGTGCGGTAGGGTATGCCCCGTATGTCTATTCCACTATGATGACTAAGAGCTCACGGCTTGATTAGGAAAAAATTTGCTGATGATTGGAGTAAGGTAGGGATTATCTCGAAATGTCTATTACGCTATGAGGGCAATAAACAACTAATGTGTGTTTATAGTGAAATAGTTAAATCAACTTAACAATTAATGTGCAATGGATATAAGACTAAGTTATCGTCTATCTTATCCCAGTAGAAAGCGAAAGATATGATGTAGGGATTATCCTCTGAGTATTTGAAAGGCCACAGATTCATACGATCATTCTTTTTAGGATATGTCACGTCCATTAGGTGCATCTTATGAGTGTCATTTATTTGCTAGTCCACGAGGGTATTAGCTAGTTTTGCTTTGAGTTTTCAAGTTTGGATTTAGTGGAAGTTTTCTATGGCTATGCACACACACGATGGTGAACCGATTTATTGACTATGTGGTATATGTGTTGAGGTGTCTATATATTCTTTCCGAGCCTTTATCTTGTTTTGTTTTGCTCGGGACGAGCAAAAGCTAAGTGTGGGGAGTTGTTAAGGGTGAATTCACGTACTTTATAACGCTATATTTTATAATGTTTTCCCGACATTCGTATTTATCGCATGGAAATCACGTGTTTAAATGGAATATTGGGCAAATGGCGTGGCTAAGGAGTTAATCGCAAAGTTGATGGATTTGTATGTTTTAATTATGATTTTTATGATTATTAGAATTGTGTTACGCTTTGCGGTGTTTTGATGTGATGTAGATACATGTTGGAGGCTAAATTGATGATCAATGTTGATATAATTGAGCTAAACCGAGATAAAGATGGAGGAGAAGAGACAAGAATCAAGAAATCGAATTGATCATCTTGGGTGGCGTCGAGTCCCGTCCGGTGGGCGGCGTTTAAAGCATTGAGCAGCGTCGAGGAGTAGATGTGACATTCGGCAAGTTTGAATATTTGGGCCAGGCGAGCGTTTGAAAGCTTCGGCCGATTCGAAGTTCATTATAAGCCAGGCGGCGTTCGGAAGAATGGGCGGGCGTCCGACCGCCATTGAAGCACAACCGACTTAGTTTTGACCTAGCCGTCTTAGTTCATCTATATATAGCGACTTGTATCAAACCTAAAAGAGCACCACACAACATATAGTCGATTTTCATAAAAAAGCATGGCGATTTGTCTTTTTCTTTTGGTTTTGAATACAATCAAGCGATCTTTTGATTTCAAAGTTAATATGAGTAGCTAAACTCTGGGTTGAATGAGCGGGTGAAGCAATTCAAGAAGCGTTACGGTTTTCTTATTTTTTTGCGGTTTATTTTAGACAAAGGTTAGATTTATATTGCGTTTATTTAGGTGCTTGACATCGATAGATAAAGCTTGTGATATTCGTTTAACGATAGTTGAATGATACAGATCACCCATGATAATAATCAGTTAATTAATTTGTTGAGAGCGAAAGTTATCAAATTGTTAATCTAAATAATAGGTTCGAAAGAATTTATGCCTATCGTGCTTGAAGAATCAATCTTTGATAAAAGTTGATAAACAAATTATCTAAGATATTAGTAATTTGCGTTTAGTATAAGTTAATTTTGACCTTGGTTGATTTGCATGCGTAGGAAATTAGGAGCACTGTGCGATTATCTTGAATTGTGGATCTTTGTTAAATGCCTTTTTCTCCCCATTATTTGATAAACTTGAAATCATTAGCCTAAACTTAAAAGCGCATTAAACCTCACGTTCCTCGTAGGATCGACCAGCATAACGACTTTCTTACAAGCTTTGCACTTGGAGGCGACTAACGGATTTTATTACTTGTCTTTTGTTTCCTTTACAAAAATCCACCACGACTATCATCTGCAAGAGAAGGTGAGTCGATTCACATGTATGATTTCTACCAAACTTAACACCATGAAGGGTTGAAGTGGAGGCCATACTTATAAACATTGTAGAAAATCCTTCCGCGCAAAAAATAAATAGGAATGGAGGTAAAGGTCCTTGTCGTATTCCTACAGTCGGATGAACCAAGGATGAGGATGTGTGGACGCTAAACCTAACCTTGGAAACGGCGCGAAGGTAGCGGACATTACCTAGGCTATCTGAGATCTAACCCGGCGATTGTATCGGGTCAAAGCGTAGTGCTAGTATGATGAGTCGGTCGTATTCCTCGAGGAAAACATGGTAATTCTTTTAAGTGGGGTTAAACACCAAGAAGCTATTATTAACTTTCGATCTAAGTCGCTTAAATTTTACTTTTTCTGGGTTAGATTATGTTAGTAGTTAGATTGTTAGTAAAGCATGATAAATAAATATATAAATATAAATCTGAGATATATATAGATATTTTTGAGATCTAGCCAAGAATACGTTCTTGAATTACGATCTCTTTTAGTAGAAATAAATGAGACCAGATCTTTTCCTTTATGCAAGGAGGTCAATTATATATGAACGGTGTACTCTAAGCTAGACAACTCCTCACTCAGCACGGCGTATGAAATTGTCATATGTCAAATTGTCATCAGTCCAAGGTCCTAGCAAGCCCGTACTAATCTTAGTTAGTGCGAGCAGTGCAGTACAAATCTACCCGGATAAAAAGAGGTTATTCCGTTCGTCAGGCGGCGATGTTATTCAAGAGGCTCCGGTTGTCAAGCGGATCGATTTAACACAAATGGTGTAGTTTCAATTAAAGCGTGATTTTAACATTATTAAGATCTAAGTACAAATTTCAATAAAATCATCTTTCAGGACAAATACGCCCGGGTAGGAAATCGGGTTCCGTTGTCGCGTTTTCACTCGGCCAATTTTACCCTCGGTTTTCTATTTTTATCTCGTATTCTAACTTCTGCAGTGGGTTCATCGTCGAGGTTATATGTTGCGATTCATCTTGATTAATTACGTCAATCGAATATATTATCAATACGTTGCAAAATAGAAAAAGATTCATTATAATTAGTTTTAATCATGATTGCAGTCGATCATTCATTTTACCAAAAGATTAACTAATTGATTCATATCTTGGCTAGACATATTTTTAGTTTAACATAGTGATAGATATAATATATACATATATATATATATATATATATATATATATATATATATATATATATATATATATATATATATATAAACAATAAAAGTAATAACTTGATAAAATTACCCGTTAAGTGCAAATCAAAGCCGTATTTTAAGAAAATAACAACTTCTTCAATAACAACTTTCTTGGTAATTCTCTAAGAGCATTACAATGATACTACTTTTATTTATAAAAACATATATACATACATAGACATATGTATATACAGTAGAAAATAAAATAAAGCGAGAAAGAGATGAAGAGCGGAGGTGAAGAAGAGGGAATGGAAGAAATGGGAGGAGGTGGAGAAGAGATCTTGGCCAAGAGTGGCCAAGATGGGGCAGGAGTTTTTATGGATATGGGAGGTATTTATATAGGGGTTGAGGAGGTTGTAATGAGGAGGTGATCTTGGGGAGATATTTTTGGAGAATATGCTAAGTATATGCCAAGTTTATTACAAGCGTGTGGGAGGTATTGATGAGTTTGTTATGGCGAATCATCATCATCATTAGTTAGCACATGGAGTAACATGCAACAAGTTGAGCCAAAAATATCGGTTCGACCGAGATATCAAGCTATTCGGTAAAATTCATAACTTGAGTTGTAGACCTCCGATTGGCGTGATTCAAAATCGTTGGAAAGCTCATTTAAATATCTACAACTTTAGTCAAGAACTATTCTCCAGAAAATGCCTCTAATTCGGGTCAAATTTCCATCGAAAACAGAGTTACGGTAGAAGCGCGTAGGAAAAATAATTTGATCCGTTGAACTAAAAGCATGGCATTTTCTTCTTTTCCTCAAAATCCATCTTTTAGGCTTCAAAACATGTCGTTACATGGAATCTTGGTCAATATATAATCTGCAATGAACCACCAAAATACAAGCGTAAATCCGACCACGACACTCCGGTTACTAAACGGTACAAAAACTAATAAAAAACTTATAAAAATACGATAATTTATATAATAACTACTACTTATATATTTGAATAAAACTTAGTAATTTTGACTTGATTTGATACAATAATGCTCAAAATGGTATCAATATTAGGGTAAAATGTCGTAATAATGATCATAAATTTATCTCTCATCTGACCCCTACTTAGCTTTTGGTTGTCCTAAGCAAAACAAGCGATAAAACAAAATGAATAAGAGATAAATTCATGAAGGTATAAGATATAAGGGACAACCGGATAATACAACCATTAAATTACAACCAGGCTTTAACCTTAATATAAATGTATAGCAGAGTGTGTGTGTGTCAAGCACTTTTCAATTTCCCTTATCCTCTCTTGAATAATTCAAGCAAGCGTGCAAATATCCATTGAGGCAGTCTAATGATTTTCCTAGGTATGGCGGGAACATTTCCACACAAAGTTATCCCGTGTACTTATTAGGATAATCACTAAAAGCATATCATTCGGTTTATATCTTTGGGGATAGTCGAGAGAAGATAACTAAGTTTTCAACCATGCTTAAACACAAAAAATTTTATTTTTTTCGATGAGCTTAATTTCACATTTGTAGCATATGCCCTCATTCAGCAATAGGGCGTTTAGTGATAACACCACTATTTGGACTACTATCATCGAGGCGGTTGGGAGCTTTTAAACCTCGTGGTGATATAGGGCGTTTCGTGATAGCACGCCTCTTGCACTCGAATCATTGGTAGCTACAACCGACATATATATAGTTCATCTCTTTCTCTCTCTTTTTTTCCCATAAACTTAACTTATATCCTTTCTATCACATTCAAACCTTGGATATTCACAGTACACATTCAAAGTTAGGTACTAAATTCTTGTTATTATCACAGAATAACCACTAGGATCTTGAATGGATCTGATTTAAAATTTTCGTTTCAATATCAAAGTCTTTCGTGAAGGAATTCATGTTACACAAATATATTTGGAATTACAATGCACTTACGGTTCCGTTGGTTATACATCAAATTGATCATTACATCTTCAAATCCATGAAATATATACCTTATACAATTTATTTTAATCAACTAAATAATGCTCGAAAAAAATCGAAAACTAAAGGATTTATTGATACAAAATAAACATTAATTCCATTCTTTAGACCAACGACTCCACTCCCCTTACGAACTTACATTGTCCTCAATGTAAAGTGAGTGTAAATAAGATTGTTGGGAAAGCAATGGTGCACTAAAACAAGTCAAAACAAATACTCGGATGATATTAAAGGGTGGGTGGGTGGGTTAAAGTTATGACCTCCTTAATTCCATAGTATTTGAACTAATACATTATTTGAAATTTAAAGCAGACTAGATCATGAAATGTAGCGTATGGCAAAGTATTAACTCACGAGTCTTTTATACCCGGATCCTCGAGGTTATTTCAAATCGTTCGAACAACCTAAGTCAAGAAATGTCGCATTTGAATTTTTCTCTTTTTCTCCATCGGGATTTTAGGATAACCACCTAATCATTCCCTTTTTAATGACATTCAAACATTCATCCTAAGACTTGGTGAAACAAAATGAAAATCAATCGAAGTATTAGCAAAGTATCATCAAAGTATGAGTAATTATTATATTTAACATTTTCACGAAATTTGCCTCGGTGGCGCTTTTAGTTAACGTCGTTTGCTCGACCAAAATGATAAGGATTAACTAATATAATATACTAAACAAAGCGGGATACTTTAACAATTACTCACAAAAGCACGTAACAATTAAGCACGTAATCACTAAAAATAAATGCTTAAGGAGTAAAAGGAAGGATAGTACCCGTCATTGACTACATTTATAGTCTATAGCGGACTTTACCGTGCTTGATTTTTAAGGCTTTGGTGGTGGGTCATCCTCACGCACCGCATCCTTCTTCAATACCGGTTTCCAACGAGAGGTTAGACAATTCCCACCAATCAAGCGATTCTTGACCTTTTCCTTTGATTTTCAAGTTTTAGGTTTGCGAGCTTTCACATTATTCTTTGAAGTCATCTTCTTCAATTACTGCGTGTTAGTACAATCCACAAAAAAAAAAAAAAAAAAAACACAAAGTGTACACACAAGAACAAGATTCTAGTGTAATGCATGGATATTTCAATGAATTGTAAGTGTTGAAGACAAACGCTCTCATGATTAACTCCCAAACTTCTCCCTTACTAAAATCGTCAAGAAAACATACATACTTTTTATCAACTTCATCTTTGTAATAGGGATAGAATGTATACCTCCCTTTACCTTGTCATTAGATGAATATGGTAAAGCTTCCTCGAATATTTGTGTTTCATCATTACGTACATTTTCTTCAAAATATGCATTGGATATGGTGTTGCCTTATACGGTTGAACCGAGATGAATTTGGGTTGAATTTGGATAAGGTTCGGTTTGAATTGGCCCTTTCAAACTTGGTTCCTTCCAACTGCTTCCAGTACGGTTATTTCTATTTTTATTTTATTTATTAATATTCCCTTGGGCATGATCAAGCCCTCGTTCGGTGTTTCATCACTAGTTTGATCATTCGTATTTCGATTTGAAAATGATACTTGGTCGGGATTTCACTGGTGATATGACCAGCGTTTACTCTCTACTCTTAGCGCCTTTCGTAAGTGTTTAAATCAGGCCTATAAGGGTGAGTGGGGCCTTACCATACGGTCATCAACTATCGAAAAATAGAAAAATAACTTGAAATAGATAAAACTGAATCGGATGGTGTTTCATTCTTGATTTTGGCGTTTTCATAACTCGATTTGACAATTCTTGTGGAATAGAAAATATCGAATAGAAAACAATCTGAAATCGATAAAAAAACCACATTTTTTTCTCTCGGTAATTACCGACTCACTCGGTATTTACGAGTGTTTTTTTAAATTGGTATCTTACCAATAGGTAGGTACCAACAAAATAAACGAAACGCGTTTACTTTCTACTATCGAAAATGAAAATAACTCGAAATTGGTAGAAGAAGAAAATTGGTAACTAAAGAAGGTAGATACCAACGGAAAACAAAAAAGAAATGTGATAAGAAGAGTGTTGACTTATCCTCGAGAATTTTGAGCTAATACAAGTAGTAACCCTAGACACAAAGAAAAGAAATTAGCGGCGTTTTCCCGGCAATGGCGCCAAAATCTTGTGAGACCTAAACTAACCTTGAAAGCAGCTAGAAAGGTAGCGGACATTACTAGGCTATCTGAGATCTAACCGGCGATTGTATCGGGTCAAAGCGCATGTAGTGCTAGTATGGTGAGTCGGTCGTATTCCTCGGGAAAAACATGGTAATTCTTTTAAGTGGGGTTAAACACCAAGAAGCTATTATTAACTCGATCTAAGTCATGAGTTTTACTTTTTCTGGGTTAGATTATGTTAGTAGTTAGATTGTTAGTAAAGCGATAAATAAATATATAAATATAAATCTGAGGATATATATAGATATTTTGAGATCTACAGCCAAGAATAAATTCTTGAATTACGATCTCTTTTTAGTAGAAATAAATGAGGCAGATCTTTTCCTTGATGCAAGGAGGTCAATTATATATGAACGGTGTACTCTAAGCTAGACAACTCCTCCTCACACGGCGTATGAAATTGTCATATGTCAAATTGTCATCAGTCCAAGGTCCCAGCGCCCGTACTAATCTTAGTTAATGCGAGCAGTGCAGTACAAATCTACCCCGGATAAAAGAGGTTATTCCGTTCGTCCAGGCGGCCGATGTTATTCAAGAGGCTCCGGTTGTCAAGCGGATCGATTTAACACAAATGGTGTAGTTTCAATTAAAGCTGTGATTTTAACATTATTAAGATCTCAAAGTACAAATTTCAATAAGATTCATCTTTCCGGGACAAATCGCCCCGGGTAGGAAATCGGGTTCCGTTGTCACGTTTTCACTCGGCCAATTTTACCCTCAGGTTTTCTATTTTTTATCTCGTATCCTAACTTCTGCAGTGGGTTCATCGTCCGGGTTATATGTTGCGATTCATCTTGATTAATTCGTCAATCGAATATATTATCAATACGTTGCAAAATAGAAAAGATTCATTATAATTAGTTTTAATCATGATTGCGAGTCGATCATTCATTTTACCAAAAGATTAACTAATTGATTCATATCTTGGCTAGAACATATTTTTAGTTTAACATAGTGATAGATATAATATATATATATATATATATATATATATATATATATATATATATATATATATATATATATATATAAATAAACAACAAAAGTAATAACTTGATAAAATTACCCGTTAAGTGCAAATCAAAGCCGTATTTTAGAAAATAACAACTTCTTCAATAACAACTTTCTCGGTAATTCTAAAGGCATTACAATGAGATCTACTTTTATTTATAAAAACATAAATAAAATAAAGCGAGAAAGAGATGAAGAAACGGAGGTGAAGAAGAGGGAATGGAAGAAATATGAGAGAGGTGGAGAAGAGATCTTGGCCAAGAGTGGCCAAGATGGGGCAGGATTTTTATGGATATGGGGAGGTATTTATAGGGGAG
Source organism: Gentiana macrophylla (assembly GCA_026214975.1). Taxonomy (NCBI): domain Eukaryota; kingdom Viridiplantae; phylum Streptophyta; class Magnoliopsida; order Gentianales; family Gentianaceae; genus Gentiana; species Gentiana macrophylla. Next base: position 30,552,787 of record CM047814.1, read on the forward strand.
TTGAGGAGGTTGTAATGAGAGAGGTGATATTTGAGGAGATATTTTTGGAGAATATGCTAAGTATATGCCAAGTTTATTACAAGCATGTGGGAGGTATTGATGAGTTTGTTATGATGAATCATCATCATCATTAGTTAGCACATGGAGTAACATGCAACAAGTTGAGCCAAAAATATCGGTTCGACCGAGATATCATTTGTTGGTAAAAAATTCATAACTTGAGTTGTAGACCTCCGATTGGCGTGATTCAAAATCGTTGGAAAGCTCATTTAAATATCTACAACTTTAGTCAAGAACTATTCTCAAGAAAATGCCTCTAATTCGGGTCAAATTTCCATCGAAAACGGAGTTACGGTAGAAGCGCGTAGGAAAAATAATTTGATCCGTTGAACTCGTAAGCTTGTGGAATTTTCTTCTTTCCTCAAAATCCATCTTTTAGGCTTCAAAACATGTGAATTCGTGGAATCTTGGTCAATATATAATCCTGCAATGAACCACCAAAATACCAAGCGTAAATCCGACCACGACACTCCCGTTACTTAAACGGTACAAAAACTAATAAAAAACTTATAAAAATACGATAATTTATATAATAACTACTACTTATACATTTGAATAAAACTTAGTAATTTTGACTTGATTTGATACAATAATGCTCAAAATGGTATCAATATTAAGGTAAAATGTCGTAATAATGATCATAAATTTATCTCTCATCAGGATGACCATTGATGAGAACTGATATGAAGTAGAGAGCGCATGCCATGATCACATTAATCAAAGATGAGGAAAAGCATTGCTTCCATTACTTGCCTAAGAAACTTCCACTCGACCTATCGAAAGCCTTCATCATATCGAGTTTAAGAGCCGTATGCATCACACACCCACGTTTACCGAGCCGTTGAGTGAAATGCTTCATAAGGTGCAATCGCGTTATCCGTGATTAATCTCCTTTAATGAAGCATATTGGCATGGGAGATAATAGAGTTCATGACTTTCTTCACGCGATTAACCAAAGTTCGGGACAACAACTTGTAGACCGAGTTGCATAGGCTAATGGGACGAAATTCTGTCATTTTATTCGCATCTTTCACTTTAGGAATAAGAGAGAGATATGTTTTATTAAAATCAGCCATTCTCGCCCATCATTTAGACACCCCAATATTACATATGTTACATTTGGCCTAAAATATGCCATATTTTTGTAAAAAACATGTGCATACCATCGAGTCAGGAGATTTTTTCCCGGCATTTGGGATAAAGCGGTGCAATTTCTCTTTGTTGTGAATGGTCTTGCCAGCATTTCAATATTGTGCTCGGATAAAGTAGAAAAATAAGATCATTTGGCAAATGACTATCATTGCCATTTGTTGAGTAAATGGACCTGAATAATTGGCTGCCACATTCTTTAAATCTTTCAAATCAGAATAAGTATTGCCGTGATCATCAACAAGATTTTTAATAGTATTCCTCCAACTTCCGAGATGGAGCCTTATGGTGGAAGAACGATGTGTAAACTATATTTTGAGTAAAGCTATATTTAATAGTAGTTTAGAATTGTCCATAGATACCAACCATTTGTTGAGTAAACTATATTTTTTGAAAACAATTCTAAAGCTACTCAGTAAATCGATTGTTTAGGGCGTTTTAAAGCTACAAAGATTTAAGTGGATATCATTGATTAGTTTATACAGTCATTAAGAACATGATTATTTTATAATTATATCCTTCTTTTATTATGTTTAATTTTCTTAATAAATGCAGATTATGTGGGCATTTTAGGAATTTAAGATTTATTTATTTATTTAAATATTAGTTATGAGGCTTGTTTTGGCGTGTAAGCGAATAAATGCTCGAAGCAATTTGAGACGGAGAGAGTATATTTTATAGTTGTGAAATGATTTTTTTTTTTAAGGGAGTGAAATGACTTTTACTTGTTTTAATTTCATTTTGATTTTCCTATAAAGCGAAAAATCACTCTATTCTGATACCATTTTGTTTTAATGGGAATGTCTTTTATTATATTAAAAATCTTATTATACATGATTATTTTTTTCCATTTTACTATTCAAATTTATGTTTTTTCTTGTTTTGGTTGATTAAGCGCGTTTGAACAAAGCGTTAAAAGTTTCTTATTTATTTTTTAGTCGGAAAGTCTTTCTGTCGATGTCGAGTATAACATTCAAAATTACATATCGAATTAAATCGAAATAATCGTCGTTTTAAAACTTTAATTATGTCGAAAATAATTCTATTCGTTGATTATGGTAAATTTGAGATGAGAATATTAAAAGTTTTATTATTTCGAAACTTTAATCGAGAAAGTTATTTTAACCGATATTGAATCTGAAAAAAGCATTGAAATTTTGACTTGAAATGAAACATAATAATCTTAGTTTTCAGATTCGAATTGGATGAGCTACGTGAAAAGACATTCCTTTTAATTCCAACGACCGCGGTCTTTCTTTTCCGGTACAGAAATCTTCCGAAAACATTACAGATTTAAAATAATCAGTTTTGCTGTGGAACTTCTTACACGAGGAAGACAGACAACAATTCGTAGGGAGGAGATGTTGAGGAATCATCGGTCAGAAATTGGCATGGGGAGTTGCGATCATATGTTTCATAATATTGATGTTAGTCACCCCTAAGATTCCTCAGTCCGAAGAATACCACAATTTCGCTGATCAACGCCAATTTCTTGGTATGTGCTTACCGTTCATCTATTTCGCTTTCTTTTTGCTTCGAACTAAACGAAATCTAGAGTTTGACTCGATTCCTCTAAGGTTGACTATTTGAAATATAATGGGAATTCAAATTTAACTGAGATTTTATTTTGATTACTTCTGTGTGAACGGTAGATTAAAGATAATGCTCGGGTTTTGATTTTCCTTCCCAAATAGGTTTTGCACAGTTCTTTGTTCTAATTGTTAGATGAATTGATATGGAAGGTGATTAAGAGTGTCTTTCCCAAAGCTTCTCAAGTCCATGAATGTAGGCGTTAACCTGCTTGCCCAAGGAGAAACAGTGTTCAATTTGCTTCTTTTGTAGATTCTGGATTGCAATCAGTTGTGGTTATGTTTTCATTCTAAAGCAATGACTTTTAATGGAGTTGGTTATGTGTTGCAGGAATACCCAATGCGCTAAATGTATTATCGAATGTTCCTTTCTTTATAATCGGCTTAGTTGGGCTGATCCTTTGTTATTACCGAGACTATTTCAAGCTAAGGTAATTGAGCCTAGAATATTCTATATGATCTGTTAAAATAAATTGAACTTTTTCTGTTTTATAAGTGTGTGCTGATAAACATCTTGTGCTATAAAAGTTTACAAGGTGAGCTACTGGGTTGGACATGCTTTTTCATTGGTGTGACGGCTGTTGCTTTTGGATCTTCTTATTACCATCTCAAGCCAAATGATAAACGTCTTGTGTGGGATCGCTTACCGGTAATCTCTAATTGCTACCTTCATTTTGCAAATATTGTTGTTTATGTATGAAAATCATCTTTATTAATCCATGCTTGTATGAATGTAGATGACCGTTGCCTTTACTTCCATAATTTCCATCTTCATTATCGAAAGGGTGGATGTAAGGAAGGGTTCTTTATCAATATTTCCTCTGCTCTTTGCTGGCATAATTAGCATCATATACTGGAGGTAAGCTTGCTTGTTCTTTTCCATTCGATGTAGTTATTGAGTTCCACATGGGAAGTTTAAGGGGATATTGTTTCTCCTTGTAATGCCCTTCTTTGAATCTTTTCTGCATTCCGTTCATGCTGTTTCCCCTAATAAAAGTTATATTTCGTCTGGAAGGACTTTGTATGCCAGTGATTTAGAAAGGGGTGCCTTTAGTTGCACAAATAGGCACTTTTGCAGTGAATTGCCTACAGCATGATTTTGCTCATACCTTTCTTGGTCATACTAATTCAAATTGCATCTTGTAGATTTTTTGATGATCTCCGTCCTTATGCGCTGATCCAGTACGTGCCTTGTATAGCTATCCCTCTAATGGCTATCTTGTTGCCTCCAATGTATACGCATTCTGCATATTGGCTATGGGCAGCAGGTTTAGTTTACTGTGTTTCATTAATTGGATGCTTGTGCTGCTATTTCAAAATGCTATCTGTTACAGAATTGTTGAGAATTTTCTTCTGCGTAATTGTGCAGGGTTCTATCTTCTAGCTAAGGTTGAAGAAGCAGCTGATAAGCCGATCTATAACTGGACTCATCACATTGTGAGTGGTCACACTATTAAGCATTTATGTGCAGCAATGGTTCCTGTCTTTTTGACATTAATGCTAGCAAAGAGGCAGATTGAGACAGACAGGTACTGCTACTTTTTCCTTTTATCATAATATCTCTCGTACTCCATAGTACGTATTTCTTAGTTGTATTGCCTGCTCTTTGTCTGCAGTTGCAATATTTCATCACGGTATGGTTGGTTACTTGTGAAATGTACCTAATACTGAGAAGTGTTAAAATTGTTAAGCATGATTCAAAAATCCCATTCATGTTAATTTAAATCTGCCTAGCAATATGTTTCCACCATTCCTTACTGCCGATCGTTCACGGTTGTCGTTTCTTTTCATAACCACCGCCCGTTTATATTTGTATCATCTCAAAGTTTCCTTGCTGCTTGCACTGCAGGAGAGTTTGCTTCAGACATGGAGAATATCTTGGACCAAGTTCAAAGGCAATGGAACCAGTGTAGAAGCCACGTCATATACTTACACAAGTGTCCCTGCAGAGGAGTTGGCATGAATAATATAGTTCTCAAGATGAGTACTGGTCATCATTGACTAACAGATTTAGTCATATAGACTTACAGGAAGTATATGGGTATACCTAAACAATGTGTAAATATATACAGTTAAATGCTTGTGTTTCTGTTTCAGGTTTTATTATTTTAATTTTTTTACTTTAATTTAAATGTGTGAGTCGAGATGAGTTTGTGTATCTTTTAATTTACGTATCATGTTGGTTATATAACTAGTTGTATTACACGATGTATCGTGACATGAATTTTGGGTGTATGTTTAGTTGTATTACTTTCGTATTTCTACTTGTCTTCATTTTAGGTGGTTTCATGTGTTGTACAATCATTTTGTTTTGTGTCTGAATTATATCAAATAGAAATAAATAAAAACCAATCCAACATTCATCAAGGGGTGGTGGCGCAGTTGGCTAGCGCGTAGGTCTCATAGCTTTCTGAGTAATCCTGAGGTCGAGAGTTCGAGCCTCTCTCACCCCATTATTTTTCCCTTTTTTTTTCTTCTTCTCAAAATGAAATGAGAGCCTCTGTGATTTTAATACATAATCCATACGCATGAATTTTTTATATTATTATATTCCATACGCACGCCTTTTAGGCAAATGAAATGAGAGGCTGAGGCTCTGTCAAATAATTTCCCCGCCTTCCTCTGTAAACAAGAAACAATAAGTGTAGCTCCAAAACTGCAGGTTTGCTAGGTAAGTTTCTCTGAGAGAGAGCATCAGTATTCTTTCGGAGCCCATATTACTCTAATTACCCTACTCATTTTCTTTGTCGGTAAGATTCTTGGCATCCGAGGAAGATGCAATCTTGTTTAAGTTTTGAATTTGTTTTTCATGATTAGGAAGCATTTTTCGTTGTCATTGTCATCTCCTGTGATTCTTAAAGAAGGGTAATGGTGGTTTTTAACTTCTTATTTCTGATTCATTTTATTTCTAGGGTTTGATTTGTAGCCTTTCTGAGGTTTATCCTACTTTATATGAAGTTGAGTCCATTGTTGATTTCATTTCTTATTGGTTTTCACTGTCTTCTCCAAAATGTCCAGCACTGCTGGTAGAATGCCCTTTTGCTATATTTTTTTTTTTTTTTTTGGGGTGGGGTGGGGTGGAGTTTATCAACTTTGTTGGATTGTGTTGGAAATATGTATACTGAGGGATTGAATGAGGATGGATTAAAGGCATTGACCAAGTGGTAAGCATCATTAGGCCCTCCCTGGAGGTTATGTTCAAAGCTTGCAGAAAAGAAAAGAAAAAAATCTACATTTTTGTGGTTATTACTTATTGGTCCATTTAAGTAGTGGTAAGTCCACCAGATAGTGATATATTTTATCTCAGTATAAAGAAGGAGGGTTAGAGGATGGGCAGGAACAAGTTAACGTCAAAATCTGGCAGAGATGTTATTGTAATTTGCGATGCAAAGAGGGTTTTAGTTGGAGCTATACTACATTGCATTTGTAATGTTGTAATGTTGTGAGAAATATGGCGCAGCCTAAGTTCCGTTGCTAGGATAGAGTGAAGGAGGTATACAACTTTAGGGGATGTAGTGATAATTTGCTAGCAATTACAATCATTACATTTTTCCCATATGCATGTTGTTAGAAGCTTTACAGAATGAGTCAAATCTGTGGCAGTCTGTCTTTGTGATCAAGGCTCCTCGTAGTATTAATTATGTATTCGATTGGTAGGTATATAGAATACTCCTGATTACACTTGATTCCCTTCAAAATTCAGGTTCCTGAAACAACTTTTGTGGGATAACATTCATGAAGCGTCTTATTCATTACAGGATGTGATTGACTTTTATATAAATGTGGAGGTCAAGAGTTCGGCGTCTCTCACCCCAATTCATCAATTTTTTTTTCATCTCATACGCCAATTAGGCAAATGAAATGAGGGCTTTGCCAAATTAATAAACATTCCTCTGTAAACAAAGTAAATGGTGTAGCTCAGATATCTGTAGGTTTTGATTTTCAAAATCGCGTGATTCAAATTTGAGATTGCTAATAAATACGGGCATGAATCCTATTAAGTTTTTAGTGTCACTGTTGTCTTTTCTTGAACTACTGTTGGTTGTTATCATGTTTGCTCTGAATCTGTACATCTTCATGTAATTTGGTGGTTAATAAAGTCTCATTCAGATCGATTCATACTCATAGGGTCTGTAGTCTATGTATAACATTATTGTAAACAAACAAGATTCAATCCGTCCATGTATTACACTTTGTGTGAAGTTTAGCTGAGAGTCTGCGCCCATTCCTCGGGAGATTATTAGATAGAGAGTCTATAGTCTAGTGCGCCGGAACATTGGACGGGTAACATGAGTAAAGAGGACAAATTATGTAGTCTTTTTGCAATCTCTTCATACAAGAATTACCCGTTTTCTCTCCACCAACTTAAATTTTACTAACTGACAAACACCAGAGCACTTTCATCTTTTTCTTAGGGGTGCCAACATAGAGTTGCAGTTACTTAAAATAAAATAAAAAAATGATTAAGTGAACTTTATGTTGAAAATTGATTTGATGAAGTGTTGTTTAGCTCTTTTCGCAAAATCATGCATGGCTGTACCTATGTCTCCCTTTTCTTTACCTATTGAAACACCTACTGACTTATGGCTTTCTATCAAATCCATATAATGTTGTTACTAGCTAAAGAAAATGGCTGAAGATGGTTCCAATGAACAAGACCCGACCAATGTCCTACCTGTTGCACCTAGTCTTGACAACACCACACAGTCTGTGGCACCAAGTGCTGACAGCCTGCAATCTGTGGCACCAAGTGCAATCAGCTCAAGCACAGGTATATATATATATATATATATATATATATATATATATATATATATATATATATATTGTATTTTATTACGAAAATGCTAGTTTCATATTACCTCTTTCGATTTAATTTGTTTGCTAGCAAAAGCAGAATATGATATGCATTATTATGGACAAAATAAGTTGAAGTCAAGGTTCCAGTGATATTACATTCCAAAAATTTAAGAACTTTATGTCGATGTGATGAAGTGCTAATTCTCCAGCAATTGCTTTGTTGCGATTTAGATCAGTATATAGTTTTGAAAACCTTCTTTCTTTGAGATTTTCCTTTGAAGAATACCAATAACATGCTCATATGGTGGATCACTAATGAAAGAAGGTTTTCATGACTAATCACATTCCTATTTTGTTTCATATCCCAATAGGCAAATTTTTAGTTTTTCTATCAGTTGAATCCACTGTCCCTTTTCTTCTATGGCCCAGGCGATATGAACAATAGGCGAAAGAACAAAAGGCAGCGAGTCATGGAGGCACAAAGCGAGGGAACTGAGAAAATATTTGCAGCACTGTTGACGTTCTTTGAGAATGCTGAAGACCGAGCCCAACGAGCTGATGATGCAAAACTTCGACGGTATGAGGTCATGGTCTTGCGCTCAGAGGAGGAACACCGTCGCAAAAAAGAGGAACATGTGTGGAACGTGGCTTCTATGCAGACAACATTAGTGAAGGACTTTAAGTATGTAATTGATGAGCTTAAGGATGCATATAGACAGCTGGAACTGATTGATCCTGCTTCAGCAATGACGCCACGAGAGAAATTTCAGTATACTGTCACTAAAGAGTGGGTGGAGATTCTTGAGTCCCGTCGTGCAGGTATTTAATGTCTCTAGCTTTGTATAGTTTGAACTTTGAAGCGCATATTATTGTGTCCTTTTACCAGGATGTTGACTTTGTACATGTTGTGCTGATTTTGTTTGTTGCTTTTAGTGAAAGGGCCACTTCATTGACATATTATCATTTGTTGTTTGTTTCTCTGTGTTGCAGGGCTAAAAGAATGCTTATTCAGCTTATGTGGAGTCTCTGGACCCATCAAGTGCTCCGTCGTTGCAGGGCTTGATGGCGAACACTAGAATGTAGTATGTAGATTTTGAAACTGACTGCGTCCTTGTGAAAACGGTGTTTTTGAAGGTAGATTTGGTCCATTAGGAGGGGCCCTTATGTTCTCTTACCCCTTTTATCGTATGGTATGTATGGAGGTCTTGCTACCTCAAATAATGTATTAATCATGTCAGGAGTTCTAACCTCAAATGATGTGTCAATTATGTATGGATGTCTTGCCCCACACGATGAGTAAAAAAAAAAAAACATAGCGTGTATAAACCGGCCTGGCCTGGCCTAATCATCAAGCAACAATGATTTGATTAATAACCATCAAATATTAAATATTACTTAATGGCAAGATAAAAAGGTTTAGTAAAGTGGAAACGACCAAAGTCACTACTTTGATGATTTGAGACCGTAAGATATGTCGTCATCTAAAGACTCATCCAAAGGATTTACAAAAGCCCCCCCAACCCCAATGAGGAAAAAACAATTTACCGGCTGAAAATTGCTCATCTAAGCACAAATCTCCAATATCTTCTGACCAAAAACTCCCCAATTGATCCTCTAATCTCGTACGAGTGTCTAAATCAAGAGGGCCAACACAAGTGTATACAAACAAGATACACACTTTAGCATATGCATAATGAAAGTGAATTGCCACATAAAATTGCCACCACCACCTGCAGTTGTTACAAAACTCATCCAAACTCCTAGCTCCGCTTCACAAGGAGACACAATGAAATCTGATGATTCGTTTCATTTCGGAGTTTTCACATTGTCTCCTCTATGCTCTGTTCCACCTCTGGCAGTAAGTCTCTGAATGACTTTAAGTACTCGTAAAACTGCAACCCACCACCACCACCCCGTCGTTATTCACATTACCAAGTCAAGTCATATCTATCTATATATATGAATGAATGGAACAGTATTATCTGTAACAAAAGAAAATCTGAAAATGGCAGCCACACATGCTATAATAACTTATATCTCTCCTCAAAAACTTTCCCTAAAATTCAAGCATGCTACAGGGTCCTCCTATCTGTGGTGAGCATGGGATATTACTCTTGAAAGTATGTTGAATTCTGGAGCAAGGCATTGACTTGAAAGGTGCCGAAATTTACACTTATAAGATAATGGATCCACTTTCACGACTTCAAGTGTCATTCAAGACGTACAGTGAGCCCCAAAACAAAGTTTAACTACAACACCTAACCCATATTCCCACTCGGCTATATATAAAACTAAAACCAAGGTTAAATATTCAGACCGGGCAGTTTTGTTTGCATTAAAAAAAAAAAAAAAACAAGAACACTGCAGATACTATACAGAAAAGAAAAATGACACTGCCCAGGTGACCTCACTTCAACTAGATAGATGCCTAAAAGTAATTTTTACCTCCTTCGTGATAGCTTCACTTTTACGTAATAATTCATCCATCTTTGCTGATCCAGATTCCTTTACTGCATTAATTTGTGCGGTTATTGCATCCCCCTGATAAAATGTAGGAGAAAGTTGGAGTTGGATCAAGAAGAAGGTGAAGTAGAATTATTGTGAATGGATAAACCTCTAATATACCTCAGATACTATAGCTTCCACCTCCTTTTGCCTAGATACAAGACCCCTTCTTTTGGTATCCACCTCCATTTTTATATTGTTAAGTTCTTTGGTTGCCTCCAGACAAGTGAGGTCTCTTTCATGCTGCAACTGTCTTTTTATCTCCTCCAATTGGTCCACTGAGCAACAGGGTAATTAAAAAAATTCTAAGTATTTGAAGGAAATATTTACTGAATACAAATTCAAAGTACCTTTGGTTTGCCTTTCAACTAATTTAGCCTCAAGTGACTTTTCTAATACTCCTTCCTCACCAAGCTTAGCTTTCAGAAGTTTGACATCTTTCTCAATTGTTTTTGATGAATTCACCTGTTATATTGTATAAAAGCATTACTGTTATTTTTCCAGATATTAACGTTAAATTAAAATTGGAGATTAAAAATGAAAATTGCACAGTATTAATATCTCCTTACATAACGGTTCAAATTGCACGCCTCTTGCAAGTCAATTTTACCAAGTTAGGTTGAATATACATTATACATTATATATAAACTGCAACATGTGTAGCTTCCCGGTCAAAATAATCATTTTTTTCTGTTCTTTTCATTTTTCGAGTTTACGAAAACCAGCCTGGTATAACCATTGACAAAGTTTGAGAAAATTCAAGTAAGACAGAAAATTAAGTCTGTCGTGGTTCAGAGAGCAAAGCCATAAGCGATCAAATAGGCATGCAGTCACAAGCAAATGAATATCAAACTTTATGAACAAACCTGCTCTTGTATAGCCTTCAACCTATCGAATTGTTTGGAGATTTTCTTGCAAGCCTGAGGGGGAAAAGCAGCAATAAATCAAATGGATGAATGAATAAACCTAAAATTTGATAAAAACAAGAACGGATCATCGAGCTTATGGAACATATATAACCAGTGCGCTTGATTTTTAAAAAAATTGGCGATTGACCAAAGATACAAAGTAAAATTAGTAACTAGTACCGGATTTCTGAAATTTCTATATTAAGATAAAATCAACCTTAAAAAGAATCAAAGACTGCCCACACCCATGATTTGTGAGAGTTTCGGTCTGCTGTTTAGAAAGTGGTTCTAAAACTATTTTTGGTCTCGAACAGTAAAGTTCTGATAAAACAAACAAGGGAAGCTCAGGATTGAAATCTGGGCAAGGAGTGTCCCTTTCACAGAAAATCTATATGCGGAGCTACAGGCCTGATACATATATATCTATACATAGGTGAAGAAACCATGAAAATACATGCATTTTAACTCCCAAAGACTAAAATTATTTCCTTCTACATCTCAGAACAACATTGTCCTACTTTGTTTCCTCGCTTTTCTTCTACTCTTGTTACTCTTTAAAACCCAGAAACACAATCCATACAAGATCTCGCTTTTCAACAACAACAAAATAAAAATAAAAAATCCCCCTTTTAGTAAAACTGTTCAAAAAGCTTCTCCGATGCCCACCGGGGAAAACTATGAATTAGAGATCATTCCGAACACCATCTCAATTTCTACAGTTTCAGGTGCATAAATTGTTCTTTAGCCAACATCGGTAATATTGTAAAGAAGCAAGATAGACTAATTCAAACATATTATCTACGGTAAACTTTAAGCAAAAAACAAACTATCTATAATCACATGAAAGAAGTGAAATGAATATTAGTTAGAAAAGGGGCAAAAGACATCGGAGGCCCCTAAACTAATAAGATCGTAACATTCTATTTCTAACTTTATTTTCTTAACAAACTGGTCCTAAACAATTTTTGGGTAACAAATTGGCCCTTCACCAGCAGATACAGGCAATTTAGGTGTCAGAACCCCATTTTTATCGCACCAATGTGTAGCTCTTATTTCCAGAAGTTCAAAGCAACAAATGGCATAAAAACAAACTTGAAAATCATCATCTGGAATCAACTTTGACCGCAATACAAGATCAAACTTCAACTGCAAAATTGTCGATGATTTTGATTTCTGTTTATCATAAGATCATTCTAAATGCTTCCATTTGGACACGTTATTTCTAGCTTTCTTACCTTGTTGCGCTTTAGGACAGTTGTAAATTAGTAAATACAAATTCATCTGATCAAACAGAAAGCTTAAAAATCCCCCACAGTTTCTCTTTCCTTTAAGAATCTAAAACTTGTAAAAATAATTGAACTAAAGCAACAAGATCAATGACTTCTTGCCAATTGACTTACATTCAAGTAAGAAGCAAGCACTAAAGAAAAAAAATGTATTGCTTGCTTTAAACTCACTCATGGTAGAAGTGCATTTCATTGACTTTCATGGCTGAAGCTGAGCTACTCGATAATTTTAGAGCTACACTGGCCATATCTAAATCTAAATATAATAGACATTACTATGTTAAAATAAAATACTCTTTATGTGTGGATGCCAATTTTTTTAATAAAAGTGACTACTGATGTGCTTTCACAGTTCAACGGTGATCAGCAATATTGAGTTAAACAAGTCATCGATATCCATTTGATGCTATGCATCAAAGAAAATGGGAAAAAAATGATCAAACAAATGTAGCAGATGACAAAGGGGGTACAACCTCAAACTCCGGACATCCAAAACAAAGAACAAAACACTTAGTGAAAATCAAAATGGGAAAAGTATCCCAACCAGATTCATTACATTAAATTTTTGTCAAGCATTCATCTTTGTCAAGATAATGTGTTGTCTATCATTTAAAACATTCAATGCAATGTTGAGTAACACTGAACATTGCTACTTAGCTAACCCAATCAAATTAGAGCCTTTAAAAAAGTGAACACGCTATCTATTCAAGAGAATTAGAAAATACTTTTATGCAAGATACATATTCAAATTTAACCAATGAATGTTTCTAGTATTTCTAATATTCTAGATGTTCATAACAGCACAACATGAAACTGCTTTGGCAGAAGATACCTTTGTGTACATCTCCATATCAGCAGCCTTATCATGATATGATTGCCTTGCTGCTTTATCAGCCTTATCTGCCTCAATTTTCAGCAGTCTTTTCTCTTCTAGGGCCCTCTATAAGGTAAAAAGCATGAAAAACAAAAGCATTATAAAGCGAAGAGTAGCCAAATAGATTTTAAAAAGCAAACAGCTTGAATAGGCGATCACTGAGGAATGCAAGATACATGTTTAGACAAAGGATTATATTTCTGAACCTAATTCACAGAAAAATGTTTCAAGTAACATAGCAACCCAGCCAGCTATATCATTGACCAATAAAGAATCTGGAAAAGACATCTCAAATACAAAAAGACTGCTGCGACATTCAATTATTTTTATGGTCTCATGATAACCAGCATGTAATTTGAAACAGAAAATATGACAACAGATATAGTCCACATAAGACCAAGAAGAATGCAAAAGCAGATCAGATATGTTATCAAAACCGAACTCACAAGCCCATAGGCAGGAGTAAAAATAAGCTGGTTCCTAGAAGTGCATGCAATACAAACTGACGAGCAGCAATAACTCATGTGACACAGTGAAAGAAATGAACACTAAACCCATGTTCCATTCCGGGAAAATAACACAAAAGGAAGTTACTATGAACCGCCTTTCCGGTATCAATGTCAACGAAACACTTGAAAGTATCAAAGATGGTACCTGAAGCTTGTCTGGTGACTGAACAATTTTGGAATGCAAACTGCCATTCTCCTGAACACTTTGTACCAAGCGAATTCAGCATTTCCAATCTGATGGAACAAAATAAGAAGGGGGAGGAAATCATTTACCAAGAAACCTCAAAATCTAAAATTCCACAACGAAAGCAGTAAGAATCCTTTTTTCTTGCTTTTCCCGTTTTGTGAATTTCACTGAATAGTGCTAGCACAGGACAACAAACTTGCTGCTTCACGACATGTGAAGAAAACTAAGTGTATAGTGCAATATTACACTCTTGAGTGATCAGATATCGTGTTCTTCAACAAGCAAGATATTGGAATAAAGAAATGGAAAAACTAAAAGACTGCAAGTGCAAGCATAATTACCCTTGTCACAAACAACGGGCTTAGAATACAGACAGGAGAATGTTTTCTGATATACTGAAAATGAAATATCAAGAAACCCAAAACATTTGGTGCTTAGAACTAAACCAAAAAAGACAAAAACACACACACACACACACACCATTTTAGCATATATAGGCTGTGTGTCTTGATAAACGACAAGGCATCTTTAACCAATCATTGAACAAGATAAAAAATTAGCAATTCCATTCTGATGAGTCTTGGGTGAAATATTATACAAGAAAGTAAGACAAATATGAGTAGAAACAATGAGTGTGTATATATGTATATATTTCTTTGATTAATAAAAGATGCCTTTCGGACTAATAGAAAGCGAAAGGAGGACACTGCTAAAGCTACAACAAGCACAAACAATTCTCATCTTCAGCAGAATTGACCAGGAAAAGTAACAAGCGGTGAAAGGGCTGGTGAGCCACAAGAAGCAACTGATTTTCAACAAGATACAGTACTGTAATAGATACATTTGATGATAATTTCTCCATCTTCCACAGATAAGATTTTCAAGATACATATAATATAATAGATGTTCATTACACTCAAAATAAATTTAGCTCTGCTTCTATAAAAACATAATTATTCTCAAATTCTTCTGCTACTGCATGCCCTTCACACAAGGGAAAGAGCGTTTCTTTAGCTCCAAAGTGTACAAACAACTAGCAATAACATGAGATTTAGGTTAAATCTAAAGCCCATTCAGCAAATAATTACAAGTGGAGAATATGAGCAACAATTCTAAAACTAAAAGAGAACATGAAAAGATGCAAACAATTTAAGGAGCAGACCTTCTCATCCATCTCTTTAACCTTATCCTTTGTTTGTCTAATGGAAACCTTCAAGGACATCTGGTGATTGTTAAGATTTTGAATGCTCTGCGCAATTCCTTAACTCTAGCATCAACCTCTTGAACAAATGGCATCTCCTGATCCCTTAGGGCATTCATCTCTGCAATTTCTCTGTTTAACTGGAAAAAATCATAAATAGGTGCTTCAACCAAATACAATGAAGAAAAATCTTAAGACATCGGCAAGCTACTTAGCGTAGAGTATACCTGCGCTATTTGTGCCTCCAACTGTTGCCTCTGTTCATCATCATGGGTCATCTCCACCACAGCTGGTCCAAACAAATCCAACTTTGTTCCTCTAAAGATTAAAAACAACATTCAGAAGGTGATAGAGAACAAACTATTACGATTTACATCAACTCTAGCAGACCATAGTAGAAACTGTTCCTTCATACACATATAAAGCATTTGGCAGTACCCCTGGCATAAATCATTTTCTGGCGGAGAGAATTTAGACCTAATCCAAATAAGCCAATTATTACAAAAAATTTTGAATTGAAAACATGTTTTGTCAAATTGGACCATTGTACTACTCAAAAGTAGTCATTGTCACTGATCACTTGTGTAAGATTCAATGATTCATAATTATATTTGACTTCAACATCCTGAACCGACGAAAACAGTGAAGATATCAACTTATGCATAAACAATTCCTACTTTTGAAGCAGAACAATAAAACCTCAAGTTTTCCTGCTTAAAAAAAAAAAAAAAAAAAAAAAAAAAAAAGAGGATAAATTACTGTGTTAAAAGATTGGGGAAAAAAACAAATGGCAAAACGAAAGGGCAGTATAAGTATGCACCTGTGAAGAAAAAAATTAAGAATAGAACCAGAAAAATCTCAGTACGACTGGCATTAGGCATAAGCAAGTCCTTGACAGTGAACTGCACGGGGCACTCAATAGAATTTAAAATGGCGCGGATTTTATCGAGCAGATTCGCGACGCGGACGGATTCAACATGATGGTCTGGATTCTCGAGGTGCTCCAGAGCCTGAAAATCAACATGATCCTGAAATTGCTCCTGGTCCTCCCTGCAGAAAGACAAATCAAACATGGTAAGACTTCAATAGAGTTAGGGGTTTGTACAGGAAGTGAACATATCCTCATCAAAAGGGGTAAAGAAGTACGGTAAAATAGTGATGTGGAGAAGAATCGATGAGTAAAGATTCATGACGAGGTTGAAGTTGGGGTTGAGGAGGTCGGCCTCGGAGACGTCGGCGATTTGATAATCAGAGAGCACGCCGACACATTCGCGCCGAGCAAGCGTTGGATACTCAAATTTGGACATTTTCCGGCGAGAAAGTATGCGATCTTGCTCGAGGTTTTGCTATTCTTAATCAAATCGAATGCCGGAGTGGGAGGGTGTGTGTCGTGACTCGTGAGTCAGTGACTCGGTGGACGGATGTGGGAGGCGCACTTTTCTGTTTTCCCGCCCGAATTTCCTTTATTGAATTCTTTCTGTATAAAATAAAGTGCATTAATAATCGATTTTTTTCTTGAATAAACAATGTTTGAGTTGAAATATCAAATTGAAAATACGAAATGTCAATCTTTCAACATAGATTAATTTGAGTTAAAAAAAAAAATCAGTGAATGAATTTGAGTTGAATTATTGTTTGGAATGTATTGAGATCCATAAGAATAAAATAAATACGATGCATTGTGAGGAAAAATCTCTCTATAATAATAAGAAGGAAAATCTCTCATTGTGTGACCCTTGTTTTTTTAATTGGTCGTCGTTTCTTATCGGCCTAAAATAAGGTCCATTTTTTTTTTTTATCATGTGGTGAGTCAAAATTTTTTTTTATAATTTTTTTAGAAGAAGGGTTTGAGTTAAATTGTTTTATTTTGGAGAACTCGATTGTATCGCCTTTTAATGTGTGAATATATGTGCAAATGTATATTATTTTCAAAATATAAAGTAGCGACATTCATTAAATACGATCTTTTATGAAATGCAAAAGCAATTTTGTTGGCGTCTACGTGAAATATTATAGATTTTTAAAATAAATTAATTTCATAAAAAAGCATATCGTTTCATGCGTGATATGGTATTTTCAAGATATAAGTCAACGGACGTATTGCTCTGCGATCTTTATCTTAAAAATATTTTGTTTGGCGATTCATGAAATATTAAAATTAATGAAATTTTTTTTTTTTGTAAAAACACATATATCTTTCTTTTCTTTTCTTTCCTATCTAAATAAGAAAGGAAAAGGCGTGTCGCGTCATGACCTTCCCTTTTTTCTAAATTTCATAGCGTATAGCGGCAAAAAAATCATCTCTTCTACTCGTTTATTTGTTTTTGTGTTTGGCCCTTTTGTTATTTTGGGACCGTCTGGTTTAGAAGGTCGACGTTGTAGAATTAATTTTTTCATAAAATGAAAATTGACCGAGAATGAAATCGGATGGAATTAAATGAAAATCGATAAAACACGTGGTGGTGTGTAAGAGGAAAGTGATGTTAGGTAGGTGGTGGGTGGGGTGGGTTGGGTTGGGGTGGTGGGAAGGGTAGGGTATAGTAAGATGGGTGGTGGGCACGGTAGGGTAGGGAGATGTAGGATGGAGTAGGATGGGGTGATGGGTAGGGTAAGGTAGGGTGGTATGAGATAAAATAGGTTGTAATAAGCTTACATTTAGGATAGTGAATTAATATGTAGGTTGGGAGGTAGGTTAATGTGTAGGTATGTAGAGAGGTAGGATGCGGTAGGGTGTGCTAATGTAGATGGCGAGGTATGAGATGTAATCTGGTGATGTATGGTAGGGTAGGATAGGATGGTATGGTTGGATGATGTGGCGTAAGTTAAGTAAAGTTTGGTAGGTTGAATAAAGTCGTAATATAGGGTAGTGTGGTAAGATAATATGTTGTAAGATAATGTGGTGTGGGCATGGTGAGGTAGGATTGGATAGGGAGTGTTAAAAAATGTTGGGATATGGATGCGGTTGTGTGATTGATAATGTGTGTAGTAGATAAGAAAGAGTGTGTTGACTAGGGTAGAGTTGTGTGGTAGATTGTGGTATCGAAAGGAGATCGGCGTAAAATGTTTTATTTTTCATTGTTCGCGCTTAAAAATTGCGTTACGAGCAGTTCGTTACATCTTACGTTCTTTCGTATTTAATATCGTCGAATAAGTTAAAAGCTTATAAGCGTGGGTGGCTCAAGTGCGTTATTTGAGTCGCGATTTCACTAGTATTGAATATAGAATCTTATTTTATTGAATAAAGAAAATTGAAGTAAATGATTGGAATAATATTTCACGTCAAACTTGCATCTTTAGATCACCTGTAACTCTTTCTCTCTTACGCTTTCTCTCTAAAATCATCTTCCTTTCTTCGCTGTTCATTTTCTCGATTCGGTGTCGGCCGTAGAAAGGCATCGGTGCCGGTTGATTTTCCTTTATGTTTTCGTTTTAGTCTTTTAGCTTGTTGATTTTGTCTAGATCCATATCTTATTTTTATCCGTGACCGTCCTTTGTAAACATAGATATGTATCTTCATCTCTTCATTTTTACGATTTGGTTGGCGGCAATCTTTCCGAGTTTATCTCTTCTTCTTAATCGCATATGTTTTAAGATCTTATGGTTGGCGTTAGGGTGTGTACGGATCTGGATTATCCGTAAACCGAACCGAGGTTATTTAGTTCAATTGATTCGGTTCGGTTAGAATTACTGAGAAGCCGAAATTTTCCGGTTCGATTCTGAGATAAGCTATAAATTATCCGTAATCGAACCGAATAAAAACGAACTGTAACGGAAATTGAATAGAAATTGTAATCGAAATGTTTATATTTAACACTGTATAACTAGTTTTCATAACAATAATATTACAAGCGTTTGTGATGAAAAAATGCATATAACGAAATGTTGTCTAAACAATTTTTAACCGAATTAAAAATTTTTAAAACCAAACTGCTTTATAAGCGAATAGAATTGTTATTTTTATTTCAATTTTGATTAATCGAACCGAACCAAACCGTATATTTCGGTTCGGTTCAACTCAGTTACCTAAAACAAACGGTTCGGTTTCGGTATCGAATTTCAATTAATCAAAACTTTCAGTTCGGTTTCGGTAACCGTACCGAACCGTGTACATCCCTAGTCGCGGCGCCTGGAGCGGGAGCGCGAGGTTTGCTGATAAGCAGCTTTGGGTTTTGCTAGGCGGTTCGTGATGATGGATGGTAGTTCACGGTAATTTGTTATCTTTGTGTGTTTGTGGTTGTTTTTATGTTCTTTTGTTTTATGTGTTTTGGATTGTGTCGGTTATAGTATGTTTTTCCGGATTGTTATTTAAGTTTCTAGTTTTGTTTAATTTTGTTTATGCTATGAAAAAGGTTGGCTATTAAACTATATTACCAAATCAAGTCAATTCTAACGAGGTGAAATTTGGTGGAGATGAGTTATTCATATATCATTTCTTTTAGTTGTTTGTGGTGGTGATATTCAGGTTAGACTGGTGGTGATCCGAAATTTGTGTCATTATTTTATGTATGACCGGTTAAAAACACCTTGAAGGACGGATTAAAGCATACAAACATTGGCAAACATTTCATAAAAAAGAAAAACCAATGAAAATGAAAAATTATGTAAGAAAAAAACAATGAAAAATTATGTAAGAAAAAGAAGGAAAAAACGATACATGAGTGAAAATAAGCACTTTTTTTTTGAAGGAGAGAAAATAAGCACTTAAAAAATAAATCTTAGAGGGGAAAAATGCAAATTACCTTCCTAAAGTATGTTTTATAGAAAATTTACAATCTTAAACTAATATTTGATCTATTTACAAACTTAAATTATACATTTTTGATCAATTTATAACATTAAACTTTTAATCGATCAATTTACAACCCCTAACTATTTTCTTTTCTTAATTTGCATCCTTTATTTAGAATATAAACCATATTAAACCAATTAATAAGGGGTAAAGTTGTGATTCACATATCCCTTATTTTCTTTCAATGCCCCGCAGCCCCTTCTACGGTGCTCGACGGTAGAGTTATCATCACCGGCGAGCTCATCAGAAATGGAAATCTCGGAGGTGGAGCCATCTTCATGATGGATGTAACTCGTTTTTATAAAAGAAAAATTGAAATACTCATTTTTATACGTTGGGACTGAAAGATAAAATGCATATTTAAAATTCATCACAGATTGCTAAGGATAATGTTCAAGGAAGGTGAATAGAGAGTCAACCCAGATTTGTGATTAAATATTGAGGAAAATGAATCATACTTATTGGAGCTGAGACTTCGTCGATGATTCCAATTTCAAGGTGTATATATATTTTTGGGTTTGATATAATTGTTGAAGGGGGCAGCGTGGTGTGTCATGGATGGAAGACGACGGAAGGTGGAAGGTGGAAGGTGGAAGGTGGACACATTTACCCTTTATTGAAAATTTTAATACAGTTTATCATCCTGAGTAAAGGGGGTAAATCAAAGAAAAAAAAATTAGTTAAGGGTCATGATGATGCTATATAATGCACCACCAATAAAACAGGACCACGTGTAATTTTAAGTAAAGTTTGTAAAAGGGACGAATGGTGAAAGTGAGTAAAAGATGGTGTTCTTGGTATTTTATGGTGAGAGTCAAGAATGTATCTTGGATTCGCTTAAATGCATCATGTCTTAATGTCAGGGAATCGCGCCTTACGTAGTTCTCGGAATGATGTATTTATATGTATGTGTCTTCTTCCGCCTCTATATTTAGGGCGGTTGGGTCTATATGACATAATTACCTTAAATGGGTCTTGCCTCCCGCCAAGTAACTTTCATTTGGCGGCGGGCTCGAGTATCTGAACTGGAAGTCTTGGTCTCGAATCGAGTAATACCGACTTGGGTAATCGAGGTGGGACACTTGCACAATCTGCCTCACTGCGGTCTTTACTGGTATGCATAGCATTCGACCCGATGTGGGTCATCAGCGTAGACTTTTCCACATGCTAGCTGGACCAATCAGATTATTCCACGTGGAGGGGTGAAATCCCGTATCGTCAGGTTATAAATTGATCAGTTAAAAGTTTAAGATTGTAAATTGATCAAGGTATATAGTTTAAGGTTATAAATCAAACAAATAATAGTTTCAGGTTATAAATTTTGCATAAGACATACTTTAGGGGGTTAATTTGCATTTTTTCCCATCTTAGAGTAAAACATTATATGATGTAATAAGTTTCTAGTTTTTCTTTTTTCTCATTAAATCGTGGATCTTTTATTTTGAATTTATAATAAAAGATCGTTTCTAAAAATAAAAATAAAACATCTTAACTTTGTGAATTCCATGTACTACTAGATTTAGTTTTTTTTTTTGCCAATTATTTAAAAGGACTGATTTTCAACTTATTAGGGGTAATAGGACGTTCCGAAATCTTATTTAGTTATAAGGACATTCTAATTTCGAGTGGATAAAGAGGAAGAAGGAAAAAAAAAAAAAAAAAAAAAAAAAAAGCGAAAAAAAAAAAAAACAAACAAAGCGCTGAAAGGAAAAAAAAAAAAAAAAAAAAAACAAGCGCTGAAAAAAAAAAAAAAAACCAACTGAACCCAACGTTCACTCTGTTTTTTTTTTTTTTTTTTTTTTTTTAATTCACCATATTCTAAATGTCATATATTTTGATCTAAAACTCGGATCATCATAATTTTTTCACAAAAATTCATATTTTTTCGTCTTCTTTATACTAAAATCAAATTTGATATTTTTCCGAATAAATTTCATAAAATCAATTTTTTCTTCATAAAAATCGACGTGACGTATTGATCACCGTCATGCATTGACCACCTACCGGATGCATTGGCCGGGATCCATTAACCACTACGATGCATTCACCGCCATGATTCATTGGCTACCATGATGTATTGACCGCGATCCATTGGCAATCTTGATCGATGACATCTCATTGTAGCGATTTATGCACCGACGTCTCGTTGTAGCGATTTATGCGGTGACTTATTATTGTAGCGATCTATGCAGTTGATGTCTTATTGTATCGAATTATGCCGTGGCGTGTTATTGTAACGATTTATGCGATGGCGTGTTATTGTAACAATTTATGTATACATTTGGTTGTAAAATATGCATTTAAACCAAAAAAACAAAAGAAATCTGAGTTATTTTACAAAGTTATCGAAAATTTAAACCAACACTAATCAAATAAACCAACATCAATCAAATATTTAAAGATAACAAAGAAATAAAGTTACTTTACAAAGTTATCAAATGTGTGTATCAAGTTGTATATCGCGGTGACATCAATATCATTGCATGAGTTATCTAATTGTAAATCTGAGTCATCAATGTCACCGCTTGGACATCAATGTCACTGCGTAAGTCATCAATGTCACGCGCAAAAGTCGTCAATGTCCTGCGTGATCGACATCATTGTCCACTGCGATAAGTCGTCAATGTCGCTGCATAAGTCGTCAATGTCACCTTTGATAAAACCTAACAAGCGCATCGATCATTTCTGCTCTTGTTTTGCATTTCTCCAAATGTGGAGCTTTTAATATGGATAGAAGTACAAGTTTGGTGAAACTACAAAGACTCTTCACTATGACTCTTTGTAATGGCCACACGCGTTGTTTGTGCCCTCACGATAATTGGATTCATTGTGGAATCCTCGATTCTTTAACACGATCTTGAATGTTTAGCTTAATGTCCCTGTGATCATTCATCAATGTCATCTTGATCGGACATCAATGTCCTTTGCATAAGTCATCAATGTTCTTTGCTTGAAATCAATGTCCATTTCAGATAAGTCATCAATGTCATCAGATCTTAAAAAAAAAAAAATCAATGTCACCAGCCGCTTTTTTTTTTTTTTCTTCCGACATTTTTTCCCAGCGCTTTAGTTTTTTTTTTCCCTTCTTTATCCACTTGAAATTAGAATGTCCTTATAACTAAATAAGTTTCCTTCTTAAAATTAGAATGTCCTTATAACTAAATAAGATTTCGGAGTGTCCTAAATGATTATTAATTCTCTAACGACGGCCTTATAACAATTTGCACTTTTTTCCCCTCCATAAAATCACACTAAACAAATAATAAAGCTCTCGGTTCAAAAGAAAAAGTTAAAAAAAAAATGAGACAAATAAAACAATAAATCATTAAAAAATACGGAAATAAAATCACAATTATATAACTCACTATTAAATCAGAACGCCCTGCAGGACCGGTGTCAGTGGCGCTAAATGAGTCATAAATGTCGGTCAAGCTGCTTAGACCGCCGTCCTCGCTTGGTCTAAAAGGGCTAACCCGAGTTGACAAGATCTTTATGTCTCACACTTATATGAGGGTGATCATTCTCTTATTTTACCGATGTGGGACTTTACATTCTCCTCCCCTTATAAGGGACTGACGTCCTCGCCAGGACGGCCAAGACTGGTACTGTATCGTCCCTACCAGAGGTAACTAGAGTCCATCCTTACACCGTCTTCTTATACGGTGCAGCGCATAGTTCCGCCTCGACGATCGGCTCGATACCATTACATCAGGCGCCCTGCACCCGGTGCAGTAGCGCTAAATGAGTCATAAATGTCCGGTCAACTGCTTAGACCGCCGTCATCGCTTGGTCTAAAAGGGCTAACCCGAGTTGACTAGACCTTTATGTCTCACACTTATATGGAGGTAATCATTCTCTTATTTTACCAATGTGAAACTTTACACAGCAGTTCCGAAATGACCTCTTGGTCCATGGCTTTAGGTGGTTGTAGTTGTAATGGTCTGTAAGCATAAAGGTGTCCAAATGGGAAATGGGGCCCGTAAAGACTGCTGGAAATTAGAAGAAAGAGCAGAGGAAATGGAGGGAACAAATTCTTATCTTGTAATGGCTTTTTGGGAAGCGTATTAACTTTTCAAATAATTAATAATTACCAAATGCAAATAATTATACGAGAATATTAGTTAGAAACTATAGGTTTCATTTGTAATATATTTTATAAACTCAATACTAAAAAAAGTGAAACTAAATAAAGTTCCAACTAAATTGATAATTATAAAGTGGTTTGGCTTAGTTAAAAACAATACAAAATATATTATTAAGGATATGACATGTTTGAAAATCTTAGGAAGACACGTGGCATTCATTGATTCACTGTAGATTGCAGATATCATTTTATCTTATCAAGATAATATTATCTATCCTCTGTAACACGTGGCAAAACATGATTAAATCGAGAGATTACGATCAATTTTCATGCATGAAACTTTCTATAAATTCATGGTATTGCAAACTTAAAAATTGCAAAAAAACATTCATTTCTATCTTATTTTCACACTTATTGTTCTGCAAAAAAAAAGTTGTACTACCATGGATCGTCTAGGCCAATACTTGTTCAATAGAAGCAGAGAGCAACGTGAAAGAGAGCAGAGACAGATGATGGAGATAGAGGTTCGTAGGAACCAAATACTCAACCAATTGCCGCCTCTTGTGCAAAATATGAACGTTGAAGATGATCCGGTCACGAGGACGTATATTAATCGGAATAGAGAAGATCGGCATACAGGTCTAATGGCATACTATTTCGGTCCGAATCGTAGATTCCCCCTCATTATTTTCGACGTAGATTCCGAATGCGACGTGAGCTTTTCTTAAGATTGTTGCACGATGTGTCTGGAGCTAATCCATACTTCAGACAACAACGTGATTGCACTAGAAGGCTTGGGCTTTCACCACTGCAGAAGGTCATGGCAGCCGTGCGAGTGCTTGCATATGGGTATTTTTTCGATAGTGTTGATGAGATCTTAAAGATTGGCGAAAAGACGGCTAAGGATTCCCTTATGAAACTTTGTGATACTGTTATAGTCCTTTACAGAGAACAATATTTGCGTGATCCCACCCTAGACGATCTCTCACGATTGTTGGCAGAAAACGCCGAGCGTGGATTTCCCGGGATGATTGGATCCCTTGATTGCATGCATTGGCGATGGGATACATGCCCTCATGGTTGGAAGGGGCCAATACAGCGGCCAATCTGGACATCCTTTAGTAGTATTGTAAGCGGTCGCCTCTCAGGATCTTTGGATTTGGCATGCATTTTTTGGTATGCCGGGTACCAACAATGGCATAACAATGTTGGACCACTCTGCATTGTTCAAAAGGCATCTCGATGGTACTACGCCGCCGGTTCAGTATGAGGTCAACGGGAACCAATACAACCTCCCGTACTATTTGACAAATGGAATTTATCCTAAGCATGCCGTTCTTATGCAAGCGATTAGAAACCCGATTCGCTAAAGAACGAACTTTCACAATGAAGCAAGAATCTTTGCGGAAAGACATCAAAAGAGCATTTGGCGTGCCGACAACAAAAAATGACACATTTTGCATTGTCCGCGAGGCTTGAGAAACAAAGGGACCTGCAAAAGTGATGGTCACATGCCTAATTCTTCATAATATGATAGTGGAAGATGGCGTGGTCGATTTGCCTCGAATGGACCCCACCCGAGGAAGATGACGAAAGCATGCGAAACACGTCGAATCAATTGAAGAGGTCTCTCAACTTATGAAGCGCAAGGCTTGGGAGAATTCGTAATGTGCGAGACAAATGAAAAACTACAACGAGACCTCATTGACCATTTGTGGATGTGCTATGGTGATGAAGATGATGAATGAAAACATTGTTGGTGATCATGTGCGGATGTGCTATAGAGATGAAGACGATGAAAGATATCATTGTCACGTGTTATTTTCTTATTAGTATATTATATGTTGCTTATGCTTTCATATTAATGTTGAAATCTTGCTTGTGAGTACGGTTAGTACAAGAAAGCGGATGTCTTACATAAATTAAGGTTGTTATTCTCATTTTTAAGAGGTGTTTGATTTTTTTAATGCAAATTGAATGATAAAATACATAGCGTTTTTTGTTTTATTTTTTATTGCAAATTTTAAACTGGATTGTTTATATACCGATAAAATGCATGGAATTAAAAGGAAAATACATCATAACAACGATAATCTAAGATAAATCAATAGAAAGACAATCATTGACAATTCGTTATGTTTGCAAATTATAGAATGCAAACGGTTACATGTACTACAAAAAGAGTTGTTCAACGGTGTGACGCATTTACTACACCGGTATTCAAAAGTTACACTGGCACACCGGTATTCAAAAGTTACATTGGCATAATACATCAGTGTAATACAAAATGAGTAATCTAGCGAATTTACTACACGAGCAGTCAAAAATTAAAATGGCATTGAAATCAAAACAATCTTGCTCCATCTGAACTGCAACATAAGCTTGGCCTTCATAGATGCACTACCTGCACAGTACAACCAAAGATAAAAACTACGGATCAAAAGATTGAGGTCCTAGTTGACTAAAGATCAAAAGTTATAGCAAATTCCAAGCAAGTAGTATTCATATCAACCACCCATTTTGCATGGATCATCATTTGTTTCGAGAATATAAAAATTGAAGTTAAAAACAAACCTTTGAGAATCTTGCCCAAGGTGTTGTATTTCGATTGAAGCATGTGTTAGGAAATCTACGCGGGAACGCAGCGGAATTTAAAATTTATTTCCTATCGACCCAAGATCGACTTCGTTTAAGCAATAAACAAATAGATAGTAGACGGTGGTTACCTTGGTTGATCTAAAAGATCGACGCTTTGACCGTCTGGGAGAGTAGATTCGCATAGAGCCGCCCAGTGTTCGGCCTCTACCCGCTAGTCCACACGAACAAACTCGCCGGAATCCCATCATGGATTGCTATTGGAAAACTCCGGTTGCTAGACCGCCCTTTTCCCCTCTCTCTCCAACTCTCCAAAAGATGCTCTCTATTTTACACAAGAACTATTAGCTCTTGGAATTATGAGTGACAAAAGAGCTTGACACCCACCTCCCTTTTATAATGGATGTGGCGCCCCAAGAGGTGTGGAGGAGAAGAAAACCTTTTTTCAATAAAATAAGGAAAATATAATTGATTGATTTATCTCATTTATTATAATATCTTATATCAAATAAAGCTAGGATACTGTCAATATCTCATATTGAATATTTCCAAGATATTGTCAATATCTTATATTGACAATATTTATCTTTTATTATATTACTATAAATCAATTTACACATGTGTATATATCACACATATATAACACATATAAATCTATTAATAAATATTTTGGAAACAATCATGCAAATGCATATCCAATATGCATGACACACGCTGGGAACCAAAATTACATAAATATTAATATCTAATATTAATATATGGTAATGCCATTAATTAAATTGCACAATCCAAGTGTAACTTATACACTTCAATGTGGCGCCCCTTTGACCAACAAATTGGCTTCCGGAATATTCTTTAATTAATATAATATTATCAATATCTTGTATTTAATTTATTCATAATAAATAAATACCACAATATTAATTTACCACTATAACCTTTATAGTCTCGAGATAAACTTTCCTTATTTGGTTATCATCTATAACCACATTTTAATCCGGCTAGATGTTCTTATGTGTGTGACCCGATAGGCTTCCGAATATGTTGGCCGTAGACACAAAGTGCAAATTACTTAAAATGCCCTTCATGCCTAACGATCACGAGATAGCGTCTAGCAACACACCGTGACCCCAATCATCGGAAGAGTCAAATGCAATGACTACTACCTTTCATGTGAAATAGTTACCGTGTAACTTACAATCCTATCCTATCGTAATAATATCCATACGGTCGTTAGTCGAAAGTGTCAAAACATCAACGATCGTATCTTATAATCCTGGATATCATGCTCTCAAGTAACTCGCTTACTCCCACTTTGCAAAGATTCACGAGTAAGACATTCCTTATAAGAAGGCCATTTCGGATATTCGATCCCAATCATAGGATACGCGATTCCCGCAGGCGACCAATCATGTATACTCACTGATGCTTCAATATCATACCCAATCACTACCGTATGATCGCCCGTGGCTGTGGGAAACCTCAATAGTGTCAAAGCATGACAATCCACACCGTGATGCCATGAAGACTCGGTCTTAAGGATAATTACACAACCGTCACATAAGTGTGACACTTATCCGTGTAAGTGGGGTCATCTAACGTCATTTATTCTCTAATACACGTCCACGCATACCCAAGTGTCTCTACACTTCGATAGGCGAGATCTATCCTCGCTTCTTAAAGACGAAGACATCTAATACGTGCTAGTCTGCTTATACTATCAATGCCCTGCTTAATAGTACATCACTGAGACATTTAAGTATCAAACTTATTAAAGTGATTAGAGATCTCATCAACCATAATCGCCTATCATGGTTTTCTATCACGATTTAATACTAAGAACGTTATCATATAACAATTCATAATTGGTTTTAAAAAAAGAACAAGATATATGACAACATAAAGCCATTTTATATATGTATAAACATAAAGAAATAGTAGAAATGATCCGACCCGGTCGGATCCGGTCCAACCCGATTGGGTTTAGGACACTATTCCAACAAAGATGACCATCTCAGGTTTGGTGTGCAATCAACCCTACCATTTCCTTTACCTCTCGCTTCAACACACGCTGGCAGTTGTTGGAGTGTGCGGAGTTTGAGTTTCCATGGTATCAGAAGTATCATTGGGTAATGACTCATCCATTTGTGGCTCTGATGATGGGCGTGGTCTCTTAGCCCGTGTTGTCCTCGCAATGGATTGACCATCGCTGCTCGCTTTTGTGTTAATGTAGTCATGCCATTTTGGGATTTGCCTTCAATATCTCCCAACATTCCTTCACCTTGAAAGGTTTTTACTTCAACTTTATACCTTTCCAAACAAAGGTTTTCCTGCATATATTAAAAGTGGAACAACAGTTAAAATGCTTCCAATTATGATCATCATTATACAAGATGAACAAAATCCAAAGGCGACAACAGGTGAGGGGGAAGCCATAACAAACTATACCCAAATCAAATTGGTACCAAGGTCTAGTCGCAAAAAAAAAAAAATCATCTCCCCAGCTACCAAATCATTCCCAAAATCACTCAACGCACTACCTAAAGTTATCGAAGAAATCAAATCAACCTTGAAGTAAATACTGGAAACAAACATAGAGTACTGATTCTCTACAAATCAAATGAATGCTGAAGCAGAAATTGAAAATAAAAATAAATCAATAGGATACTGATCAAGAACTTTCGCCTTACAATGTCCTCCGGTGACCATCCGCTTTTGTAAGAACTGAGAACACGGGCCCGTATTGCTGTCCACTTGCTACATTGAGACTTTAAGGGCAACTGTAATGGCTCCCTTTTTTAGCCACTTTAATAAAGGTCCAAAAAAAATAGAAGCCTTTAATTAAAATTCGGAAATGATATATTCACAACATCCCCCACTACAGTGGCAGTGGGGGCCATCTAAAATTTTATTTTCTATTTTTCCTTTTCCCCTTTTCCTTATTTGAATAAAAAAAAAGTTGCTCCCCCCTCTCTTCTTTCCCCTTCGTTCCAAAAACCTTCTTCCTGAAAAGAAAAGAAAAAACAACCATTCTTCCTCCCCGACTCCCCATTCTCCCTCCCATTCTCCGCCGCCTCTCTCCATCGGGCAATTTACGGTGTTATTCATCAATTTTCGCCTCGAAGTTAACCCTAATCTCTAATCCATCAATTTTCGCCTTACTCGAAGAATCCCTACAAGTCCCTGTTTCTAAACTAAGAAAAATGATGGATTTGAACTCTCTTGACTTGGTTGAAGTGATTGATGCTGAAAATTTTGCATTTCAAAATGAGTTTTATGTGGAAGATGAAGATGAACACGATGGAGATAGAGATATTGATTCCGAGAATGACGGTAAGATAAATGATTGTGTTGTTATATTGATGCAATTTTTTCTTTTCCTTTCGAGATGGAGATGGAAATATTGATGCCGAGGTTTTGATTTCCGGTGGAGGAGGGCGGCGGGAGAGCAGTTCAGACTTGAGAAGAAGACGGGGGAGAGAGAAGAAGGCTGGATTGGGAAAGTGGATCTGAATTTTTTTCCAAACTAACAAATGAAAATGATTTTTGGGTGGGTCCCACCGCCACATGGGATGTAGTGTACCAATGTAGTGTACCTATGTAAGGCACATAGCAAGACCGATTAAAATTATGTGGGTAATGGCCTTCCGTCCCCATCCTTTCCCCTCAAACTGGCCGTCTGTCGCTCAGTCCTTTTATGGATCTGCAAAGAGACGCCCAACACTCTGCTTTTCAATAAAAAATTCGCATAACCCTAAACCTAAAATTGTGCCAAAAAAAAAAAAAAAAAACTCTCCCGCTCTTTCCCTTTTCTGCTATTCACTCATATATCATCTTCTACAATTTTCGCACAAAAAAGGTAGAGGTTTGGAAGGTCTGATGTAGCAGCACAGTTGTGAATGATTCATATCTTTTTGCAAAATTTTCTTTTGATTTTGGTTGGGTGATTCAAGATTTGCAGAGGTAACTCAATTTCTTTGTTCTGCAATTAATTTGGGTGTTGAAAGTTTAAATGAAAATCCAATCTTGACTTAATTTAAGTACAAACCAAGTTAATTTATGAGCTAAGCGACATTTTTTCCATGTTATTCATGAACTAATCAACCATCCTTAAATGGTTTCTTGATTCATTAATCGATTCCTTTAGTCATCATTGTGTGTGGGATTCATTGTGTACTTTGTTTTCGATAGTATAGAATGAAGTATTTGTTGTTATTCAAGAAGAAAAAAAGAACTATCTGTTGAATTCATTATCTTCCGGTGGATTTGACGGTGAAGCTTTGTTTTGCTCTGATTAATTGTGGATTGTTTATGTGAATGTCTCACAATCATTTTTCATATGGGAAGCCCTGAATCATTTTTCTCACTCGCCTGTGCTACCAAGATCTCCCATTATCTCGCTAAGCACTTCAAAGTTTGAGGCAAACCTTTTGCTTATTTTATTTTGATACTTTGTTGCATTTATATGTTTATCTAAGAACCATTGTAACCTTCGTTTGAGAGGGTGCGATGTGGCGTGGCTTTTGATTTTCGCTTACATTCAGAGTGAAAACAAAATTATTAATTTCGGTTTCGATGTGCTCTTATATACATTGATGTGAATCTAGTAGTAAAGAAGAAATTGTATTTAAGTAACCTGATGTGCTCTTTTGTTTTCTTTTGATGTATATACATGAACACAATGTCTGGAAAGTGATGGCTTAACCGAGATGACGTAAGTCGACGGAGACCCGGGAGAAGCCACTACTTATTCGCAAGTGGTTAAACCTAACCTTAACTCGCAAGCAAAGACACCAATTCATATCACGGGTCTATACCCGTTTTGGCAATCAAATTCATCCACACAATTACAACAAGAATCCCTCGCTTGATATTAACCAGGCCTACCCTAACATGACATTTTTTCAACAACCTTTTCCAATGCCACCTTACACAAACATGTTTTATCGATCAACGCCCGCTCAACCCCCACAACACCATACCACACAACCTCAAGTTGATGTGAATGCTTTTCAACACACTACACCACCACCACCATCCTTAAAAGCAAGTCGATTTAAATAAAAAAATTGGACCAATGAGGAGGATATACAATTGACCATTGCATGGTTAAGTGATAACAAATGTAATTCGGACCGCTGGGGGTTGGGCGTAAGAATGATACACTATGGGAAAGGGTCTTAAAGTTGTTTGTCAAACTTATGCATGAGCATCATAAAATGAAGCCGTAAGACCGTAAGGACCACTCATGCAGCTTGAAAATCGAATGTTTAGCTTTGGCCTATAGCTAAGCTTCAAACGGCGACATAAGAAAGCACAATTGTTTTGGATTTATCTCATTTATTGAAAATATGAAATGAATTATTTTGGAATAGATACATCCCATATCACGATTTTTAATTAAGATTAAAATAATGCATTATTCAATATTTAATGCATAGTGAATAATTGTTATGAATTTGCCAAATTTATCTTGAACTACAATGTTAAAAGACATTGAATATAATGGAATTCAATGTCAAAATTCACTAAGACAAAGAACAATTTCAAGACAAGTGGTTGTTTCATAACAATTTTAAGAAAATAGATTTCTGGCATTAACAATGAATTCACCTCACAACTCCTTTTACAATAGTGAATTTTCTTGTTTAAAAAAACGGATTTTGATGTCTCCATGTTGGCTTTTACACGGTGTATCATTATCTTAGTATTTCATGCCAATCGAATATCCTCACAAATTTCCGCCGCTTCACCGCAGAAGTTTTTGTGTAGTATATCCGCATGCACCTAACTAACCGTAAACAAATATGAACCACGCAGTTTTGAATTTCGCTTAAAAATAAAAGGTGTATACTTGACACATGTGTGCACTCTGTATGGCGGGTGTACCCAACAACTTCCCTTCACCGCACTAATGCAAGCATTATTCCCGCTTTCTTTTTCCATTTTCAGAGAACCATGTCATCCTCAACTCTCCACCTTCACTTCTTCGTTTTCAATCCGAGAAGAGTTGTTTTGAAGATTGATGTATAACATTTATATGATAAAAATTACGATGTTTTATATACATTATCTAACTTTTTATATAAAATATAAGTAATTATAACGATAATCTTATAAAATATTAATAGTTATGAATAAATCTAAATACTATAAAAATCTAGTAAAAATGATAAAAAGTTATAAATTTTTACCGGTTAATAACCGGAGTGTCGTGGTCGATTCACGTGGGTATTTTTGGTATTTTATTTACAGATCTTAGGTAAAACCAAGACCAGAGAGTGACGACATTTTTGGAGTAAAATCATATCTTTTGAAGGAATTAAGGAAGTGCCACGAGTTTTTAAAGTTCAAGTGGATCAATGATTCATGACATCGTGACGTTTATATTTTGACGAACAAATGGCCCATCAAAAGGCATTTTCTGAAGAAAAGTCCTTCATGGAAGTTGTAGATCTTCTCAAGAGCTTTCCAACGATCTTGAATTATGTCATTTGGAGATCCAGAGCTCAAGTTATGATTTTATCATGTTTCGCATCAAGTTTAGAAAAAAATCTATCCGATCAATCCGGAATTACTCTCGGATCGATCCAAGAAACATGATGATTACCTAGCACGTGGCCCTCGCAGAGAAAATCCAGGGATAAGATTTTTATTCCCGGATCGATCCGCCCTTTCTCGATCGATCCGGCTTGGGGAAAATCTCGCTTATAAATAGAGCAAGATTGCAGCATACATGTGGTGGTACCAAATATATTTTCTTTACCTCTTTTATTAGTAAGAGGTATGTATATAGGCCTTATGCCATAAATAAAGTAGTATCGTTATAATGCCAGAAATTATCAAGATCAATGTTGTCAAGTCGTTGTAGCATCCGGAAGTTAATACAATTTTCGATTCAATTGTTGTAATCGGGTAAAATTTCTAAAGTATTTATGTTTGTTATGTTTGTTTTTATTTTCGTGATAATGTTAGTAGGCTAAATCTAATAACTAGCCAAAGTTATGTAATCGCTTTATTTCGATCTTTTCGTAAAGGAACGTGGTCTAAGTAAAATTGACTAAAATTGAGTTAATTGAATCTTTTCTATTGATAAAGTTTGATTCAAAGAATTCATAATCTAATTATGAATTGACGCCGTGAGTTAGGTTATGAACTCGTTAATAGAAAAACCGGAGGGTAAATTACGAGTGAATAACGTGACAACGGAACCCGCCTACCCGGGGCGATTTGTCCTAAAAAGATGAATCTTATTGAAATTTGTACTCGAGATCGTGAATAATGTTAAATCATCGCTTTAATTGAAACTTAAACCGAAAGTTGAATCGCCTCGCCTTGATTAAACCGGAGCCTTTAAATAAAATTGACCGCTTGACGAACGGAATGACTCCTTTATTCAAAGGTAGAATCGCACTTTAACCTCGCTCGTAAAAACCGTAATCAGCTTGTGGATCTTGGACTCGATGACAATGGACATATGACAATTTCAGATGCACGCTCGAGTGAGGGAATTGTTAACCTCAGGAGTGCACCGCTTCATTTACTCAATTGAACCTAATATAAAAGGAAAGATCGAGCACATTCCATTCACTTAAAAGATCGATAAATCAATTATATAAACTTTGGCTAGTTCTTCTAATAATATATTTGGCATCTCGTGATATTTATATCTATATATATTTTTTGTAACTTATGCATATATATATATATATATATATATATATATATATATATATATATATATATTTATATATCTATATTCTATTATATTAGAATAAATTTTAAATTATGCATTTATTTTATGTTAGTAAAATAGTAGTGATCTGTGTTATAAACCGAGATTTGTGATCGAGTTAATAATGTGCTCTCTTTGGTGTTTAACCACACTTAGAAGAATTACTAAGTTCCCGAGGATATATACGATACTGACTCACCATACTAGCACTACGCTTGACCCGATATACATCGCCGGTTAAGGACTCGGTATTAGCACTCAGTAAAAGGCCACGCCGCCTTTCTCGGCGCCGCTGTCGGGATTGTGCTTGTATCGCTGGCCTTTCCGCGCGCGCTGCCGGGAACGACGCGAACTAACTTTTTTGTGTCTATGGTTACTACTTGTATTAGCTCAAAATTTCGAGAATAAAGTCAACACTTTTCTTATCTCATTTCTATTTTTATTTTCGCCGGTACTTACCTTATGTAAGTTACCATTTTTTCACTACTATTAATTTCGTTAGTTATTTTCATTTTCAGCTATTGATGACCGTATGGTAAGTGCCCCACTCACTCCTTATAAGCCCTGACATAAACACTTACTTAAAGGCGCTAAGAGGTAGAGAAAACGTATCATACTAGTCAGGAAATCCCGACTTAATCATCTTCAAACGTAAATACGAAATGGTCAAATCGCTGATTTAAACACCTAACAAGTGGTCGAACATGCTCTGTGGCATGGACAAAACCCCGTTAACCTTAATAATCAAAATAATAATAATAATAGAAATAATCAAAATGGAACTGCATTAATTGTAACAACCCAAGAAACCCAAGGCCTATCTCAGGACCAAACCATGAGAAATCGACTAATAATCCCATACTTTTACCTAATGAAGCGAGCTTAATAATTTCGAGATTAAATCTTCATCTTTTGGTTTAATTGACGCAAGAGCCTAATTCCTGTGAGAAGATGATGAAGATCCGTGATCATCATCTCTATCTTTGAAGAACTCAGGTAATACACCAAAAGTCAAGTGTGCTTACAAGTGAATTAACAAGCGATGACTATGTTTCCTTTCTCAAAATGACGAGCCCTTAGATTGGTTTATGTCTCTTCCACATCATTCACTTACAAGTTGGGAGGAGATTCAAACCGAATTTCAAACAATATTTCACTCCTGGACGGAATTTGAATTAAAAGTCGAGGTTGCTAACTTTAGACAAGTGATCTCAAGAACGCCAGGGAATGCCTGGGAAAGATTTAAAAATTGTTAAGAGCTTGTCCCACTCATGGTTATTCCTTAGATATGCAAATTCAACTTTTTTGTCGTGAATTAAGAAAGATTCACGTGGCCGATGTAGATCATGTACGTGGTGGTTCTTCAATGACGAGTGAAGCTCAATTAGCTTATTTATGCCATGTAAAAGATTTCCAAAAATAACAGAACGTGGGAAACCGGTTCTAGCACCTAAAAATAGCTTTTGCAGTGAGAATGTACGCTCAATACACGGAAGTTCTAGCACATTTAGAAAATTTAAGTAGGAAATTTGATGACCTACAATCGAGCAAACCAAAGTTCGTAAAATAGTACGCCAATCGAATACTCAATTCGTGATAAAATGCCACTGTGGGATCAAGAACCAACAGGATACTCAAGAGATGAGGTGAGTTTTCTTCAAACAAAGATAGAATTTAAACAATGCTTACTCAAACTCGCTTAATGCTATTAGAAAAGATCACCCCACTTATCACGGTCCGAAACCCTAATAAGCAAGTGACAACCGCCAGTGATTCAGCCCATATAGAACATGAATAATAATCAAGTTTATCAAGAAAACACGCCTAATCAAAATTTACAATCATTACCTAGATCCTACCTCAACATACCACTCAAAGTATACCAAGAACTCAAAGTTCAACTCACTGCTGGTAAGGAGTTGAAAACGTGAAAAACTAATGGAAAATATGATGGGTGTAGTATCTACTCAAGCTAAAAATATGTAAACGATGGTGACTTCTATTGGTACAAATACTAATGACATGAGTTCAATGAAACATCTATGAGTGGACATGATACCTCGATGAGAACGATAGAAGCTTCATCGAGTGAATACGGGAAGATCATTTGAGTAGAAGGTGAACGTAATAACAAAGCAGACTCGTATGATTGGCCAAGTAACACTGAAAGGAACCTAAGAGAGGTAAATGCTGTAGTTACGAGAAGTAGGAAGCTCAAGTGAAGTAATGGAGTTGAAAACTTTGGGAATAACGGGCAGATGACTTAGATTGGTAAGAATGATAAAACCAAGATGAACTTGAATTTACGTATTTAGGAAGAAGAAATTATAGAAAATTTCTTGAAAAGAAATAAAAGTTCGAACCCGGAAAGTAAGCGGGAAAATTGGGTAAAATCCCTAGATCTCGAAAGATCCCATGGATAAAGATTTAAGGACTTTATTTAAGGAACATGTTAGAATGGAAGATAATGAAAACAAGTGATGAAAACAGGAAGAATCAAGGAATCTAAAGTAGAGATTGATTCAGGGAACAATTTAAAAGAAAAAATTCAAGAACCTCAAAATGGCAACCGAGTAATACTCAAGGTTTAAGGAAAAAGGAAAGAGAAACTGACAAAGGAGCCAAAGGTCATAGATTTAGAATCTTTAACCTTACCCTCCTAAAGATCAAATCAAAAAAACTAAAACTGATAAGAAGTGCATGCTTGTTTCCTTGACACTTTTCGTCATATCTAAGCTAATATCCTCAGTATTGAAGCCTGACATTATACTGCTTATGGAAAATTTCAAAGAAATTTCACAAACAAGAAAAATTAGAGGAATATAAGAATATATGCCTAAATGAAGAATGTTCCAGCTTTGGCAAGATAAGCTACCACCTAAACTGAAAGATCCTGGCAGTTTTACTCATTCCGTAGAAATTGGAGGATTTGCCAAGAAGGTCTTATGTGGATCTAGGAGCGAGTATAAATCTAATGCTCTTAAGCGAGATTATGCAAAAGCCAGCATGGTGAAAGCTTACTAAGATCAATGACTCGTCAAAATGGCAAGTATAGATCGATTAGTAGCATCTAAAGGAATTATTAAGGACGTATTGCCAAAAAGTAGACAAATTCTATTTTCCAAGAGAATTTTGTAGCATGAAATTGGAAGATGGTTATTCAAAGACCTCTCTATTTCAGTCGCTCATTTCAACAGCCATGCAGTGAAGAAATTTAATCGATGTTCGTAAAGGAGAATTAATTTTGAGAGTCAATGAAGATGAAGTTGTTTTCAATATTTTCAAAGCTAGCGAATCATCCATCATCGTAATCGTAGGTTCTTTATGTAAGATATTCATTCTGCCTCACTGATAATCGCTACCAACTTTTGAAGATATTACAAGAATGCTTAACTCTGCCTATCTATAAAGAAGACGATAAGACATTGAAATGAAAGTGGATAATTCTTTCTTTAGATGGCTGCAAGTTTTACCTTTAAGCCACCATGGCTTAAGTATTTGGAATTAGAACTAGAAGGACTCAATTCTTAAATCACAAATAAGATCCGCCAAAGAACCCGAATTGAAACCGCATACTTTAAATCAAAATATGCTTTTCTTGAAACCGAGTAATCTATTACCGATTATTTCAACAACTTTAATCGAAAGCAACAAGAAGATCAATCGCTTGAATGCTGAAAAGCATAAGAAAGCTTTTGGATGGACAGCCATTGTCGATATTCAGTGGTATTAGCCCCGAGATTTAGCGCTCATAAGATAATTCAAGGAAGATGCAGCCTTGTATTCAACCTCTCGTTAACGCTTTCCCCATAACCCAAATTTGCAAGCTAAATATTAAGAAAGAGGTCATACTTGCTGTTATTAAATGGGAATAATTTTCCCCATATCGATAGTAGTGAACGGGTAAGTCCAACTCAAGCAGCACCAAAGAAATGAGGGCTCATAAAAGAAAGAGAATGATAAGAATGAATGGATTCCAACAAGAGAAATTATGTTATCGAACGCATTGATTTTAGGAAACTAAATGATCATACTAATAAAGATCATCATCCACTTCCATTCATAGTTCAAATGTTGGAACGCTGGTTGGTCATAAATATTACCGCTTCTTTAGATGGTTATTCAAAGTTATTTGCCGATTTTCATTGCGTTATGAGATGTGAAAAGACTACTTTCACTTGTCCCAGTGGAACTTTTGCATGATAAAGAATGCCGCTTGGTTTATGTAATGCCTCCCACACGCTTCAAAGACGTACGATGGCTATATTTTTCCGATATACGGTTGAGAAATTCTTAGAAATTTTTATGACTGAATTTTAGTGTTTACTTGAGATTCTTTTGTAAATGTTTGTCGTGACTTAGAAAAAGTGTTACAACGCCATGGAGGATACCAATTTAGTTTTAAATCGTGGGAAAAATGTCATTTAATGGTATCGTGGCTGAATTGTCTCAGCCATAGAATCTCCTGTCAATAGAATTGAAGTTGATAAAGCCAAGGTGGAAGTGATTGAAAATTACCACCACCCGCTTAATCTAAGGACTCTAAGAGGATTTCTTGACACGCGCAGGGATTTTATATGAGATTTATTGTTTATTTTTCAAAAGAGTAGCAAAGCCTCTAAGCCATTTGCTTGGAAAAGGCTTAAGTACCTTTAACTTTGATTGTAAATGTAAGGAAGCTTTTCGACCTTTGTGCCAAGATTGACTATCGCACTGCAAGCAGCAGTGCCGCATTGGGAATTTGCCATTCGAGACATGGGTATGCTGTTGATTTAGTCTTTAGGAGTGCTTTTAGGTCAAAGATATAATGTATTCTCAAAGCTATTTACTATGCATCTCATACATTAATCAAGTGTTCACCAATCGAAAGTTTATAACTACAGTAAAAGAATCGTTATCGTAATTTTGCCTTAGAGTAAGTTCGTATCAGATATTGTTGGTTCTAAGCGTAATAATTTATACGCATTATCTAAAAATTCAAGCATTTAATAAGTGTTAAGGATGTGAAACCACATCTTCTGTGATGGACTTTCACTTCGAGAATAAGTCTGATGTTTAAATTAAAGATAAAAGTGGAAGGAACGTAATAGTAGATGGATCATCTAAGTAGAAATTTGGAAAATGATGTCGAGTAAAGCGAATGTAAATTAGCATTCATTTCCGATTGAACAACTCGCTTAGAAATAGATATCTTTCGACCACGCAGCTTATTAAAGAATAGAATTCTTCTAAGGAAATGTCACCTGGGTTTGAGATATCATTAATTACTTAACCTCGTGATTATATTCCTGGCCTCTATTGACTTGGCGTTAGAAGTAATAGTTGAAATTTTAGTGAATTAAAATTTTATTACCGAGGAAACTGCATCTTTTCCGTGAAATATTCGATGTTAGATAAACTGGGTAAAGTGTGTCTGAGTAATGAAATTTTAAGTATTTTATCATTTTGTCGCTTGACGCGAAAGGCAAGAGAGTCATCACGGACGGTTGAAAAACCGCTTTTAAAGTTTTACAAATGTGGTTTTTATTGGCCTACACTATAAGGTGTAGATGCTTATAAGTATGTTGCTAAATCTTCAGGAGTCTTGTCAAAAATGGGAAATGTATCTAAAACACAACTTGCATACCCATTTAATGAAGTTATTTGATGTTTGTGGCATAGATTTCATGGGACCATTCCTATATCTTTGGAAAGATTGTCAAATATAGATTTATGTTTCGAATGGGTGTTTAAGCTCTTCCCACTAATGATACCAAGTTGTCTACTATCTTAAAAGAATATATTTAATGCTATGGCATCTGAAGCACACAAAGGATAGAAAATTCATAATTCAGAATAGACCATTTACCAAGATAGTTGAAAATATGGTGTAACGTGATAAGTTAGAACGCCCTATCATCCGCAAACTAATAGTAGATAGTTCAATAGAGAGATCAAAAAGAATTGTAGAAAAGACAGCGGGATTCAAACCGAAAATCAAGTGCTTAAACTAGACGATGCATTATGAGGCGTATGTAATGTGCCTTTAAAACAATTCAATTGGTTGTTCTCCCTATAAGTTAAGTTTTTGCAAGTCTTGTCATCTCAGGTTGAGTTCAGAACA